>CATOQN010000058.1:2400000-3128000 GCA_951802745.1 Nomada flava | reverse complement strand
GCATAAGGAACATAGAATATTTCTGATTTATTTCAATTAATACCATAACGGGCTTAGAATAATTCCGTGATTTATTTCAAGAATTAGTTTAACCGCGAACATAGTGATTATAATAACATTGCGAATATTTTATAGAGGAGTACATCAATTTGTCCACCGAAGAGTTGCGGAACGTTCAGGCTGGATCTATCAAGGAAGTCATTACTCGTTGGTGAACCACTGGCTGACCACAACGAAACACAACGGGACGAGGCACCGTCACTTTTCCCCAATTACCCTTTCCTCAATTTCTTAATTTATTCTCATCCCCCTGGGAGTGGGAGCGGACTGGATCCGAATCCGCCAGGGTTATCCTTTCCTCGTTCCTACTTTATTCTCATCCCCCTGGGAGTGGGAGCGGACTAGATCCGAATCCGCCCGGGTTATCTTTTCCTCGTTTCCTACTTTATTCTCATCCCCCTGGGAGTGGGAGCGGACTGGATCCGAATCCGCCTGGGTTATCTTCTCCTCGCTTCCCCAATTTATTCTCGTCACCCTCGGGAGTGCAAGCTGGACGCACCCTCGACGTGACCACGCAGTGGCAGACCAGAGTACGCCTCAGCGAGCCCTTGTGCTATCATTCACATAAGAACGCATGCATAACTATTATTTCATATCGGCCCTAACATAAAGGAGTAAGTTACTCGTGCGAGACGAAAACATCGTTACCTTTTGCGATTTGCCATACATGTAAGGTCATTTATCCCTAACCCTACAGTTATTTTCTCCGTTGAATCCCTTTCCGTAATTATAATTGTCCCCTCCTATCCTCCTCGGCGTGCGCGAATCTAGCATTCGACCCCGAGGCTCCCTTTTGCTATTGTAGTAATTCATTCCATCCCTCCTCGGCGTGCGCGAATCTAGCATTCGACACCGAGGCTTCCATTTCCCTTCGTAGTTATATTTCCATTCCCCCTCGGCGTGCGCGAATCCTGCATTCGAC
This sequence comes from Nomada flava, assembly GCA_951802745.1. Taxonomy (NCBI): domain Eukaryota; kingdom Metazoa; phylum Arthropoda; class Insecta; order Hymenoptera; family Apidae; genus Nomada; species Nomada flava. The sequence goes on along the minus strand of CATOQN010000058.1, from coordinate 3,127,018 downwards.
CCCGAGGTACCCTGTTCCTTTCGTAATTCTTCTCCCCTGCACAATAAGCGGATCTTTTGGTTACCTACAAATTACTTCGACTGAGAATGCGAAAGAGGAACATTCAACGCGTAGCTCGCACGAGGACCCTCTTAATAATCATGTAACACTCAATTGAACTACTGCAAATCATTATCGATCTCGCGTAAATCGTATTAGTTCTTGGCGCGACCGCTCCGCGTCTTTGAACTGCGTGTCCCTTCATGCGCAACCTGAATCGTGACACTATTGCGACGCCTGGGAACTGAATCTTTAGCTGTTGTCGATGCAGATCGATTGGAAATTTCGAATATCGCATTTTCCATGCTAAACGGGTGTATTTTTGATAATAAGGACTATTGCGTCGCCTGGGAACTGAATCTTAAGCTGTTGTCGATGCAGATCGATTGGGAATGTCGAATATCGCATTTTCCATGCTATACGGATGTATTTTTGATAATAAAGACTATTGCGACGCCTGGGAACTGAATCTATAGCTGTTGTCGATGCAGATCGATTGGAAATGTCGAATATCGCGTTTTCCAAGCTCTACGAGTGAATTAACAATAAGGACTATTGCGACGCCTGGGAACTGACTCATTAGCTGTTGTCGATGCACGTCGATTGGAGATGTCGAATATCGAGGTTTCCAAGCTCAACGAGTGAATTTTCAATAAGAAGGGCTATTGTGTGACGTGCCGTCCTGTTTCCCGCGTGACGGCTCACATTTTTTCTTTTTTCATTTACTCATTCCGCTATGATGTGAGCGCTGGGCTGCCCCTGTGGCTATGTTATGTCCAGCACGAACTGAGCACTCTTTCCAAACCCCTTCCACTCCTCCCATAACCCATTCACTCCTCCCATACCCCATTCAACAATACCTGTGAACAATTAAAACATCCTATAAATTATTAAAGCCACGTATAGTTAAAATCCCCATTCAACAATACCTCTGAACAATTAAAGCATCCTATAACTTATAAAAGACACTTACAGGTACAATCCCCGCAACTCCTCTGCCAGGATGCCAGCGAACAAATAAGAACACCTATATACTATCAACCCATCACTACACACATGACAACACTTACCTTAAGATAACAACTTACATCAGTACTCGAGACGAAGAATATCCCTCACTCCGCGAGGAAGAATCCCCCTTTCGCGTCCCAAGAGTAGCCCTCACTCCACGAGGAAGAAACCCCCTTTCGCGTCCCAAGAATAGCCCTCACTCCACGAGGAAGAAACCCCCTTCCGCGTCCCAAGAGTAGCCATCACTCCACGAGGAAGAAACCCCCTTTCGCGTCCCAAGAGTAGCCCTCACTCCACGAGGAAGAATCCCCTTTCGCGTCCCAAGGATATCTCGACATTGCTGGTTCTCGCGTCCTCTCGAGTACCCCTCTTCACGACGATAATGTTCAATAAAATACTAATATTAACGTTCAAACTCACTTAGCTTTGCAATAACACGGACCTGTAATAAATTAACGAAATGTATTATAATTCTTAATTAATTGAAGGTTCATTAAAGAAACGATAGAGAATCACTGGCAGTTGAGAACCACGCAGACCAGGCATTCCACAGCAGTCAACACCAACAGAAGACATCACACACGCATACCAGGCATTCCGCGCATACCACGCATACCAGAAATTCCTGAGTCTAGTATAAATAGACCGGGACCACCAGTCATTCAGTCACTTTTCAAGCAGCAGCAACCGTCGACCCATCAATCAGCTCAGTAGCTAGCATCACCTCCGCGTTCACTATCGATTCATTTCAATTTATTCCATAAGGAACTTAGAATATTTCCGATTTATTTCAATTTATTCCATAGGGAACTTAGAATATTTCCGATGTATTTCAATTTATTCTATAAGGAACTTAGAATAATTCCGTGATTTATTTCAATAACACTGTTCGACGACTTTCAACTTTTTTTTTATTTTTAACCTCCAATATGCGTTTCATATAGACTTTAATGTGCTGAATACGAATCTGCAATCCGCTTTTCTCCAGAACGTACCATTTTTGAAAAAATCAATTTTGAAAAAAATCGAGAATTTTCAACTCTGGAAGTGTTTTGTACTTTTGCGGTAATAGTTATTCAGTTGCGCTTGGTGCCAAATGATTCTTTGAAGTTTCACGAATAAAATGGTATAGGTTGTTATTAGACTATAAACATTTAAATGTGTTTCAATAATGATCAAAGTGAAAGGGACACCGAAAATACACCCATTTTGGCTGATCCGAATGAAGATCCCAATTGAGACCTTGGATGAAGAACAAGAAGACCCAGAGTTTCAAGGCCCTTGGGACGGCGTCCTACCCACCGATTACCCTTCCACATATCGGCAGCTACTAAATTTACACTGTTCAACGATCGTCTCCGAAGGTATTTTCGTGAACAACCGCTATCGGATATGCAGCGATTGCTATAACCGGCTAGTTCCCACCGAAGCGCAAGCCGGGAGGGTGGCACGACATGTGCCCATACCAAACAGCGATTCGCATCTCTACTTGCGCCACGCTCGAGTCCCAAATCTCAGCTGTTCAACCCGCCGCCCGGTGCCCTGAGTGCATAGAGGAGTACTTCAATTTGTCCACCGAAGAGTTGCCGAACGTTCAGGCTGGATCTATCAAGGAAGTCATTACTCGTTGGTGAACAGACCAGAGTACGCCTCAGCGAGCCCTTGTGCTATCTTTCACATAAGAACACATGCATAATTATTATTTCATATCGGCCCTAACATAAAGGAGTAAGTTACTCGTGCGAGACGAAAACATTGTTACCTTTTGCGATTTGCCCTACACGTAAGGGCATCTATCCCTAACCCTACAGTTAATTTCTCCGTAGAATCCCTTTCCATAATTACAATTGTCCTTTCATTCCTCCTCGGCGTGCGCGAATCTAGCATTCGACCCCGAGGCTCCCTGTTCCTTTCGTAATTCTTCTCCCCTGCACAATAAGCGGATCTTTTGGTTGCCTACAAATTACCTCGACTGAGAATCCGAAAGAGGAATATTTAACGCGTAGCTCGCACGAGGACCCTCTTAATAATCATGTAACACTCAATTGAACTACTGCAAATCATTATCGATCTCGCGTAAATCGTATTAGTTCTTGGCGCGACCGCTCCGCGTCTTTGAACTGCGTGTCCCTTCCGGGCGCAACCTGGAACGTGACAACCCTTAGTAATCTTCCTGGCAGGTGACGGCAACTTTTGTGATGACGGGAGACAGAATTTGAGAACACACGCGGGTCTTCCTATTCGAAGAGGCGTCACACTCGGACGTGCACGCGTGTTGAAACACAAAGGGAGAACAATCATTGATCTAGTTGTTAAGGAAAGGGCTAATTATCCGATGGAACCCGAAATTTTCCGCGAAGCCGTGAACTCACTCAAGGATGTAGTAAGAGAATTGCAACTACCCGGATTTAGCATAGCTAAAACACCTAAAATTGGCGCTTTGGTCTGGGAAGAAATAATATCGGAAATTCATACTAGACTGTCCGAAGAAAATGTACAAATCACCGTTTGCACACAAATCGTCCAAATTCCTGACCAAAGAATAAGATCCGTGATAATAGAGGATAACCACTCCTCGGCTATTGGAGGGCATAGAGGCGTAAGCAAAACCGTTAAAAGGATCCGTCACGCCTACTATTGGCAGGGACTGAAAGAACAAGTTCGCACCTATATTCGAAACTGCTTGCTTTGTCAAAGGAAAAGGTTGGTCCGAATAAAAACGCGGCAACCAATGGTTTTAAGTGATACTCCCGGTACAGCGTTCGATAAGGTCTGATTAGACATAGTGGGTCCTCTTCCTCCAACCCCCGCTGGAAACGTATATATACTTACCATGCAGGACCTACTTACAAAATACTTTGTATGTGCACCACTGAAGGGCACCACCTCTCTGGAAGTTGCTGACGCCTTCATAAAAAATCTGATATACCGATTTGGCGCGCCAAAATCTGTTCTCACCGACCAAGGATCGAACTTCACCAGCGCGTTTATGAGAACTATTGCTCGTAAATTCAGGATCGCGCAATGTAAGACCACCGCGTCCCATCCCCAATCGAATGGATCCTTGGAGAGATCACACATAGTCTTGATAGAATATTTGAAATTGTACGTAAATCAAAACGATGATTGGGACAGTTGGACCGATCTCGCGGCATTCTCCAATAATACGAGTGTCCATGAAGGTACCGGTTACACTCCACACGAACTAGTATTCGGGAAAATAGCACGGGTCCCCGCCCAGCAGCAGCAATTTGAACTCCCGGACGACGATACTTACGGAGGTTACCTTTCGCGATTAACAGAGTGCATCAAGGAACTACAGAATCTTGCCGCTGATAGACTGAAACGCGCGAAAGAGAGATACAAAATGTACTACGATCGTCGCATAAACGAGGAAACCTTCCAAGCCAGAGACGAGGTCTTCGTAATAAAGAACAGCCGAAAAGGAAAATTCGCAGATCACTACACTGGCCCGCACAAGGTCATCGAAGTTCTGCCTTTGCAAAACCTAAAGATATCTTGGAATAATGGTCACGAAATATAAATATAAAATATAATAATAATAATAATAATAATTGCTTTATTTCGCCGCCTGCCTCTCGGCTTTGCGGCCACCCCTTAACTACAACTTTCATAAATCTTTAACTTACTAACTAAAACTACTAATACAGACTACCTAACTTACATACTAATATAAATATCTATATCTCTATTTCTACTCTCAATTGCTTTTCTTTGGCTTCTGTTGCCTTCCTTCTACCTCCAACTCCATCCTCCTCTCTTTCCTTCTCCTCCACAGCTGTTTTCCCCATTCTCTCCCTTTTCCTTCGTCTCCCAGTAGCTCCTTAATGCTACCTGGCCACCTGCACATCTTTGCGCACTCCCACGCCAGGTGTTCCAGCGTCTCTTTCTCCAGCCCACACAGCTCACATCTCCTCCTGTCCTCCTCTACCCAGTACCTGTTAGCCTTCTCTTCATTACCGCACCTTAGCCTGGCTGTCTCCTTTATGCCCTTATCCCTTTCCTTGTTCTTCGTCACATATCTAGGCCATCCCAGCACCTTTACCTCCTCGTATCTTGGCGCAAATCTAGATTTCCTTACACTTTCCCCTCTTTCTTGTTCCTGAACCTCTCTGTCCCTTGCCACCAATTCCTTCCATGCTTCTTCCCTTCTCTCCGCCTCACTCCCCGTGTAGCCGCATCTTCTAAAGTACTCCTCCCTTTCTATTCCCCATCTTGTCCATTTTCCTTTTTCTTCGTCCTTTCTTCTTTCTTCCCAGCATTCTCGAACCAAGCTGCTGACCTTCCCCTTCCTTATTTTGTTATCGAACTCTATTGCCCTTTTTCCCAGCCATACTCTCAATTTGTCCCTTTTCCATTCCTCCCTCACCAAGTACCCAGGGGTGTTTCTGCTGACCCCAAGGACCCATCTTGCGTACACTTCCTGCAGTCTCTCGATCATCCCTCTCTCCTTCCACCCCCATATCTCCACTCCGTAAGCTGCCACACTCCTTACTATCGCATCGAACAACCTCCATCTCCATCTCACATTCCCCTTAAATTTCCTTTCGCCTATGCTCCAAATCGTCCCCATTGCTAGCCTGGCCTTTTTAGCCCTTTCCCTTATGTGTGCCTCATCTCCGTTACCTCTTCCCAACCTGTATCCCAGGTAGCAGAATTCATTTACCTCCTCTAGCCTCTCTCTTCCCCATCTCCACTCTCTTTCCCTCGGCTTCCTCCCTCCTTTACTAAACACCATCACCTTCGTTTTTTCCGCATTCACAATCAGCTTTTTCTTTTTGCAGTATCTTTCCATTCTGCCCAACATTTCCTTCTACTCCTCCTCTCTCTCGGCTAACAACACAATATCATCTGCATAAGCGATCGTCCATATTTTCTTTTTACCCACTAACACACCTCCATCCTGACCCTCCCTCATCACCTTCTCCAGATCTGCTACATATAAGTTAAAGAGGGTCGGACTTAGCGGGCATCCCTGCCTTACCCCTCTACCCAATTTCATTTTCTCCGATACTTTCTCCCCTACCTTCACTCTACAAGTTGTCTTTCTATATATATTCTTTATTCTCCCTACTAGGCCCTCTCCAATCCCTCTCTCCTTCATCGAGCGCCATAATACCTCCCTGTCCAGACCGTCGAAGGCTGCCTTTAGGTCCATAAATGCAGCAAACAGTTTTCCTCTTTTCTCTCTTAATCTTCTCTCCACTATGTGGTTCATCACGTAAATGCAGTCCGTTGTTCCTCTTCCCTTTCTAAAGCCCATTTGCGTTTCCTCGAAACACTTCCCCTTCTCTGCGTGCTCCACCAATTTTTCGTTTATTGCCGCCGCGTATATCTTGTACGCCGTGCACATCAGCGTTATTCCCCTGTAGTTTTTCGCTTCTCCCTTCTCACCCTTCTTGAAAACTGGTGTCACCACACCCTCCTTCCAGTCCTCCGGTATCCCATTCCCCTTCCAAGCGTCTCCTATAACCTCCCCTAGTCTCTTCCCAATCTTCTCTCCTCCATGTAACCACGCTTCGTTTCTGATACCATCCATTCCGGCCGCCTTTCTTTCTTTCAGCCGTTTTATTTGTTTAACTATCTCTTCCACACTTAGGTCCTCCTCCTCTACTTCCTCTTCCATCCTCTCTCTCACCGTCTCTACTTCCTCTCTTTCTTTCTCTTCAACCATTGCCTCCCCCCCAACAATGTCCAAAAATGTGCCTCCCATTCTGCCATCTCTATCTTTTCGCATACCCCCACTCTTTTTTTCCTAAATTTATTTATGTATTTCCATGCCTGCCCCTCATTCTTTATCTCTTTCAACTCTGTCTCCTCCTTTTCTTTCTGCTCCTTCTCTTTTTCTTTGCAGAAACTTTTGTATTCCGCCCTTCTGTGCTTATAACTCTCTATTTCCTCTGCACCTCTCCTCACCCTTTTCCAACTGTTCCTCAGCTCCTTCTTCTTTTCCCTACACTCTTTATCCCACCAAGTTCTTTCTCCTACTTCTAATTTCCCTCTCCTCTTCACTCTCTTACTCACCACCGCCCCTCTTATTCCATCTATAAGTTCTTTCCATCCCCCCTCTACTCCTACTTCCTTCCATTTCAACCCTCTTACACTCTCCCTGTATTTTTCTATATCCTCCTTGCTCCAGAGCTGTACCTCTTTCTCTACCTCCATCTGCCCCCTTACCCTTCTTTCTACTGACTCCTTCAAACTCACTATAAGCGGTTGGTGATCAGAGTCTATCCTTTCTCCAACTCTGAATTCCTCCACCCTATCCCAGGTCTCTTCATTTACCATTGCGTAATCTATAACCGTTCTCACACTTCCTCTGTAGAATGTCCATTCTCCCCTCTCATCTCCCTCTTTGTTCCCATTGAGCAGCGTCCACCCTCTTTCCTCTGTCAGCCTCAATAGCGTTTCACCTTCCTTGTTTTTCTCCTTGTCCTTCGTCTTTCTCGTTACCTCTCCTCTCTTTCCACACCCCCAGCATCTTCTTCCCTCCTCCCCCACTCTCGCGTTAAAATCTCCCGCGATTATTAACATCCCTTCTTCCCTTTCTCTAACTACTTCGTCTAGCTCTCTCAATTTCTCTTCCTTACCCTCTCTGTTGTACACCACCACCACAGTTCCTTCCTCTCCTCTTATATTTATATGCCTTTTCACTATGCCCTCTTTTTGTTCACTCCTTTCGTCTTCTTCCTTGCTTATCTCTCTTCTTACTCCCGTTATAATCCCCCCCTTCGCCCTTCCTCTTTTCCCTCCTCTGCTAGCTCCTTGACATTTCCAATTCCATTCTGGCGGCAGCCTCTCCTTCCAGTAGTCCCAGTTCCTCTCTTCCACCCACGTTTCCACCAGACCCACTACGTCGAATTGCTGTAAATACTGCCAGAACTCCCTGTCTTTATTACCTATGCCTGCCACATTCCATATTATCATTTTACACTCCGACACTTCTTTCCATTCTCCTCCCCCCACTTCCCTCTTGGCTGCTGCCTTGCTATTCAAAAATTTCCTTTCTTCGTTCCCCTGCCCTCTTTCCAGTCGAACCTCTCCCCTCCTATCATCATTTTTCCATACCCCACCTTTACTGTGTTTCCTTCCTCCCTTTCCTTTTTTGCCCTCTCTGTAATTTCCTTTTGCATCTTTCTTTCCTGTCTTGTCCAGTCATTTCCTACAAAGATTGCCTTCCCTTTTAACCTGTTCTTCTTCATCATTATTTCCCTCTTCTCCTCCCAGCTCCCTATTTTCGCTACCATCATCCTGTTCCCGATTCCTCTTGCACCTATCCTAAATGCATCCTCCACTTTTACCTTCACCTCCAGCTGTTCCACTAGCCACACTTCTAACCCTTCCCTTAAGCTCGCCCCCTTCACATCTTCCAGACCCCTTATCACGATGTTGTTCCTACGTTCTCTTCTTTCCCTCCTTTCTTCTCCTTCCTCCAGCTGTCTCACCCTTTCCTCTCTGTCTTCTCTTTCCTTAACTTGTTCCTCCTTTTCTCTCTCCAGTTTGTTCAGTCTTTCTAGCATTTCTGCCCACTCCTCTTCCCATTTCTTTTCCTTTTCTTCCGTCTTCCTTTTCCCCTCCCTAATATCTTCCTTAATTTCCCTCAGCTCCCTCCAAATCTCCTTCATAATTTCCATCCATTCCCCACCCTGGGTCACACTTCTACCGTTCCGTTCCTCCTTTTCGCGATCCTTTTTGCCAGCTTCCACTTGCTCGACTTGCCCCGCTGACTCCTCTGCCTTTCCTCTCGTAAAATATTCTGGGATAGAGCTGTTACTCCATTTTCGTTGCGTCCCCTCTCCCACTGTTCCGCTTTCCTTCTCTCTCCTTCTCAGACCGATTACTCCGGTTCTTGATACCACGCCGCTTTCTCTACCCCTCTTGCTCTTCTCTGCCGCCATCTCACTCTTTTGAGTTTATCGTCGATTATGCCGGACCCTTCTTTACCGACTATCTGTCTTCTTTTCTTTTTCTTTTCCCTCCACCTTCTAACCTTTCTAACCTCCAATTATCCTAGGCTTTCCCTTATTTCTCTCTCTACAGCTCCCTTCCGGCCAAACTGACTCTATTCCCTTCTTGCCCTACCTTCCACTCACTCCACCTCCACTTCCTTTCAATCCTTTCGCCTGTTTCTCTGCTTCTATTTCACTTTACTTTCCTGACTCTCACACACGTCCGCTCTTCACCAACCATTCAACCAATCTCCAATATAAAATATAATATTAAGTAATTAGTTTCCCAAAATAGCACTAAAATATTTTACTCTCTAAAAATAAGCCATTATCAATTGATTCAAAGAAAAAAAAAAGAAGGGAGAGATAATTTTTGTATGTATAATATTTCCTAATAGATTACCATTTTGCGGTTAGGATTAGGTTGTCACGTATATACACCTTAATAATTATAAATTCTCCCTTCCCACTCACGCTTTCCGTATACAACACACCTACGAGAACCACTGCTGTGAGAAGCACTGTCGCTAAGCACCCCTGTCGACGTAGAATCCCTGCTCGGCTGCGCGAGTGAGGTGCGCGAAAACCTATATGGCTAAGCACGCTACGACCCGGGTTAGTCATTCATCGAACCTGCTACAAGCAACACCTCGCAAACCATACCGACCAAGAATCATAGCTATCCGTGAGCAGGACCGCCGCAATATGACGCGTAAAGGACACCGCGCAGGCCGCAGGATATTCTATAGGCGCCTTCTGCGGAGCCTCCACGAACCCCCAGCGCAGCACCCACCAGTGCAACGCGCACCAGCACAGCACCCGCCAGTGCAACGCGCACCAGCACAGCACCCACCAGTACAACGCGCACCAGCGCAGCACCCACCAGTGCAACGCGCACCAGCGCAGCACCCGCCAGTGCAACGCCCACCGCCACGTGATGCCTGGGAACTGAGACGGGTCGCGCCTTCGGTGGTCGACCGGGACAGTCCGGTGCCCAGGGGCATGCACCCCGCTGACACGCGAAGGATTTTATTCCTTAATGGGCATGACCTTGTGGACCCCCGGCCCCCTCAGGGCTCCACACCCGGAAGTCAACCAAGACGCAAGGGCAACTCGGGCGAACCCCCGCATCAGCGCCCGCAAATAATCACGGACGCAACCTACCCAAGAGGGCAGGGGATCACTCCCCCCCGCGGCGAGAATGCCTCCGTCCGCCCTCCTGCCGTTTCCACAACCAGTAGTCCTGCTTACACGCCTGCGGCGTTCCCAGAGATTGGCCCGCCGCGCTGCAACGTCGAGACGGTAACTCTCGATTTATTTCACCGCTTATACTATCGTTAAAAAAAAGGGGGGGGTACATATAAATTAGCATAATTATCCATCACAATTAATCTAGCCTAGAGTAACGTCCTGGGTTGATTGTTCTCGTTAATTCCTTGATGAACCAGTCGAGACGCTACTATATGATTTTATTCTTCATACTTGTGTAGATATCGTTTGTAAATAGTAGGGTTCGTTCGCATTTTTGATCGTCACTATTCCCAGGGTAGGGTTAAGTCAACCAGCATCGGGAACGTTAGGATATATCGATTGTATATTGCGTATGCGTTACCGTATACGCGTAGTCGTTGTTATTATTGCGGTGCCTTGTTACGTTCGTGATATGGTCCGTAACGAGGATCGTGAGGTGGAAGGCCATCCACGCATAGACGCTCCGAGTGTAGTTTGATGGTGTAGAGCTTCGAGGCGGGATGCGAAATCGTTCCGAGTTCTCCTTCCTCGTGGCTGTCGGGGCGGTTTGTGTCCACTCCCAAGGGATGTTGTTTCGCGGACCGGAAATTATAATATGCGCGCACCAAACGGCGTGTTTGTTCTTTACGACCGGCGCGACGAGTTTTGGCCATCGAGGTTATTCAATTCAGATATGGTTTCTGGTTAACAATAGCGACAACTGAATTGTACTGTGCAGGAAAGCCGTGTGTATAACTCGAGCAGATCGTCTTCTCAAAGAGAATACACCAGCGATACCTACGAAAACCATGAGCAGATCGTCTTCTCGATATGGTCCGTAGTAGAATTCACAGCATAAATCTACAGATTACGCGATTGAAGCTCGATGTCAGTTTTCTAGGAGATTCGGCGTTCGGCGCTCGTAGCGTGTAGACGTGCTTGCTCGCTGCTCCGTGCCTCCTGTGCCTTTGTTCTCGCGCGCCTGCGCGTTGTTGCTTCTTCACGCGTTGCGTTTCGCCGCGTCTTAATTTCTGCTTGTTACAGTGTGCTTTTCAGTGCTTTTCCTGTGACTTCTGTGGTCGTCCTCTCCTCGTGTGGGAGGGTCGACCCCTATCTGTGAGTGTGCCTTCGGGCAGCGACAAGGATTTACTCAGTGGCAGCCGAAAACGGCCAATGGCCGCCAAGGCTCGTCTCGGATCTACATCGTCCGTGCCTGTTGCTACGGGGTCCCGCACAGCCCCGAGGAAAAAAACCACCTTCCCGAGGAAGCAGGGACTTTCCCTGACTAAAGCGTCCATCGCAGCGGCTTCGCTGCCAAAGGTATCAGGTGCCTCCGTCCCAAAACGAACGGAGGATTCCATCAGTTCTGTAAGTGGTCATTTTCATTTACATTCAGGCGAGGAAGTGTCCAGCAGGGATTCCGATCCTGCCGCTTCCCCGTTTCATCGGTCGGCCGAATCTGTGAGTTCCGCCGAATACTTCGAGCCTTCGCGCGAAAAAGCTGCGCGTATTGTTAAATTATTTAACGTGCCGGTCCAAATTCAAGACCAAAACTCTAATATTTCTAATTTCTCTAATAATAATCATAGTAATAAGTATACTAATAGTCTTAATCCCTTGTCTGTACCCGACGCGATCGACGGCGGGGCTTCCGTGTCCTCGCCCCCGCAGAGGGCGAACCCGGTAAACACCGGATCAAATACCGGCTTTGTGTCCAGTTGCGACTCGCAGCCTCGCAACGCCATTGATACGATGGAATTTTCCACCGCCCCTAACGTCCCTACATCCAACCGCTTCTCCCTCCTTTTGGGCGCGTTCAACGAGGAGCCAGAGGCCCCTCGCCCCTCCTCTTCCCGCCGCGCTTCGGCCGACGTGCCTCCAGCCACGAGCCAGCCACGTGCTACAGCTGACAGACCAGCGACGAGTCGCGCTTCCGCCAAGACCCCTCCCATATATATTACAATGTACTCGTGCTCAGCACATGTACTCGAGAAACAATTGACTGAGTTGTGTGGGGGCTCCTTCAAGCTCAAGCTCTTGAAGGAGGGCATTCGAGTGCAATTCGACAACCGAGATTCGCACAATAAACTAATTCAATTCCTACGCGAAAATAACTTGTCCTTCTCATTCACTCACAGTAGTGAGAAGATTTTGAGCTTGGCCTTGAAGGGGCTCCCATCGACTCCGGTCGAAGAGGTGCTCGCTGAATTACGTAAAGCGGGTCTGCACCCCGTTAGCTGCGCGTGTATCGGCAAATCGGCGAAGAGGCCGGTATACCGAGTAAATTTCCCCGCCGGAACGTCCTTGAATACGGTCAGCAGGGCTGGATACCTTTTCAGCATGCGGGTCTATTGGGACATTATTTTTAGAAAAAGAACTATACACAGTGTTTCCGATGCCAGGCATTCGGTCACTCGGCTTCCAATTGCAACGTGGCTCCGCGCTGCGCTAAGTGCGCCGGAGACCACCATACGTCTCAGTGTAACAAACCCCTTGATGTTGTCCCGACTTGCATCAACTGTAAAGGCCCGCACACGGCCAATTTTTCAAAGTGTCCGGCCCTGCTGAGCTATTTGGACGTTCGAGAAAGCAAGCCTGCCAAGCGTGCAGGTGCGAAACCCGTGACCATACCGGTGCAGCGGGAAATGGATTCGCGACCCGCGTCGGTTCTCGGGCGAGGTCTGTCCTTCGCGGAAGTGACGAGAGGGGCAGGTGCGCGCGGGGATGGGCGCGACGCGCGACCAGCCCCCTTACACTCCTTACACTCCACCGGCGAGGAGCCCGGAGGACTCCGGGATTTTATGACCGAGGTTAATAAACTCAATTCACTGGTTGATATTTCACTTATGCTCTCTACCATTAGGAGCCTAAACAAAAAACTTGCGAGCTGTAACTCTAACAGCGAGAGGTTCCAAGTGTTCGTTGAAACTTTGAGAAGTCTTGATTAAAATGGCTTCCTTTCCCAAGATACTTTTATGGAACATCAGGTCGTTTAATTTAAACAAAAATGAGCTCCTGCTCACCGTCGCGCGCGAGCAGGCGGAAATTTTGCTCCTTACGGAAACGCGGTTGGCGCCCGCGGACAGCGTCAGCGTGCCCGACTTCGAGGTTATCAGACATGACAGGAACCACGCGGGGGGTGGTGTTGCGATTCTCGTTCATCGCGCTGTCGCATTCAGATCGGTTTCCTGCGTTCTCCCCGTCCCGGCCGAGCACTGTTTTGTCAGGCTGGACTCATCACGCTCCAGTTACACTCCTGCCTTCCCCATTTCAGGTTGGGATCGGTCTTGATCGGGTTGTGGATTGGAGCTTGTACAGGCATCACACTAACAATTTCCCCCTGAGGACGGATTTTGCTGCCACCTCCGACGTTGACGACTGCATTGCCGTTATCACTAACTGCATGCACTCCTCGGCCCGTTTGGCCACTAGCAAAATTAACACTGCTACTGCTCGTCATGGGTTCCTTCTGAACGACGATTATTTGACCACTCTCATTCGCAGAAGGCGGAAATTAAGAAAAGTGGCTCAACGCCTGGGCCTGTCCCACCTCGGCGATGTCTTAAAAGACCTCTCCCTCGGAATCAGGAGACAAATTTTCTATCTTAGAAACAAAGGTTGGGTCGATAGACTCGGTTCCTTCCGCAAGGTTGACCCCACTTTCTGGGCAACCTACGCTGCTTTGTCCAAAAAATTTGACAAATATAAAATGCCGATTCTCAGCGACGGCGGCTCTAGCGTCTGCTCGGCGGAGGGCAAATCGGAGCTTCTGGCGGGGCAGTTTGAGTCCGTCTTCAGGGGGGCTCGCTCTCTTACCACTCCACGCGAGTCCGAGATTTCTAACTTTATTACTTCCTTCCATAACACCACTCTCTCCCATTCTGACTTGCTCTGCCCTGGCTTATCTCCTCGTAGCATCTTCAAGGTCATCTCGTGTCTCGGCGACAAAAAATCGCCGGGAGACGACAGCATAAGTTCCTTGATGTTAAAAAATTCATCTAAAAAAATGATTTGCCAGGTGTTCTATATCTTTCGCTATTGTCTACGTCTTGCTTATTTTCCGGAGCCATGGAAACTGGCTCGAGTCTCGGCTATCCACAAGCACGGTAAGCAAAAAAATCTTGCATCCAGCTACCGTCCAATAAGTCTCCTCTCCATTCTGGGTAAAGTCTTTGAGTCCATTATTTACGACCACGTCAGTAAATTTATTCTTGAAAATAACGTGATCATCCCACAACAGTTTGGTTTTCGGCGCAGCCATTCCACAATCCATCAGATTGTGCGTATTGCTCAAAGGGTTACGCACTGTTTTAACATCGGCCACGTTACGGCAATGGTCCTTCTGGACCTCCAGAAGGCATTTGATTCGGTCTGGCACGACGCCCTAATTTTTAAACTCCATGCCCTCGGCTTTCGGGACGACTTCTTGAAGCTGATGGAGTCATACCTGTCCGGCAGATCCTTTTATGTTCGTGTCGACGGGGTTGCGTCGAGTGCTCGGCCGGTGCTGGCCGGCGTTCCACAGGGTTCAATTCTTGGCCCTGTTCTATTCAACCTATTCATTAACGATATTCCCACCCTCCCTACATGCACGCTGGCGCTGTTCGCGGACGACACCGCGCTCCTTACAGAATCGCGCCGACCATGGGTGGCGCGCGATCGCCTGCAACGTTACCTCGACTCGGTTCTTGACTATTTCAAGCAATTGAAGCTCGCCATTAACGCCGATAAAACGGAAGCCATTTTGTTCTCGAAGCAACATAATTGCACTATCGACAATCTTGTGGTTACCGGTCACTTGGTACCATGGTCCCGCAAGGTTACATATCTCGGGGTCGTCCTGGACTCCAAACTGACCTGGAGTGCGGCGGTCAATGATCGCATCACTAAAATGCATAA
Organism: Nomada flava; assembly: GCA_951802745.1. Taxonomy (NCBI): domain Eukaryota; kingdom Metazoa; phylum Arthropoda; class Insecta; order Hymenoptera; family Apidae; genus Nomada; species Nomada flava. The sequence goes on along the minus strand of CATOQN010000058.1, from coordinate 3,111,869 downwards.
GGTCGCGGCCGCGCTCAGGCCGCACCTGTCCCTCCGCTCCAATTTGCATGTGAACATCCGCCTATCCATCTATGCCATATGCGTTCGTCCCGTGTTGACATACGGGTTGTTGGCTTATTGGGACTGTCTCACGGTGGTGGACCGGCGAAAGGTCCAGATAGCCCAGAACAAGGTTTTAAAACTGTTTCTGGGTCTGCCTGTTTTCTTCTCCACGAGGAAACTCCATCTTCGCGCAGGGCTGCCACTAATCAGCACGTACACCGACAGAATGATGGCAAACTTCATTTGCAGCAAGCATGCTAATCCGCTGGTCCGTCGCCTGGCGGACTTCAATATTCACAATTTTCCCTACCGCGTTAAATATAAGTTCCCGCTCCAGTCCAGATTCGACTGTCTCCCCGACTGATTCCTTCGAGAATCATCTCCTTTAATCGTTCTTTACTTTATACTATTTTTTTTATTATTCTTTACTTTTCTACCAATTAATTCCTTATAAACAACCATTCCTCACGTGCTTCGCACGTGACACGTCTCCAGTACCTCACCCACCTGGAGAAAATTCACTGCTGCTATACTTTATCCTCCCTTCAGTACTAATTCACAACCTCGGCGGTTTTATGAAAATTTTCCGCCATACCCCATCTCCTTTAATTTTCTATGAAAATACCTCCACCTCATGCAGTTAACTGCAACATACATTCATGTTTGCCGGTAAGCTGGCGGACGCTGGCAGGTACGGCTCAAAATGCAGGGGGGCAGGGGAAGACGGGGAGAAAGCACGCAACACGATGCGCAGGTTTTTCTGGGTGCCTCCACCTCATCGCAGTCTCTTTGTTGCTCCCTGTTACCCCTCTCCCCCCTCAAATCCCAGCCAATTATATAAAAAAAAAAAAATACGCGATTGAAGCTCGAGGTCAGTTTTTAGGTACACTCGTAAATGAATTAGAGAACACTGTGTCTAATGAACATGATAACAACTATATTCTATCACTTGGTAGTTACACTGGGTTACAAGATTTTAATTATAACTAACAACGCGATGTTACTCGGCTGCCTAAGCAGAACTGTTGGTGTGCACTCACTACGATTGACGTCGATTATCGATGTGTATGGTTCGACTGCCGCAGCAGAACTATTTGTGTGTACTCACTATGATTGACGTCGACTGTAGATTGATGTTACTCGGGTGACTCTCGGGTCAGAACTGATTTTCCAGTGGCTGCTCAGCTCCTTTTATTGTTATAAAGTGCTGATGCAGCTGGCGACTGTCTGTCGTCACTGGATACTTTGTACGTGACTTTTTGCTGTTTAACTCTAAATGCTGACGTAGCTGGGTAAAACCCAAGCAACCTGATTCTAGGTACGTGCCCCATCTTTACAACGTACGGATTTATCTCCGTTGGAACCGGTGCTGACGCAGCTTCACACGCTGCTCTCGTTATATGATACTGTCGCGACAGGTCTTATAACAATTTAGCGACGTAGATGTAATTGCGACGTTGTCATTTGATCTTTTTGGCTTTGCACACGTGCATTTTACCTTTGTCAGCAGTATTACAAATTGTGTCTTAACTTTCAACGGTTAATAGTGTTATATTACGGTTAATAGTGTTATATTACGTACTTTCAACCGATGAGTCACTCAGAATGTTTTCAGGTTTGGATATTCGTATTTCCCGAACATGCTGAGTCACACATCAGGCTTTAAACAGCTCTTTTGGTTGTTTTAACAATTGTTAATATTATAAATGTAACTTATTATTACTCTAAATGTTTCTTGTAACAAGGTATCAGGTTACCTTTAGCCAAATTTTGGTTTCTACTTTATCGACCGTATAAAAACGTCGGCACATGAAATCTGCTTAGGAATCTACCTTACCGACTGTTGCAAAACGTTGATTCGTGAAACCTACTCTACCGACTGTTACAAAACGTCGCCACATGAGTTATCTAGGGATCTACTTTACCGACTGTCGAAAAACGTCGACTCGTGAAGCTTGCCGAAATCTACTTTACCGACTGATGGTAAGTTTTTAGTTTTTGGTGTGGTGTCGTTTTATGTGTAATATAATGTTTTCCGCAACTCTTTGCTGGAGGTCGGTAAAACAGATACTTATTTCTTATGCTCGTTGGGTTCCGGGGAATCCCGGGACGTAACAATACCTTAACGGACTTAGAATAGTTCCGTGATTTATTTCAATTAATACCATAACGGACTTAGAATAATTCCGTGATTTATTTCAATAATTAGTCTAACAGACTTAGGATATTTTCGCATACCATATGCGTTATCGAGTCATAATAGTTATATTCACGCAACATGTTCGCAATGAAGACTCTGAGAGCTTGACCACTGAAGCTACAGTCCTGAGAGAACATAGTGAATACATATAAAATCACAACCACGATTATCTTAGAGAATTAGCTTAACCGCGAAATTAGTGAATATATAACATTACGAATATTTTATAGAAAGGTACTCCAACAACAAAAATAGTTCCGCGATCCGAATGAAGATCCCAATTGAGACCTTGGAAGAAGAACAAGAAGACCCAGAGTTTCAAGGCCCGTGGGACGGTGTCCTACCCACCGATAACCCTTCCACATATCGGCAGCTACTAAATTTACACTGTTCAACGATCGTCTCCGAAGGTATTTTCGTGAACAACCGCTATCGGATATGCAGCGATTGCTATAACCGGCTAGTTCCCACAGAAGCGCAAGGATACCAGCCGGGAGGGTGGCACGACATGTGCCCATACCAAACAGCGATTCGCATCTCTACTTGCGCCACGTGCGAGTCCCAAATCTCAGCTGTTAAACCCGCCGCCCGGTGCCCTGAGTGCATAGAGGCGTACTTCAATTTGTCCACCGAAGAGTTGCCGAACGTTCAGGCTGGATCTATCAAGGAAGTCATTACTCGTTGGTGAACCACTGGCTGACCACCGCGAAACACAACGGGACGAGGCACCGTCACTTTTCCCCAATTATCCTTTCCTCAATTTCTTAACTTATTCTCATCCCCCTGGGAGCGGGAGCGGACTAGATCCGAATCCGCCCGGGTTATCTTTTCCTCAGTTTCCCCACTTTATTCTCATCCCCCTGGGAGTGGGAGCGGACTAGATCCGAATCCGCCCGGGTGATCTTTTCCTCGTTCCCTACTTTATTCTCATCCCCCTGGGAGTGGGAACGGACTGGATCCGAATCCGCCTAGGTTATCCTTCCCTCCATGCTCATCCCCCTGGGAGTGGGAGCGGACTAGATCCGAATCCGCCTGGGTTATCTTTTCCTTGCTTCCCTAATTTATTCTGGTCACCCTCGGGAGTGCAAGCTGGACGCACCCTCGACGTGACCATGCAGTGGCAGATCGTGGCAAATCGTATTAGTTCTTGAACTGCGTGTCCCTTCATGCGCAACCTGAAACGTGACACTATTGCGACGCCTGGGAACTGAATCTTTAGCTGTTGTCGATGCAGATCGATTGGAAATTTCGAATATCGCATTTTCCATGCTAAACGGGTGTATTCTCGATAATAAGGACTATTGCGTCGCCTGGGAACTGCATCTTAAGCTGTTGTCGATGCAGATCGATTGGGAATGTCGAATATCGCATTTTCCATGCTATACGGATGTATTTTTGATAATAAAGACTATTGCGACGCCTGGGAACAGTATCTTTAGCTGTTGTCGATGCAGATCGATTGGAAATGTCCAATATCGCGTTTTCCAAGCTGTACGAGTGAATTTTCAATAAGCACTATTGCGACTCCTGGGAACTGAATCTTTAGCTGTTGTTGATGCAGATCGATTGGAAATGTCGAATATCGCATTTTCCATGCTATACGGGTGTATTTTTGATAATAAAGACTATTGCGACGCCTGGGAACAGTATCTTTAGCTGTTGTTGATGCAGATCGATTGGAAATGTCCAATATCGCGTTTTCCAAGCTGTACGAGTGAATTTTCAATAAGCACTATTGCGACGCCTGGGAACTGAATCTTTAGCTGTTGTTGATGCAGATCGATTGGAAATGTCGAATATCGCGTTTTCCAAGCTCTATGAGTGAATGTTCAATAAGGACTATTGCGACGCCTGGGAACTGCATCTTTGGCTGTTGTCGATGCAGATCGAATGGATATGTCGAATATCGCGTTTTCCAAGCTGTACGAGTGAATTTTCAATAAGCACTATTGCCACGCCTCGGAACTGAATCTTTAGCTGTTGTCGATGCAGGTCGATTGGAGATGTCGAATATCGAGGTTTCCAAGCTCAACGAGTGGATTTTCAATAAGAAGGACTATTGCGACGCCTGGGAACTGAATCTTTAGCTGTTGTCGATGCAGATCGATTGGAAATGTCGAATATCGCATTTTATTTATTTATTTATTTATTTATTTATTGACGGCAAACAGCCTTTATATAAAACAGAGGCGAGTAGGCATGCTCGCGTGGTATACATATAGTACAAATTCAGTTAACATAAGGTATGGAGAGTTCGCTCGGTATATAGTACAAATTCAGTAACATAAGGTTTGGAGAGTTCCCTCGGTTTATAGTAAAAATTCGGTTAACATAGTGTTTAAAAAGTAGAGTCTTTAGAGATGCTCTGGAGTGCACAAACAGGTCAATGTGTTGGTAACATTTATTGCCTAAGGTGGTGATCCTAGTGACTATTGAATTCGAGCCAGCAAGTGTCCTATGCGTAGGAACATGGAATAGGGATTTGTTACTTCTTAGGGTCCTTCCCGGTACGCAAAAGTTGATTAGTTCCAACAACTCGTAGCAGTTGTAGCCGCTGCTTATGATATCATGTAAAAAGAGCAGGTCTTGTATAATTTTTTTTGTGGCGAGAGATCTCAAATTAAGTTGGTTAAGCAGGGGTACGTAGTTGTGGTTATAGCGAGTCATAGGAGAGCTCAGTTTGTGTGATATAAATCGTAAGAATTTATGTTGTACCTTCTTTATTTTTGAGCTCTGGATGTCAGTATACGGATTCCAGATCGTCGATGCGTACATTAGAGTTGGAAGTACCACCGTGTTATATAGGTAGAGTAATGTACGAGCATTCGTAAAATTATGGGTCCATCTCTTTATAAAACCTAGGAGATGTGCACCTCTGTTCACAATATGGTCGATATGAAGGTGAAAATGTAGTTTATTATCAAAAATTACGCCTAAGTCTTTAATACTCTAACCGTGCCTAGTATGTTATTATTAATGCTATAGTTGTGAGAGTAAGGTGAGGTAATCCTACTGAAGTGGACCACCTTGCACTTTGAAAGGTTCAAGGCTAGCCCATTGACCAGGCACCAATCACATAACCTGTTTAGATCTTCTTGAAGGAGATATGCATCCATATTGGAGGATATTATCCTGAAGATCTTTAGATCATCGGCATATAGCAGACATTTGCTGTGTTGAAAACAATGAACGATGTCATTAATGAAAAGATTGAACAGCAAAGGCCCCAGATGAGAACCTTGACGTACACCAGATGTAACAGAAATGGGCTCCGAGATGAAATTTTTATACTTAACATTCAGTGTTCTGTTGGATAGATAGTTCTGAACCCATTTTACAAAAAATGTCGGGACACCATAACTTTTTAATTTTGCCAGTAAACGAGAGTGAGAGACCTTATCAAAGGCTTTTGTTAAGTCTGTATAGATCGTATCGACCTGAGATCCAGATTCAAGGGCCATGGACAAATAATGTTCGTATATAGCTAAATTTGTGAGGGTAGATCTCCTACGGCGAAATCCATGCTGTTCTTTAATGAGAATCCTGTCAAATGAGGTGGCAATTTGATTAACAATCAATTCTTCAAATATTTTAGTAATAAAGCTAATGATGGAAATAGGGCGATAGTCTAGTACATTACACCTGTTGCCTGACTTAAATATTGGAACTATGTAGCTTCTCTTCCACCTAGTGGGAAAAACACCAGTCAGTAGAGATTTCTTAAATAACAGATGGATAGCCCTTGCGAGTACATAGTTACAGTTTGTTAATAAACAGGCTGGAAAGTCATCAGGACCAGGACTCGAGTGTAATTTTAATTAAAACGTCTGAAATGGAGATGCCAATAATAGGAAAGTCAAGGTCATTGGTCTGTAAGTCATATTCCTCAGAAGCGTCAATAGTAGAGTATACAGACGCGAATTGATGTGACAGTAAGTTAACAATGTCTGGCCCAATTGATGCAACAATATCATTTAAGTACATCGTACCAGGTAGACCAGACGTGTTTCTTTTGGAATTGACATATTTCCAGAAAGATTTGATATTAGTTGATGAAGCGTCTTGAATATAAGTCAAACAGTTTGCATAAGATCTTTGGGTACTCACTTTACACTGCGATCTCAATAGAGTGAACCTTTCATAATCTGACAAATTACCGGTTGGCTTATATTTCTTATGGGCCCTCTTCTTTAAGGCTATCAGTTCTCTCGAGCACTGGTCCATCCAATCCGGAAAGCTACCCTTTTTTACTACCTTTACAGGCACGTATAGTTCAATCGCCCTATTAATTGCGTCATAGAGCAAGTCTACCGCTGAATTTAAATCAAGATTGGATATTGACGCATCCCAATCGAACTGTGCTAGATAATTAATGATAGCGGGATAATTGGCTTTACTGTAATCAAATTGCCATTGGATAGATCTAAGATTATTTAGGGTTACATTAGAGTTCATGATTAAATTTAGCGCCGGATGATGTAGGTCTTCTGGGAGTAATTTATCGTTCGCATACGTAATATTTATGTTATCAATATTCGTCCAGACCAGGTCCAGCGTATTATCATAAAAGTTAGGATTACCATTAAGTTGTTTCAGACCAACATAAGAGAACGTGTCGCATAATCTGAGGGCAGTTGCTTTGTTGGCAAAAGAAGTATCGTGAGTAAATTTAGCTATAGTGGAATAGCTATTATTAACCCATTGAACTTTGGGAATATTATAATCACCAAGAATACAAAATCTCGCGTTGGGGTAAGAGTCAAAGATATCATCTATTTGCCAGCAATGAGCGTGATACACTTCCATATTAGAGTTAGGAGGAATATAACATGCCCCAATAATTAGTACTTCTCCGCCCAACTCAATCCTCACAAAACAGTGTTCAATATTGTTACTACTGATGGGGCAGGGTTCACAATTTAACTGATTTGAGACCGCAATTAAGAAATTCCATCATGGAGCCATGTTTCAGAAAAAACAATAATACCGTATTTAATACACGACTTTAACACCGATAAATACAAATCGCCCAGCTTAGTACGTAATCCTCTAACATTCTGGTAATAAATATTTAAGCGCAGTTTTTTGAAGACGAGGAAGGTCCTTGGAGATAACCACTTCCTCTGTTTCCAATCGAGGTAGTATTCACGATGGTGGGTATGCCATTAATGAATTTCATCCGCTTCTGTCGAAATCCCTTTGCGTGAAGCTCTTTCAGCTTGTCCCTAATGGCGTTGTGGTAGTTCCTCTGACGAATGGTGAGGTCCGAAAAGAAGCGATAAGGACACTCGTATCCTTTTTTGCGTCTCAATATTTCATTTACATCATTTTCCATGCTATACGGGTGTATTTTTGATAATAAAGACTATTACGACGCCTGGGAACTGAATCTTTAGCTGTTGTCGATGCAGATCGATTGGAAATGTCGAATATCGCATTTTCCATGCTATACGGGTGTATTTTAGATAATAAAGACTATTGCGACGCCTGGGAACTGAATCTTTACCTGTTGTCGATGCAGATCGATTGGAAATGTCGAATATCGCATTTTCCATGCTATACGGGTGTATTTTTGATAATAAGGACCATTGCGTCGCCTGGGAACTGAATCTTTAGCTGTTGTGGATACAGATCGATTGGAAATGTCGAATATCGCGTTTTCCAAGTTGTACGAGTGAATTTTCAATAAGCACTATTGCGACGCCTGGGAACTGAATCTTTAGCTTTTGTCGATGCAGGTCGATTGGAGATGTCGAATATCGACGTTTCCAAGCTCAACGAGTGAATTTTCAATAAGAAGGGCTATTGCGACGGCTGGGAACTGAATCTCTAGCTGTTGTCGATGCAGATCGATTGGAAATGTCGAATATCGCATTTTCCATGCTATACGGGTGTATTTTTGATAATAAAGACTATTGCGACGCCTGGGAAATGAATCACTAGCTGTTGTCGATGCAGGTTGATTGGAGATGTCGAATACCGAGGTTTCCAAGCTCAACGAGTGAATTTTCAATAACAAGGGCTATTGCGACGCCTGGGAACTGAATCTTTAGCTGTTGTCGATGCAGATCGATTGGAAATGTCGAATATCGCATTTTCCATGCTATACGGGTGTATTTTTTATTATAAAGACTATTGCGACTCCTTGGAACTGAATCTTTAGCTGTTGTCGATGCAGATCGATTGGAAATGTCGAATATCGCATTTTCCATGCTATACGGGTGTATTTTTGATAATAAGGACTATTGCGACGCCTGGGAACTGAATCTTTAGCTGTTGTCGATGCAGGTCGATTGGAGATGTCGAATATCGAGGTTTCCAAGCTCAACGAGTGAATTTTCAATAAGAAGGGCTATTGCGACGCCTGGGAACTGAATCTCTAGCTGTTGTCGATGCAGATCGATTGGAAATGTCGAATATCGCATTTTCCATGCTATACGGGTGTATTTTTGATAATAAAGACTATTGCGATGCCTGGGAAATGAATCACTAGCTGTTGTCGATGCAGGTCGATTGGAGATGTCGAATATCGAGGTTTCCAAGCTCAACGAGTGAATTTTCAATAACAAGGGCTATTGCGACGCCTGGGAACTGAATCTTTAGCTGTTGTCGATGCAGATCGATTGGAAGTGTCGAATATCGCATTTTCCATGCTATACGGGTGTATTTTTTATTATAAAGACTATTGCGACGCCTTGGAACTGAATCTTTAGCTGTTGTCGATGCAGATCGATTGGAAGTGTCGAATATCGCATTTTCCATGCTATACGGGTGTATTTTTGATAATGAGGACTATTGCGACGCCTGGATACTGAATCTTTAGCTGTTGTCGATGCAGGTCGATTGGAGATGTCGAATATCGAGGTTTCCAAGCTCAACGAGTGAATTTTCAATAAGAAGGGCTATTGCGACGCCTGGGAACTGAATCTCTAGCTGTTGTCGATGCAGATCGATTGGAAATGTCGAATATCGCATTTTCCATGCTATACGGGTGTATTTTTGATAATAAAGACTATTGCGACGCCTGGGAACTGAATCACTAGCTGTTGTCGATGCAGGTCGATTGGAGATGTCGAATATCAAGGTTTCCAAGCTCAACGAGTGAATTTTCAATAAGAAGGGCTATTGCGACGCCTGGGAACTGAATCTTTAGCTGTTGTCGATGCGGATCGATTGGAAATGTCGAAAATCGCATTTTCCATGCTATACGGATGTATTTTTGATAATAAAGACTATTGCGACGCCTGGGAACAGAATTTTTAGCTGATATCGACGCAGATCGATTGGAAATGTCGAATATCGCGTTTTCCAAGCTGTACGAGTGAATTTTCAATAATCACTATTGCGACGCCTGGGAACTGAATCTTTAGCTGTTGTTGATGCAGATCGATTGGAAATGTCGAATATCGCGTTTTCCAAGCTCTATGAGCGAATTTTCAATAAGGACTATTGCGACGCCTGGGAACTGCATCTTTGGCTGTTGTCGATGCAGATCGATTGGAAATGTCGAATATCGCGTTTTTCAAGCACTACGAGTGAATTTTCAATAAGGACTATTGCGGCGCCTGGGAACTGAATCTGTAGCTGTTGTCGATGCAGGTCGATTGGAGATGTCGAATATCGAGGTTTCCAAGCTGAACGAGCGAATTTTCAATAAGAAGGACTATTGCGACGCCTGGGAACTTAATCTGTAGCTGTTGTCGATGCAGATCGATTGGAAATGTCGAATATCGCATATTCCATGCTATACGGGTGTATTTTTGATAATAAAGACTATTGCGACGCCTGGGAACAGAATCTTTAGCTGTTGTCGATGCAGATCGATTGGGAATGTCGAATATCGCGTTTTCCAAGCTGTACGAGTGAATTTTCAATAAGCACTATTGCGACGCCTCGGAACTGAATCTTTAGCTGTTGTCGATGCAGGTCGATTGGAGATGTCGAATATCGAGGTTTCCAAGCTCAACGAGTGAATTTTCAATAAGAAGGACTATTGCGACGCCTGGGAACTGAATCTTTAGCTGTTGTCGATGCAGATCGATTGGAAATGTCGAATATCGCATTTGCCATGCTATACGGGTGTATTTTAGATAATAAAGACTATTGCGACGCCTGGGAACTGAATCTTTAGCTGTTGTCGATGCAGATCGATTGGAAATGTCGAATATCGTATTTTCCATACTATACGGGTGTATTTTTGATAATAAGGACTATTGCGTCGCCTAGGAACTGAATCTTAAGCTGTTGTCGATGCAGATCCATTGGAAATGTCGAATATCGCATTTTCCAAGCTATACGAGTGTATTTATGATAATAAGGACTATTGCGTCGCCTGGGAACTGAATCTTAAGCTGTTGTCGATGCAGATCCATTGGAAATGTCAAATATCGCATTTTCCATGCTATACGGGTGTATTTTTGATAATAAAGACTATTGCGACGCCTGGGAACTGAATCTGTAGCTGTTGTCGATGCAGGTCGATTGGAGATGTCGAATATCGAGGTTTCCAAGCTGAACGAGCGAATTTTCAATAAGAAGGACTATTGCGACGCCTGGGAACTTAATCTGTAGCTGTTGTCGATGCAGATCGATTGGAAATGTCGAATATCGCATTTTCCATGATATACGGGTGTATTTTTGATAATAAAGACTATTGCGACGCCTGGGAACAGAATCTTTAGCTGTTGTCGATGCAGATCGATTGGGAATGTCGAATATCGCGTTTTCCAAGCTGTACGAGTGAATTTTCAATAAGCACTATTGCGACGCCTCGGAACTGAATCTTTAGCTCTTGTCGATGCAGGTCGATTGGAGATGTCGAATATCGAGGTTTCCAAGCTCAACGAGTGAATTTTCAATAAGAAGGACTATTGCGACGCCTGGGAACTGAATCTTTAGCTGTTGTCGATGCAGATCGATTGGAAATGTCGAATATCGCATTTGCCATGCTATACGGGTGTATCTTAGATAATAAAGACTATTGCGACGCCTGGGAACTGAATCTTTAGCTGTTGTCGATGCAGATCGATTGGAAATGTCGAATATCGCATTTTCCATACTATACGGGTGTATTTTTGATAATAAGGACTATTGCGTCGCCTGGGAACTGAATCTTAAGCTGTTGTCGATGCAGATCCATTGGAAATGTCGAATATCGCATTTTCCAAGCTATACGAGTGTATTTATGATAATAAGGACTATTGCGTCGCCTGGGAACTGAATCTTAAGCTGTTGTCGATGCAGATCCATTGGAAATGTCAAATATCGCATTTTCCATGCTATACGGGTGTATTTTTGATAATAAAGACTATTGCGACGCCTGGGAACTGAATCTTTAGCTGATGTCGATGCAGATCGATTGGAAATGTCGAATATCGCATTTTCCATGCTATACTGGTGTATTTTTGATAATAAAGACTATTGCGACGCCTGGGAACTGATTCACTAGCTGTTGTCGATGCAGGTCGATTGGAGATGTCGAATATCAAGGTTTCCAAGCTCAACGAGTGAATTTTCAATAAGAAGGGCTATTGCGACGCCTGGGAACTGAATCTCTAGCTGTTGTCAATGCAGATCGATTGGAAATGTCGAATATCGCATTTTCCATGCTATACTGGTGTATTTTTGATAATAAAGACTATTGCGACGCCTGGGAACTGATTCACTAGCTGTTGTCGATGCAGGTCGATTGGAGATGTCGAATATCGAGGTTTCCAAGCTCAACGAGTGAATTTTGAATAAGAAGGACTATTGCGACGCCTGGGAACTGAATCTTTAGCTGTTGTCGATGCAGATCGATTGGAAATGTCGAATATCGCATTTGCCATGCTATACGGGTGTATTTTAGATAATAAAGACTATTGCGACGCCTGGGAACTGAATCTTTAGCTGTTGTCGATGCAGATCGATTGGAAATGTCGAATATCGCATTTTCCATACTATACGGGTGTATTTTTGATAATAAGGACTATTGCGTCGCCTGGGAACTGAATCTTAAGCTGTTGTCGATGCAGATCCATTGGAAATGTCGAATATCGCATTTTCCAAGCTATACGAGTGTATTTATGATAATAAGGACTATTGCGTCGCCTGGGAACTGAATCTTAAGCTGTTGTCGATGCAGATCCATTGGAAATGTCAAATATCGCATTTTCCATGCTATACGGGTGTATTTTTGATAATAAAGACTATTGCGACGCCTGGGAACTGAATCTTTAGCTGATGTCGATGCAGATCGATTGGAAATGTCGAATATCGCATTTTCCATGCTATACTGGTGTATTTTTGATAATAAAGACTATTGCGACGCCTGGGAACTGATTCACTAGCTGTTGTCGATGCAGGTCGATTGGAGATGTCGAATATCAAGGTTTCCAAGCTCAACGAGTGAATTTTCAATAAGAAGGGCTATTGCGACGCCTGGGAACTGAATCTCTAGCTGTTGTCGATGCAGATCGATTGGAAATGTCGAATATCGCATTTCCCATGCTATACTGGTGTATTTTTGATAATAAAGACTATTGCGACGCCTGGGAACTGATTCACTAGCTGTTGTCGATGCAGGTCGATTGGAGATGTCGAATATCAAGGTTTCCAAGCTCAACGAGTGAATTTTCAATAAGAAGGGCTATTGCGACGCCTGGGAACTGAATCTTTAGCTGTTGTCGATGCAGATCGATTGGAAATGTCGAATATCGCATTTTCCATGCTATACGGGTGTATTTTTGATAATAAGGACTATTGCGTCGCCTGGGAACTGAATCTTAAGCTGTTGTCGATGCAGATCCATTGGAAATGTCGAATATCGCATTTTCCAAGCTATACGGGTGTATTTATGATAATAAGGACTATTGCGTCGCCTGGGAACTGAATCTTAAGCTGTTGTCGATGCAGATCGATGGAAATGTCGAATATCGCATTTTCCATGCTATACGGGTGTATTTTTGATAATAAAGACTATTGCGACGCCTGGGAACTGGATCACTAGCTGTTATCGATGCAGGTCGATTGGAGATGTCGAATATCGAGGTTTCCAAGCCCATGAGTGAATTTTCAATAAGAAGGGCTATTGCGACGCCTGGGAACTGAATCTTTAGCTGTTGTCGATGCAGATCGATTGGAAATGTCGAATATCGCATTATCCATGCTATACGGGTGTATTTTTGTTAATAAGGACTATTGCGACGCCTGGGAACTGAATCTTTAGCTGTTGTCGATGCAGATCGATTGGAAATGTCGAATATCGCATTTTCCATGCTATACGGGTGTATTTTTGATAATAAAGACTATTGCGACGCCTGGGAACTGAATCACTAGCTGTTGTCGATGCAGGTCGATTGGAGATGTCGAATATCAAGGTTTCCAAGCTCAACGAGTGAATTTTCAATAAGAAGGGCTATTGCGACGCCTGGGAACTGAATCTTTAGCTGTTGTCGATGCGGATCGATTGGAAATGTCGAAAATCGCATTTTCCATGCTATACGGATGTATTTTTGATAATAAAGACTATTGCGACGCCTGGGACCAGAATTTTTAGCTGATATCGACGCAGATCGATTGGAAATGTCGAATATCGCGTTTTCCAAGCTGTACGAGTGAATTTTCAATAATCACTATTGCGACGCCTGGGAACTGAATCTTTAGCTGTTGTTGATGCAGATCGATTGGAAATGTCGAATATCGCGTTTTCCAAGCTCTATGAGCGAATTTTCAATAAGGACTATTGCGACGCCTGGGAACTGCATCTTTGGCTGTTGTCGATGCAGATCGATTGGAAATGTCGAATATCGCGTTTTTCAAGCACTACGAGTGAATTTTCAATAAGGACTATTGCGGCGCCTGGGAACTGAATCTGTAGCTGTTGTCGATGCAGGTCGATTGGAGATGTCGAATATCGAGGTTTCCAAGCTGAACGAGCGAATTTTCAATAAGAAGGACTATTGCGACGCCTGGGAACTTAATCTGTAGCTGTTGTCGATGCAGATCGATTGGAAATGTCGAATATCGCATTTTCCATGCTATACGGGTGTATTTTTGATAATAAAGACTATTGCGACGCCTGGGAACAGAATCTTTAGCTGTTGTCGATGCAGATCGATTGGGAATGTCGAATATCGCGTTTTCCAAGCTGTACGAGTGAATTTTCAATAAGCACTATTGCGACGCCTCGGAACTGAATCTTTAGCTGTTGTCGATGCAGGTCGATTGGAGATGTCGAATATCGAGGTTTCCAAGCTCAACGAGTGAATTTTCAATAAGAAGGACTATTGCGACGCCTGGGAACTGAATCTTTAGCTGTTGTCGATGCAGATCGATTGGAAATGTCGAATATCGCATTTGCCATGCTATACGGGTGTATTTTAGATAATAAAGACTATTGCGACGCCTGGGAACTGAATCTTTAGCTGTTGTCGATGCAGATCGATTGGAAATGTCGAATATCGTATTTTCCATACTATACGGGTGTATTTTTGATAATAAGGACTATTGCGTCGCCTGGGAACTGAATCTTAAGCTGTTGTCGATGCAGATCCATTGGAAATGTCGAATATCGCATTTTCCAAGCTATACGAGTGTATTTATGATAATAAGGACTATTGCGTCGCCTGGGAACTGAATCTTAAGCTGTTGTCGATGCAGATCCATTGGAAATGTCAAATATCGCATTTTCCATGCTATACGGGTGTATTTTTGATAATAAAGACTATTGCGACGCCTGGGAACTGAATCTGTAGCTGTTGTCGATGCAGGTCGATTGGAGATGTCGAATATCGAGGTTTCCAAGCTGAACGAGCGAATTTTCAATAAGAAGGACTATTGCGACGCCTGGGAACTTAATCTGTAGCTGTTGTCGATGCAGATCGATTGGAAATGTCGAATATCGCATTTTCCATGCTATACGGGTGTATTTTTGATAATAAAGACTATTGCGACGCCTGGGAACAGAATCTTTAGCTGTTGTCGATGCAGATCGATTGGGAATGTCGAATATCGCGTTTTCCAAGCTGTACGAGTGAATTTTCAATAAGCACTATTGCGACGCCTCGGAACTGAATCTTTAGCTGTTGTCGATGCAGGTCGATTGGAGATGTCGAATATCGAGGTTTCCAAGCTCAACGAGTGAATTTTCAATAAGAAGGACTATTGCGACGCCTGGGAACTGAATCTTTAGCTGTTGTCGATGCAGATCGATTGGAAATGTCGAATATCGCATTTGCCATGCTATACGGGTGTATTTTAGATAATAAAGACTATTGCGACGCCTGGGAACTGAATCTTTAGCTGTTGTCGATGCAGATCGATTGGAAATGTCGAATATCGCATTTTCCATACTATACGGGTGTATTTTTGATAATAAGGACTATTGCGTCGCCTGGGAACTGAATCTTAAGCTGTTGTCGATGCAGATCCATTGGAAATGTCGAATATCGCATTTTCCAAGCTATACGAGTGTATTTATGATAATAAGGACTATTGCGTCGCCTGGGAACTGAATCTTAAGCTGTTGTCGATGCAGATCCATTGGAAATGTCAAATATCGCATTTTCCATGCTATACGGGTGTATTTTTGATAATAAAGACTATTGCGACGCCTGGGAACTGAATCTTTAGCTGATGTCGATGCAGATCGATTGGAAATGTCGAATATCGCATTTTCCATGCTATACTGGTGTATTTTTGATAATAAAGACTATTGCGACGCCTGGGAACTGATTCACTAGCTGTTGTCGATGCAGGTCGATTGGAGATGTCGAATATCAAGGTTTCCAAGCTCAACGAGTGAATTTTCAATAAGAAGGGCTATTGCGACGCCTGGGAACTGAATCTCTAGCTGTTGTCGATGCAGATCGATTGGAAATGTCGAATATCGCATTTCCCATGCTATACTGGTGTATTTTTGATAATAAAGACTATTGCGACGCCTGGGAACTGATTCACTAGCTGTTGTCGATGCAGGTCGATTGGAGATGTCGAATATCGAGGTTTCCAAGCTCAACGAGTGAATTTTGAATAAGAAGGACTATTGCGACGCCTGGGAACTGAATCTTTAGCTGTTGTCGATGCAGATCGATTGGAAATGTCGAATATCGCATTTGCCATGCTATACGGGTGTATTTTAGATAATAAAGACTATTGCGACGCCTGGGAACTGAATCTTTAGCTGTTGTCGATGCAGATCGATTGGAAATGTCGAATATCGCATTTTCCATACTATACGGGTGTATTTTTGATAATAAGGACTATTGCGTCGCCTGGGAACTGAATCTTAAGCTGTTGTCGATGCAGATCCATTGGAAATGTCGAATATCGCATTTTCCAAGCTATACGAGTGTATTTATGATAATAAGGACTATTGCGTCGCCTGGGAACTGAATCTTAAGCTGTTGTCGATGCAGATCCATTGGAAATGTCAAATATCGCATTTTCCATGCTATACGGGTGTATTTTTGATAATAAAGACTATTGCGACGCCTGGGAACTGAATCTTAAGCTGATGTCGATGCAGATCGATTGGAAATGTCGAATATCGCATTTTCCATGCTATACTGGTGTATTTTTGATAATAAAGACTATTGCGACGCCTGGGAACTGATTCACTAGCTGTTGTCGATGCAGGTCGATTGGAGATGTCGAATATCAAGGTTTCCAAGCTCAACGAGTGAATTTTCAATAAGAAGGGCTATTGCGACGCCTGGGAACTGAATCTCTAGCTGTTGTCGATGCAGATCGATTGGAAATGTCGAATATCGCATTTCCCATGCTATACTGGTGTATTTTTGATAATAAAGACTATTGCGACGCCTGGGAACTGATTCACTAGCTGTTGTCGATGCAGGTCGATTGGAGATGTCGAATATCAAGGTTTCCAAGCTCAACGAGTGAATTTTCAATAAGAAGGGCTATTGCGACGCCTGGGAACTGAATCTTTAGCTGTTGTCGATGCAGATCGATTGGAAATGTCGAATATCGCATTTTCCATGCTATACGGGTGTATTTTTGATAATAAGGACTATTGCGTCGCCTGGGAACTGAATCTTAAGCTGTTGTCGATGCAGATCCATTGGAAATGTCGAATATCGCATTTTCCAAGCTATACGGGTGTATTTATGATAATAAGGACTATTGCGTCGCCTGGGAACTGAATCTTAAGCTGTTGTCGATGCAGATCGATGGAAATGTCGAATATCGCATTTTCCATGCTATACGGGTGTATTTTTGATAATAAAGACTATTGCGACGCCTGGGAACTGGATCACTAGCTGTTATCGATGCAGGTCGATTGGAGATGTCGAATATCGAGGTTTCCAAGCCCATGAGTGAATTTTCAATAAGAAGGGCTATTGCGACGCCTGGGAACTGAATCTTTAGCTGTTGTCGATGCAGATCGATTGGAAATGTCGAATATCGCATTATCCATGCTATACGGGTGTATTTTTGTTAATAAGGACTATTGCGACGCCTGGGAACTGAATCTTTAGCTGTTGTCGATGCAGATCGATTGGAAATGTCGAATATCGCATTTTCCATGCTATACGGGTGTATTTTTGATAATAAAGACTATTGCGACGCCTGGGAACTGAATCACTAGCTGTTGTCGATGCAGGTCGATTGGAGATGTCGAATATCAAGGTTTCCAAGCTCAACGAGTGAATTTTCAATAAGAAGGGCTATTGCGACGCCTGGGAACTGAATCTTTAGCTGTTGTCGATGCGGATCGATTGGAAATGTCGAAAATCGCATTTTCCATGCTATACGGATGTATTTTTGATAATAAAGACTATTGCGACGCCTGGGAACAGAATTTTTAGCTGATATCGACGCAGATCGATTGGAAATGTCGAATATCGCGTTTTCCAAGCTGTACGAGTGAATTTTCAATAATCACTATTGCGACGCCTGGGAACTGAATCTTTAGCTGTTGTTGATGCAGATCGATTGGAAATGTCGAATATCGCGTTTTCCAAGCTCTATGAGCGAATTTTCAATAAGGACTATTGCGACGCCTGGGAACTGCATCTTTGGCTGTTGTCGATGCAGATCGATTGGAAATGTCGAATATCGCGTTTTTCAAGCACTACGAGTGAATTTTCAATAAGGACTATTGCGGCGCCTGGGAACTGAATCTGTAGCTGTTGTCGATGCAGGTCGATTGGAGATGTCGAATATCGAGGTTTCCAAGCTGAACGAGCGAATTTTCAATAAGAAGGACTATTGCGACGCCTGGGAACTTAATCTGTAGCTGTTGTCGATGCAGATCGATTGGAAATGTCGAATATCGCATTTTCCATGCTATACGGGTGTATTTTTGATAATAAAGACTATTGCGACGCCTGGGAACAGAATCTTTAGCTGTTGTCGATGCAGATCGATTGGGAATGTCGAATATCGCGTTTTCCAAGCTGTACGAGTGAATTTTCAATAAGCACTATTGCGACGCCTCGGAACTGAATCTTTAGCTGTTGTCGATGCAGGTCGATTGGAGATGTCGAATATCGAGGTTTCCAAGCTCAACGAGTGAATTTTCAATAAGAAGGACTATTGCGACGCCTGGGAACTGAATCTTTAGCTGTTGTCGATGCAGATCGATTGGAAATGTCGAATATCGCATTTGCCATGCTATACGGGTGTATTTTAGATAATAAAGACTATTGCGACGCCTGGGAACTGAATCTTTAGCTGTTGTCGATGCAGATCGATTGGAAATGTCGAATATCGCATTTTCCATACTATACGGGTGTATTTTTGATAATAAGGACTATTGCGTCGCCTGGGAACTGAATCTTAAGCTGTTGTCGATGCAGATCCATTGGAAATGTCGAATATCGCATTTTCCAAGCTATACGAGTGTATTTATGATAATAAGGACTATTGCGTCGCCTGGGAACTGAATCTTAAGCTGTTGTCGATGCAGATCCATTGGAAATGTCAAATATCGCATTTTCCATGCTATACGGGTGTATTTTTGATAATAAAGACTATTGCGACGCCTGGGAACTGAATCTGTAGCTGTTGTCGATGCAGGTCGATTGGAGATGTCGAATATCGAGGTTTCCAAGCTGAACGAGCGAATTTTCAATAAGAAGGACAATTGCGACGCCTGGGAACTTAATCTGTAGCTGTTGTCGATGCAGATCGATTGGAAATGTCGAATATCGCATTTTCCATGCTATACGGGTGTATTTTTGATAATAAAGACTATTGCGACGCCTGGGAACAGAATCTTTAGCTGTTGTCGATGCAGATCGATTGGGAATGTCGAATATCGCGTTTTCCAAGCTGTACGAGTGAATTTTCAATAAGCACTATTGCGACGCCTCGGAACTGAATCTTTAGCTGTTGTCGATGCAGGTCGATTGGAGATGTCGAATATCGAGGTTTCCAAGCTCAACGAGTGAATTTTCAATAAGAAGGACTATTGCGACGCCTGGGAACTGAATCTTTAGCTGTTGTCGATGCAGATCGATTGGAAATGTCGAATATCGCATTTGCCATGCTATACGGGTGTATTTTAGATAATAAAGACTATTGCGACGCCTGGGAACTGAATCTTTAGCTGTTGTCGATGCAGATCGATTGGAAATGTCGAATATCGCATTTTCCATACTATACGGGTGTATTTTTGATAATAAGGACTATTGCGTCGCCTGGGAACTGAATCTTAAGCTGTTGTCGATGCAGATCCATTGGAAATGTCGAATATCGCATTTTCCAAGCTATACGAGTGTATTTATGATAATAAGGACTATTGCGTCGCCTGGGAACTGAATCTTAAGCTGTTGTCGATGCAGATCCATTGGAAATGTCAAATATCGCATTTTCCATGCTATACGGGTGTATTTTTGATAATAAAGACTATTGCGACGCCTGGGAACTGAATCTTTAGCTGATGTCGATGCAGATCGATTGGAAATGTCGAATATCGCATTTTCCATGCTATACTGGTGTATTTTTGATAATAAAGACTATTGCGACGCCTGGGAACTGATTCACTAGCTGTTGTCGATGCAGGTCGATTGGAGATGTCGAATATCAAGGTTTCCAAGCTCAACGAGTGAATTTTCAATAAGAAGGGCTATTGCGACGCCTGGGAACTGAATCTCTAGCTGTTGTCGATGCAGATCGATTGGAAATGTCGAATATCGCATTTCCCATGCTATACTGGTGTATTTTTGATAATAAAGACTATTGCGACGCCTGGGAACTGATTCACTAGCTGTTGTCGATGCAGGTCGATTGGAGATGTCGAATATCAAGGTTTCCAAGCTCAACGAGTGAATTTTCAATAAGAAGGGCTATTGCGACGCCTGGGAACTGCATCTTTAGCTGTTGTCGATGCAGATCGATTGGAAATGTCGAATATCGCATTTTCCATGCTATACGGGTGTATTTTTGATAATAAGGACTATTGCGTCGCCTGGGAACTGAATCTTAAGCTGTTGTCGATGCAGATCCATTGGAAATGTCGAATATCGCATTTTCCAAGCTATACGGGTGTATTTATGATAATAAGGACTATTGCGTCGCCTGGGAACTGAATCTTAAGCTGTTGTCGATGCAGATCGATGGAAATGTCGAATATCGCATTTTCCATGCTATACGGGTGTATTTTTGATAATAAAGACTATTGCGACGCCTGGGAACTGGATCACTAGCTGTTATCGATGCAGGTCGATTGGAGATGTCGAATATCGAGGTTTCCAAGCCCATGAGTGAATTTTCAATAAGAAGGGCTATTGCGACGCCTGGGAACTGAATCTTTAGCTGTTGTCGATGCAGATCGATTGGAAATGTCGAATATCGCATTATCCATGCTATACGGGTGTATTTTTGTTAATAAGGACTATTGCGACGCCTGGGAACTGAATCTTTAGCTGTTGTCGATGCAGATCGATTGGAAATGTCGAATATCGCATTTTCCATGCTATACGGGTGTATTTTTGATAATAAGGACTATTGCGTCGCCTGGGAACTGAATCTTAAGCTGTTGTCGATGCAGATCCATTGGAAATGTCGAATATCGCATTTTCCATGCTATACGGGTGTATTTTTGATAAAAAGGACTATTGCGACGCCTGGGAACTGAGTCTTTAGCTGTTGTCGATGCAGGTCGATTGGAGATGTCGAATATCGAGGTTTCCAAGCTCAACGAGTGAATTTTCAATAAGAAGGGCTATTGCGACGCCTGGGAACTGAATCTCTAGCTGTTGTCGATGCAGATCGATTGGAAAAGTCGAATATCGCATTTTCCATTCTATACGGGTGTATTTTTGATAATAAAGACTATTGCGACGCCTGGGAACTGAATCAGTAGCTGTTGTCGATGCAGGTCGATTGGAGATGTCGAATATCGAGGTTTCCAAGCCCATGTGTGAATTTTCAATAAGAAGGGCTATTGCGACGCCTGGGAACTGAATCTCTACCTGTTGTCGATGCAGATCGATTGGAAATGTCGAATATCGCATTTTCCATGCTATACGGGTTTATTTTTGATAATAAGGACCATTGCGTCGCCTGGGATCTGAATCTTAAGCTGTTGTCGAAACAGATCCATTGAAAATGTCGAATATCGCATTTTCCAAGCTATACGGGTGTATTTATGATAATAAAGACTATTGCGACGCCTGGGAACTGAATCTTTAGCTGTTGTGGATACAGATCGATTGGAAATGTCGAATATCGCGTTTTCCAAGTTGTACGAGTGAATTTTCAATAAGCACTATTGCGACGCCTGGGAACTGAATCTTTAGCTTTTGTCGATGCAGGTCGATTGGAGATGTCGAATATCGACGTTTCCAAGCTCAACGACTGAATTTTCAATAAGAAGGGCTATTGCGACGGCTGGGAACTGAATCTCTAGCTGTTGTCGATGCAGATCGATTGGAAATGTCGAATATCGCATTTTCCATGCTATACGGGTGTATTTTTGATAATAAAGACTATTGCGACGCCTGGGAAATGAATCACTAGCTGTTGTCGATGCAGGTCGATTGGAGATGTCGAATATCGCATTTTCCATGCTATACGGGTGTATTTTTGATAATAAGGACTATTGCGACGCCTGGGAACTGAATCTTTAGCTGTTGTCGATGCAGGTCGATTAGAGATGTCGAATATCGAGGTTTCCAAGCTCAACGAGTGAATTTTCAATAACAAGGGCTATTGCGACGCCTGGGAACTGAATCTTTAGCTGTTGTCGATGCAGATCGATTGGAAGTGTCGAATATCGCATTTCCCATGCTATACGGGTGTATTTTTTATTATAAAGACTATTGCGACGCCTTGGAACTGAATCTTTAGCTGTTGTCGATGCAGATCGATTGGAAATGTCGAATATCGCATTTTCCATGCTATACGGGTGTATTTTTGATAATAAGGACTATTGCGGCGCCTGGATACTGAATCTTTAGCTGTTGTCGATGCAGGTCGATTGGAGATGTCGAATATCGAGGTTTCCAAGCTCAACGAGTGAATTTTCAATAAGAAGGGCTATTGCGACGCCTGGGAACTGAATCTCCAGCTGTTGTCGATGCAGATCGATTGGAAATGTCGAATATCGCATTTTCCATGCTATACGGGTGTATTTTTGATAATAAAGACTATTGCGACGCCTGGGAACTGAATCACTAGCTGTTGTCGATGCAGGTCGATTGGAGATGTCGAATATCAAGGTTTCCAAGCTCAACGAGTGAATTTTCAATAAGAAGGGCTATTGCGACGCCTGGGACCTGAATCTTTAGCTGTTGTCGATGCGGATCGATTGGAAATGTCGAATATCGCATTTTCCATGCTATACGGGTGTATTTTTGATAATAAAGACTATTGCGACGCCTGGGAACAGAATTTTTAGCTGTTGTCGACGCAGATCGATTGGAAATGTCGAATATCGCGTTTTCCAAGCTGTACGAGTGAATTTTCAATAATCACTATTGCGACGCCTGGGAACTGAATCTTTAGCTGTTGTTGATGCAGATCGATTGGAAATGTCGAATATCGCGTTTTCCAAGCTCTATGAGCGAATTTTCAATAAGGACTATTGCGACGCCTGGGAACTTAATCTTTAGCTGTTGTCGATGCAGATCGATTGGAAATGTCGAATATCGCATTTTCCATGCTATACGGGTGTATTTTTGATAATTAAGACTATTGCGACGCCTGGGAACAGAATCTTTAGCTGTTGTCGATGCAGATCGATTGGGAATGTCGAATATCGCGTTTTCCAAGCTGTACGAGTGAATTTTCAATAAGCACTATTGCGACGCCTCGGAACTGAATCTTTAGCTGTTGTCGATGCAGGTCGATTGGAAATGTCGAATATCGAGGTTTCCAAGCTCAACGAGTGAATTTTCAATAAGAAGGACTATTGCGACGCCTGGGAACTGAATCTTTAGCTGTTGTCGATGCAGATCGATTGGAAATGTCGAATATCGCATTTGCCATGCTATACGGGTGTATTTTAGATAATAAAGACTATTGCGACGCCTGGGAACTGAATCTTTAGCTGTTGTCGATGCAGATCGATTGGAAATGTCGAATATCGCATTTTCCATACTATACGGGTGTATTTTTGATAATAAGGACTATTGCGACGCCTGGGAACTGAATCTGTAGCTGTTGTCGATGCAGATCGATTGGAAATGTCGAATATCGCATTTGCCATGCTATACGGGTGTATTTTAGATAATAAAGACTATTGCGACGCCTGGGAACTGAATCTTTAGCTGTTGTCGATGCAGATCGATTGGAAATGTCGAATATCGCATTTTCCATACTATACGGGTGTATTTTTGATAATAAGGACTATTGCGTCGCCTGGGAACTGAATCTTAAGCTGTTGTCGATGCAGATCCATTGGAAATGTGGAATATCGCATTTTCCAAACTATACGGGTGTATTTATGATAATAAGGACTATTGCGTCGCCTGGGAACTGAATCTTAAGCTGTTGTCGATGCAGATCCATTGGAAATGTCGAATATCGCATTTTCCATGCTATACGGGTGTATTTTTGATAATAAAGACTATTGCGACGCCTGGGAACTGGATCACTAGCTGTTATCGATGCAGGTCGATTGGAGATGTCGAATATCGAGGTTTCCAAGCCCATGAGTGAATTTTCAATAAGAAGGGCTATTGCGACGCCTGGGAACTGAATCTTTAGCTGTTGTCGATGCAGATCGATTGGAAATGTCGAATATCGCATTATCCATGCTATACGGGTGTATTTTTGTTAATAAGGACTATTGCGACGCCTGGGAACTGAATCTTTAGCTGTTGTCGATGCAGGTCGATTGGAGATGTCGAATATCGCATTTTCCATGCTATACGGGTGTATTTTTGATAATAAAGACTATTGCGACGCCTGGGAACTGAATCTTTAGCTGTTGTCGATGCAGATCGATTGGAAATGTCGAATATCGCATTTTCCATGCTATACGGGTGTATTTTTGATAATAAGGACTATTGCGTCGCTTGGAAACCGAATCTTAAGCTGTTGTCGATGCAGATCCATTGGAAATGTCGAATATCGCATTTTCCAAGCTATACGGGTGTATTTATGATAATAAAGACTATTGCGACGCCTGGGAACTGAGTCTTTAGCTGTTGTCGATGCAGGTCGATTGGAGATGTCGAATATCGAGGTTTCCAAGCTCAACGAGTGAATTTTCAATAAGAAGGGCTATTGCGACGCCTGGGAACTGAATCTCTAGCTGTTGTCGATGCAGATCGATTGGAAAAGTCGAATATCGCATTTTCCATTCTATACGGGTGTATTTTTGATAATAAAGACTATTGCGACGCCTGGGAACTGAATCACTAGCTGTTGTCGATGCAGGTCGATTGGAGATGTCGAATATCGAGGTTTCCAAGCCCATGAGTGAATTTTCAATAAGAAAGGCTATTGCGACGCCTGGGAACTGAATCTCTAGCTGTTGTCGATGCAGATCGATTGGAAAAGTCGAATATCGCATTTTCCATTCTATACGGGTGTATTTTTGATAATAAGGACTATTGCGACCCCTGGGAACTGAATCACTAGCTGTTGTCGATGCAGGTCGATTGGAGATGTCGAATATCGCATTTTCCATGCTATACGGGTGTATTTTTGATAATAAAGACTATTGCGACGCCTGGGAACTGAATCTTTAGCTGTTGTCGATGCAGATCGATTGGAAATGTCGAATATCGCATTTTCCATGCTATACGGGTGTATTTTTGATAATAAGGACTATTGCGTCGCTTGGAAACCGAATCTTAAGCTGTTGTCGATGCAGATCCATTGGAAATGTCGAATATCGCATTTTCCAAGCTATACGGGTGTATTTATGATAATAAAGACTATTGCGACGCCTGGGAACTGAGTCTTTAGCTGTTGTCGATGCAGGTCGATTGGAGATGTCGAATATCGAGGTTTCCAAGCTCAACGAGTGAATTTTCAATAAGAAGGGCTATTGCGACGCCTGGGAACTGAATCTCTAGCTGTTGTCGATGCAGATCGATTGGAAAAGTCGAATATCGCATTTTCCATTCTATACGGGTGTATTTTTGATAATAAAGACTATTGCGACGCCTGGGAACTGAATCACTAGCTGTTGTCGATGCAGGTCGATTGGAGATGTCGAATATCGAGGTTTCCAAGCCCATGAGTGAATTTTCAATAAGAAAGGCTATTGCGACGCCTGGGAACTGAATCTCTAGCTGTTGTCGATGCAGATCGATTGGAAAAGTCGAATATCGCATTTTCCATTCTATACGGGTGTATTTTTGATAATAAGGACTATTGCGACCCCTGGGAACTGAATCTTTAGCTGTTGTCCATGCAGGTCGATTGGAGATGTCGAATATCGAGGTTTCCAAGCCCATGAGTGAATTTTCAATAAGAAGGGCGATTGCGACGCCTGGGAACTGAATCTCTAGCTGTTGTCGATGCAGATCGATTGGAAATGTCGAATATCGCATTTTCCATGCTATACGGGTGTATTTTTTGATAATAAAGACTATTGCGACGCCTGGGAACTGAATCACTAGCTGTTGTCGATGCAGGTCGATTGGAGATGTCGAATATCAAGGTTTCCAAGCTCAACGAGTGAATTTTCAATAAGAAGGGCTACTGCGACGCCTGGGAACTGAATCTTTAGCTGTTGTTGATGCAGATCGATTGGAAATGTCGAATATCGCGTTTTCCAAGCTCTATGAGTGAATTTTCAATAAGGACTATTGCGACGCCTAGGAACTGCATCTTTGGCTGTTGTCGATGCAGATCGATTGGAAATGTCGAATATCGCATTTTCCAAGCTATACGGGTGTATTTATGATAATAAAGACTATTGCGACGCCTGGGAACTGAATCTCTAGCTGTTGTCGATGCAGATCGATTGGAAATGTCGAATATCGCATTTTCCATGCTATACAGGTGTATTTTTGATATTAAAGACTATTGCGACGCCTGGGAACTGAATCACTAGCTGTTGTCGATGCAGGTCGATTGGAGATGTCGAATATCAAGGTTTCCAAGCTCAACGAGTGAATTTTCAATAAGAAGGGCTATTGCGACGCCTGGGAACTGAATCTCTAGCTGTTGTCGATGCAGATCGATTGGAAAAGTCGAATATCGCATTTTCCATTCTATACGGATGTATTTTTTATAATAAAGACTATTGCGACGCCTGGGAACTGAATCACTAGCTGTTGTCGATGCAGGTCGATTGGAGATGTCGAATATCGAGGTTTCCAAGCTCAACGAGTGAATTTTCAATAAGATGGGCTATTGCGACGCGTGGGAACTGAATCTTTAGCTGTTGTCGATGCAGATCGATTGGAAAAGTCGAATATCGCATTTTCCATTCTATACGGATGTATTTTTGATAATAAAGACTATTGCGACGCCTGGGAACTGAATCACTAGCTGTTGTCGATGCAGGTCGATTGGAGATGTCGAATATCGCATTTTCCATGCTATACAGGTGTATTTTTGATATTAAAGACTATTGCGACGCCTGGGAACTGAATCACTAGCTGTTGTCGATGCAGGTCGATTGGAGATGTCGAATATCAAGGTTTCCAAGCTCAACGAATGAATTTTCAATAAGAAGGGCTATTGCGACGCCTGGGAACTGAATCTCTAGCTGTTGTCGA
This sequence comes from Nomada flava, assembly GCA_951802745.1. Taxonomy (NCBI): domain Eukaryota; kingdom Metazoa; phylum Arthropoda; class Insecta; order Hymenoptera; family Apidae; genus Nomada; species Nomada flava. Next base: position 3,084,494 of record CATOQN010000058.1, on the reverse strand, counting down.
TGCAGATCGATTGGAAAAGTCGAATATCGCATTTTCCATTCTATACGGATGTATTTTTGATAATAAAGACTATTGCGACGCCTGGGAACTGAATCACTAGCTGTTGTCGATGCAGGTCGATTGGAGATGTCGAATATCGAGGTTTCCAAGCTCAACGAGTGAATTTTCAATAAGATGGGCTATTGCGACGCGTGGGAACTGAATCTTTAGCTGTTGTCGATGCAGATCGATTGGAAATGTCGAATATCGCATTTTCCATGCTATACGGGTGTATTTTTGATAATAAAGACTATTGCGACGCCTGGGAACAGAATCTTTAGCTGTTGTCGATGCAGATAGATTGGAAATGTCGAATATCGCGTTTTCCAAGCTGTACGAGTGAATTTTCAATAATCACTATTGCGACGCCTGGGAACTGCATCTTTAGCTGTTGTTGATGCAGATCGATTGGAAATGTCGAATATCGCGTTTTCCAAGCTGTACGAGTGAATTTTCAATAAGCACTATTGCGACGCCTCGGAACTGAATCTTTAGCTGTTGTTGATGCAGATCGATTGGAAATGTCGAATATCGCGTTTTCCAAGCTCTATGAGTGAATTTTCAATAAGGACTATTGCGACGCCTGGGAACTGCATCTTTGGCTGTTGTCGATGCAGATCGATTGGAAATGTCGAATATCGCGTTTTTCAAGCACTACGAGTGAATTTTCAATAAGGACTATTGCGACGCCTGGGAACTGAATCTGTAGCTGTTGTCGATGCAGATCGATTGGAAAAGTCGAATATCGCATTTTCCATTCTATACGGGTGTATTTTTGATAATAAAGACTATTGCGACGCCTGGGAACTGAATCACTAGCTGTTGTCGATGCAGGTCGATTGGAGATGTCGAATATCGAGGTTTCCAAGCCCATGAGTGAATTTTCAATAAGAAGGGCTATTGCGACGCCTGGGAACTGAATCTCTAGCTGTTGTCGATGCAGATCGATTGGAAAAGTCGAATATCGCATTTTCCATTCTATACGGGTGTATTTTTGATAATAAAGACTATTGCGACGCCTGGGAACTGAATCACTAGCTGTTGTCGATGCAGGTCGATTGGAGATGTCGAATAGCGAGGTTTCCAAGCCCATGAGTGAATTTTCAATAAGAAAGGCTATTGCGACGCCTGGGAACTGAATCTCTAGCTGTTGTCGATGCAGATCGATTGGAAATGTCGAATATCGCATTTTCCATGCTATACGGGTGTATTTTTTGATAATAAAGACTATTGCGACGCCTGGGAACTGAATCACTAGCTGTTGTCGATGCAGGTCGATTGGAGATGTCGAATATCAAGGTTTCCAAGCTCAACGAGTGAATTTTCAATAAGAAGGGCTACTGCGACGCCTGGGAACTGAATCTTTAGCTGTTGTTGATGCAGATCGATTGGAAATGTCGAATATCGCGTTTTCCAAGCTCTATGAGTGAATTTTCAATAAGGACTATTGCGACGCCTAGGAACTGCATCTTTGGCTGTTGTCGATGCAGATCGATTGGACATGTCGAATATCGCATTTTCCAAGCTATACGGGTGTATTTATGATAATAAAGACTATTGCGACGCCTGGGAACTGAATCTTCAGCTGTTGTCGATGCAGATCGATTGGAAAAGTCGAATATCGCATTTTCCATTCTATACGGGTGTATTTTTGATAATAAAGACTATTGCGACGCCTGGGAACTGAATCTTCAGCTGTTGTCGATGCAGATCGATGGAAATGTCGAATATCGCATTTTCCATGCTATACGGGTGTATTTTTGATAATAAAGACTATTGCGACGCCTGGGAACTGAATCTTTAGCTGTTGTCGATGCAGATCGATTGGAAATGTCGAATATCGCATTTTCCATGCTATACGGGTGTATTTTTGATAATAAGGACTATTGCGACGCCTGGGAACTGAGTCTTTAGCTGTTGTCGATGCAGGTCGATTCGAGATGTCGAATATCGAGGTTTCCAAGCTCAACGAGTGAATTTTCAATAAGAAGGGCGATTGCGACGCCGGGGAACTGAATCTCTAGCTGTTGTCGATGCAGATCGATTGGAAATGTCGAATATCGCATTTTCCATGCTATACAGGTGTATTTTTGATATTAAAGACTATTGCGACGCCTGGGAACTGAATCACTAGCTGTTGTCGATGCAGGTCGATTGGAGATGTCGAATATCAAGGTTTCCAAGCTCAACGAGTGAATTTTCAATAAGAAGGGCTATTGCGACGCCTGGGAACTGAATCTCTAGCTGTTGTCGATGCAGATCGATTGGAAAAGTCGAATATCGCATTTTCCATTCTATACGGATGTATTTTTGATAATAAAGACTATTGCGACGCCTGGGAACTGAATCACTAGCTGTTGTCGATGCAGGTCGATTGGAGATGCCGAATATCGCATTTTCCATGCTATACAGGTGTATTTTTGATATTAAAGACTATTGCGACGCCTGGGAACTGAATCACTAGCTGTTGTCGATGCAGGTCGATTGGAGATGTCGAATATCAAGGTTTCCAAGCTCAACGAGTGAATTTTCAATAAGAAGGGCTATTGCGACGCCTGGGAACTGAATCTCTAGCTGTTGTCGATGCAGATCGATTGGAAAAGTCGAATATCGCATTTTCCATTCTATACGGATGTATTTTTGATAATAAAGACTATTGCGACGCCTGGGAACTGAATCACTAGCTGTTGTCGATGCAGGTCGATTGGAGATGTCGAATATCGAGGTTTCCAAGCTCAACGAGTGAATTTTCAATAAGATGGGCTATTGCGACGCGTGGGAACTGAATCTTTAGCTGTTGTCGATGCAGATCGATTGGAAAAGTCGAATATCGCATTTTCCATTCTATACGGATGTATTTTTGATAATAAAGACTATTGCGACGCCTGGGAACTGAATCACTAGCTGTTGTCGATGCAGGTCGATTGGAGATGTCGAATATCGCATTTTCCATGCTATACAGGTGTATTTTTGATATTAAAGACTATTGCGACGCCTGGGAACTGAATCACTAGCTGTTGTCGATGCAGGTCGATTGGAGATGTCGAATATCAAGGTTTCCAAGCTCAACGAATGAATTTTCAATAAGAAGGGCTATTGCGACGCCTGGGAACTGAATCTCTAGCTGTTGTCGATGCAGATCGATTGGAAAAGTCGAATATCGCATTTTCCATTCTATACGGATGTATTTTTGATAATAAAGACTATTGCGACGCCTGGGAACTGAATCACTAGCTGTTGTCGATGCAGGTCGATTGGAGATGTCGAATATCGAGGTTTCCAAGCTCAACGAGTGAATTTTCAATAAGATGGGCTATTGCGACGCGTGGGAACTGAATCTTTAGCTGTTGTCGATGCAGATCGATTGGAAATGTCGAATATCGCATTTTCCATGCTATACGGGTGTATTTTTGATAATAAAGACTATTGCGACGCCTGGGAACAGAATCTTTAGCTGTTGTCGATGCAGATAGATTGGAAATGTCGAATATCGCGTTTTCCAAGCTATACGAGTGAATTTTCAATAATCACTATTGCGACGCCTGGGAACTGCATCTTTAGCTGTTGTTGATGCAGATCGATTGGAAATGTCGAATATCGCGTTTTCCAAGCTGTACGAGTGAATTTTCAATAAGCACTATTGCGACGCCTCGGAACTGAATCTTTAGCTGTTGTTGATGCAGATCGATTGGAAATTTCGAATATCGCGTTTTCCAAGCTCTATGAGTGAATTTTCAATAAGGACTATTGCGACGCCTGGGAACTGCATCTTTGGCTGTTGTCGATGCAGATCGATTGGAAATGTCGAATATCGCGTTTTTCAAGCACTACGAGTGAATTTTCAATAAGGACTATTGCGACGCCTGGGAACTGAATCTGTAGCTGTTGTCGATGCAGATCGATTGGAAAAGTCGAATATCGCATTTTCCATTCTATACGGATGTATTTTTGATAATAAAGACTATTGCGACGCCTGGGAACTGAATCTTCAGCTGTTGTCGATGCAGATCGATGGAAATGTCGAATATCGCATTTTCCATGCTATACGGGTGTATTTTTGATAATAAAGACTATTGCGACGCCTGGGAACTGAGTCTTTAGCTGTTGTCGATGCAGGTCGATTGGAGATGTCGAATATCGAGGTTTCCAAGCTCAACGAGTGAATTTTCAATAAGAAGGGCTATTGCGACGCCTGGGAACTGAATCTCTAGCTGTTGTCGATGCAGATCGATTGGAAATGTCGAATATCGCATTTTCCATGCTATACATGTGTATTTTTGATATTAAAGACTATTGCGACGCCTGGGAACTGAATCACTAGCTGTTGTCGATGCAGGTCGATTGGAGATGTCGAATATCGAGGTTTCCAAGCTCAACGAGTGAATTTTCAATAAGAAGGGCTATTGCGACGCCTGGGAACTGAATCTCTAGCTGTTGTCGATGCAGATCGATTGGAAAAGTCGGATATCGCATTTTCCATTCTATACGGGTGTATTTTTGATAATAAAGACTATTGCGACGCCTGGGAACTGAATCACTAGCTGTTGTCGATGCAGGTCGATTGGAGATGTCGAATATCGAGGTTTCCAAGCCCATGAGTGAATTTTCAATAAGAAGGGCTATTGCGACGCCTGGGAACTGAATCTCTAGCTGTTGTCGATGCAGATCGATTGGAAAAGTCGAATATCGCATTTTCCATTCTATACGGGTGTATTTTTGATAATAAAGACTATTGCGACGCCTGGGAACTGAATCACTAGCTGTTGTCGATGCAGGTCGATTGGAGATGTCGAATATCAAGGTTTCCAAGCTCAACGAGTGAATTTTCAATAAGAAGGGCGATTGCGACGCCTGGGAACTGAATCTCTAGCTGTTGTCGATGCAGATCGATTGGAAATGTCGAATATCGCTTTTTCCATGCTATACGGGTGTATTTTTTGATAATAAAGACTATTGCGACGCCTGGGAACTGAATCGCTAGCTGTTGTCGATGCAGGTCGATTGGAGATGTCGAATATCAAGGTTTCCAAGCTCAACGAGTGAATTTTCAATAAGAAGGGCTACTGCGACGCCTGGGAACTGAATCTTTAGCTGTTGTCGATGCAGATCGATTGGAAATGTCGAATATCGCATTTTCCATGCTATACGGGTGTATTTTTGATAATAAGGACTATTGCGACGCCTGGGAACTGAGTCTTTAGCTGTTGTCGATGCAGGTCGATTGGAGATGTCGAATATCGAGGTTTCCAAGCTCAACGAGTGAATTTTCAATAAGAAGGGCTATTGCGACGCCTGGGAAATGAATCTCTTGCTGTTGTCGATGCAGATCGATTGGAAATGTCGAATATTGCATTTTCCATGCTATACATGTGTATCTTTGATATTAAAGACTATTGCGACGCCTGGGAACTGAATCACTAGCTGTTGTCGATGCAGGTCGATTGGAGATGTCGAATATCAAGGTTTCCAAGCTCAACGAGTGAATTTTCAATAAGAAGGGCTATTGCGACGCCTGGGAACTGAATCTCTAGCTGTTGTCGATGCAGATCGATTGGAAAAGTCGAATATCGCATTTTCCATTCTATACGGATGTATTTTTGATAATAAAGACTATTGCGACGCCTGGGAACTGAATCTTCAGCTGTTGTCGATGCAGATCGATGGAAATGTCGAATATCGCATTTTCCATGCTATACGGGTGTATTTTTGATAATAAAGACTATTGCGACGCCTGGGAACTGAGTCTTTAGCTGTTGTCGATGCAGGTCGATTGGAGATGTCGAATATCGAGGTTTCCAAGCTCAACGAGTGAATTTTCAATAAGAAGGGCTATTGCGACGCCTGGGAACTGAATCTCTAGCTGTTGTCGATGCAGATCGATTGGAAATGTCGAATATCGCATTTTCCATGCTATACATGTGTATTTTTGATATTAAAGACTATTGCGACGCCTGGGAACTGAATCACTAGCTGTTGTCGATGCAGGTCGATTGGAGATGTCGAATATCGAGGTTTCCAAGCTCAACGAGTGAATTTTCAATAAGAAGGGCTATTGCGACGCCTGGGAACTGAATCTCTAGCTGTTGTCGATGCAGATCGATTGGAAAAGTCGAATATCGCATTTTCCATTCTATACGGATGTATTTTTGATAATAAAGACTATTGCGACGCCTGGGAACTGAATCACTAGCTGTTGTCGATGCAGGTCGATTGGAGATGTCGAATATCGAGGTTTCCAAGCTCAACGAGTGAATTTTCAATAAGATGGGCTATTGCGACGCGTGGGAACTGAATCTTTAGCTGTTGTCGATGCAGATCGATTGGAAATGTCGAATATCGCATTTTCCATGCTATACGGGTGTATTTTTGATAATAAAGACTATTGCGACGCCTGGGAACAGAATCTTTAGCTGTTGTCGATGCAGATAGATTGGAAATGTCGAATATCGCGTTTTCCAAGCTGTACGAGTGAATTTTCAATAATCACTATTGCGACGCCTGGGAACTGAATCTTTAGCTGTTGTTGATGCAGATCGATTGGATATGTCGAATATCGCGTTTTCCAAGCTCTATGAGTGAATGTTCAATAAGGACTATTGCGACACCTGGGAACTGCATCTTTGGCTGTAGTCGATGCAGATCGATTGGAAATGTCGAATATCGCGCTTTTCAAGCATTACGAGTGAATTTTCAATAAGGACTATTGCGACGCCAGGGAACTGAATCTGTAGCTGTTGTCGATGCAGGTCGATTGGAAATGTCGAATATCGCATTTGCCATGCTATACGGGTGTATTTTAGATAATAAAGACTATTGCGACGCCTGGGAACAGAATCTTTAGCTGTTGTCGATGCAGATCGATTGGGAATGTCGAATATCGCGTTTTCCAAGCTGTACGAGTGAATTTTCAATAAGCACTATTGCGACGCCTCGGAACTGAATCTTTAGCTGTTGTTGATGCAGATCGATTGGAAATGTCGAATATCGCGTTTTCCAAGCTCTATGAGTGAATGTTCAATAAGGACTATTGCGACGCCTGGGAACTGCATCTTTGGCTGTTGTCGATGCAGATCGAATGGATATGTCGAATATCGCGTTTTCCAAGCTGTACGAGTGAATTTTCAATAAGCACTATTGCCACGCCTCGGAACTGAATCTTTAGCTGTTGTCGATGCAGGTCGATTGGAGATGTCGAATATCGAGGTTTCCAAGCTCAACGAGTGGATTTTCAATAAGAAGGACTATTGCGACGCCTGGGAACTGAATCTTTACCTGTTGTCGATGCAGATCGATTGGAAATGTCGAATATCGCATTTTATTTATTTATTTATTTATTTATTTATTGACGGCAAACAGCCTTTATATAAAACAGAGGCGAGTAGGCATGCTCGCGTGGTATACATATAGTACAAATTCAGTTAACATAAGGTATGGAGAGTTCGCTCGGTATATAGTACAAATTCAGTAACATAAGGAGAGCTCAGTTTGTGTGATATAAATCGTAAGAATTTATGTTGTACCTTCTTTATTTTTGAGCTCTGGATGTCAGTATACGGATTCCAGATCGTCGATGCGTACATTAGAGTTGGAAGTACCACCGTGTTATATAGGTAGAGTAATGTACGAGCATTCGTAAAATTATGGGTCCATCTCTTTATAAAACCTAGGAGATGTGCACCTCTGTTCACAATATGGTCGATATGAAGGTGAAAATGTAGTTTATTATCAAAAATTACGCCTAAGTCTTTAATACTCTAACCGTGCCTAGTATGTTATTATTAATGCTATAGTTGTGAGAGTAAGGTGAGGTAATCCTACTGAAGTGGACCACCTTGCACTTTGAAAGGTTCAAGGCTAGCCCATTGACCAGGCACCAATCACATAACCTGTTTAGATCTTCTTGAAGGAGATATGCATCCATATTGGAGGATATTATCCTGAAGATCTTTAGATCATCGGCATATAGCAGACATTTGCTGTGTTGAAAACAATGAACGATGTCATTAATGAAAAGATTGAACAGCAAAGGCCCCAGATGAGAACCTTGACGTACACCAGATGTAACAGAAATGGGCTCCGAGATGAAATTTTTATACTTAACATTCAGTGTTCTGTTGGATAGATAGTTCTGAACCCATTTTACAAAAAATGTCGGGACACCATAACTTTTTAATTTTGCCAGTAAACGAGAGTGAGAGACCTTATCAAGGGCTTTTGTTAAGTCTGTATAGATCGTATCGACCTGAGATCCAGATTCAAGGGCCATGGACAAATAATGTTCGTATATAGCTAAATTTGTGAGGGTAGATCTCCTACGGCGAAATCCATGCTGTTCTTTAATGAGAATCCTGTCAAATGAGGTGGCAATTTGATTAACAATCAATTCTTCAAATATTTTAGTAATAAAGCTAATGATGGAAATAGGGCGATAGTCTAGTACATTACACCTGTTGCCTGACTTAAATATTGGAACTATGTAGCTTCTCTTCCACCTAGTGGGAAAAACACCAGTCAGTAGAGATTTCTTAAATAACAGATGGATAGCCCTTGCGAGTACATAGTTACAGTTTGTTAATAAACAGGCTGGAAAGTCATCAGGACCAGGACTCGAGTGTAATTTTAATTAAAACGTCTGAAATGGAGATGCCAATAATAGGAAAGTCAAGGTCATTGGTCTGTAAGTCATACTCCTCAGAAGCGTCAATAGTAGAGTATACAGACGCGAATTGATGTGACAGTAAGTTAACAATGTCTGGCCCAATTGATGCAACAATATCATTTAAGTACATCGTACCAGGTAGACCAGACGTGTTTCTTTTGGAATTGACATATTTCCAGAAAGATTTGATATTAGTTGATGAAGCGTCTTGAATATAAGTCAAACAGTTTGCATAAGATCTTTGGGTACTCACTTTACACTGCGATCTCAATAGAGTGAACCTTTCATAATCTGACAAATTACCGGTTGGCTTATATTTCTTATGGGCCCTCTTCTTTAAGGCTATCAGTTCTCTCGAGCACTGGTCCATCCAATCCGGAAAGCTACCCTTTTTTACTACCTTTACAGGCACGTATAGTTCAATCGCCCTATTAATTGCGTCATAGAGCAAGTCTACCGCTGAATTTAAATCAAGATTGGATATTGACGCATCCCAATCGAACTGTGCTAGATAATTAATGATAGCGGGATAATTGGCTTTACTGTAATCAAATTGCCATTGGATAGATCTAAGATTATTTAGGGTTACATTAGAGTTCATGATTAAATTTAGCGCCGGATGATGTAGGTCTTCTGGGAGTAATTTATCGTTCGCATACGTAATATTTATGTTATCAATATTCGTCCAGACCAGGTCCAGCGTATTATCATAAAAGTTAGGATTACCATTAAGTTGTTTCAGACCAACATAAGAGAACGTGTCGCATAATCTGAGGGCAGTTGCTTTGTTGGCAAAAGAAGTATCGTGAGTAAATTTAGCTATAGTGGAATAGCTATTATTAACCCATTGAACTTTGGGAATATTATAATCACCAAGAATACAAAATCTCGCGTTGGGGTAAGAGTCAAAGATATCATCTATTTGCCAGCAATGAGCGTGATACACTTCCATATTAGAGTTAGGAGGAATATAACATGCCCCAATAATTAGTACTTCTCCGCCCAACTCAATCCTCACAAAACAGTGTTCAATATTGTTACTACTGATGGGGCAGGGTTCACAATTTAACTGATTTGAGACCGCAATTAAGAAATTCCATCATGGAGCCATGTTTCAGAAAAAACAATAATACCGTATTTAATACACGACTTTAACACCGATAAATACAAATCGCCCAGCTTAGTACGTAATCCTCTAACATTCTGGTAATAAATATTTAAGCGCAGTTTTTTGAAGACGAGGAAGGTCCTTGGAGATAACCACTTCCTCTGTTTCCAATCGAGGTAGTATTCACGATGGTGGGTATGCCATTAATGAATTTCATCCGCTTCTGTCGAAATCCCTTTGCGTGAAGCTCTTTCAGCTTGTCCCTAATGGCGTTGTGGTAGTTCCTCTGACGAATGGTGAGGTCCGAAAAGAAGCGATAAGGACACTCGTATCCTTTTTTGCGTCTCAATATTTCATTTACATCATTTTCCATGCTATACGGGTGTATTTTAGATAATAAAGACTATTGCGACGCCTGGGAACTGAATCTTTACCTGTTGTCGATGCAGATCGATTGGAAATGTCGAATATCGCATTTTCCATGCTATACGGGTGTATTTTTGATAATAAGGACCATTGCGTCGCCTGGGAACTGAATCTTTAGCTGTTGTGGATACAGATCGATTGGAAATGTCGAATATCGCGTTTTCCAAGTTGTACGAGTGAATTTTCAATAAGCACTATTGCGACGCCTGGGAACTGAATCTTTAGCTTTTGTCGATGCAGGTCGATTGGAGATGTCGAATATCGACGTTTCCAAGCTCAACGAGTGAATTTTCAATAAGAAGGGCTATTGCGACGGCTGGGAACTGAATCTCTAGCTGTTGTCGATGCAGATCGATTGGAAATGTCGAATATCGCATTTTCCATGCTATACGGGTGTATTTTTGATAATAAAGACTATTGCGACGCCTGGGAAATGAATCACTAGCTGTTGTCGATGCAGGTTGATTGGAGATGTCGAATATCGAGGTTTCCAAGCTCAACGAGTGAATTTTCAATAACAAGGGCTATTGCGACGCCTGGGAACTGAATCTTTAGCTGTTGTCGATGCAGATCGATTGGAAATGTCGAATATCGCATTTTCCATGCTATACGGGTGTATTTTTTATTATAAAGACTATTGCGACGCCTTGGAACTGAATCTTTAGCTGTTGTCGATGCAGATCGATTGGAAATGTCGAATATCGCATTTTCCATGCTATACGGGTGTATTTTTGATAATAAGGACTATTGCGACGCCTGGGAACTGAATCTTTAGCTGTTGTCGATGCAGGTCGATTGGAGATGTCGAATATCGAGGTTTCCAAGCTCAACGAGTGAATTTTCAATAAGAAGGGCTATTGCGACGCCTGGGAACTGAATCTCTAGCTGTTGTCGATGCAGATCGATTGGAAATGTCGAATATCGCATTTTCCATGCTATACGGGTGTATTTTTGATAATAAAGACTATTGCGATGCCTGGGAAATGAATCACTAGCTGTTGTCGATGCAGGTCGATTGGAGATGTCGAATATCGAGGTTTCCAAGCTCAACGAGTGAATTTTCAATAACAAGGGCTATTGCGACGCCTGGGAACTGAATCTTTAGCTGTTGTCGATGCAGATCGATTGGAAGTGTCGAATATCGCATTTTCCATGCTATACGGGTGTATTTTTTATTATAAAGACTATTGCGACGCCTTGGAACTGAATCTTTAGCTGTTGTCGATGCAGATCGATTGGAAGTGTCGAATATCGCATTTTCCATGCTATACGGGTGTATTTTTGATAATAAGGACTATTGCGACGCCTGGATACTGAATCTTTAGCTGTTGTCGATGCAGGTCGATTGGAGATGTCGAATATCGAGGTTTCCAAGCTCAACGAGTGAATTTTCAATAAGAAGGGCTATTGCGACGCCTGGGAACTGAATCTCTAGCTGTTGTCGATGCAGATCGATTGGAAATGTCGAATATCGCATTTTCCATGCTATACGGGTGTATTTTTGATAATAAAGACTATTGCGACGCCTGGGAACTGAATCACTAGCTGTTGTCGATGCAGGTCGATTGGAGATGTCGAATATCAAGGTTTCCAAGCTCAACGAGTGAATTTTCAATAAGAAGGGCTATTGCGACGCCTGGGAACTGAATCTTTAGCTGTTGTCGATGCGGATCGATTGGAAATGTCGAAAATCGCATTTTCCATGCTATACGGGTGTATTTTTGATAATAAAGACTATTGCGACGCCTGGGAACAGAATTTTTAGCTGTTGTCGACGCAGATCGATTGGAAATGTCGAATATCGCGTTTTTCAAGCACTACGAGTGAATTTTCAATAAGGACTATTGCGACGCCTGGGAACTGAATCTGTAGCTGTTGTCGATGCAGGTCGATTGGAGATGTCGAATATCGAGGTTTCCAAGCTGAACGAGCGAATTTTCAATAAGAAGGACTATTGCGACGCCTGGGAACTTAATCTGTAGCTGTTGTCGATGCAGATCGATTGGAAATGTCGAATATCGCATTTTCCATGCTATACGGGTGTATTTTTGATAATAAAGACTATTGCGACGCCTGGGAACAGAATCTTTAGCTGTTGTCGATGCAGATCGATTGGGAATGTCGAATATCGCGTTTTCCAAGCTGTACGAGTGAATTTTCAATAAGCACTATTGCGACGCCTCGGAACTGAATCTTTAGCTGTTGTCGATGCAGGTCGATTGGAGATGTCGAATATCGAGGTTTCCAAGCTCAACGAGTGAATTTTCAATAAGAAGGACTATTGCGACGCCTGGGAACTGAATCTTTAGCTGTTGTCGATGCAGATCGATTGGAAATGTCGAATATCGCATTTGCCATGCTATACGGGTGTATTTTAGATAATAAAGACTATTGCGACGCCTGGGAACTGAATCTTTAGCTGTTGTCGATGCAGATCGATTGGAAATGTCGAATATCGCATTTTCCATACTATACGGGTGTATTTTTGATAATAAGGACTATTGCGTCGCCTGGGAACTGAATCTTAAGCTGTTGTCGATGCAGATCCATTGGAAATGTCGAATATCGCATTTTCCAAGCTATACGAGTGTATTTATGATAATAAGCACTATTGCGTCGCCTGGGAACTGAATCTTAAGCTGTTGTCGATGCAGATCCATTGGAAATGTCAAATATCGCATTTTCCATGCTATACGGGTGTATTTTTGATAATAAAGACTATTGCGACGCCTGGGAACTGAATCTGTAGCTGTTGTCGATGCAGGTCGATTGGAGATGTCGAATATCGAGGTTTCCAAGCTGAACGAGCGAATTTTCAATAAGAAGGACTATTGCGACGCCTGCGAACTTAATCTGTAGCTGTTGTCGATGCAGATCGATTGGAAATGTCGAATATCGCATTTTCCATGCTATACGGGTGTATTTTTGATAATAAAGACTATTGCGACGCCTGGGAACAGAATCTTTAGCTGTTGTCGATGCAGATCGATTGGGAATGTCGAATATCGCGTTTTCCAAGCTGTACGAGTGAATTTTCAATAAGCACTATTGCGACGCCTGGGAACTGATTCACTAGCTGTTGTCGATGCAGGTCGATTGGAGATGTCGAATATCAAGGTTTCCAAGCTCAACGAGTGAATTTTCAATAAGAAGGGCTATTGCGACGCCTGGGAACTGAATCTCTAGCTGTTGTCGATGCAGATCGATTGGAAATGTCGAATATCGCATTTTCCATGCTATACTGGTGTATTTTTGATAATAAAGACTATTGCGACGCCTGGGAACTGATTCACTAGCTGTTGTCGATGCAGGTCGATTGGAGATGTCGAATATCAAGGTTTCCAAGCTCAACGAGTGAATTTTCAATAAGAAGGGCTATTGCGACGCCTGGGAACTGAATCTTTAGCTGTTGTCGATGCAGATCGATTGGAAATGTCGAATATCGTATTTTCCATGCTATACGGGTGTATTTTTGATAATAAGGACTATTGCGTCGCCTGGGAACTGAATCTTAAGCTGTTGTCGATGCAGATCCATTGGAAATGTCGAATATCGCATTTTCCAAGCTATACGGGTGTATTTTTGATAATAAAGACTATTGCGACGCCTGGGAACTGGATCACTAGCTGTTATCGATGCAGGTCGATTGGGAATGTCGAATATCGCGTTTTCCAAGCTGTACGAGTGAATTTTCAATAAGCACTATTGCGACGCCTCGGAACTGAATCTTTAGCTGTTGTCGATGCAGGTCGATTGGAGATGTCGAATATCGAGGTTTCCAAGCTCAACGAGTGAATTTTCAATAAGAAGGACTATTGCGACGCCTGGGAACTGAATCTTTAGCTGTTGTCGATGCAGATCGATTGGAAATGTCGAATATCGCATTTGCCATGCTATACGGGTGTATTTTAGATAATAAAGACTATTGCGACGCCTGGGAACTGAATCTTTAGCTGTTGTCGATGCAGATCGATTGGAAATGTCGAATATCGCATTTTCCATACTATACGGGTGTATTTTTGATAATAAAGACTATTGCGACGCCTGGGAACTGAATCTTTAGCTGATGTCGATGCAGATCGATTGGAAATGTCGAATATCGCATTTTCCATGCTATACTGGTGTATTTTTGATAATAAAGACTATTGCGACGCCTGGGAACTGATTCACTAGCTGTTGTCGATGCAGGTCGATTGGAGATGTCGAATATCAAGGTTTCCAAGCTCAACGAGTGAATTTTCAATAAGAAGGGCTATTGCGACGCCTGGGAACTGAATCTCTAGCTGTTGTCGATGCAGATCGATTGGAAATGTCGAATATCGCATTTTCCATGCTATACTGGTGTATTTTTGATAATAAAGACTATTGCGACGCCTGGGAACTGATTCACTAGCTGTTGTCGATGCAGGTCGATTGGAGATGTCGAATATCAAGGTTTCCAAGCTCAACGAGTGAATTTTCAATAAGAAGGGCTATTGCGACGCCTGGGAACTGAATCTTTAGCTGTTGTCGATGCAGATCGATTGGAAATGTCGAATATCGCATTTTCCATGCTATACGGGTGTATTTTTTATTATAAAGACTATTGCGACGCCTTGGAACTGAATCTTTAGCTGTTGTCGATGCAGATCGATTGGAAGTGTCGAATATCGCATTTTCCATGCTATACGGGTGTATTTTTGATAATAAGGACTATTGCGACGCCTGGGAACTGAATCACTAGCTGTTGTCGATGCAGATCCATTGGAAATGTCGAATATCGCATTTTCCAAGCTATACGAGTGTATTTATGATAATAAGCACTATTGCGTCGCCTGGGAACTGAATCTTAAGCTGTTGTCGATGCAGATCCATTGGAAATGTCAAATATCGCATTTTCCATGCTATACGGGTGTATTTTTGATAATAAAAACTATTGCGACGCCTGGGAACTGAATCTGTAGCTGTTGTCGATGCAGGTCGATTGGAGATGTCGAATATCGAGGTTTCCAAGCTGAACGAGCGAATTTTCAATAAGAAGGACTATTGCGACGCCTGCGAACTTAATCTGTAGCTGTTGTCGATGCAGATCGATTGGAAATGTCGAATATCGCATTTTCCATGCTATACGGGTGTATTTTTGATAATAAAGACTATTGCGACGCCTGGGAACAGAATCTTTAGCTGTTGTCGATGCAGATCGATTGGGAATGTCGAATATCGCGTTTTCCAAGCTGTACGAGTGAATTTTCAATAAGCACTATTGCGACGCCTGGGAACTGATTCACTAGCTGTTGTCGATGCAGGTCGATTGGAGATGTCGAATATCAAGGTTTCCAAGCTCAACGAGTGAATTTTCAATAAGAAGGGCTATTGCGACGCCTGGGAACTGAATCTCTAGCTGTTGTCGATGCAGATCGATTGGAAATGTCGAATATCGCATTTTCCATGCTATACTGGTGTATTTTTGATAATAAAGACTATTGCGACGCCTGGGAACTGATTCACTAGCTGTTGTCGATGCAGGTCGATTGGAGATGTCGAATATCAAGGTTTCCAAGCTCAACGAGTGAATTTTCAATAAGAAGGGCTATTGCGACGCCTGGGAACTGAATCTTTAGCTGTTGTCGATGCAGATCGATTGGAAATGTCGAATATCGTATTTTCCATGCTATACGGGTGTATTTTTGATAATAAGGACTATTGCGTCGCCTGGGAACTGAATCTTAAGCTGTTGTCGATGCAGATCCATTGGAAATGTCGAATATCGCATTTTCCAAGCTATACGGGTGTATTTTTGATAATAAAGACTATTGCGACGCCTGGGAACTGGATCACTAGCTGTTATCGATGCAGGTCGATTGGGAATGTCGAATATCGCGTTTTCCAAGCTGTACGAGTGAATTTTCAATAAGCACTATTGCGACGCCTCGGAACTGAATCTTTAGCTGTTGTCGATGCAGGTCGATTGGAGATGTCGAATATCGAGGTTTCCAAGCTCAACGAGTGAATTTTCAATAAGAAGGACTATTGCGACGCCTGGGAACTGAATCTTTAGCTGTTGTCGATGCAGATCGATTGGAAATGTCGAATATCGCATTTGCCATGCTATACGGGTGTATTTTAGATAATAAAGACTATTGCGACGCCTGGGAACTGAATCTTTAGCTGTTGTCGATGCAGATCGATTGGAAATGTCGAATATCGCATTTTCCATACTATACGGGTGTATTTTTGATAATAAAGACTATTGCGACGCCTGGGAACTGAATCTTTAGCTGATGTCGATGCAGATCGATTGGAAATGTCGAATATCGCATTTTCCATGCTATACTGGTGTATTTTTGATAATAAAGACTATTGCGACGCCTGGGAACTGATTCACTAGCTGTTGTCGATGCAGGTCGATTGGAGATGTCGAATATCAAGGTTTCCAAGCTCAACGAGTGAATTTTCAATAAGAAGGGCTATTGCGACGCCTGGGAACTGAATCTCTAGCTGTTGTCGATGCAGATCGATTGGAAATGTCGAATATCGCATTTTCCATGCTATACTGGTGTATTTTTGATAATAAAGACTATTGCGACGCCTGGGAACTGATTCACTAGCTGTTGTCGATGCAGGTCGATTGGAGATGTCGAATATCAAGGTTTCCAAGCTCAACGAGTGAATTTTCAATAAGAAGGGCTATTGCGACGCCTGGGAACTGAATCTTTAGCTGTTGTCGATGCAGATCGATTGGAAATGTCGAATATCGCATTTTCCATGCTATACGGGTGTATTTTTGATAATAAGGACTATTGCGACGCCTGGATACTGAATCTTTAGCTGTTGTCGATGCAGGTCGATTGGAGATGTCGAATATCGAGGTTTCCAAGCTCAACGAGTGAATTTTCAATAAGAAGGGCTATTGCGACGCCTGGGAACTGAATCTCTAGCTGTTGTCGATGCAGATCGATTGGAAATGTCGAATATCGCATTTTCCATGCTATACGGGTGTATTTTTGATAATAAAGACTATTGCGACGCCTGGGAACTGAATCACTAGCTGTTGTCGATGCAGGTCGATTGGAGATGTCGAATATCAAGGTTTCCAAGCTCAACGAGTGAATTTTCAATAAGAAGGGCTATTGCGACGCCTGGGAACTGAATCTTTAGCTGTTGTCGATGCGGATCGATTGGAAATGTCGAAAATCGCATTTTCCATGCTATACGGGTGTATTTTTGATAATAAAGACTATTGCGACGCCTGGGAACAGAATTTTTAGCTGTTGTCGACGCAGATCGATTGGAAATGTCGAATATCGCGTTTTTCAAGCACTACGAGTGAATTTTCAATAAGGACTATTGCGACGCCTGGGAACTGAATCTGTAGCTGTTGTCGATGCAGGTCGATTGGAGATGTCGAATATCGAGGTTTCCAAGCTGAACGAGCGAATTTTCAATAAGAAGGACTATTGCGACGCCTGGGAACTTAATCTGTAGCTGTTGTCGATGCAGATCGATTGGAAATGTCGAATATCGCATTTTCCATGCTATACGGGTGTATTTTTGATAATAAAGACTATTGCGACGCCTGGGAACAGAATCTTTAGCTGTTGTCGATGCAGATCGATTGGGAATGTCGAATATCGCGTTTTCCAAGCTGTACGAGTGAATTTTCAATAAGCACTATTGCGACGCCTCGGAACTGAATCTTTAGCTGTTGTCGATGCAGGTCGATTGGAGATGTCGAATATCGAGGTTTCCAAGCTCAACGAGTGAATTTTCAATAAGAAGGACTATTGCGACGCCTGGGAACTGAATCTTTAGCTGTTGTCGATGCAGATCGATTGGAAATGTCGAATATCGCATTTGCCATGCTATACGGGTGTATTTTAGATAATAAAGACTATTGCGACGCCTGGGAACTGAATCTTTAGCTGTTGTCGATGCAGATCGATTGGAAATGTCGAATATCGCATTTTCCATACTATACGGGTGTATTTTTGATAATAAGGACTATTGCGTCGCCTGGGAACTGAATCTTAAGCTGTTGTCGATGCAGATCCATTGGAAATGTCGAATATCGCATTTTCCAAGCTATACGAGTGTATTTATGATAATAAGCACTATTGCGTCGCCTGGGAACTGAATCTTAAGCTGTTGTCGATGCAGATCCATTGGAAATGTCAAATATCGCATTTTCCATGCTATACGGGTGTATTTTTGATAATAAAGACTATTGCGACGCCTGGGAACTGAATCTGTAGCTGTTGTCGATGCAGGTCGATTGGAGATGTCGAATATCGAGGTTTCCAAGCTGAACGAGCGAATTTTCAATAAGAAGGACTATTGCGACGCCTGCGAACTTAATCTGTAGCTGTTGTCGATGCAGATCGATTGGAAATGTCGAATATCGCATTTTCCATGCTATACGGGTGTATTTTTGATAATAAAGACTATTGCGACGCCTGGGAACAGAATCTTTAGCTGTTGTCGATGCAGATCGATTGGGAATGTCGAATATCGCGTTTTCCAAGCTGTACGAGTGAATTTTCAATAAGCACTATTGCGACGCCTGGGAACTGATTCACTAGCTGTTGTCGATGCAGGTCGATTGGAGATGTCGAATATCAAGGTTTCCAAGCTCAACGAGTGAATTTTCAATAAGAAGGGCTATTGCGACGCCTGGGAACTGAATCTCTAGCTGTTGTCGATGCAGATCGATTGGAAATGTCGAATATCGCATTTTCCATGCTATACTGGTGTATTTTTGATAATAAAGACTATTGCGACGCCTGGGAACTGATTCACTAGCTGTTGTCGATGCAGGTCGATTGGAGATGTCGAATATCAAGGTTTCCAAGCTCAACGAGTGAATTTTCAATAAGAAGGGCTATTGCGACGCCTGGGAACTGAATCTTTAGCTGTTGTCGATGCAGATCGATTGGAAATGTCGAATATCGTATTTTCCATGCTATACGGGTGTATTTTTGATAATAAGGACTATTGCGTCGCCTGGGAACTGAATCTTAAGCTGTTGTCGATGCAGATCCATTGGAAATGTCGAATATCGCATTTTCCAAGCTATACGGGTGTATTTTTGATAATAAAGACTATTGCGACGCCTGGGAACTGGATCACTAGCTGTTATCGATGCAGGTCGATTGGGAATGTCGAATATCGCGTTTTCCAAGCTGTACGAGTGAATTTTCAATAAGCACTATTGCGACGCCTCGGAACTGAATCTTTAGCTGTTGTCGATGCAGGTCGATTGGAGATGTCGAATATCGAGGTTTCCAAGCTCAACGAGTGAATTTTCAATAAGAAGGACTATTGCGACGCCTGGGAACTGAATCTTTAGCTGTTGTCGATGCAGATCGATTGGAAATGTCGAATATCGCATTTGCCATGCTATACGGGTGTATTTTAGATAATAAAGACTATTGCGACGCCTGGGAACTGAATCTTTAGCTGTTGTCGATGCAGATCGATTGGAAATGTCGAATATCGCATTTTCCATACTATACGGGTGTATTTTTGATAATAAAGACTATTGCGACGCCTGGGAACTGAATCTTTAGCTGATGTCGATGCAGATCGATTGGAAATGTCGAATATCGCATTTTCCATGCTATACTGGTGTATTTTTGATAATAAAGACTATTGCGACGCCTGGGAACTGATTCACTAGCTGTTGTCGATGCAGGTCGATTGGAGATGTCGAATATCAAGGTTTCCAAGCTCAACGAGTGAATTTTCAATAAGAAGGGCTATTGCGACGCCTGGGAACTGAATCTCTAGCTGTTGTCGATGCAGATCGATTGGAAATGTCGAATATCGCATTTTCCATGCTATACTGGTGTATTTTTGATAATAAAGACTATTGCGACGCCTGGGAACTGATTCACTAGCTGTTGTCGATGCAGGTCGATTGGAGATGTCGAATATCAAGGTTTCCAAGCTCAACGAGTGAATTTTCAATAAGAAGGGCTATTGCGACGCCTGGGAACTGAATCTTTAGCTGTTGTCGATGCAGATCGATTGGAAATGTCGAATATCGCATTTTCCATGCTATACGGGTGTATTTTTTATTATAAAGACTATTGCGACGCCTTGGAACTGAATCTTTAGCTGTTGTCGATGCAGATCGATTGGAAGTGTCGAATATCGCATTTTCCATGCTATACGGGTGTATTTTTGATAATAAGGACTATTGCGACGCCTGGGAACTGAATCACTAGCTGTTGTCGATGCGGATCGATTGGAAATGTCGAAAATCGCATTTTCCATGCTATACGGGTGTATTTTTGATAATAAAGACTATTGCGACGCCTGGGAACAGAATTTTTAGCTGTTGTCGACGCAGATCGATTGGAAATGTCGAATATCGCGTTTTCCAAGCTGTACGAGTGAATTTTCAATAATCACTATTGCGACGCCTGGGAACTGAATCTTTAGCTGTTGTTGATGCAGATCGATTGGAAATGTCGAATATCGCGTTTTCCAAGCTCTATGAGCGAATTTTCAATAAGAAGGGCTATTGCGACGCCTGGGAACTGAATCTCTAGCTGTTGTCGATGCAGATCGATTGGAAATGTCGAATATCGCATTTTCCATGCTATACTGGTGTATTTTTGATAATAAAGACTATTGCGACGCCTGGGAACTGATTCACTAGCTGTTGTCGATGCAGGTCGATTGGAGATGTCGAATATCAAGGTTTCCAAGCTCAACGAGTGAATTTTCAATAAGAAGGGCTATTGCGACGCCTGGGAACTGAATCTTTAGCTGTTGTCGATGCAGATCGATTGGAAATGTCGAATATCGCATTTTCCATGCTATACGGGTGTATTTTTGATAATAAGGACTATTGCGTCGCCTGGGAACTGAATCTTAAGCTGTTGTCGATGCAGATCCATTGGAAATGTCGAATATCGCATTTTCCAAGCTATACGGGTGTATTTATGATAATAAGGACTATTGCGTCGCCTGGGAACTGAATCTTAAGCTGTTGTCGATGCAGATCGATGGAAATGTCGAATATCGCATTTTCCATGCTATACGGGTGTATTTTTGATAATAAAGACTATTGCGACGCCTGGGAACTGGATCACTAGCTGTTATCGATGCAGGTCGATTGGGAATGTCGAATATCGCGTTTTCCAAGCTGTACGAGTGAATTTTCAATAAGCACTATTGCGACGCCTCGGAACTGAATCTTTAGCTGTTGTCGATGCAGGTCGATTGGAGATGTCGAATATCGAGGTTTCCAAGCTCAACGAGTGAATTTTCAATAAGAAGGACTATTGCGACGCCTGGGAACTGAATCTTTAGCTGTTGTCGATGCAGATCGATTGGAATGTCGAATATCGCATTTGCCATGCTATACGGGTGTATTTTAGATAATAAAGACTATTGCGACGCCTGGGAACTGAATCTTTAGCTGTTGTCGATGCAGATCGATTGGAAATGTCGAATATCGCATTTTCCATACTATACGGGTGTATTTTTGATAATAAGGACTATTGCGTCGCCTGGGAACTGAATCTTAAGCTGTTGTCGATGCAGATCCATTGGAAATGTCGAATATCGCATTTTCCAAGCTATACGAGTGTATTTATGATAATAAGGACTATTGCGTCGCCTGGGAACTGAATCTTAAGCTGTTGTCGATGCAGATCCATTGGAAATGTCAAATATCGCATTTTCCATGCTATACGGGTGTATTTTTGATAATAAAGACTATTGCGACGCCTGGGAACTGAATCTTTAGCTGATGTCGATGCAGATCGATTGGAAATGTCGAATATCGCATTTTCCATGCTATACTGGTGTATTTTTGATAATAAAGACTATTGCGACGCCTGGGAACTGATTCACTAGCTGTTGTCGATGCAGGTCGATTGGAGATGTCGAATATCAAGGTTTCCAAGCTCAACGAGTGAATTTTCAATAAGAAGGGCTATTGCGACGCCTGGGAACTGAATCTCTAGCTGTTGTCGATGCAGATCGATTGGAAATGTCGAATATCGCATTTTCCATGCTATACTGGTGTATTTTTGATAATAAAGACTATTGCGACGCCTGGGAACTGATTCACTAGCTGTTGTCGATGCAGGTCGATTGGAGATGTCGAATATCAAGGTTTCCAAGCTCAACGAGTGAATTTTCAATAAGAAGGGCTATTGCGACGCCTGGGAACTGAATCTTTAGCTGTTGTCGATGCAGATCGATTGGAAATGTCGAATATCGCATTTTCCATGCTATACGGGTGTATTTTTTATTATAAAGACTATTGCGACGCCTTGGAACTGAATCTTTAGCTGTTGTCGATGCAGATCGATTGGAAGTGTCGAATATCGCATTTTCCATGCTATACGGGTGTATTTTTGATAATAAGGACTATTGCGACGCCTGGGAACTGAATCACTAGCTGTTGTCGATGCGGATCGATTGGAAATGTCGAAAATCGCATTTTCCATGCTATACGGGTGTATTTTTGATAATAAAGACTATTGCGACGCCTGGGAACTGAATCTTAAGCTGTTGTCGATGCAGATCGATGGAAATGTCGAATATCGCATTTTCCATGCTATACGGGTGGATTTTTGATAATAAAGACTATTGCGACGCCTGGGAACTGGATCACTAGCTGTTATCGATGCAGGTCGATTGGAAATGTCGAATATCGCATTTTCCATACTATACGGGTGTATTTTTGATAATAAGGACTATTGCGTCGCCTGGGAACTGAATCTTAAGCTGTTGTCGATGCAGATCCATTGGAAATGTCGAATATCGCATTTTCCAAGCTATACGAGTGTATTTATGATAATAAGGACTATTGCGTCGCCTGGGAACTGAATCTTAAGCTGTTGTCGATGCAGATCCATTGGAAATGTCAAATATCGCATTTTCCATGCTATACGGGTGTATTTTTGATAATAAAGACTATTGCGACGCCTGGGAACTGAATCTTTAGCTGATGTCGATGCAGATCGATTGGAAATGTCGAATATCGCATTTTCCATGCTATACTGGTGTATTTTTGATAATAAAGACTATTGCGACGCCTGGGAACTGATTCACTAGCTGTTGTCGATGCAGGTCGATTGGAGATGTCGAATATCAAGGTTTCCAAGCTCAACGAGTGAATTTTCAATAAGAAGGGCTATTGCGACGCCTGGGAACTGAATCTCTAGCTGTTGTCGATGCAGATCGATTGGAAATGTCGAATATCGCATTTTCCATGCTATACTGGTGTATTTTTGATAATAAAGACTATTGCGACGCCTGGGAACTGATTCACTAGCTGTTGTCGATGCAGGTCGATTGGAGATGTCGAATATCAAGGTTTCCAAGCTCAACGAGTGAATTTTCAATAAGAAGGGCTATTGCGACGCCTGGGAACTGAATCTTTAGCTGTTGTCGATGCAGATCGATTGGAAATGTCGAATATCGCATTTTCCATGCTATACGGGTGTATTTTTGATAATAAGGACTATTGCGTCGCCTGGGAACTGAATCTTAAGCTGTTGTCGATGCAGATCGATGGAAATGTCGAATATCGCATTTTCCATGCTATACGGGTGTATTTTTGATAATAAAGACTATTGCGACGCCTGGGAACTGGATCACTAGCTGTTATCGATGCAGGTCGATTGGGAATGTCGAATATCGCGTTTTCCAAGCTGTACGAGTGAATTTTCAATAAGCACTATTGCGACGCCTCGGAACTGAATCTTTAGCTGTTGTCGATGCAGGTCGATTGGAGATGTCGAATATCGAGGTTTCCAAGCTCAACGAGTGAATTTTCAATAAGAAGGACTATTGCGACGCCTGGGAACTGAATCTTTAGCTGTTGTCGATGCAGATCGATTGGAAATGTCGAATATCGCATTTGCCATGCTATACGGGTGTATTTTAGATAATAAAGACTATTGCGACGCCTGGGAACTGAATCTTTAGCTGTTGTCGATGCAGATCGATTGGAAATGTCGAATATCGCATTTTCCATACTATACGGGTGTATTTTTGATAATAAGGACTATTGCGTCGCCTGGGAACTGAATCTTAAGCTGTTGTCGATGCAGATCCATTGGAAATGTCGAATATCGCATTTTCCAAGCTATACGAGTGTATTTATGATAATAAGGACTATTGCGTCGCCTGGGAACTGAATCTTAAGCTGTTGTCGATGCAGATCCATTGGAAATGTCAAATATCGCATTTTCCATGCTATACGGGTGTATTTTTGATAATAAAGACTATTGCGACGCCTGGGAACTGAATCTTTAGCTGATGTCGATGCAGATCGATTGGAAATGTCGAATATCGCATTTTCCATGCTATACTGGTGTATTTTTGATAATAAAGGCTATTGCGACGCCTGGGAACTGATTCACTAGCTGTTGTCGATGCAGGTCGATTGGAGATGTCGAATATCAAGGTTTCCAAGCTCAACGAGTGAATTTTCAATAAGAAGGGCTATTGCGACGCCTGGGAACTGAATCTCTAGCTGTTGTCGATGCAGATCGATTGGAAATGTCGAATATCGCATTTTCCATGCTATACTGGTGTATTTTTGATAATAAAGACTATTGCGACGCCTGGGAACTGATTCACTAGCTGTTGTCGATGCAGGTCGATTGGAGATGTCGAATATCAAGGTTTCCAAGCTCAACGAGTGAATTTTCAATAAGAAGGGCTATTGCGACGCCTGGGAACTGAATCTTTAGCTGTTGTCGATGCAGATCGATTGGAAATGTCGAATATCGCATTTTCCATGCTATACGGGTGTATTTTTGATAATAAGGACTATTGCGTCGCCTGGGAACTGAATCTTAAGCTGTTGTCGATGCAGATCCATTGGAAATGTCGAATATCGCATTTTCCAAGCTATACGGGTGTATTTATGATAATAAGGACTATTGCGTCGCCTGGGAACTGAATCTTAAGCTGTTGTCGATTTAGATCGATGGAAATGTCGAATATCGCATTTTCCATGCTATACGGGTGTATTTTTGATAATAAAGACTATTGCGACGCCTGGGAACTGGATCACTAGCTGTTATCGATGCAGGTCGATTGGAGATGTCGAATATCGAGGTTTCCAAGCCCATGAGTGAATTTTCAATAAGAAGGGCTATTGCGACGCCTGGGAACTGAATCTTTAGCTGTTGTCGATGCAGATCGATTGGAAATGTCGAATATCGCATTATCCATGCTATACGGGTGTATTTTTGTTAATAAGGACTATTGCGACGCCTGGGAACTGAATCTTTAGCTGTTGTCGATGCAGATCGATTGGAAATGTCGAATATCGCATTTTCCATGCTATACGGGTGTATTTTTGATAATAAAGACTATTGCGACGCCTGGGAACTGAATCTTTAGCTGTTGTCGATGCAGATCGATTGGAAATGTCGAATATCGCATTTTCCATGCTATACGGGTGTATTTTTGATAATAAGGACTATTGCGTCGCCTGGGAACTGAATCTTAAGCTGTTGTCGATGCAGATCCATTGGAAATGTCGAATATCGCATTTTCCAAGCTATACGGGTGTATTTATGATAATAAAGACTATTGCGACGCCTGGGAACTGAATCTTCAGCTGTTGTCGATGCCGATCGATGGAAATGTCGAATATCGCATTTTCCATGCTATACGGGTGTATTTTTGATAAAAAGGACTATTGCGACGCCTGGGAACTGAGTCTTTAGCTGTTGTCGATGCAGGTCGATTGGAGATGTCGAATATCGAGGTTTCCAAGCTCAACGAGTGAATTTTCAATAAGAAGGGCTATTGCGACGCCTGGGAACTGAATCTCTAGCTGTTGTCGATGCAGATCGATTGGAAAAGTCTAATATCGCATTTTCCATTCTATACGGGTGTATTTTTGATAATAAAGACTATTGCGACGCCTGGGATCTGAATCACTAGCTGTTGTCGATGCAGGTCGATTGGAGATGTCGAATATCGAGGTTTCCAAGCCCATGAGTGAATTTTCAATAAGAAGGGCTATTGCGACGCCTGGGAACTGAATCTCTACCTGTTGTCGATGCAGATCGATTGGAAATGTCGAATATCGCATTATCCATGCTATACGGGTGTATTTTTGTTAATAAGGACTATTGCGACGCCTGGGAACTGAATCTTTAGCTGTTGTCGATGCAGATCGATTGGAAATGTCGAATATCGCATTTTCCATGCTATACGGGTGTATTTTTGATAATAAAGACTATTGCGACGCCTGGGAACTGAATCTTTAGCTGTTGTCGATGCAGATCGATTGGAAATGTCGAATATCGCATTTTCCATAGTATACGGGTGTATTTTTGATAATAAGGACTATTGCGTCGCCTGGGAACTGAATCTTAAGCTGTTGTCGATGCAGATCCATTGGAAATGTCGAATATCGCATTTTCCAAGCTATACGGGTGTATTTATGATAATAAAGACTATTGCGACGCCTGGGAACTGAATCTTCAGCTGTTGTCGATGCCGATCGATGGAAATGTCGAATATCGCATTTTCCATGCTATACGGGTGTATTTTTGATAAAAAGGACTATTGCGACGCCTGGGAACTGAGTCTTTAGCTGTTGTCGATGCAGGTCGATTGGAGATGTCGAATATCGAGGTTTCCAAGCTCAACGAGTGAATTTTCAATAAGAAGGGCTATTGCGACGCCTGGGAACTGAATCTCTAGCTGTTGTCGATGCAGATCGATTGGAAAAGTCGAATATCGCATTTTCCATTCTATAC
The DNA here is from genome assembly GCA_951802745.1 of Nomada flava. Taxonomy (NCBI): domain Eukaryota; kingdom Metazoa; phylum Arthropoda; class Insecta; order Hymenoptera; family Apidae; genus Nomada; species Nomada flava. The sequence goes on along the minus strand of CATOQN010000058.1, from coordinate 3,057,529 downwards.
GGGTGTATTTTTGATAATAAAGACTATTGCGACGCCTGGGATCTGAATCACTAGCTGTTGTCGATGCAGGTCGATTGGAGATGTCGAATATCGAGGTTTCCAAGCCCATGAGTGAATTTTCAATAAGAAGGGCTATTGCGACGCCTGGGAACTGAATCTCTACCTGTTGTCGATGCAGATCGATTGGAAATGTCGAATATCGCATTTTCCATGCTATACGGGTTTATTTTTGATAATAAGGACCATTGCGTCGCCTGGGAACTGAATCTTTAGCTTTTGTCGATGCAGGTCGATTGGAGATGTCGAATATCGACGTTTCCAAGCTCAACGAGTGAATTTTCAATAAGAAGGGCTATTGCGACGCCTGGGAACTGAATCTTTAGCTGTTGTCGATGCAGATCGATTGGAAATGTCGAATATCGCATTATCCATGCTATACGGGTGTATTTTTGTTAATAAGGACTATTGCGACGCCTGGGAACTGAATCTTTAGCTGTTGTCGATGCAGATCGATTGGAAATGTCGAATATCGCATTTTCCATGCTATACGGGTGTATTTTTGATAATAAAGACTATTGCGACGCCTGGGAACTGAATCTTTAGCTGTTGTCGATGCAGATCGATTGGAAATGTCGAATATCGCATTTTCCATGCTATACGGGTGTATTTTTGATAATAAGGACTATTGCGTCGCCTGGGAACTGAATCTTAAGCTGTTGTCGATGCAGATCCATTGGAAATGTCGAATATCGCATTTTCCAAGCTATACGGGTGTATTTATGATAATAAAGACTATTGCGACGCCTGGGAACTGAATCTTCAGCTGTTGTCGATGCCGATCGATGGAAATGTCGAATATCGCATTTTCCATGCTATACGGGTGTATTTTTGATAAAAAGGACTATTGCGACGCCTGGGAACTGAGTCTTTAGCTGTTGTCGATGCAGGTCGATTGGAGATGTCGAATATCGAGGTTTCCAAGCTCAACGAGTGAATTTTCAATAAGAAGGGCTATTGCGACGCCTGGGAACTGAATCTCTAGCTGTTGTCGATGCAGATCGATTGGAAAAGTCGAATATCGCATTTTCCATTCTATACGGGTGTATTTTTGATAATAAAGACTATTGCGACGCCTGGGATCTGAATCACTAGCTGTTGTCGATGCAGGTCGATTGGAGATGTCGAATATCGAGGTTTCCAAGCCCATGAGTGAATTTTCAATAAGAAGGGCTATTGCGACGCCTGGGAACTGAATCTCTACCTGTTGTCGATGCAGATCGATTGGAAATGTCGAATATCGCATTTTCCATGCTATACGGGTTTATTTTTGATAATAAGGACCATTGCGTCGCCTGGGAACTGAATCTTTAGCTTTTGTCGATGCAGGTCGATTGGAGATGTCGAATATCGACGTTTCCAAGCTCAACGAGTGAATTTTCAATAAGAAGGGCTAATGCGACGGCTGGGAACTGAATCTCTAGCTGTTGTCGATGCAGATCGATTGGAAATGTCGAATATCGCATTTTCCATGCTATACGGGTGTATTTTTGATAATAAAGACTATTGCGACGCCTGGGAAATGAATCACTAGCTGTTGTCGATGCAGGTCGATTGGAGATGTCGAATATCGCATTTTCCATGCTATACGGGTGTATTTTTGATAATAAGGACTATTGCGACGCCTGGGAACTGAATCTTTAGCTGTTGTCGATGCAGGTCGATTAGAGATGTCGAATATCGAGGTTTCCAAGCTCAACGAGTGAATTTTCAATAACAAGGGCTATTGCGACGCCTGGGAACTGAATCTTTAGCTGTTGTCGATGCAGATCGATTGGAAGTGTCGAATATCGCATTTCCCATGCTATACGGGTGTATTTTTTATTATAAAGACTATTGCGACGCCTTGGAACTGAATCTTTAGCTGTTGTCGATGCAGATCGATTGGAAATGTCGAATATCGCATTTTCCATGCTATACGGGTGTATTTTTGATAATAAAGACTATTGCGACGCCTGGGAACAGAATCTTTAGCTGTTGTCGATGCAGATCGATTGGGAATGTCGAATATCGCGTTTTCCAAGCTGTACGAGTGAATTTTCAATAAGCACTATTGCGACGCCTGGGAACTGCATCTTTGGCTGTTGTCGATGCAGATCGATTGGAAATGTCGAATATCGCGTTTTTCAAGCACTACGAGTGAATTTTCAATAAGGACTATTGCGACGCCTGGGAACTGAATCTGTAGCTGTTGTCGATGCAGGTCGATTGGAGATGTCGAATATCGAGGTTTCCAAGCTGAACGAGCGAATTTTCAATAAGAAGGACTATTGCGACGCCTGGGAACTTAATCTGTAGCTGTTGTCGATGCAGATCGATTGGAAATGTCGAATATCGCATTTTCCATGCTATACGGGTGTATTTTTGATAATAAAGACTATTGCGACGCCTGGGAACAGAATCTTTAGCTGTTGTCGATGCAGATCGATTGGGAATGTCGAATATCGCGTTTTCCAAGCTGTACGAGTGAATTTTCAATAAGCACTATTGCGACGCCTCGGAACTGAATCTTTAGCTGTTGTCGATGCAGGTCGATTGGAGATGTCGAATATCGAGGTTTCCAAGCTCAACGAGTGAATTTTCAATAAGAAGGGCTATTGCGACGCCTGGGAACTGAATCTCCAGCTGTTGTCGATGCAGATCGATTGGAAATGTCGAATATCGCATTTTCCATGCTATACGGGTGTATTTTTGATAATAAAGACTATTGCGACGCCTGGGAACTGAATCACTAGCTGTTGTCGATGCAGGTCGATTGGAGATGTCGAATATCAAGGTTTCCAAGCTCAACGAGTGAATTTTCAATAAGAAGGGCTATTGCGACGCCTGGGAACTGAATCTTTAGCTGTTGTCGATGCGGATCGATTGGAAATGTCGAATATCGCATTTTCCATGCTATACGGGTGTATTTTTGATAATAAAGACTATTGCGACGCCTGGGAACAGAATTTTTAGCTGTTGTCGACGCAGATCGATTGGAAATGTCGAATATCGCGTTTTCCAAGCTGTACGAGTGAATTTTCAATAATCACTATTGCGACGCCTGGGAACTGAATCTTTAGCTGTTGTTGATGCAGATCGATTGGAAATGTCGAATATCGCGTTTTCCAAGCTCTATGAGCGAATTTTCAATAAGGACTATTGCGACGCCTGGGAACTTAATCTTTAGCTGTTGTCGATGCAGATCGATTGGAAATGTCGAATATCGCATTTTCCATGCTATACGGGTGTATTTTTGATAATTAAGACTATTGCGACGCCTGGGAACAGAATCTTTAGCTGTTGTCGATGCAGATCGATTGGGAATGTCGAATATCGCGTTTTCCAAGCTGTACGAGTGAATTTTCAATAAGCACTATTGCGACGCCTCGGAACTGAATCTTTAGCTGTTGTCGATGCAGGTCGATTGGAGATGTCGAATATCGAGGTTTCCAAGCTCAACGAGTGAATTTTCAATAAGAAGGACTATTGCGACGCCTGGGAACTGAATCTTTAGCTGTTGTCGATGCAGATCGATTGGAAATGTCGAATATCGCATTTGCCATGCTGTACGGGTGTATTTTAGATAATAAAGACTATTGCGACGCCTGGGAACTGAATCTTTAGCTGTTGTCGATGCAGATCGATTGGAAATGTCGAATATCGCATTTTCCATACTATACGGGTGTATTTTTGATAATAAGGACTATTGTGTCGCCTGGGAACTGAATCTTAAGCTGTTGTCGATGCAGATCCATTGGAAATGTGGAATATCGCATTTTCCAAACTATACGGGTGTATTTATGATAATAAGGACTATTGCGTCGCCTGGGAACTGAATCTTAAGCTGTTGTCGATGCAGATCCATTGGAAATGTCGAATATCGCATTTTCCATGCTATACGGGTGTATTTTTGATAATAAAGACTATTGCGACGCCTGGGAACTGGATCACTAGCTGTTATCGATGCAGGTCGATTGGAGATGTCGAATATCGAGGTTTCCAAGCCCATGAGTGAATTTTTAATAAGAAGGGCTATTGCGACGCCTGGGAACTGAATCTTTAGCTGTTGTCGATGCAGATCGATTGGAAATGTCGAATATCGCATTATCCAAACTATACGGGTGTATTTATGATAATAAGGACTATTGCGTCGCCTGGGAACTGAATCTTTAGCTGTGGTCGATGCAGATCGATTGGAAATGTCGAATATCGCATTTTCCATACTATACGGGTGTATTTTTGATAATAAGGACTATTGTGTCGCCTGGGAACTGAATCTTAAGCTGTTGTCGATGCAGATCCATTGGAAATGTGGAATATCGCATTTTCCAAACTATACGGGTGTATTTATGATAATAAGGACTATTGCGTCGCCTGGGAACTGAATCTTAAGCTGTTGTCGATGCAGATCCTTTGGAAATGTCGAATATCGCATTTTCCATGCTAAACGGGTGTATTTTTGATAATAAAGACTATTGCGACGCCTGGGAACTGGATCACTAGCTGTTATCGATGCAGGTCGATTGGAGATGTCGAATATCGAGGTTTCCAAGCCCATGAGTGAATTTTTAATAAGAAGGGCTATTGCGACGCCTGGGAACTGAATCTTTAGCTGTTGTCGATGCAGATCGATTGGAAATGTCGAATATCGCATTATCCATGCTATACGGGTGTATTTTTGTTAATAAGGACTATTGCGACGCCTGGGAACTGAATCTTTAGCTGTTGTCGATGCAGGTCGATTGGAGATGTCGAATATCGCATTTTCCATGCTATACGGGTGTATTTTTGATAATAAAGACTATTGCGACGCCTGGGAACTGAATCTTTAGCTGTTGTCGATGCAGATCGATTGGAAATGTCGAATATCGCATTTTCCATGCTATACGGGTGTATTTTTGATAATAAGGACTATTGCGTCGCTTGGAAACCGAATCTTAAGCTGTTGTCGATGCAGATCCATTGGAAATGTCGAATATCGCATTTTCCAAGCTATACGGGTGTATTTATGATAATAAAGACTATTGCGACGCCTGGGAACTGAGTCTTTAGCTGTTGTCGATGCAGGTCGATTGGAGATGTCGAATATCGAGGTTTCCAAGCTCAACGAGTGAATTTTCAATAAGAAGGGCTATTGCGACGCCTGGGAACTGAATCTTCAGCTGTTGTCGATGCCGATGGATGGAAATGTCGAATATCGCATTTTCCATGCTATACGGGTGTATTTTTGATAAAAAGGACTATTGCGACGCCTGGGAACTGAGTCTTTAGCTGTTGTCGATGCAGGTCGATTGGAGATGTCGAATATCGAGGTTTCCAAGCTCAACAAGTGAATTTTCAATAAGAAGGGCTATTGCGACGCCTGGGAACTGAATCTCCAGCTGTTGTCGATGCAGATCGATTGGAAATGTCGAATATCGCATTTTCCATGCTATACGGGTGTATTTTTGATAATAAAGACTATTGCGACGCCTGGGAACTGAATCACTAGCTGTTGTCGATGCAGGTCGATTGGAGATGTCGAATATCAAGGTTTCCAAGCTCAACGAGTGAATTTTCAATAAGAAGGGCTATTGCGACGCCTGGGAACTGAATCTTTAGCTGTTGTCGATGCGGATCGATTGGAAATGTCGAATATCGCATTTTCCATGCTATACGGGTGTATTTTTGATAATAAAGACTATTGCGACGCCTGGGAACAGAATTTTTAGCTGTTGTCGACGCAGATCGATTGGAAATGTCGAATATCGCGTTTTCCAAGCTGTACGAGTGAATTTTCAATAATCACTATTGCGACGCCTGGGAACTGAATCTTTAGCTGTTGTTGATGCAGATCGATTGGAAATGTCGAATATCGCGTTTTCCAAGCTCTATGAGCGAATTTTCAATAAGGACTATTGCGACGCCTGGGAACTTAATCTTTAGCTGTTGTCGATGCAGATCGATTGGAAATGTCGAATATCGCATTTTCCATGCTATACGGGTGTATTTTTGATAATTAAGACTATTGCGACGCCTGGGAACAGAATCTTTAGCTGTTGTCGATGCAGATCGATTGGGAATGTCGAATATCGCGTTTTCCAAGCTGTACGAGTGAATTTTCAATAAGCACTATTGCGACGCCTCGGAACTGAATCTTTAGCTGTTGTCGATGCAGGTCGATTGGAGATGTCGAATATCGAGGTTTCCAAGCTCAACGAGTGAATTTTCAATAAGAAGGACTATTGCGACGCCTGGGAACTGAATCTTTAGCTGTTGTCGATGCAGATCGATTGGAAATGTCGAATATCGCATTTGCCATGCTGTACGGGTGTATTTTAGATAATAAAGACTATTGCGACGCCTGGGAACTGAATCTTTAGCTGTTGTCGATGCAGATCGATTGGAAATGTCGAATATCGCATTTTCCATACTATACGGGTGTATTTTTGATAATAAGGACTATTGTGTCGCCTGGGAACTGAATCTTAAGCTGTTGTCGATGCAGATCCATTGGAAATGTGGAATATCGCATTTTCCAAACTATACGGGTGTATTTATGATAATAAGGACTATTGCGTCGCCTGGGAACTGAATCTTAAGCTGTTGTCGATGCAGATCCATTGGAAATGTCGAATATCGCATTTTCCATGCTATACGGGTGTATTTTTGATAATAAAGACTATTGCGACGCCTGGGAACTGAATCTTCAGCTGTTGTCGATGCCGATCGATGGAAATGTCGAATATCGCATTTTCCATGCTATACGGGTGTATTTTTGATAAAAAGGACTATTGCGACGCCTGGGAACTGAGTCTTTAGCTGTTGTCGATGCAGGTCGATTGGAGATGTCGAATATCGAGGTTTCCAAGCTCAACGAGTGAATTTTCAATAAGAAGGGCTATTGCGACGCCTGGGAACTGAATCTCTAGCTGTTGTCGATGCAGATCGATTGGAAAAGTCGAATATCGCATTTTCCATTCTATACGGGTTTATTTTTGATAATAAGGACCATTGCGTCGCCTGGGAACTGAATCTTTAGCTTTTGTCGATGCAGGTCGATTGGAGATGTCGAATATCGACGTTTCCAAGCTCAACGAGTGAATTTTCAATAAGAAGGGCTATTGCGACGGCTGGGAACTGAATCTCTAGCTGTTGTCGATGCAGATCGATTGGAAATGTCGAATATCGCATTTTCCATGCTATACGGGTGTATTTTTGATAATAAAGACTATTGCGACGCCTGGGAAATGAATCACTAGCTGTTGTCGATGCAGGTCGATTGGAGATGTCGAATATCGCATTTTCCATGCTATACGGGTTTATTTTTGATAATAAGGACCATTGCGTCGCCTGGGAACTGAATCTTTAGCTTTTGTCGATGCAGGTCGATTGGAGATGTCGAATATCGACGTTTCCAAGCTCAACGAGTGAATTTTCAATAAGAAGGGCTATTGCGACGCCTGGGAACTGAATCTTTAGCTGTTGTCGATGCAGATCGATTGGAAATGTCGAATATCGCATTATCCATGCTATACGGGTGTATTTTTGTTAATAAGGACTATTGCGACGCCTGGGAACTGAATCTTTAGCTGTTGTCGATGCAGATCGATTGGAAATGTCGAATATCGCATTTTCCATGCTATACGGGTGTATTTTTGATAATAAAGACTATTGCGACGCCTGGGAACTGAATCTTTAGCTGTTGTCGATGCAGATCGATTGGAAATGTCGAATATCGCATTTTCCATGCTATACGGGTGTATTTTTGATAATAAGGACTATTGCGTCGCCTGGGAACTGAATCTTAAGCTGTTGTCGATGCAGATCCATTGGAAATGTCGAATATCGCATTTTCCAAGCTATACGGGTGTATTTATGATAATAAAGACTATTGCGACGCCTGGGAACTGAATCTTCAGCTGTTGTCGATGCCGATCGATGGAAATGTCGAATATCGCATTTTCCATGCTATACGGGTGTATTTTTGATAAAAAGGACTATTGCGACGCCTGGGAACTGAATCACTAGCTGTTGTCGATGCAGGTCGATTGGAGATGTCGAATATCAAGGTTTCCAAGCTCAACGAGTGAATTTTCAATAAGAAGGGCTATTGCGACGCCTGGGAACTGAATCTTTAGCTGTTGTCGATGCGGATCGATTGGAAATGTCGAATATCGCATTTTCCATGCTATACGGGTGTATTTTTGATAATAAAGACTATTGCGACGCCTGGGAACAGAATTTTTAGCTGTTGTCGACGCAGATCGATTGGAAATGTCGAATATCGCGTTTTCCAAGCTGTACGAGTGAATTTTCAATAATCACTATTGCGACGCCTGGGAACTGAATCTTTAGCTGTTGTTGATGCAGATCGATTGGAAATGTCGAATATCGCGTTTTCCAAGCTCTATGAGCGAATTTTCAATAAGGACTATTGCGACGCCTGGGAACTTAATCTTTAGCTGTTGTCGATGCAGATCGATTGGAAATGTCGAATATCGCATTTTCCATGCTATACGGGTGTATTTTTGATAATTAAGACTATTGCGACGCCTGGGAACAGAATCTTTAGCTGTTGTCGATGCAGATCGATTGGGAATGTCGAATATCGCGTTTTCCAAGCTGTACGAGTGAATTTTCAATAAGCACTATTGCGACGCCTCGGAACTGAATCTTTAGCTGTTGTCGATGCAGGTCGATTGGAGATGTCGAATATCGAGGTTTCCAAGCTCAACGAGTGAATTTTCAATAAGAAGGACTATTGCGACGCCTGGGAACTGAATCTTTAGCTGTTGTCGATGCAGATCGATTGGAAATGTCGAATATCGCATTTGCCATGCTGTACGGGTGTATTTTAGATAATAAAGACTATTGCGACGCCTGGGAACTGAATCTTTAGCTGTTGTCGATGCAGATCGATTGGAAATGTCGAATATCGCATTTTCCATACTATACGGGTGTATTTTTGATAATAAGGACTATTGTGTCGCCTGGGAACTGAATCTTAAGCTGTTGTCGATGCAGATCCATTGGAAATGTGGAATATCGCATTTTCCAAACTATACGGGTGTATTTATGATAATAAGGACTATTGCGTCGCCTGGGAACTGAATCTTAAGCTGTTGTCGATGCAGATCCATTGGAAATGTCGAATATCGCATTTTCCATGCTATACGGGTGTATTTTTGATAATAAAGACTATTGCGACGCCTGGGAACTGAATCTTCAGCTGTTGTCGATGCCGATCGATGGAAATGTCGAATATCGCATTTTCCATGCTATACGGGTGTATTTTTGATAAAAAGGACTATTGCGACGCCTGGGAACTGAGTCTTTAGCTGTTGTCGATGCAGGTCGATTGGAGATGTCGAATATCGAGGTTTCCAAGCTCAACGAGTGAATTTTCAATAAGAAGGGCTATTGCGACGCCTGGGAACTGAATCTCTAGCTGTTGTCGATGCAGATCGATTGGAAAAGTCGAATATCGCATTTTCCATTCTATACGGGTGTATTTTTGATAATAAAGACTATTGCGACGCCTGGGATCTGAATCACTAGCTGTTGTCGATGCAGGTCGATTGGAGATGTCGAATATCGAGGTTTCCAAGCCCATGAGTGAATTTTCAATAAGAAGGGCTATTGCGACGCCTGGGAACTGAATCTCTACCTGTTGTCGATGCAGATCGATTGGAAATGTCGAATATCGCATTTTCCATGCTATACGGGTTTATTTTTGATAATAAGGACCATTGCGTCGCCTGGGAACTGAATCTTTAGCTTTTGTCGATGCAGGTCGATTGGAGATGTCGAATATCGACGTTTCCAAGCTCAACGAGTGAATTTTCAATAAGAAGGGCTATTGCGACGCCTGGGAACTGAATCTTTAGCTGTTGTCGATGCAGATCGATTGGAAATGTCGAATATCGCATTATCCATGCTATACGGGTGTATTTTTGTTAATAAGGACTATTGCGACGCCTGGGAACTGAATCTTTAGCTGTTGTCGATGCAGATCGATTGGAAATGTCGAATATCGCATTTTCCATGCTATACGGGTGTATTTTTGATAATAAGGACTATTGCGTCGCCTGGGAACTGAATCTTAAGCTGTTGTCGATGCAGATCCATTGGAAATGTCGAATATCGCATTTTCCAAGCTATACGGGTGTATTTATGATAATAAAGACTATTGCGACGCCTGGGAACTGAATCTTCAGCTGTTGTCGATGCCGATCGATGGAAATGTCGAATATCGCATTTTCCATGCTATACGGGTGTATTTTTGATAAAAAGGACTATTGCGACGCCTGGGAACTGAGTCTTTAGCTGTTGTCGATGCAGGTCGATTGGAGATGTCGAATATCGAGGTTTCCAAGCTCAACGAGTGAATTTTCAATAAGAAGGGCTATTGCGACGCCTGGGAACTGAATCTCTAGCTGTTGTCGATGCAGATCGATTGGAAAAGTCGAATATCGCATTTTCCATTCTATACGGGTGTATTTTTGATAATAAAGACTATTGCGACGCCTGGGATCTGAATCACTAGCTGTTGTCGATGCAGGTCGATTGGAGATGTCGAATATCGAGGTTTCCAAGCCCATGAGTGAATTTTCAATAAGAAGGGCTATTGCGACGCCTGGGAACTGAATCTCTACCTGTTGTCGATGCAGATCGATTGGAAATGTCGAATATCGCATTTTCCATGCTATACGGGTTTATTTTTGATAATAAGGACCATTGCGTCGCCTGGGAACTGAATCTTTAGCTTTTGTCGATGCAGGTCGATTGGAGATGTCGAATATCGACGTTTCCAAGCTCAACGAGTGAATTTTCAATAAGAAGGGCTATTGCGACGGCTGGGAACTGAATCTCTAGCTGTTGTCGATGCAGATCGATTGGAAATGTCGAATATCGCATTTTCCATGCTATACGGGTGTATTTTTGATAATAAAGACTATTGCGACGCCTGGGAAATGAATCACTAGCTGTTGTCGATGCAGGTCGATTGGAGATGTCGAATATCGCATTTTCCATGCTATACGGGTGTATTTTTGATAATAAGGACTATTGCGACGCCTGGGAACTGAATCTTTAGCTGTTGTCGATGCAGGTCGATTAGAGATGTCGAATATCGAGGTTTCCAAGCTCAACGAGTGAATTTTCAATAACAAGGGCTATTGCGACGCCTGGGAACTGAATCTTTAGCTGTTGTCGATGCAGATCGATTGGAAGTGTCGAATATCGCATTTCCCATGCTATACGGGTGTATTTTTTATTATAAAGACTATTGCGACGCCTTGGAACTGAATCTTTAGCTGTTGTCGATGCAGATCGATTGGAAATGTCGAATATCGCATTTTCCATGCTATACGGGTGTATTTTTGATAATAAAGACTATTGCGACGCCTGGGAACTGAATCTTCAGCTGTTGTCGATGCCGATCGATGGAAATGTCGAATATCGCATTTTCCATGCTATACGGGTGTATTTTTGATAAAAAGGACTATTGCGACGCCTGGGAACTGAGTCTTTAGCTGTTGTCGATGCAGGTCGATTGGAGATGTCGAATATCGAGGTTTCCAAGCTCAACGAGTGAATTTTCAATAAGAAGGGCTATTGCGACGCCTGGGAACTGAATCTCTAGCTGTTGTCGATGCAGATCGATTGGAAAAGTCGAATATCGCATTTTCCATTCTATACGGGTGTATTTTTGATAATAAAGACTATTGCGACGCCTGGGATCTGAATCACTAGCTGTTGTCGATGCAGGTCGATTGGAGATGTCGAATATCGAGGTTTCCAAGCCCATGAGTGAATTTTCAATAAGAAGGGCTATTGCGACGCCTGGGAACTGAATCTCTACCTGTTGTCGATGCAGATCGATTGGAAATGTCGAATATCGCATTTTCCATGCTATACGGGTTTATTTTTGATAATAAGGACCATTGCGTCGCCTGGGAACTGAATCTTTAGCTTTTGTCGATGCAGGTCGATTGGAGATGTCGAATATCGACGTTTCCAAGCTCAACGAGTGAATTTTCAATAAGAAGGGCTATTGCGACGCCTGGGAACTGAATCTTTAGCTGTTGTCGATGCAGATCGATTGGAAATGTCGAATATCGCATTATCCATGCTATACGGGTGTATTTTTGTTAATAAGGACTATTGCGACGCCTGGGAACTGAATCTTTAGCTGTTGTCGATGCAGATCGATTGGAAATGTCGAATATCGCATTTTCCATGCTATACGGGTGTATTTTTGATAATAAGGACTATTGCGTCGCCTGGGAACTGAATCTTAAGCTGTTGTCGATGCAGATCCATTGGAAATGTCGAATATCGCATTTTCCAAGCTATACGGGTGTATTTATGATAATAAAGACTATTGCGACGCCTGGGAACTGAATCTTCAGCTGTTGTCGATGCCGATCGATGGAAATGTCGAATATCGCATTTTCCATGCTATACGGGTGTATTTTTGATAAAAAGGACTATTGCGACGCCTGGGAACTGAGTCTTTAGCTGTTGTCGATGCAGGTCGATTGGAGATGTCGAATATCGAGGTTTCCAAGCTCAACGAGTGAATTTTCAATAAGAAGGGCTATTGCGACGCCTGGGAACTGAATCTCTAGCTGTTGTCGATGCAGATCGATTGGAAAAGTCGAATATCGCATTTTCCATTCTATACGGGTGTATTTTTGATAATAAAGACTATTGCGACGCCTGGGATCTGAATCACTAGCTGTTGTCGATGCAGGTCGATTGGAGATGTCGAATATCGAGGTTTCCAAGCCCATGAGTGAATTTTCAATAAGAAGGGCTATTGCGACGCCTGGGAACTGAATCTCTACCTGTTGTCGATGCAGATCGATTGGAAATGTCGAATATCGCATTTTCCATGCTATACGGGTTTATTTTTGATAATAAGGACCATTGCGTCGCCTGGGAACTGAATCTTTAGCTTTTGTCGATGCAGGTCGATTGGAGATGTCGAATATCGACGTTTCCAAGCTCAACGAGTGAATTTTCAATAAGAAGGGCTATTGCGACGGCTGGGAACTGAATCTCTAGCTGTTGTCGATGCAGATCGATTGGAAATGTCGAATATCGCATTTTCCATGCTATACGGGTGTATTTTTGATAATAAAGACTATTGCGACGCCTGGGAAATGAATCACTAGCTGTTGTCGATGCAGGTCGATTGGAGATGTCGAATATCGCATTTTCCATGCTATACGGGTGTATTTTTGATAATAAGGACTATTGCGACGCCTGGGAACTGAATCTTTAGCTGTTGTCGATGCAGGTCGATTAGAGATGTCGAATATCGAGGTTTCCAAGCTCAACGAGTGAATTTTCAATAACAAGGGCTATTGCGACGCCTGGGAACTGAATCTTTAGCTGTTGTCGATGCAGATCGATTGGAAGTGTCGAATATCGCATTTCCCATGCTATACGGGTGTATTTTTTATTATAAAGACTATTGCGACGCCTTGGAACTGAATCTTTAGCTGTTGTCGATGCAGATCGATTGGAAATGTCGAATATCGCATTTTCCATGCTATACGGGTGTATTTTTGATAATAAAGACTATTGCGACGCCTGGGAACAGAATCTTTAGCTGTTGTCGATGCAGATCGATTGGGAATGTCGAATATCGCGTTTTCCAAGCTGTACGAGTGAATTTTCAATAAGCACTATTGCGACGCCTGGGAACTGCATCTTTGGCTGTTGTCGATGCAGATCGATTGGAAATGTCGAATATCGCGTTTTTCAAGCACTACGAGTGAATTTTCAATAAGGACTATTGCGACGCCTGGGAACTGAATCTGTAGCTGTTGTCGATGCAGGTCGATTGGAGATGTCGAATATCGAGGTTTCCAAGCTGAACGAGCGAATTTTCAATAAGAAGGACTATTGCGACGCCTGGGAACTTAATCTGTAGCTGATGTCGATGCAGATCGATTGGAAATGTCGAATATCGCATTTTCCATGCTATACGGGTGTATTTTTGATAATAAAGACTATTGCGACGCCTGGGAACAGAATCTTTAGCTGTTGTCGATGCAGATCGATTGGGAATGTCGAATATCGCGTTTTCCAAGCTGTACGAGTGAATTTTCAATAAGCACTATTGCGACGCCTCGGAACTGAATCTTTAGCTGTTGTCGATGCAGGTCGATTGGAGATGTCGAATATCGAGGTTTCCAAGCTCAACGAGTGAATTTTCAATAAGAAGGGCTATTGCGACGCCTGGGAACTGAATCTCCAGCTGTTGTCGATGCAGATCGATTGGAAATGTCGAATATCGCATTTTCCATGCTATACGGGTGTATTTTTGATAATAAAGACTATTGCGACGCCTGGGAACTGAATCACTAGCTGTTGTCGATGCAGGTCGATTGGAGATGTCGAATATCAAGGTTTCCAAGCTCAACGAGTGAATTTTCAATAAGAAGGGCTATTGCGACGCCTGGGAACTGAATCTTTAGCTGTTGTCGATGCGGATCGATTGGAAATGTCGAATATCGCATTTTCCATGCTATACGGGTGTATTTTTGATAATAAAGACTATTGCGACGCCTGGGAACAGAATTTTTAGCTGTTGTCGACGCAGATCGATTGGAAATGTCGAATATCGCGTTTTCCAAGCTGTACGAGTGAATTTTCAATAATCACTATTGCGACGCCTGGGAACTGAATCTTTAGCTGTTGTTGATGCAGATCGATTGGAAATGTCGAATATCGCGTTTTCCAAGCTCTATGAGCGAATTTTCAATAAGGACTATTGCGACGCCTGGGAACTTAATCTTTAGCTGTTGTCGATGCAGATCGATTGGAAATGTCGAATATCGCATTTTCCATGCTATACGGGTGTATTTTTGATAATTAAGACTATTGCGACGCCTGGGAACAGAATCTTTAGCTGTTGTCGATGCAGATCGATTGGGAATGTCGAATATCGCGTTTTCCAAGCTGTACGAGTGAATTTTCAATAAGCACTATTGCGACGCCTCGGAACTGAATCTTTAGCTGTTGTCGATGCAGGTCGATTGGAGATGTCGAATATCGAGGTTTCCAAGCTCAACGAGTGAATTTTCAATAAGAAGGACTATTGCGACGCCTGGGAACTGAATCTTTAGCTGTTGTCGATGCAGATCGATTGGAAATGTCGAATATCGCATTTGCCATGCTGTACGGGTGTATTTTAGATAATAAAGACTATTGCGACGCCTGGGAACTGAATCTTTAGCTGTTGTCGATGCAGATCGATTGGAAATGTCGAATATCGCATTTTCCATACTATACGGGTGTATTTTTGATAATAAGGACTATTGTGTCGCCTGGGAACTGAATCTTAAGCTGTTGTCGATGCAGATCCATTGGAAATGTGGAATATCGCATTTTCCAAACTATACGGGTGTATTTATGATAATAAGGACTATTGCGTCGCCTGGGAACTGAATCTTAAGCTGTTGTCGATGCAGATCCATTGGAAATGTCGAATATCGCATTTTCCATGCTATACGGGTGTATTTTTGATAATAAAGACTATTGCGACGCCTGGGAACTGAATCTTCAGCTGTTGTCGATGCCGATCGATGGAAATGTCGAATATCGCATTTTCCATGCTATACGGGTGTATTTTTGATAAAAAGGACTATTGCGACGCCTGGGAACTGAGTCTTTAGCTGTTGTCGATGCAGGTCGATTGGAGATGTCGAATATCGAGGTTTCCAAGCTCAACGAGTGAATTTTCAATAAGAAGGGCTATTGCGACGCCTGGGAACTGAATCTCTAGCTGTTGTCGATGCAGATCGATTGGAAAAGTCGAATATCGCATTTTCCATTCTATACGGGTGTATTTTTGATAATAAAGACTATTGCGACGCCTGGGATCTGAATCACTAGCTGTTGTCGATGCAGGTCGATTGGAGATGTCGAATATCGAGGTTTCCAAGCCCATGAGTGAATTTTCAATAAGAAGGGCTATTGCGACGCCTGGGAACTGAATCTCTACCTGTTGTCGATGCAGATCGATTGGAAATGTCGAATATCGCATTTTCCATGCTATACGGGTTTATTTTTGATAATAAGGACCATTGCGTCGCCTGGGAACTGAATCTTTAGCTTTTGTCGATGCAGGTCGATTGGAGATGTCGAATATCGACGTTTCCAAGCTCAACGAGTGAATTTTCAATAAGAAGGGCTATTGCGACGCCTGGGAACTGAATCTTTAGCTGTTGTCGATGCAGATCGATTGGAAATGTCGAATATCGCATTATCCATGCTATACGGGTGTATTTTTGTTAATAAGGACTATTGCGACGCCTGGGAACTGAATCTTTAGCTGTTGTCGATGCAGATCGATTGGAAATGTCGAATATCGCATTTTCCATGCTATACGGGTGTATTTTTGATAATAAGGACTATTGCGTCGCCTGGGAACTGAATCTTAAGCTGTTGTCGATGCAGATCCATTGGAAATGTCGAATATCGCATTTTCCAAGCTATACGGGTGTATTTATGATAATAAAGACTATTGCGACGCCTGGGAACTGAATCTTCAGCTGTTGTCGATGCCGATCGATGGAAATGTCGAATATCGCATTTTCCATGCTATACGGGTGTATTTTTGATAAAAAGGACTATTGCGACGCCTGGGAACTGAGTCTTTAGCTGTTGTCGATGCAGGTCGATTGGAGATGTCGAATATCGAGGTTTCCAAGCTCAACGAGTGAATTTTCAATAAGAAGGGCTATTGCGACGCCTGGGAACTGAATCTCTAGCTGTTGTCGATGCAGATCGATTGGAAAAGTCGAATATCGCATTTTCCATTCTATACGGGTGTATTTTTGATAATAAAGACTATTGCGACGCCTGGGATCTGAATCACTAGCTGTTGTCGATGCAGGTCGATTGGAGATGTCGAATATCGAGGTTTCCAAGCCCATGAGTGAATTTTCAATAAGAAGGGCTATTGCGACGCCTGGGAACTGAATCTCTACCTGTTGTCGATGCAGATCGATTGGAAATGTCGAATATCGCATTTTCCATGCTATACGGGTTTATTTTTGATAATAAGGACCATTGCGTCGCCTGGGAACTGAATCTTTAGCTTTTGTCGATGCAGGTCGATTGGAGATGTCGAATATCGACGTTTCCAAGCTCAACGAGTGAATTTTCAATAAGAAGGGCTATTGCGACGGCTGGGAACTGAATCTCTAGCTGTTGTCGATGCAGATCGATTGGAAATGTCGAATATCGCATTTTCCATGCTATACGGGTGTATTTTTGATAATAAAGACTATTGCGACGCCTGGGAAATGAATCACTAGCTGTTGTCGATGCAGGTCGATTGGAGATGTCGAATATCGCATTTTCCATGCTATACGGGTGTATTTTTGATAATAAGGACTATTGCGACGCCTGGGAACTGAATCTTTAGCTGTTGTCGATGCAGGTCGATTAGAGATGTCGAATATCGAGGTTTCCAAGCTCAACGAGTGAATTTTCAATAACAAGGGCTATTGCGACGCCTGGGAACTGAATCTTTAGCTGTTGTCGATGCAGATCGATTGGAAGTGTCGAATATCGCATTTCCCATGCTATACGGGTGTATTTTTTATTATAAAGACTATTGCGACGCCTTGGAACTGAATCTTTAGCTGTTGTCGATGCAGATCGATTGGAAATGTCGAATATCGCATTTTCCATGCTATACGGGTGTATTTTTGATAATAAAGACTATTGCGACGCCTGGGAACAGAATCTTTAGCTGTTGTCGATGCAGATCGATTGGGAATGTCGAATATCGCGTTTTCCAAGCTGTACGAGTGAATTTTCAATAAGCACTATTGCGACGCCTGGGAACTGCATCTTTGGCTGTTGTCGATGCAGATCGATTGGAAATGTCGAATATCGCGTTTTTCAAGCACTACGAGTGAATTTTCAATAAGGACTATTGCGACGCCTGGGAACTGAATCTGTAGCTGTTGTCGATGCAGGTCGATTGGAGATGTCGAATATCGAGGTTTCCAAGCTGAACGAGCGAATTTTCAATAAGAAGGACTATTGCGACGCCTGGGAACTTAATCTGTAGCTGATGTCGATGCAGATCGATTGGAAATGTCGAATATCGCATTTTCCATGCTATACGGGTGTATTTTTGATAATAAAGACTATTGCGACGCCTGGGAACAGAATCTTTAGCTGTTGTCGATGCAGATCGATTGGGAATGTCGAATATCGCGTTTTCCAAGCTGTACGAGTGAATTTTCAATAAGCACTATTGCGACGCCTCGGAACTGAATCTTTAGCTGTTGTCGATGCAGGTCGATTGGAGATGTCGAATATCGAGGTTTCCAAGCTCAACGAGTGAATTTTCAATAAGAAGGGCTATTGCGACGCCTGGGAACTGAATCTCCAGCTGTTGTCGATGCAGATCGATTGGAAATGTCGAATATCGCATTTTCCATGCTATACGGGTGTATTTTTGATAATAAAGACTATTGCGACGCCTGGGAACTGAATCACTAGCTGTTGTCGATGCAGGTCGATTGGAGATGTCGAATATCAAGGTTTCCAAGCTCAACGAGTGAATTTTCAATAAGAAGGGCTATTGCGACGCCTGGGAACTGAATCTTTAGCTGTTGTCGATGCGGATCGATTGGAAATGTCGAATATCGCATTTTCCATGCTATACGGGTGTATTTTTGATAATAAAGACTATTGCGACGCCTGGGAACAGAATTTTTAGCTGTTGTCGACGCAGATCGATTGGAAATGTCGAATATCGCGTTTTCCAAGCTGTACGAGTGAATTTTCAATAATCACTATTGCGACGCCTGGGAACTGAATCTTTAGCTGTTGTTGATGCAGATCGATTGGAAATGTCGAATATCGCGTTTTCCAAGCTCTATGAGCGAATTTTCAATAAGGACTATTGCGACGCCTGGGAACTTAATCTTTAGCTGTTGTCGATGCAGATCGATTGGAAATGTCGAATATCGCATTTTCCATGCTATACGGGTGTATTTTTGATAATTAAGACTATTGCGACGCCTGGGAACAGAATCTTTAGCTGTTGTCGATGCAGATCGATTGGGAATGTCGAATATCGCGTTTTCCAAGCTGTACGAGTGAATTTTCAATAAGCACTATTGCGACGCCTCGGAACTGAATCTTTAGCTGTTGTCGATGCAGGTCGATTGGAGATGTCGAATATCGAGGTTTCCAAGCTCAACGAGTGAATTTTCAATAAGAAGGACTATTGCGACGCCTGGGAACTGAATCTTTAGCTGTTGTCGATGCAGATCGATTGGAAATGTCGAATATCGCATTTGCCATGCTGTACGGGTGTATTTTAGATAATAAAGACTATTGCGACGCCTGGGAACTGAATCTTTAGCTGTTGTCGATGCAGATCGATTGGAAATGTCGAATATCGCATTTTCCATACTATACGGGTGTATTTTTGATAATAAGGACTATTGTGTCGCCTGGGAACTGAATCTTAAGCTGTTGTCGATGCAGATCCATTGGAAATGTGGAATATCGCATTTTCCAAACTATACGGGTGTATTTATGATAATAAGGACTATTGCGTCGCCTGGGAACTGAATCTTAAGCTGTTGTCGATGCAGATCCATTGGAAATGTCGAATATCGCATTTTCCATGCTATACGGGTGTATTTTTGATAATAAAGACTATTGCGACGCCTGGGAACTGGATCACTAGCTGTTATCGATGCAGGTCGATTGGAGATGTCGAATATCGAGGTTTCCAAGCCCATGAGTGAATTTTTAATAAGAAGGGCTATTGCGACGCCTGGGAACTGAATCTTTAGCTGTTGTCGATGCAGATCGATTGGAAATGTCGAATATCGCATTATCCAAACTATACGGGTGTATTTATGATAATAAGGACTATTGCGTCGCCTGGGAACTGAATCTTTAGCTGTTGTCGATGCAGATCGATTGGAAATGTCGAATATCGCATTTTCCATACTATACGGGTGTATTTTTGATAATAAGGACTATTGTGTCGCCTGGGAACTGAATCTTAAGCTGTTGTCGATGCAGATCCATTGGAAATGTGGAATATCGCATTTTCCAAACTATACGGGTGTATTTATGATAATAAGGACTATTGCGTCGCCTGGGAACTGAATCTTAAGCTGTTGTCGATGCAGATCCTTTGGAAATGTCGAATATCGCATTTTCCATGCTAAACGGGTGTATTTTTGATAATAAAGACTATTGCGACGCCTGGGAACTGGATCACTAGCTGTTATCGATGCAGGTCGATTGGAGATGTCGAATATCGAGGTTTCCAAGCCCATGAGTGAATTTTTAATAAGAAGGGCTATTGCGACGCCTGGGAACTGAATCTTTAGCTGTTGTCGATGCAGATCGATTGGAAATGTCGAATATCGCATTATCCATGCTATACGGGTGTATTTTTGTTAATAAGGACTATTGCGACGCCTGGGAACTGAATCTTTAGCTGTTGTCGATGCAGGTCGATTGGAGATGTCGAATATCGCATTTTCCATGCTATACGGGTGTATTTTTGATAATAAAGACTATTGCGACGCCTGGGAACTGAATCTTTAGCTGTTGTCGATGCAGATCGATTGGAAATGTCGAATATCGCATTTTCCATGCTATACGGGTGTATTTTTGATAATAAGGACTATTGCGTCGCTTGGAAACCGAATCTTAAGCTGTTGTCGATGCAGATCCATTGGAAATGTCGAATATCGCATTTTCCAAGCTATACGGGTGTATTTATGATAATAAAGACTATTGCGACGCCTGGGAACTGAGTCTTTAGCTGTTGTCGATGCAGGTCGATTGGAGATGTCGAATATCGAGGTTTCCAAGCTCAACGAGTGAATTTTCAATAAGAAGGGCTATTGCGACGCCTGGGAACTGAATCTTCAGCTGTTGTCGATGCCGATGGATGGAAATGTCGAATATCGCATTTTCCATGCTATACGGGTGTATTTTTGATAATAAGGACTATTGCGACCCCTGGGAACTGAATCTTTAGCTGTTGTCCATGCAGGTCGATTGGAGATGTCGAATATCGAGGTTTCCAAGCCCATGAGTGAATTTTCAATAAGAAGGGCGATTGCGACGCCTGGGAACTGAATCTCTAGCTGTTGTCGATGCAGATCGATTGGAAATGTCGAATATCGCATTTTCCATGCTATACGGGTGTATTTTTTGATAATAAAGACTATTGCGACGCCTGGGAACTGAATCACTAGCTGTTGTCGATGCAGGTCGATTGGAGATGTCGAATATCGAGGTTTCCAAGCCCATGAGTGAATTTTTAATAAGAAGGGCTATTGCGACGCCTGGGAACTGAATCTTTAGCTGTTGTCGATGCAGATCGATTGGAAATGTCGAATATCGCATTATCCATGCTATACGGGTGTATTTTTGTTAATAAGGACTATTGCGACGCCTGGGAACTGAATCTTTAGCTGTTGTCGATGCAGGTCGATTGGAGATGTCGAATATCGCATTTTCCATGCTATACGGGTGTATTTTTGATAATAAAGACTATTGCGACGCCTGGGAACTGAATCTTTAGCTGTTGTCGATGCAGATCGATTGGAAATGTCGAATATCGCATTTTCCATGCTATACGGGTGTATTTTTGATAATAAGGACTATTGCGTCGCTTGGAAACCGAATCTTAAGCTGTTGTCGATGCAGATCCATTGGAAATGTCGAATATCGCATTTTCCAAGCTATACGGGTGTATTTATGATAATAAAGACTATTGCGACGCAGGGAACTGAGTCTTTAGCTGTTGTCGATGCAGGTCGATTGGAGATGTCGAATATCGAGGTTTCCAAGCTCAACGAGTGAATTTTCAATAAGAAGGGCTATTGCGACGCCTGGGAACTGAATCTCTAGCTGTTGTCGATGCAGATCGATTGGAAAAGTCGAATATCGCATTTTCCATTCTATACGGGTGTATTTTTGATAATAAGGACTATTGCGACGCCTGGGAACTGAATCTTTAGCTGTTGTCGATGCAGATCGATTGGAAATGTCGAATATCGCATTTTCCATACTATACGGGTGTATTTTTGATAATAAGGACTATTGTGTCGCCTGGGAACTGAATCTTAAGCTGTTGTCGATGCAGATCCATTGGAAATGTGGAATATCGCATTTTCCAAACTATACGGGTGTATTTATGATAATAAGGACTATTGCGTCGCCTGGGAACTGAATCTTAAGCTGTTGTCGATGCAGATCCATTGGAAATGTCGAATATCGCATTTTCCATGCTATACGGGTGTATTTTTGATAATAAAGACTATTGCGACGCCTGGGAACTGGATCACTAGCTGTTATCGATGCAGGTCGATTGGAGATGTCGAATATCGAGGTTTCCAAGCCCATGAGTGAATTTTTAATAAGAAGGGCTATTGCGACGCCTGGGAACTGAATCTTTAGCTGTTGTCGATGCAGATCGATTGGAAATGTCGAATATCGCATTATCCAAACTATACGGGTGTATTTATGATAATAAGGACTATTGCGTCGCCTGGGAACTGAATCTTTAGCTGTTGTCGATGCAGATCGATTGGAAATGTCGAATATCGCATTTTCCATACTATACGGGTGTATTTTTGATAATAAGGACTATTGTGTCGCCTGGGAACTGAATCTTAAGCTGTTGTCGATGCAGATCCATTGGAAATGTGGAATATCGCATTTTCCAAACTATACGGGTGTATTTATGATAATAAGGACTATTGCGTCGCCTGGGAACTGAATCTTAAGCTGTTGTCGATGCAGATCCTTTGGAAATGTCGAATATCGCATTTTCCATGCTAAACGGGTGTATTTTTGATAATAAAGACTATTGCGACGCCTGGGAACTGGATCACTAGCTGTTATCGATGCAGGTCGATTGGAGATGTCGAATATCGAGGTTTCCAAGCCCATGAGTGAATTTTTAATAAGAAGGGCTATTGCGACGCCTGGGAACTGAATCTTTAGCTGTTGTCGATGCAGATCGATTGGAAATGTCGAATATCGCATTATCCATGCTATACGGGTGTATTTTTGTTAATAAGGACTATTGCGACGCCTGGGAACTGAATCTTTAGCTGTTGTCGATGCAGGTCGATTGGAGATGTCGAATATCGCATTTTCCATGCTATACGGGTGTATTTTTGATAATAAAGACTATTGCGACGCCTGGGAACTGAATCTTTAGCTGTTGTCGATGCAGATCGATTGGAAATGTCGAATATCGCATTTTCCATGCTATACGGGTGTATTTTTGATAATAAGGACTATTGCGTCGCTTGGAAACCGAATCTTAAGCTGTTGTCGATGCAGATCCATTGGAAATGTCGAATATCGCATTTTCCAAGCTATACGGGTGTATTTATGATAATAAAGACTATTGCGACGCCTGGGAACTGAGTCTTTAGCTGTTGTCGATGCAGGTCGATTGGAGATGTCGAATATCGAGGTTTCCAAGCTCAACGAGTGAATTTTCAATAAGAAGGGCTATTGCGACGCCTGGGAACTGAATCTCCAGCTGTTGTCGATGCAGATCGATTGGAAATGTCGAATATCGCATTTTCCATGCTATACGGGTGTATTTTTGATAATAAAGACTATTGCGACGCCTGGGAACTGAATCACTAGCTGTTGTCGATGCAGGTCGATTGGAGATGTCGAATATCAAGGTTTCCAAGCTCAACGAGTGAATTTTCAATAAGAAGGGCTATTGCGACGCCTGGGAACTGAATCTTTAGCTGTTGTCGATGCGGATCGATTGGAAATGTCGAATATCGCATTTTCCATGCTATACGGGTGTATTTTTGATAATAAAGACTATTGCGACGCCTGGGAACAGAATTTTTAGCTGTTGTCGACGCAGATCGATTGGAAATGTCGAATATCGCGTTTTCCAAGCTGTACGAGTGAATTTTCAATAATCACTATTGCGACGCCTGGGAACTGAATCTTTAGCTGTTGTTGATGCAGATCGATTGGAAATGTCGAATATCGCGTTTTCCAAGCTCTATGAGCGAATTTTCAATAAGGACTATTGCGACGCCTGGGAACTTAATCTTTAGCTGTTGTCGATGCAGATCGATTGGAAATGTCGAATATCGCATTTTCCATGCTATACGGGTGTATTTTTGATAATTAAGACTATTGCGACGCCTGGGAACAGAATCTTTAGCTGTTGTCGATGCAGATCGATTGGGAATGTCGAATATCGCGTTTTCCAAGCTGTACGAGTGAATTTTCAATAAGCACTATTGCGACGCCTCGGAACTGAATCTTTAGCTGTTGTCGATGCAGGTCGATTGGAGATGTCGAATATCGAGGTTTCCAAGCTCAACGAGTGAATTTTCAATAAGAAGGACTATTGCGACGCCTGGGAACTGAATCTTTAGCTGTTGTCGATGCAGATCGATTGGAAATGTCGAATATCGCATTTGCCATGCTGTACGGGTGTATTTTAGATAATAAAGACTATTGCGACGCCTGGGAACTGAATCTTTAGCTGTTGTCGATGCAGATCGATTGGAAATGTCGAATATCGCATTTTCCATACTATACGGGTGTATTTTTGATAATAAGGACTATTGTGTCGCCTGGGAACTGAATCTTAAGCTGTTGTCGATGCAGATCCATTGGAAATGTGGAATATCGCATTTTCCAAACTATACGGGTGTATTTATGATAATAAGGACTATTGCGTCGCCTGGGAACTGAATCTTAAGCTGTTGTCGATGCAGATCCATTGGAAATGTCGAATATCGCATTTTCCATGCTATACGGGTGTATTTTTGATAATAAAGACTATTGCGACGCCTGGGAACTGGATCACTAGCTGTTATCGATGCAGGTCAATTGGAGATGTCGAATATCGAGGTTTCCAAGCCCATGAGTGAATTTTTAATAAGAAGGGCTATTGCGACGCCTGGGAACTGAATCTTTAGCTGTTGTCGATGCAGATCGATTGGAAATGTCGAATATCGCATTATCCAAACTATACGGGTGTATTTATGATAATAAGGACTATTGCGTCGCCTGGGAACTGAATCTTTAGCTGTTGTCGATGCAGATCGATTGGAAATGTCGAATATCGCATTTTCCATACTATACGGGTGTATTTTTGATAATAAGGACTATTGTGTCGCCTGGGAACTGAATCTTAAGCTGTTGTCGATGCAGATCCATTGGAAATGTGGAATATCGCATTTTCCAAACTATACGGGTGTATTTATGATAATAAGGACTATTGCGTCGCCTGGGAACTGAATCTTAAGCTGTTGTCGATGCAGATCCATTGGAAATGTCGAATATCGCATTTTCCATGCTATACGGGTGTATTTTTGATAATAAAGACTATTGCGACGCCTGGGAACTGGATCACTAGCTGTTATCGATGCAGGTCGATTGGAGATGTCGAATATCGAGGTTTCCAAGCCCATGAGTGAATTTTTAATAAGAAGGGCTATTGCGACGCCTGGGAACTGAATCTTTAGCTGTTGTCGATGCAGATCGATTGGAAATGTCGAATATCGCATTATCCATGCTATACGGGTTTATTTTTGTTAATAAGGACTATTGCGACGCCTGGGAACTGAATCTTTAGCTGTTGTCGATGCAGGTCGATTGGAGATGTCGAATATCGCATTTTCCATGCTATACGGGTGTATTTTTGATAATAAAGACTATTGCGACGCCTGGGAACTGAATCTTTAGCTGTTGTCGATGCAGATCGATTGGAAATGTCGAATATCGCATTTTCCATGCTATACGGGTGTATTTTTGATAATAAGGACTATTGCGTCGCTTGGAAACCGAATCTTAAGCTGTTGTCGATGCAGATCCATTGGAAATGTCGAATATCGCATTTTCCATGCTATACGGGTGTATTTTTGATAATAAAGACTATTGCGACGCCTGGGAACTGGATCACTAGCTGTTATCGATGCAGGTCGATTGGAGATGTCGAATATCGAGGTTTCCAAGCCCATGAGTGAATTTTTAATAAGAAGGGCTATTGCGACGCCTGGGAACTGAATCTTTAGCTGTTGTCGATGCAGATCGATTGGAAATGTCGAATATCGCATTATCCAAACTATACGGGTGTATTTATGATAATAAGGACTATTGCGTCGCCTGGGAACTGAATCTTTAGCTGTTGTCGATGCAGATCGATTGGAAATGTCGAATATCGCATTTTCCATACTATACGGGTGTATTTTTGATAATAAGGACTATTGTGTCGCCTGGGAACTGAATCTTAAGCTGTTGTCGATGCAGATCCATTGGAAATGTGGAATATCGCATTTTCCAAACTATACGGGTGTATTTATGATAATAAGGACTATTGCGTCGCCTGGGAACTGAATCTTAAGCTGTTGTCGATGCAGATCCATTGGAAATGTCGAATATCGCATTTTCCATGCTATACGGGTGTATTTTTGATAATAAAGACTATTGCGACGCCTGGGAACTGGATCACTAGCTGTTATCGATGCAGGTCGATTGGAGATGTCGAATATCGAGGTTTCCAAGCCCATGAGTGAATTTTTAATAAGAAGGGCTATTGCGACGCCTGGGAACTGAATCTTTAGCTGTTGTCGATGCAGATCGATTGGAAATGTCGAATATCGCATTATCCATGCTATACGGGTTTATTTTTGTTAATAAGGACTATTGCGACGCCTGGGAACTGAATCTTTAGCTGTTGTCGATGCAGGTCGATTGGAGATGTCGAATATCGCATTTTCCATGCTATACGGGTGTATTTTTGATAATAAAGACTATTGCGACGCCTGGGAACTGAATCTTTAGCTGTTGTCGATGCAGATCGATTGGAAATGTCGAATATCGCATTTTCCATGCTATACGGGTGTATTTTTGATAATAAGGACTATTGCGTCGCTTGGAAACCGAATCTTAAGCTGTTGTCGATGCAGATCCATTGGAAATGTCGAATATCGCATTTTCCAAGCTATACGGGTGTATTTATGATAATAAAGACTATTGCGACGCCTGGGAACTGAGTCTTTAGCTGTTGTCGATGCAGGTCGATTGGAGATGTCGAATATCGAAGTTTCCAAGCTCAACGAGTGAATTTTCAATAAGAAGGGCTATTGCGACGCCTGGGAACTGAATCTCTAGCTGTTGTCGATGCAGATCGATTGGAAAAGTCGAATATCGCATTTTCCATTCTATACGGGTGTATTTTTGATAATAAGGACTATTGCGACCCCTGGGAACTGAATCTTTAGCTGTTGTCCATGCAGGTCGATTGGAGATGTCGAATATCGAGGTTTCCAAGCCCATGAGTGAATTTTCAATAAGAAGGGCGATTGCGACGCCTGGGAACTGAATCTCTAGCTGTTGTCGATGCAGATCGATTGGAAATGTCGAATATCGCATTTTCCATGCTATACGGGTGTATTTTTTGATAATAAAGACTATTGCGACGCCTGGGAACTGAATCACTAGCTGTTGTCGATGCAGGTCGATTGGAGATGTCGAATATCAAGGTTTCCAAGCTCAACGAGTGAATTTTCAATAAGAAGGGCTACTGCGACGCCTGGGAACTGAATCTTTAGCTGTTGTTGATGCAGATCGATTGGAAATGTCGAATATCGCGTTTTCCAAGCTCTATGAGTGAATTTTCAATAAGGACTATTGCGACGCCTAGGAACTGCATCTTTGGCTGTTGTCGATGCAGATCGATTGGAAATGTCGAATATCGCATTTTCCAAGCTATACGGGTGTATTTACGATAATAAAGACTATTGCGACGCCTGGGAACTGAATCTTCAGCTGTTGTCGATGCAGATCGATGGAAATGTCGAATATCGCATTTTCCATGCTATACGGGTGTATTTTTGATAATAAAGACTATTGCGACGCCTGGGAACTGAATCTTTAGCTGTTGTCGATGCAGATCGATTGGAAATGTCGAATATCGCATTTTCCATGCTATACGGGTGTATTTTTGATAATAAGGACTATTGCGACGCCTGGGAACTGAGTCTTTAGCTGTTGTCGATGCAGGTCGATTCGAGATGTCGAATATCGAGGTTTCCAAGCTCAACGAGTGAATTTTCAATATGAAGGGCGATTGCGACGCCGGGGAACTGAATCTCTAGCTGTTGTCGATGCAGATCGATTGGAAATGTCGAATATCGCATTTTCCATACTATACGGGTGTATTTTTGATAATAAGGACTATTGCGTCGCCTGGGAACTGAATCTTAAGCTGTTGTCGATGCAGATCCATTGGAAATGTGGAATATCGCATTTTCCATACTATACGGGTGTATTTTTGATAATAAGGACTATTGCGTCGCCTGGGAACTGAATCTTAAGCTGTTGTCGATGCAGATCCATTGGAAATGTGGAATATCGCATTTTCCAAACAATACGGGTGTATTTATGATAATAAGGACTATTGCGTCGCCTGGGAACTGAATCGTAAGCTGTTGTGGATGCAGATCCATTGGAAATGTCGAATATCGCATTTTCCATGCTATACGGGTGTATTTTTGATAATAAAGACTATTGCGACGCCTGGGAACTGGATCTCTAGCTGTTATCGATGCAGGTCGATTGGAGATGTCGAATATCGAGGTTTCCAAGCCCATGAGTGAATTTTCAATAAGAAGGGCTATTGCGACGCCTGGGAACTGAATCTTTAGCTGTTGTCGATGCAGATCGATTGGAAATGTCGAATATCGCATTATCCATGCTATACGGGTGTATTTTTGTTAATAAGGACTATTGCGACGCCTGGGAACTGAATCTTTAGCTGTTGTCGATGCAGGTCGATTGGAGATGTCGAATATCGCATTTTCCATGCTATACGGGTGTATTTTTGATAATAAAGACTATTGCGACGCCTGGGAACTGAATCTTTAGCTGTTGTTGATGCAGATCGATTGGAAATGTCGAATATCGCGTTTTCCAAGCTCTATGAGCGAATTTTCAATAAGGACTATTGCGACGCCTGGGAACTTAATCTTTAGCTGTTGTCGATGCAGATCGATTGGAAATGTCGAATATCGCATTTTCCATGCTATACGGGTGTATTTTTGATAATTAAGACTATTGCGACGCCTGGGAACAGAATCTTTAGCTGTTGTCGATGCAGATCGATTGGGAATGTCGAATATCGCGTTTTCCAAGCTGTACGAGTGAATTTTCAATAAGCACTATTGCGACGCCTCGGAACTGAATCTTTAGCTGTTGTCGATGCAGGTCGATTGGAGATGTCGAATATCGAGGTTTCCAAGCTCAACGAGTGAATTTTCAATAAGAAGGACTATTGCGACGCCTGGGAACTGAATCTTTAGCTGTTGTCGATGCAGATCGATTGGAAATGTCGAATATCGTATTTGCCATGCTATACGGGTGTATTTTAGATAATAAAGACTATTGCGACGCCTGGGAACTGAATCTTTAGCTGTTGTCGATGCAGATCGATTGGAAATGTCGAATATCGCATTTTCCATACTATACGGGTGTATTTTTGATAATAAGGACTATTGTGTCGCCTGGGAACTGAATCTTAAGCTGTTGTCGATGCAGATCCATTGGAAATGTGGAATATCGCATTTTCCAAACTATACGGGTGTATTTATGATAATAAGGACTATTGCGTCGCCTGGGAACTGAATCTTAAGCTGTTGTCGATGCAGATCCATTGGAAATGTCGAATATCGCATTTTCCATGCTATACGGGTGTATTTTTGATAATAAAGACTATTGCGACGCCTGGGAACTGGATCACTAGCTGTTATCGATGCAGGTCGATTGGAGATGTCGAATATCGAGGTTTCCAAGCCCATGAGTGAATTTTTAATAAGAAGGGCTATTGCGACGCCTGGGAACTGAATCTTTAGCTGTTGTCGATGCAGATCGATTGGAAATGTCGAATATCGCATTATCCATGCTATACGGGTGTATTTTTGTTAATAAGGACTATTGCGACGCCTGGGAACTGAATCTTTAGCTGTTGTCGATGCAGGTCGATTGGAGATGTCGAATATCGCATTTTCCATGCTATACGGGTGTATTTTTGATAATAAAGACTATTGCGACGCCTGGGAACTGAATCTTTAGCTGTTGTCGATGCAGATCGATTGGAAATGTCGAATATCGCATTTTCCATGCTATACGGGTGTATTTTTGATAATAAGGACTATTGCGTCGCTTGGAAACCGAATCTTAAGCTGTTGTCGATGCAGATCCATTGGAAATGTCGAATATCGCATTTTCCAAGCTATACGGGTGTATTTATGATAATAAAGACTATTGCGACGCCTGGGAACTGAGTCTTTAGCTGTTGTCGATGCAGGTCGATTGGAGATGTCGAATATCGAGGTTTCCAAGCTCAACGAGTGAATTTTCAATAAGAAGGGCTATTGCGACGCCTGGGAACTGAATCTCTAGCTGTTGTCGATGCAGATCGATTGGAAAAGTCGAATATCGCATTTTCCATTCTATACGGGTGTATTTTTGATAATAAAGACTATTGCGACGCCTGGGAACTGAATCACTAGCTGTTGTCGATGCAGGTCGATTGGAGATGTCGAATATCGAGGTTTCCAAGCCCATGAGTGAATTTTCAATAAGAAAGGCTATTGCGACGCCTGGGAACTGAATCTCTAGCTGTTGTCGATGCAGATCGATTGGAAAAGTCGAATATCGCATTTTCCATTCTATACGGGTGTATTTTTGATAATAAGGACTATTGCGACCCCTGGGAACTGAATCTTTAGCTGTTGTCCATGCAGGTCGATTGGAGATGTCGAATATCGAGGTTTCCAAGCCCATGAGTGAATTTTCAATAAGAAGGGCGATTGCGACGCCTGGGAACTGAATCTCTAGCTGTTGTCGATGCAGATCGATTGGAAATGTCGAATATCGCATTTTCCATGCTATACGGGTGTATTTTTTGATAATAAAGACTATTGCGACGCCTGGGAACTGAATCACTAGCTGTTGTCGATGCAGGTCGATTGGAGATGTCGAATATCGAGGTTTCCAAGCTCAACGAGTGAATTTTCAATATGAAGTGCGATTGCGACGCCGGGGAACTGAATCTCTAGCTGTTGTCGATGCAGATCGATTGGAAATGTCGAATATCGCATTTTCCATACTATACGGGTGTATTTTTGATAATAAGGACTATTGCGTCGCCTGGGAACTGAATCTTAAGCTGTTGTCGATGCAGATCCATTGGAAATGTGGAATATCGCATTTTCCATACTATACGGGTGTATTTTTGATAATAAGGACTATTGCGTCGCCTGGGAACTGAATCTTAAGCTGTTGTCGATGCAGATCCATTGGAAATGTGGAATATCGCATTTTCCAAACTATACGGGTGTATTTATGATAATAAGGACTATTGCGTCGCCTGGGAACTGAATCTTAAGCTGTTGTGGATGCAGATCCATTGGAAATGTCGAATATCGCATTTTCCATGCTATACGGGTGTATTTTTGATAATAAAGACTATTGCGACGCCTGGGAACTGGATCACTAGCTGTTATCGATGCAGGTCGATTGGAGATGACGAATATCGAGGTTTCCAAGCCCATGAGTGAATTTTCAATAAGAAGGGCTATTGCGACGCCTGGGAACTGAATCTTTAGCTGTTGTCGATGCAGATCGATTGGAAATGTCGAATATCGCATTATCCATGCTATACGGGTGTATTTTTGTTAATAAGGACTATTGCGACGCCTGGGAACTGAATCTTTAGCTGTTGTCGATGCAGGTCGATTGGAGATGTCGAATATCGCATTTTCCATGCTATACGGGTGTATTTTTGATAATAAAGACTATTGCGACGCCTGGGAACTGAATCTTTAGCTGTTGTCGATGCAGATCGATTGGAAATGTCGAATATCGCATTTTCCATGCTATACGGGTGTATTTTTGATAATAAGGACTATTGCGTCGCTTGGAAACCGAATCTTAAGCTGTTGTCGATGCAGATCCATTGGAAATGTCGAATATCGCATTTTCCAAGCTATACGGGTGTATTTATGATAATAAAGACTATTGCGACGCCTGGGAACTGAGTCTTTAGCTGTTGTCGATGCAGGTCGATTGGAGATGTCGAATATCGAGGTTTCCAAGCTCAACGAGTGAATTTTCAATAAGAAGGGCTATTGCGACGCCTGGGAACTGAATCTCTAGCTGTTGTCGATGCAGATCGATTGGAAATGTCGAATATCGCATTTTCCATGCTATACGGGTGTATTTTTTGATAATAAAGACTATTGCGACGCCTGGGAACTGAATCACTAGCTGTTGTCGATGCAGGTCGATTGGAGATGTCGAATATCGAGGTTTCCAAGCTCAACGAGTGAATTTTCAATATGAAGTGCGATTGCGACGCCGGGGAACTGAATCTCTAGCTGTTGTCGATGCAGATCGATTGGAAAAGTCGAATATCGCATTTTCCATTCTATACGGGTGTATTTTTGATAATAAAGACTATTGCGACGCCTGGGAACTGAATCACTAGCTGTTGTCGATGCAGGTCGATTGGAGATGTCGAATATCGAGGTTTCCAAGCCCATGAGTGAATTTTCAATAAGAAAGGCTATTGCGACGCCTGGGAACTGAATCTCTAGCTGTTGTCGATGCAGATCGATTGGAAAAGTCGAATATCGCATTTTCCATTCTATACGGGTGTATTTTTGATAATAAGGACTATTGCGACCCCTGGGAACTGAATCTTTAGCTGTTGTCCATGCAGGTCGATTGGAGATGTCGAATATCGAGGTTTCCAAGCCCATGAGTGAATTTTCAATAAGAAGGGCGATTGCGACGCCTGGGAACTGAATCTCTAGCTGTTGTCGATGCAGATCGATTGGAAATGTCGAATATCGCATTTTCCATGCTATACGGGTGTATTTTTTGATAATAAAGACTATTGCGACGCCTGGGAACTGAATCACTAGCTGTTGTCGATGCAGGTCGATTGGAGATGTCGAATATCGAGGTTTCCAAGCTCAACGAGTGAATTTTCAATATGAAGTGCGATTGCGACGCCGGGGAACTGAATCTCTAGCTGTTGTCGATGCAGATCGATTGGAAATGTCGAATATCGCATTTTCCATACTATACGGGTGTATTTTTGATAATAAGGACTATTGCGTCGCCTGGGAACTGAATCTTAAGCTGTTGTCGATGCAGATCCATTGGAAATGTGGAATATCGCATTTTCCATACTATACGGGTGTATTTTTGATAATAAGGACTATTGCGTCGCCTGGGAACTGAATCTTAAGCTGTTGTCGATGCAGATCCATTGGAAATGTGGAATATCGCATTTTCCAAACTATACGGGTGTATTTATGATAATAAGGACTATTGCGTCGCCTGGGAACTGAATCTTAAGCTGTTGTGGATGCAGATCCATTGGAAATGTCGAATATCGCATTTTCCATGCTATACGGGTGTATTTTTGATAATAAAGACTATTGCGACGCCTGGGAACTGGATCACTAGCTGTTATCGATGCAGGTCGATTGGAGATGACGAATATCGAGGTTTCCAAGCCCATGAGTGAATTTTCAATAAGAAGGGCTATTGCGACGCCTGGGAACTGAATCTTTAGCTGTTGTCGATGCAGATCGATTGGAAATGTCGAATATCGCATTATCCATGCTATACGGGTGTATTTTTGTTAATAAGGACTATTGCGACGCCTGGGAACTGAATCTTTAGCTGTTGTCGATGCAGGTCGATTGGAGATGTCGAATATCGCATTTTCCATGCTATACGGGTGTATTTTTGATAATAAAGACTATTGCGACGCCTGGGAACTGAATCTTTAGCTGTTGTCGATGCAGATCGATTGGAAATGTCGAATATCGCATTTTCCATGCTATACGGGTGTATTTTTGATAATAAGGACTATTGCGTCGCTTGGAAACCGAATCTTAAGCTGTTGTCGATGCAGATCCATTGGAAATGTCGAATATCGCATTTTCCAAGCTATACGGGTGTATTTATGATAATAAAGACTATTGCGACGCCTGGGAACTGAGTCTTTAGCTGTTGTCGATGCAGGTCGATTGGAGATGTCGAATATCGAGGTTTCCAAGCTCAACGAGTGAATTTTCAATAAGAAGGGCTATTGCGACGCCTGGGAACTGAATCTCTAGCTGTTGTCGATGCAGATCGATTGGAAAAGTCGAATATCGCATTTTCCATTCTATACGGGTGTATTTTTGATAATAAAGACTATTGCGACGCCTGGGAACTGAATCACTAGCTGTTGTCGATGCAGGTCGATTGGAGATGTCGAATATCGAGGTTTCCAAGCCCATGAGTGAATTTTCAATAAGAAAGGCTATTGCGACGCCTGGGAACTGAATCTCTAGCTGTTGTCGATGCAGATCGATTGGAAAAGTCGAATATCGCATTTTCCATTCTATACGGGTGTATTTTTGATAATAAGGACTATTGCGACCCCTGGGAACTGAATCTTTAGCTGTTGTCCATGCAGGTCGATTGGAGATGTCGAATATCGAGGTTTCCAAGCCCATGAGTGAATTTTCAATAAGAAGGGCGATTGCGACGCCTGGGAACTGAATCTCTAGCTGTTGTCGATGCAGATCGATTGGAAATGTCGAATATCGCATTTTCCATGCTATACGGGTGTATTTTTTGATAATAAAGACTATTGCGACGCCTGGGAACTGAATCACTAGCTGTTGTCGATGCAGGTCGATTGGAGATGTCGAATATCAAGGTTTCCAAGCTCAACGAGTGAATTTTCAATAAGAAGGGCTACTGCGACGCCTGGGAACTGAATCTTTAGCTGTTGTTGATGCAGATCGATTGGAAATGTCGAATATCGCGTTTTCCAAGCTCTATGAGTGAATTTTCAATAAGGACTATTGCGACGCCTAGGAACTGCATCTTTGGCTGTTGTCGATGCAGATCGATTGGAAGTGTCGAATATCGCATTTTCCAAGCTATACGGGTGTATTTATGATAATAAAGACTATTGCGACGCCTGGGAACTGAATCTTCAGCTGTTGTCGATGCAGATCGATGGAAATGTCGAATATCGCATTTTCCATGCTATACGGGTGTATTTTTGATAATAAAGACTATTGCGACGCCTGGGAACTGAATCTTTAGCTGTTGTCGATGCAGATCGATTGGAAATGTCGAATATCGCATTTTCCATGCTATACGGGTGTATTTTTGATAATAAGGACTATTGCGACGCCTGGGAACTGAGTCTTTAGCTGTTGTCGATGCAGGTCGATTCGAGATGTCGAATATCGAGGTTTCCAAGCTCAACGAGTGAATTTTCAATAAGAAGGGCGATTGCGACGCCGGGGAACTGAATCTCTAGCTGTTGTCGATGCAGATCGATTGGAAATGTCGAATATCGCATTTTCCATGCTATACAGGTGTATTTTTGATATTAAAGACTATTGCGACGCCTGGGAACTGAATCACTAGCTGTTGTCGATGCAGGTCGATTGGAGATGTCGAATATCAAGGTTTCCAAGCTCAACGAGTGAATTTTCAATAAGAAGGGCTATTGCGACGCCTGGGAACTGAATCTCTAGCTGTTGTCGATGCAGATCGATTGGAAAAGTCGAATATCGCATTTTCCATTCTATACGGATGTATTTTTGATAATAAAGACTATTGCGACGCCTGGGAACTGAATCACTAGCTGTTGTCGATGCAGGTCTATTGGAGATGTCGAATATCGAGGTTTCCAAGCTCAACGAGTGAATTTTCAATAAGATGGGCTATTGCGACGCGTGGGAACTGAATCTTTAGCTGTTGTCGATGCAGATCGATTGGAAAAGTCGAATATCGCATTTTCCATTCTATACGGATGTATTTTTGATAATAAAGACTATTGCGACGCCTGGGAACTGAATCACTAGCTGTTGTCGATGCAGGTCGATTGGAGATGCCGAATATCGCATTTTCCATGCTATACAGGTGTATTTTTGATATTAAAGACTATTGCGACGCCTGGGAACTGAATCACTAGCTGTTGTCGATGCAGGTCGATTGGAGATGTCGAATATCAAGGTTTCCAAGCTCAACGAGTGAATTTTCAATAAGAAGGGCTATTGCGACGCCTGGGAACTGAATCTCTAGCTGTTGTCGATGCAGATCGATTGGAAAAGTCGAATATCGCATTTTCCATTCTATACGGGTGTATTTTTGATAATAAAGACTATTGCGACGCCTGGGAACTGAATCACTAGCTGTTGTCGATGCAGGTCGATTGGAGATGTCGAATATCAAGGTTTCCAAGCTCAACGAGTGAATTTTCAATAAGAAGGGCTATTGCGACGCCTGGGAACTGAGTCTTTAGCTGTTGTCGATGCAGGTCGATTGGAGATATCGAATATCGAGGTTTCCAAGCTCAACGAGTGAATTTTCAATAAGAAGGGCTATTGCGACGCCTGGGAACTGAATCTCTAGCTGTTGTCGATGCAGATCGATTGGAAAAGTCGAATATCGCATTTTCCATTCTATACGGGTGTATTTTTGATAATAAAGACTATTGCGACGCCTGGGAACTGAATCACTAGCTGTTGTCGATGCAGGTCGATTGGAGATGTCGAATATCGAGGTTTCCAAGCCCATGAGTGAATTTTCAATAAGAAGGGCGATTGCGACGCCTGGGAACTGAATCTCTAGCTGTTGTCGATGCAGATCGATTGGAAATGTCGAATATCGCATTTTCCATGCTATACGGGTGTATTTTTTGATAATAAAGACTATTGCGACGCCTGGGAACTGAATCACTAGCTGTTGTCGATGCAGGTCGATTGGAGATGTCGAATATCAAGGTTTCCAAGCTCAACGAGTGAATTTTCAATAAGAAGGGCTACTGCGACGCCTGGGAACTGAATCTTTAGCTGTTGTTGATGCAGATCGATTGGAAATGTCGAATATCGCGTTTTCCAAGCTCTATGAGTGAATTTTCAATAAGGACTATTGCGACGCCTAGGAACTGCATCTTTGGCTGTTGTCGATGCAGATCGATTGGAAATGTCGAATATCGCATTTTCCAAGCTATACGGGTGTATTTATGATAATAAAGACTATTGCGACGCCTGGGAACTGAATCTTCAGCTGTTGTCGATGCAGATCGATGGAAATGTCGAATATCGCATTTTCCATGCTATACGGGTGTATTTTTGATAATAAAGACTATTGCGACGCCTGGGAACTGAATCTTTAGCTGTTGTCGATGCAGATCGATTGGAAATGTCGAATATCGCATTTTCCATGCTATACGGGTGTATTTTTTGATAATAAAGACTATTGCGACGCCTGGGAACTGAATCACTAGCTGTTGTCGATGCAGGTCTATTGGAGATGTCGAATATCCAGGTTTCCAAGCTCAACGAGTGAATTTTCAATAAGAAGGGCTATTGCGACGCCTGGGAACTGAATCTCTAGCTGTTGTCGATGCAGATCGATTGGAAAAGTCGAATATCGCATTTTCCATTCTATACGGATGTATTTTTGATAATAAAGACTATTGCGACGCCTGGGAACTGAATCACTAGCTGTTGTCGATGCAGGTCTATTGGAGATGTCGAATATCGAGGTTTCCAAGCTCAACGAGTGAATTTTCAATAAGATGGGCTATTGCGACGCGTGGGAACTGAATCTTTAGCTGTTGTCGATGCAGATCGATTGGAAAAGTCGAATATCGCATTTTCCATTCTATACGGATGTATTTTTGATAATAAAGACTATTGCGACGCCTGGGAACTGAATCACTAGCTGTTGTCGATGCAGGTCGATTGGAGATGCCGAATATCGCATTTTCCATGCTATACAGGTGTATTTTTGATATTAAAGACTATTGCGACGCCTGGGAACTGAATCACTAGCTGTTGTCGATGCAGGTCGATTGGAGATGTCGAATATCAAGGTTTCCAAGCTCAACGAGTGAATTTTCAATAAGAAGGGCTATTGCGACGCCTGGGAACTGAATCTCTAGCTGTTGTCGATGCAGATCGATTGGAAAAGTCGAATATCGCATTTTCCATTCTATACGGGTGTATTTTTGATAATAAAGACTATTGCGACGCCTGGGAACTGAATCACTAGCTGTTGTCGATGCAGGTCGATTGGAGATGTCGAATATCAAGGTTTCCAAGCTCAACGAGTGAATTTTCAATAAGAAGGGCTATTGCGACGCCTGGGAACTGAGTCTTTAGCTGTTGTCGATGCAGGTCGATTGGAGATATCGAATATCGAGGTTTCCAAGCTCAACGAGTGAATTTTCAATAAGAAGGGCTATTGCGACGCCTGGGAACTGAATCTCTAGCTGTTGTCGATGCAGATCGATTGGAAAAGTCGAATATCGCATTTTCCATTCTATACGGGTGTATTTTTGATAATAAAGACTATTGCGACGCCTGGGAACTGAATCACTAGCTGTTGTCGATGCAGGTCGATTGGAGATGTCGAATATCGAGGTTTCCAAGCCCATGAGTGAATTTTCAATAAGAAAGGCTATTGCGACGCCTGGGAACTGAATCTCTAGCTGTTGTCGATGCAGATCGATTGGAAAAGTCGAATATCGCATTTTCCATTCTATACGGGTGTATTTTTGATAATAAGGACTATTGCGACCCCTGGGAACTGAATCTTTAGCTGTTGTCCATGCAGGTCGATTGGAGATGTCGAATATCGAGGTTTCCAAGCCCATGAGTGAATTTTCAATAAGAAGGGCGATTGCGACGCCTGGGAACTGAATCTCTAGCTGTTGTCGATGCAGATCGATTGGAAATGTCGAATATCGCATTTTCCATGCTATACGGGTGTATTTTTTGATAATAAAGACTATTGCGACGCCTGGGAACTGAATCACTAGCTGTTGTCGATGCAGGTCGATTGGAGATGTCGAATATCAAGGTTTCCAAGCTCAACGAGTGAATTTTCAATAAGAAGGGCTACTGCGACGCCTGGGAACTGAATCTTTAGCTGTTGTTGATGCAGATCGATTGGAAATGTCGAATATCGCGTTTTCCAAGCTCTATGAGTGAATTTTCAATAAGGACTATTGCGACGCCTAGGAACTGCATCTTTGGCTGTTGTCGATGCAGATCGATTGGAAATGTCGAATATCGCATTTTCCAAGCTATACGGGTGTATTTATGATAATAAAGACTATTGCGACGCCTGGGAACTGAATCTTCAGCTGTTGTCGATGCAGATCGATGGAAATGTCGAATATCGCATTTTCCATGCTATACGGGTGTATTTTTGATAATAAAGACTATTGCGACGCCTGGGAACTGAATCTTTAGCTGTTGTCGATGCAGATCGATTGGAAATGTCGAATATCGCATTTTCCATGCTATACAGGTGCATTTTTGATAATAAGGACTATTGCGACCCCTGGGAACTGAATCTTTAGCTGTTGTCCATGCAGGTCGATTGGAGATTTCGAATATCGAGGTTTCCAAGCCCATGAGTGAATTTTCAATAAGAAGGGCGATTGCGACGCCTGGGAACTGAATCTCTAGCTGTTGTCGATGCAGATCGATTGGAAATGTCGAATATCGCATTTTCCATGCTATACGGGTGTATTTTTTGATAATAAAGACTATTGCGACGCCTGGGAACTGAATCACTAGCTGTTGTCGATGCAGGTCGATTGGAGATGTCGAATATCAAGGTTTCCAAGCTCAACGAGTGAATTTTCAATAAGAAGGGCTACTGCGACGCCTGGGAACTGAATCTTTAGCTGTTGTTGATGCAGATCGATTGGAAATGTCGAATATCGCGTTTTCCAAGCTCTATGAGTGAATTTTCAATAAGGACTATTGCGACGCCTAGGAACTGCATCTTTGGCTGTTGTCGATGCAGATCGATTGGAAATGTCGAATATCGCATTTTCCAAGCTATACGGGTGTATTTATGATAATAAAGACTATTGCGACGCCTGGGAACTGAATCTTCAGCTGTTGTCGATGCAGATCGATGGAAATGTCGAATATCGCATTTTCCATGCTATACGGGTGTATTTTTGATAATAAAGACTATTGCGACGCCTGGGAACTGAATCTTTAGCTGTTGTCGATGCAGATCGATTGGAAATGTCGAATATCGCATTTTCCATGCTATACGGGTGTATTTTTGATAATAAGGACTATTGCGACGCCTGGGAACTGAGTCTTTAGCTGTTGTCGATGCAGGTCGATTCGAGATGTCGAATATCGAGGTTTCCAAGCTCAACGAGTGAATTTTCAATAAGAAGGGCGATTGCGACGCCGGGGAACTGAATCTCTAGCTGTTGTCGATGCAGATCGATTGGAAATGTCGAATATCGCATTTTCCATGCTATACAGGTGTATTTTTGATATTAAAGACTATTGCGACGCCTGGGAACTGAATCACTAGCTGTTGTCGATGCAGGTCGTTTGGAGATGTCGAATATCAAGGTTTCCAAGCTCAACGAGTGAATTTTCAATAAGAAGGGCTATTGCGACGCCTGGGAACTGAATCTCTAGCTGTTGTCGATGCAGATCGATTGGAAAAGTCGAATATCGCATTTTCCATTCCATACGGATGTATTTTTGATAATAAAGACTATTGCGACGCCTGGGAACTGAATCACTAGCTGTTGTCGATGCAGGTCTATTGGAGATGTCGAATATCGAGGTTTCCAAGCTCAACGAGTGAATTTTCAATAAGATGGGCTATTGCGACGCGTGGGAACTGAATCTTTAGCTGTTGTCGATGCAGATCGATTGGAAAAGTCGAATATCGCATTTTCCATTCTATACGGATGTATTTTTGATAATAAAGACTATTGCGACGCCTGGGAACTGAATCACTAGCTGTTGTCGATGCAGGTCGATTGGAGATGCCGAATATCGCATTTTCCATGCTATACAGGTGTATTTTTGATATTAAAGACTATTGCGACGCCTGGGAACTGAATCACTAGCTGTTGTCGATGCAGGTCGATTGGAGATGTCGAATATCAAGGTTTCCAAGCTCAACGAGTGAATTTTCAATAAGAAGGGCTATTGCGACGCCTGGGAACTGAATCTCTAGCCGTTGTCGATGCAGATCGATTGGAAAAGTCGAATATCGCATTTTCCATTCTATACGGATGTATTTTTGATAATAAAGACTATTGCGACGCCTGGGAACTGAATCACTAGCTGTTGTCGATGCAGGTCGATTGGAGATGTCGAATATCGAGGTTTCCAAGCTCAACGAGTGAATTTTCAATAAGATGGGCTATTGCGACGCGTGGGAACTGAATCTTTAGCTGTTGTCGATGCAGATCGATTGGAAAAGTCGAATATCGCATTTTCCATTCTATACGGATGTATTTTTGATAATAAAGACTATTGCGACGCCTGGGAACTGAATCACTAGCTGTTGTCGATGCAGGTCTATTGGAGATGTCGAATATCGAGGTTTCCAAGCTCAACGAGTGAATTTTCAATAAGATGGGCTATTGCGACGCGTGGGAACTGAATCTTTAGCTGTTGTCGATGCAGATCGATTGGAAAAGTCGAATATCGCATTTTCCATTCTATACGGATGTATTTTTGATAATAAAGACTATTGCGACGCCTGGGAACTGAATCACTAGCTGTTGTCGATGCAGGTCGATTGGTGATGCCGAATATCGCATTTTCCATGCTATACAGGTGTATTTTTGATATTAAAGACTATTGCGACGCCTGGGAACTGAATCACTAGCTGTTGTCGATGCAGGTCGATTGGAGATGTCGAATATCAAGGTTTCCAAGCTCAACGAGTGAATTTTCAATAAGAAGGGCTATTGCGACGCCTGGGAACTGAATCTCTAGCTGTTGTCGATGCAGATCGATTGGAAAAGTCGAATATCGCATTTTCCATTCTATACGGGTGTATTTTTGATAATAAAGACTATTGCGACGCCTGGGAACTGAATCACTAGCTGTTGTCGATGCAGGTCGATTGGAGATGTCGAATATCGAGGTTTCCAAGCCCATGAGTGAATTTTCAATAAGAAAGGCTATTGCGACGCCTGGGAACTGAATCTCTAGCTGTTGTCGATGCAGATCGATTGGAAAAGTCGAATATCGCATTTTCCATTCTATACGGGTGTATTTTTGATAATAAGGACTATTGCGACCCCTGGGAACTGAATCTTTAGCTGTTGTCCATGCAGGTCGATTGGAGATGTCGAATATCGAGGTTTCCAAGCCCATGAGTGAATTTTCAATAAGAAGGGCGATTGCGACGCCTGGGAACTGAATCTCTAGCTGTTGTCGATGCAGATCGATTGGAAATGTCGAATATCGCATTTTCCATGCTATACGGGTGTATTTTTTGATAATAAAGACTATTGCGACGCCTGGGAACTGAATCACTAGCTGTTGTCGATGCAGGTCGATTGGAGATGTCGAATATCAAGGTTTCCAAGCTCAACGAGTGAATTTTCAATAAGAAGGGCTACTGCGACGCCTGGGAACTGAATCTTTAGCTGTTGTTGATGCAGATCGATTGGAAATGTCGAATATCGCGTTTTCCAAGCTCTATGAGTGAATTTTCAATAAGGACTATTGCGACGCCTAGGAACTGCATCTTTGGCTGTTGTCGATGCAGATCGATTGGAAATGTCGAATATCGCATTTTCCAAGCTATACGGGTGTATTTATGATAATAAAGACTATTGCGACGCCTGGGAACTGAATCTTCAGCTGTTGTCGATGCAGATCGATGGAAATGTCGAATATCGCATTTTCCATGCTATACGGGTGTATTTTTGATAATAAAGACTATTGCGACGCCTGGGAACTGAATCTTTAGCTGTTGTCGATGCAGATCGATTGGAAATGTCGAATATCGCATTTTCCATGCTATACGGGTGTATTTTTGATAATAAGGACTATTGCGACGCCTGGGAACTGAGTCTTTAGCTGTTGTCGATGCAGGTCGATTCGAGATGTCGAATATCGAGGTTTCCAAGCTCAACGAGTGAATTTTCAATAAGAAGGGCGATTGCGACGCCGGGGAACTGAATCTCTAGCTGTTGTCGATGCAGATCGATTGGAAATGTCGAATATCGCATTTTCCATGCTATACAGGTGTATTTTTGATATTAAAGACTATTGCGACGCCTGGGAACTGAATCACTAGCTGTTGTCGATGCAGGTCGATTGGAGATGTTGAATATCAAGGTTTCCAAGCTCAACGAGTGAATTTTCAATAAGAAGGGCTATTGCGACGCCTGGGAACTGAATCTATAGCTGTTGTCGATGCAGATCGATTGGAAAAGTCGAATATCGCATTTTCCATTCTATACGGATGTATTTTTGATAATAAAGACTATTGCGACGCCTGGGAACTGAATCACTAGCTGTTGTCGATGCAGGTCTATTGGAGATGTCGAATATCGAGGTTTCCAAGCTCAACGAGTGAATTTTCAATAAGATGGGCTATTGCGACGCGTGGGAACTGAATCTTTAGCTGTTGTCGATGCAGATCGATTGGAAAAGTCGAATATCGCATTTTCCATTCTATACGGATGTATTTTTGATAATAAAGACTATTGCGACGCCTGGGAACTGAATCACTAGCTGTTGTCGATGCAGGTCGATTGGAGATGCCGAATATCGCATTTTCCATGCTATACAGGTGTATTTTTGATATTAAAGACTATTGCGACGCCTGGGAACTGAATCACTAGCTGTTGTCGATGCAGGTCGATTGGAGATGTCGAATATCAAGGTTTCCAAGCTCAACGAGTGAATTTTCAATAAGAAGGGCTATTGCGACGCCTGGGAACTGAATCTCTAGCCGTTGTCGATGCAGATCGATTGGAAAAGTCGAATATCGCATTTTCCATTCTATACGGATGTATTTTTGATAATAAAGACTATTGCGACGCCTGGGAACTGAATCACTAGCTGTTGTCGATGCAGGTCGATTGGAGATGTCGAATATCGAGGTTTCCAAGCTCAACGAGTGAATTTTCAATAAGATGGGCTATTGCGACGCGTGGGAACTGAATCTTTAGCTGTTGTCGATGCAGGTCGATTGGAGATGTCGAATATCGCATTTTCCATGCTATACAGGTGTATTTTTGATATTAAAGACTATTGCGACGCCTGGGAACTGAATCACTAGCTGTTGTCGATGCAGGTCGATTGGAGATGTCGAATATCAAGGTTTCCAAGCTCAACGAGTGAATTTTCAATAAGAAGGGCTATTGCGACGCCTGGGAACTGAATCTCTAGCCGTTGTCGATGCAGATCGATTGGAAAAGTCGAATATCGCATTTTCCATTCTATACGGATGTATTTTTGATAATAAAGACTATTGCGACGCCTGGGAACTGAATCACTAGCTGTTGTCGATGCAGGTCGATTGGAGATGTCGAATATCGAGGTTTCCAAGCTCAACGAGTGAATTTTCAATAAGATGGGCTATTGCGACGCGTGGGAACTGAATCTTTAGCTGTTGTCGATGCAGATCGATTGGAAAAGTCGAATATCGCATTTTCCATTCCATACGGATGTATTTTTGATAATAAAGACTATTGCGACGC
Source organism: Nomada flava (assembly GCA_951802745.1). NCBI lineage: Eukaryota > Metazoa > Arthropoda > Insecta > Hymenoptera > Apidae > Nomada > Nomada flava. The sequence goes on along the minus strand of CATOQN010000058.1, from coordinate 3,012,873 downwards.
CTGGGAACTGAATCACTAGCTGTTGTCGATGCAGGTCGATTGGAGATGTCGAATATCGCATTTTCCATGCTATACAGGTGTATTTTTGATATTAAAGACTATTGCGACGCCTGGGAACTGAATCACTAGCTGTTGTCGATGCAGGTCGATTGGAGATGTCGAATATCAAGGTTTCCAAGCTCAACGAATGAATTTTCAATAAGAAGGGCTATTGCGACGCCTGGGAACTGAATCTCTAGCTGTTGTCGATGCAGATCGATTGGAAAAGTCGAATATCGCATTTTCCATTCTATACGGATGTATTTTTGATAATAAAGACTATTGCGACGCCTGGGAACTGAATCACTAGCTGTTGTCGATGCAGGTCGATTGGAGATGTCGAATATCGAGGTTTCCAAGCTCAACGAGTGAATTTTCAATAAGATGGGCTATTGCGACGCGTGGGAACTGAATCTTTAGCTGTTGTCGATGCAGATCGATTGGAAATGTCGAATATCGCATTTTCCATGCTATACGGGTGTATTTTTGATAATAAAGACTATTGCGACGCCTGGGAACAGAATCTTTAGCTGTTGTCGATGCAGATAGATTGGAAATGTCGAATATCGCGTTTTCCAAGCTGTACGAGTGAATTTTCAATAATCACTATTGCGACGCCTGGGAACTGAATCTTTACCTGTTGTTGATGCAGATCGATTGGAAATGTCGAATATCGCGTTTTCCAAGCTCTATGAGTGAATGTTCAATAAGGACTATTGCGACACCTGGGAACTGCATCTTTGGCTGTAGTCGATGCAGATCGATTGGAAATGTCGAATATCGCGCTTTTCAAGCACTACGAGTGAATTTTCAATAAGGACTATTGCGACGCCAGGGAACTGAATCTGTAGCTGTTGTCGATGCAGGTCGATTGGAAATGTCGAATATCGCATTTGCCATGCTATACGGGTGTATTTTAGATAATAAAGACTATTGCGACGCCTGGGAACAGAATCATTAGCTGTTGTCGATGCAGATCGATTGGGAATGTCGAATATCGCGTTTTCCAAGCTGTACGAGTGAATTTTCAATAAGCACTATTGCGACGCCTCGGAACTGAATCTTTAGCTGTTGTTGATGCAGATCGATTGGAAATGTCGAATATCGCGTTTTCCAAGCTCTATGAGTGAATTTTCAATAAGGACTATTGCGACGCCTGGGAACTGCATCTTTGGCTGTTGTCGATGCAGATCGATTGGAAATGTCGAATATCGCGTTTTTCAAGCACTACGAATGAATTTTCAATAAGGACTATTGCGACGCCTGGGAACTGAATCTGTAGCTGTTGTCGATGCAGATCGATTGGAAAAGTCGAATATCGCATTTTCCATTCTATACGGGTGTATTTTTGATAATAAAGACTATTGCGACGCCTGGGAACTGAATCACTAGCTGTTGTCGATGCAGGTCGATTGGAGATGTCGAATATCGAGGTTTCCAAGCCCATGAGTGAATTTTCAATAAGAAGGGCTATTGCGACGCCTGGGAACTGAATCTCTAGCTGTTGTCGATGCAGATCGATTGGAAAAGTCGAATATCGCATTTTCCATTCTATACGGGTGTATTTTTGATAATAAAGACTATTGCGACGCCTGGGAACTGAATCACTAGCTGTTGTCGATGCAGGTCGATTGGAGATGTCGAATAGCGAGGTTTCCAAGCCCATGAGTGAATTTTCAATAAGAAAGGCTATTGCGACGCCTGGGAACTGAATCTCTAGCTGTTGTCGATGCAGATCGATTGGAAAAGTCGAATATCGCATTTTCCATTCTATACGGGTGTATTTTTGATAATAAGGACTATTGCGACGCCTGGGAACTGAATCTTTAGCTGTTGTCCATGCAGGTCGATTGGAGATGTCGAATATCGAGGTTTCCAAGCCCATGAGTGAATTTTCAATAAGAAGGGCTATTGCGACGCCTGGGAACTGAATCTCTAGCTGTTGTCGATGCAGATCGATTGGAAAAGTCGAATATCGCATTTTCCATTCTATACGGGTGTATTTTTGATAATAAAGACTATTGCGACGCCTGGGAACTGAATCACTAGCTGTTGTCGATGCAGGTCGATTGGAGATGTCGAATATCAAGGTTTCCAAGCTCAACGAGTGAATTTTCAATAAGAAGGGCGATTGCGACGCCTGGGAACTGAATCTCTAGCTGTTGTCGATGCAGATCGATTGGAAATGTCGAATATCGCTTTTTCCATGCTATACGGGTGTATTTTTTGATAATAAAGACTATTGCGACGCCTGGGAACTGAATCGCTAGCTGTTGTCGATGCAGGTCGATTGGAGATGTCGAATATCAAGGTTTCCAAGCTCAACGAGTGAATTTTCAATAAGAAGGGCTACTGCGACGCCTGGGAACTGAATCTTTAGCTGTTGTTGATGCAGATCGATTGGAAATGTCGAATATCGCGTTTTCCAAGCTCTATGAGTGAATTTTCAATAAGGACTATTGCGACGCCTGGGAACTGCATCTTTGGCTGTTGTCGATGCAGATCGATTGGAAATGTCGAATATCGCATTTTCCATGCTATACGGGTGTATTTTTGATAATAAAGACTATTGCGACGCCTGGGAACTGAATCTTTAGCTGTTGTCGATGCAGATCGATTGGAAATGTCGAATATCGCATTTTCCATGCTATACGGGTGTATTTTTGATTATAAGGACTATTGCGACGCCTGGGAACTGAGTCTTTAGCTGTTGTCGATGCAGGTCGATTGGAGATGTCGAATATCGAGGTTTCCAAGCTCAACGAGTGAATTTTCAATAAGAAGGGCTATTGCGACGCCTGGGAACTGAATCTCTAGCTGTTGTCGATGCAGATCGATTGGAAATGTCGAATATCGCATTTTCCATGCTATACATGTGTATTTTTGATATTAAAGACTATTGCGACGCCTGGGAACTGAATCACTAGCTGTTGTCGATGCAGGTCGATTGGAGATGTCGAATATCAAGGTTTCCAAGCTCAACGAGTGAATTTTCAATAAGAAGGGCTATTGCGACGCCTGGGAACTGAATCTCTAGCTGTTGTCGATGCAGATCGATTGGAAAAGTCGAATATCGCATTTTCCATTCTATACGGATGTATTTTTGATAATAAAGACTATTGCGACGCCTGGGAACTGAATCTTCAGCTGTTGTCGATGCAGATCGATGGAAATGTCGAATATCGCATTTTCCATGCTATACGGGTGTATTTTTGATAATAAAGACTATTGCGACGCCTGGGAACTGAATCTATAGCTGTTGTCGATGCAGATCGATTGGAAATGTCGAATATCGCATTTTCCATGCTATACGGGTGTATTTTTGATAATAAGGACTATTGCGACGCCTGGGAACTGAGTCTTTAGCTGTTGTCGATGCAGGTCGATTGGAGATGTCGAATATCGAGGTTTCCAAGCTCAACGAGTGAATTTTCAATAAGAAGGGCTATTGCGACGCCTGGGAACTGAATCTATAGCTGTTGTCGATGCAGATCGATTGGAAAAGTCGAATATCGCATTTTCCATTCTATACGGATGTAATTTTGATAATAAAGACTATTGCGACGCCTGGGAACTGAATCACTAGCTGTTGTCGATGCAGGTCGATTGGAGATGTCGAATATCGAGGTTTCCAAGCTCAACGAGTGAATTTTCAATAAGATGGGCTATTGCGACGCGTGGGAACTGAATCTTTAGCTGTTGTCGATGCAGATCGATTGGAAATGTCGAATATCGCATTTTCCATGCTATACGGGTGTATTTTTGATAATAAAGACTATTGCGACGCCTGGGAACAGAATCTTTAGCTGTTGTCGATGCAGATAGATTGGAAATGTCGAATATCGCATTTTCCATGCTATACGGGTGTATTTTTGATAATAAAGACTATTGCGACGCCTGGGAACAGAATCTTTAGCTGTTGTCGATGCAGATAGATTGGAAATGTCGAATATCGCGTTTTCCAAGCTGTACGAGTGAATTTTCAATAATCACTATTGCGACGCCTGGGAACTGAATCTTTAGCTGTTGTTGATGCAGATCGATTGGATATGTCGAATATCGCGTTTTCCAAGCTCTATGAGTGAATGTTCAATAAGGACTATTGCGACACCTGGGAACTGCATCTTTGGCTGTAGTCGATGCAGATCGATTGGAAATGTCGAATATCGCGCTTTTCAAGCATTACGAGTGAATTTTCAATAAGGACTATTGCGACGCCAGGGAACTGAATCTGTAGCTGTTGTCGATGCAGATCGATTGGAAATGTCGAATATCGCGTTTTCCAAGCTCTATGAGTGAATTTTCAATAAGGGCTATTGCGACGCCTGGGAACTGCATCTTTGGCTGTTGTCGATGCAGATCGATTGGAAATGTCGAATATCGCGTTTTTCAAGCACTACGAGTGAATTTTCAATAAGGACTATTGCGACGCCTGGGAACTGAATCTGTAGCTGTTGTCGATGCAGGTCGATTGGAGATGTCGAATATCGAGGTTTCCAAGCTGAACGAGCGAATTTTCAATAAGAAGGACTATTGCGACGCCTGGGAACTGAAGCTTTAGCTGTTGTCGATGCAGATCGATTGGAAATTTCGAATATCGCATTTGCCATGCTATACGGGTGTATTTTTGATAATAAGGACTATTGCGTCGCCTGGGAACTGAATCTTAAGCTGTTGTCGATGCAGATCCATTGGAAATGTCGAATATCGCATTTTCCAAGCTATACGGGTGTATTTATGATAATAAAGACTATTGCGACGCCTGGGAATTGAATCTTCAGCTGTTGTCGATGCCGATCGATGGAAATGTCGAATATCGCATTTTCCATGCTATACGGGTGTATTTTTGATAAGAAGGACTATTGCGACGCCTGGGAACTGAGTCTTTAGCTGTTGTCGATGCAGGTTGATTGGAGATGTCGAATATCGAGGTTTCCAAGCTCAACGAGTGAATTTTCAATAAGAAGGGCTATTGCGACGCCTGGGAACTGAATCTCTAGCTGTTGTCGATGCAGATCGATTGGAAAAGTCGAATATCGCATTTTCCATTCTATACGGGTGTATTTTTGATAATAAAGACTATTGCGACGCCTGGGAACTGAATCACTAGCTGTTGTCGATGCAGGTCGATTGGAGATTGTCGAATATCGAGGTTTCCAAGCCCATGAGTGAATTTTCAATAAGAAGGGCTATTGCGACGCCTGGGAACTGAATCTCTACCTGTTGTCGATGCAGATCGATTGGAAATGTCGAATATCGCATTTTCCATGCTATACGGGTTTATTTTTGATAATAAGGACCATTGCGTCGCCTGGGATCTGAATCTTAAGCTGTTGTCGAAACAGATCCATTGAAAATGTCGAATATCGCATTTTCCAAGCTATACGGGTGTATTTATGATAATAAAGACTATTGCGACGCCTGGGAACTGAATCTTTAGCTGTTGTGGATACAGATCGATTGGAAATGTCGAATATCGCGTTTTCCAAGTTGTACGAGTGAATTTTCAATATGCACTATTGCGACGCCTGGGAACTGAATCTTTAGCTTTTGTCGATGCAGGTCGATTGGAGATGTCGAATATCGACGTTTCCAAGCTCAACGAGTGAATTTTCAATAAGAAGGGCTATTGCGACGGCTGGGAACTGAATCTCTAGCTGTTGTCGATGCAGATCGATTGGAAATGTCGAATATCGCATTTTCCATGCTATACGGGTGTATTTTTGATAATAAAGACTATTGCGACGCCTGGGAAATGAATCACTAGCTGTTGTCGATGCAGGTCGATTGGAGATGTCGAATATCGCATTTTCCATGCTATACGGGTGTATTTTTGATAATAAGGACTATTGCGACGCCTGGATACTGAATCTTTAGCTGTTGTCGATGCAGGTCGATTGGAGATGTCGAATATCGAGGTTTCCAAGCTCAACGAGTGAATTTTCAATAAGAAGGGCTATTGCGACGCCTGGGAACTGAATCTCCAGCTGTTGTCGATGCAGATCGATTAGAAATGTCGAATATCGCATTTTCCATGCTATACGGGTGTATTTTTGATAATAAAGACTATTGCGACGCCTGGGAACTGAATCACTAGCTGTTGTCGATGCAGGTCGATTGGAGATGTCGAATATCAAGGTTTCCAAGCTCAACGAGTGAATTTTCAATAAGAAGGGCTATTGCGACGCCTGGGAACTGAATCTTTAGCTGTTGTCGATGCGGATCGATTGGAAATGTCGAATATCGCATTTTCCATGCTATACGGGTGTATTTTTGATAATAAAGACTATTGCGACGCCTGGGAACAGAATTTTTAGCTGTTGTCGACGCAGATCGATTGGAAATGTCGAATATCGCGTTTTCCAAGCTGTACGAGTGAATTTTCAATAATCACTATTGCGACGCCTGGGAACTGAATCTTTAGCTGTTGTTGATGCAGATCGATTGGAAATGTCGAATATCGCGTTTTCCAAGCTCTATGAGCGAATTTTCAATAAGGACTATTGCGACGCCTGGGAACTGAATCTGTAGCTGTTGTCGATGCAGGTCGATTGGAGATGTCGAATATCGAGGTTTCCAAGCTGAACGAGCGAATTTTCAATAAGAAGGACTATTGCGACGCCTGGGAACTTAACCTTTAGCTGTTGTCGATGCAGATCGATTGGAAATGTCGAATATCGCATTTTCCATGCTATACGGGTGTATTTTTGATAATTAAGACTATTGCGACGCCTGGGAACAGAATCTTTAGCTGTTGTCGATGCAGATCGATTGGGAATGTCGAATATCGCGTTTTCCAAGCTGTACGAGTGAATTTTCAATAAGCACTATTGCGACGCCTCGGAACTGAATCTTTAGCTGTTGTCGATGCAGGTCGATTGGAGATGTCGAATATCGAGGTTTCCAAGCTCAACGAGTGAATTTTCAATAAGAAGGACTATTGCGACGCCTGGGAACTGAATCTTTAGCTGTTGTCGATGCAGATCGATTGGAAATGTCGAATATCGCATTTGCCATGCTGTACGGGTGTATTTTTGTTAATAAGGACTATTGCGACGCCTGGGAACTGAATCTTTAGCTGTTGTCGATGCAGGTCGATTGGAGATGTCGAATATCGCATTTTCCATGCTATACGGGTGTATTTTTGATAATAAAGACTATTGCGACGCCTGGGAACTGAATCTTTAGCTGTTGTCGATGCAGATCGATTGGAAATGTCGAATATCGCATTTTCCATGCTATACGGGTGTATTTTTGATAATAAAGACTATTGCGACGCCTGGGAACTGAATCTTTAGCTGTTGTCGATGCAGATCGATTGGAAATGTCGAATATCGCATTTTCCATGCTATACGGGTGTATTTTTGATAATAAGGACTATTGCGTCGCTTGGGAACCGAATCTTAAGCTGTTGTCGATGCAGATCCATTGGAAATGTCGAATATCGCATTTTCCAAGCTATACTGGTGTATTTATGATAATAAAGACTATTGCGACGCCTGGGAACTGAATCTTCAGCTGTTGTCGATGCCGATCGATGGAAATGTCGAATATCGCATTTTCCATGCTATACGGGTGTATTTTTGATAATAAGGTCTATTGCGACGCCTGGGAACTGAGTCTTTAGCTGTTGTCGATGCAGGTCGATTGGAGATGTCGAATATCGAGGTTTCCAAGCTCAACGAGTGAATTTTCAATAAGAAGGGCTATTGCGACGCCTGGGAACTGAATCTCTAGCTGTTGTCGATGCAGATCGATTGGAAAAGTCGAATATCGCATTTTCCATTCTATACGGGTGTATTTATGATAATAAAGACTATTGCGACGCCTGGGAACTGAATCTCTAGCTGTTGTCGATGCAGATCGATTGGAAAAGTCGAATATCGCATTTTCCATTCTATACGGGTGTATTTTTGATAATAAGGACTATTGCGACGCCTGGGAACTGAATCTTTAGCTGTTGTCCATGCAGGTCGATTGGAGATGTCGAATATCGAGGTTTCCAAGCCCATGAGTGAATTTTCAATAAGAAGGGCTATTGCGACGCCTGGGAACTGAATCTCTAGCTGTTGTCGATGCAGATCGATTGGAAAAGTCGAATATCGCATTTTCCATTCTATACGGGTGTATTTTTGATAATAAAGACTATTGCGACGCCTGGGAACTGAATCACTAGCTGTTGTCGATGCAGGTCGATTGGAGATGTCGAATATCAAGGTTTCCAAGCTCAACGAGTGAATTTTCAATAAGAAGGGCGATTGCGACGCCTGGGAACTGAATCTCTAGCTGTTGTCGATGCAGATCGATTGGAAATGTCGAATATCGCTTTTTCCATGCTATACGGGTGTATTTTTTGATAATAAAGACTATTGCGACGCCTGGGAACTGAATCGCTAGCTGTTGTCGATGCAGGTCGATTGGAGATGTCGAATATCAAGGTTTCCAAGCTCAACGAGTGAATTTTCAATAAGAAGGGCTACTGCGACGCCTGGGAACTGAATCTTTAGCTGTTGTTGATGCAGATCGATTGGAAATGTCGAATATCGCGTTTTCCAAGCTCTATGAGTGAATTTTCAATAAGGACTATTGCGACGCCTGGGAACTGCATCTTTGGCTGTTGTCGATGCAGATCGATTGGAAATGTCGAATATCGCATTTTCCATGCTATACGGGTGTATTTTTGATAATAAAGACTATTGCGACGCCTGGGAACTGAATCTTTAGCTGTTGTCGATGCAGATCGATTGGAAATGTCGAATATCGCATTTTCCATGCTATACGGGTGTATTTTTGATTATAAGGACTATTGCGACGCCTGGGAACTGAGTCTTTAGCTGTTGTCGATGCAGGTCGATTGGAGATGTCGAATATCGAGGTTTCCAAGCTCAACGAGTGAATTTTCAATAAGAAGGGCTATTGCGACGCCTGGGAACTGAATCTCTAGCTGTTGTCGATGCAGATCGATTGGAAATGTCGAATATCGCATTTTCCATGCTATACATGTGTATTTTTGATATTAAAGACTATTGCGACGCCTGGGAACTGAATCACTAGCTGTTGTCGATGCAGGTCGATTGGAGATGTCGAATATCAAGGTTTCCAAGCTCAACGAGTGAATTTTCAATAAGAAGGGCTATTGCGACGCCTGGGAACTGAATCTCTAGCTGTTGTCGATGCAGATCGATTGGAAAAGTCGAATATCGCATTTTCCATTCTATACGGATGTATTTTTGATAATAAAGACTATTGCGACGCCTGGGAACTGAATCTTCAGCTGTTGTCGATGCAGATCGATGGAAATGTCGAATATCGCATTTTCCATGCTATACGGGTGTATTTTTGATAATAAAGACTATTGCGACGCCTGGGAACTGAATCTATAGCTGTTGTCGATGCAGATCGATTGGAAATGTCGAATATCGCATTTTCCATGCTATACGGGTGTATTTTTGATAATAAGGACTATTGCGACGCCTGGGAACTGAGTCTTTAGCTGTTGTCGATGCAGGTCGATTGGAGATGTCGAATATCGAGGTTTCCAAGCTCAACGAGTGAATTTTCAATAAGAAGGGCTATTGCGACGCCTGGGAACTGAATCTATAGCTGTTGTCGATGCAGATCGATTGGAAAAGTCGAATATCGCATTTTCCATTCTATACGGATGTATTTTTGATAATAAAGACTATTGCGACGCCTGGGAACTGAATCACTAGCTGTTGTCGATGCAGGTCGATTGGAGATGTCGAATATCGAGGTTTCCAAGCTCAACGAGTGAATTTTCAATAAGATGGGCTATTGCGACGCGTGGGAACTGAATCTTTAGCTGTTGTCGATGCAGATCGATTGGAAATGTCGAATATCGCATTTTCCATGCTATACGGGTGTATTTTTGATAATAAAGACTATTGCGACGCCTGGGAACAGAATCTTTAGCTGTTGTCGATGCAGATAGATTGGAAATGTCGAATATCGCATTTTCCATGCTATACGGGTGTATTTTTGATAATAAAGACTATTGCGACGCCTGGGAACAGAATCTTTAGCTGTTGTCGATGCAGATAGATTGGAAATGTCGAATATCGCGTTTTCCAAGCTGTACGAGTGAATTTTCAATAATCACTATTGCGACGCCTGGGAACTGAATCTTTAGCTGTTGTTGATGCAGATCGATTGGATATGTCGAATATCGCGTTTTCCAAGCTCTATGAGTGAATGTTCAATAAGGACTATTGCGACACCTGGGAACTGCATCTTTGGCTGTAGTCGATGCAGATCGATTGGAAATGTCGAATATCGCGCTTTTCAAGCATTACGAGTGAATTTTCAATAAGGACTATTGCGACGCCAGGGAACTGAATCTGTAGCTGTTGTCGATGCAGATCGATTGGAAATGTCGAATATCGCGTTTTCCAAGCTCTATGAGTGAATTTTCAATAAGGGCTATTGCGACGCCTGGGAACTGCATCTTTGGCTGTTGTCGATGCAGATCGATTGGAAATGTCGAATATCGCGTTTTTCAAGCACTACGAGTGAATTTTCAATAAGGACTATTGCGACGCCTGGGAACTGAATCTGTAGCTGTTGTCGATGCAGGTCGATTGGAGATGTCGAATATCGAGGTTTCCAAGCTGAACGAGCGAATTTTCAATAAGAAGGACTATTGCGACGCCTGGGAACTGAAGCTTTAGCTGTTGTCGATGCAGATCGATTGGAAATTTCGAATATCGCATTTGCCATGCTATACGGGTGTATTTTTGATAATAAGGACTATTGCGTCGCCTGGGAACTGAATCTTAAGCTGTTGTCGATGCAGATCCATTGGAAATGTCGAATATCGCATTTTCCAAGCTATACGGGTGTATTTATGATAATAAAGACTATTGCGACGCCTGGGAATTGAATCTTCAGCTGTTGTCGATGCCGATCGATGGAAATGTCGAATATCGCATTTTCCATGCTATACGGGTGTATTTTTGATAAGAAGGACTATTGCGACGCCTGGGAACTGAGTCTTTAGCTGTTGTCGATGCAGGTTGATTGGAGATGTCGAATATCGAGGTTTCCAAGCTCAACGAGTGAATTTTCAATAAGAAGGGCTATTGCGACGCCTGGGAACTGAATCTCTAGCTGTTGTCGATGCAGATCGATTGGAAAAGTCGAATATCGCATTTTCCATTCTATACGGGTGTATTTTTGATAATAAAGACTATTGCGACGCCTGGGAACTGAATCACTAGCTGTTGTCGATGCAGGTCGATTGGAGATTGTCGAATATCGAGGTTTCCAAGCCCATGAGTGAATTTTCAATAAGAAGGGCTATTGCGACGCCTGGGAACTGAATCTCTACCTGTTGTCGATGCAGATCGATTGGAAATGTCGAATATCGCATTTTCCATGCTATACGGGTTTATTTTTGATAATAAGGACCATTGCGTCGCCTGGGATCTGAATCTTAAGCTGTTGTCGAAACAGATCCATTGAAAATGTCGAATATCGCATTTTCCAAGCTATACGGGTGTATTTATGATAATAAAGACTATTGCGACGCCTGGGAACTGAATCTTTAGCTGTTGTGGATACAGATCGATTGGAAATGTCGAATATCGCGTTTTCCAAGTTGTACGAGTGAATTTTCAATATGCACTATTGCGACGCCTGGGAACTGAATCTTTAGCTTTTGTCGATGCAGGTCGATTGGAGATGTCGAATATCGACGTTTCCAAGCTCAACGAGTGAATTTTCAATAAGAAGGGCTATTGCGACGGCTGGGAACTGAATCTCTAGCTGTTGTCGATGCAGATCGATTGGAAATGTCGAATATCGCATTTTCCATGCTATACGGGTGTATTTTTGATAATAAAGACTATTGCGACGCCTGGGAAATGAATCACTAGCTGTTGTCGATGCAGGTCGATTGGAGATGTCGAATATCGCATTTTCCATGCTATACGGGTGTATTTTTGATAATAAGGACTATTGCGACGCCTGGATACTGAATCTTTAGCTGTTGTCGATGCAGGTCGATTGGAGATGTCGAATATCGAGGTTTCCAAGCTCAACGAGTGAATTTTCAATAAGAAGGGCTATTGCGACGCCTGGGAACTGAATCTCCAGCTGTTGTCGATGCAGATCGATTAGAAATGTCGAATATCGCATTTTCCATGCTATACGGGTGTATTTTTGATAATAAAGACTATTGCGACGCCTGGGAACTGAATCACTAGCTGTTGTCGATGCAGGTCGATTGGAGATGTCGAATATCAAGGTTTCCAAGCTCAACGAGTGAATTTTCAATAAGAAGGGCTATTGCGACGCCTGGGAACTGAATCTTTAGCTGTTGTCGATGCGGATCGATTGGAAATGTCGAATATCGCATTTTCCATGCTATACGGGTGTATTTTTGATAATAAAGACTATTGCGACGCCTGGGAACAGAATTTTTAGCTGTTGTCGACGCAGATCGATTGGAAATGTCGAATATCGCGTTTTCCAAGCTGTACGAGTGAATTTTCAATAATCACTATTGCGACGCCTGGGAACTGAATCTTTAGCTGTTGTTGATGCAGATCGATTGGAAATGTCGAATATCGCGTTTTCCAAGCTCTATGAGCGAATTTTCAATAAGGACTATTGCGACGCCTGGGAACTGAATCTGTAGCTGTTGTCGATGCAGGTCGATTGGAGATGTCGAATATCGAGGTTTCCAAGCTGAACGAGCGAATTTTCAATAAGAAGGACTATTGCGACGCCTGGGAACTTAACCTTTAGCTGTTGTCGATGCAGATCGATTGGAAATGTCGAATATCGCATTTTCCATGCTATACGGGTGTATTTTTGATAATTAAGACTATTGCGACGCCTGGGAACAGAATCTTTAGCTGTTGTCGATGCAGATCGATTGGGAATGTCGAATATCGCGTTTTCCAAGCTGTACGAGTGAATTTTCAATAAGCACTATTGCGACGCCTCGGAACTGAATCTTTAGCTGTTGTCGATGCAGGTCGATTGGAGATGTCGAATATCGAGGTTTCCAAGCTCAACGAGTGAATTTTCAATAAGAAGGACTATTGCGACGCCTGGGAACTGAATCTTTAGCTGTTGTCGATGCAGATCGATTGGAAATGTCGAATATCGCATTTGCCATGCTGTACGGGTGTATTTTTGTTAATAAGGACTATTGCGACGCCTGGGAACTGAATCTTTAGCTGTTGTCGATGCAGGTCGATTGGAGATGTCGAATATCGCATTTTCCATGCTATACGGGTGTATTTTTGATAATAAAGACTATTGCGACGCCTGGGAACTGAATCTTTAGCTGTTGTCGATGCAGATCGATTGGAAATGTCGAATATCGCATTTTCCATGCTATACGGGTGTATTTTTGATAATAAAGACTATTGCGACGCCTGGGAACTGAATCTTTAGCTGTTGTCGATGCAGATCGATTGGAAATGTCGAATATCGCATTTTCCATGCTATACGGGTGTATTTTTGATAATAAGGACTATTGCGTCGCTTGGGAACCGAATCTTAAGCTGTTGTCGATGCAGATCCATTGGAAATGTCGAATATCGCATTTTCCAAGCTATACTGGTGTATTTATGATAATAAAGACTATTGCGACGCCTGGGAACTGAATCTTCAGCTGTTGTCGATGCCGATCGATGGAAATGTCGAATATCGCATTTTCCATGCTATACGGGTGTATTTTTGATAATAAGGTCTATTGCGACGCCTGGGAACTGAGTCTTTAGCTGTTGTCGATGCAGGTCGATTGGAGATGTCGAATATCGAGGTTTCCAAGCTCAACGAGTGAATTTTCAATAAGAAGGGCTATTGCGACGCCTGGGAACTGAATCTCTAGCTGTTGTCGATGCAGATCGATTAGAAAAGTCGAATATCGCATTTTCCATTCTATACGGGTGTATTTTTGATAATAAAGACTATTGCGACGCCTGGGAACTGAATCACTAGCTGTTGTCGATGCAGGTCGATTGGAGATGTCGAATATCGAGGTTTCCAAGCCCATGAGTGAATTTTCAATAAGAAAGGCTATTGCGACGCCTGGGAACTGAATCTCTAGCTGTTGTCGGTGCAGATCGATTGGAAAAGTCGAATATCGCATTTTCCATTCTATACGGGTGTATTTTTGATAATAAGAACTATTGCGACGCCTGGGAACTGAATCTTTAGCTGTTGTCCATGCAGGTCGATTGGAGATGTCGAATATCGAGGTTTCCAAGCCCATGAGTGAATTTTCAATAAGAAGGGCTATTGCGACGCCTGGGAACTGAATCTCTAGCTGTTGTCGATGCAGATCGATTGGAAAAGTCGAATATCGCATTTTCCATTCTATACGGGTGTATTTTTGATAATAAAGACTATTGCGACGCCTGGGAACTGAATCACTAGCTTTTGTCGATGCAGGTCGATTGGAGATGTCGAATATCAAGGTTTCCAAGCTCAACGAGTGAATTTTCAATAAGAAGGGCGATTGCGACGCCTGGGAACTGAATCTCTAGCTGTTGTCGATGCAGATCGATTGGAAATGTCGAATATCGCATTTTCCATGCTATACGGGTTTATTTTTTGATAATAAAGACTATTGCGACGCCTGGGAGCTGAATCACTAGCTGTTGTCGATGCAGGTCGATTGGAGATGTCGAATATCAAGGTTTCCAAGCTCAACGAGTGAATTTTCAATAAGAAGGGCTACTGCGACGCCTGGGAACTGAATCTTTAGCTGTTGTTGATGCAGATCGATTGGAAATGTCGAATATCGCGTTTTCCAAGCTCTATGAGTGAATTTTCAATAAGGACTATTGCGACGCCTAGGAACTGCATCTTTGGCTGTTGTCGATGCAGATCGATTGGAAATGTCGAATATCGCATTTTCCAAGCTATACGGGTGTATTTATGATAATAAAGACTATTGCGACGCCTGGGAACTGAATCTTCAGCTGTTGTCGATGCAAATCGATGGAAATGTCGAATATCGCATTTTCCATGCTATACGGGTGTATTTTTGATAATAAAGACTATTGCGACGCCTGGGAACTGAATCTTTAGCTGTTGTCGATGCAGATCGATTGGAAATGTCGAATATCGCATTTTCCATGCTATACGGGTGGTTTTTTTTTTATAATAAGGACTATTGCGACGCCTGGGAACTGAGTCTTTAGCTGTTGTCGATGCAGGTCGATTGGAGATGTCGAATATCGAGGTTTCCAAGCTCAACGAGTGAATTTTCAATAAGAAGGGCTATTGCGACGCCTGGGAACTGAATCTCTAGCTGTTGTCGATGCAGATCGATTGGAAAAGTCGAATATCGCATTTTCCATTCTATACGGATGTATTTTTGATAATAAAGACTATTGCGACGCCTGGGAACTGAATCACTAGCTGTTGTCGATGCAGGTCGATTGGAGATGTCGAATATCGCATTTTCCATGCTATACAGGTGTATTTTTTATATTAAAGACTATTGCGACGCCTGGGAACTGAATCACTAGCTGTTGTCGATGCAGGTCGATTGGAGATGTCGAATATCGAGGTTTCCAAGCTCAACGAGTGAATTTTCAATAAGATGGGCTATTGCGACGCGTGGGAACTGAATCTTTAGCTGTTGTCGATGCAGATCGATTGGAAAAGTCGAATATCGCATTTTCCATTCTATACGGATGTATTTTTGATAATAAAGACTATTGCGACGCCTGGGAACTGAATCACTAGCTGTTGTCGATGCAGGTCGATTGGAGATGTCGAATATCGAGGTTTCCAAGCTCAACGAGTGAATTTTCAGTAAGATGGGCTATTGCGACGCGTGGGAACTGAATCTTTAGCTGTTGTCGATGCAGATCGATTGGAAATGTCGAATATCGCATTTTCCATGCTATACGGGTGTATTTTTGATAATAAAGACTATTGCGATGCCTGGGAACAGAATCTATAGCTGTTGTCGGTGCAGATAGATTGGAAATGTCGAATATCGCGTTTTCCAAGCTGTACGAGTGAATTTTCAATAAGGACTATTGCGACGCCAGGGAACTGAATCTGTAGCTGTTGTCGATGCAGGTCGATTGGAAATGTCGAATATCGCATTTGCCATGCTATACGGGTGTATTTTAGATAATAAAGACTATTGCGACGCCTGGGAACAGAATCTTTAGCTGTTGTCGATGCAGATCGATTGGGAATGTCGAATATCGCGTTTTCCAAGCTGTACGAGTGAATTTTCAATAAGCACTATTGCGACGCCTCGGAACTGAATCTTTAGCTGTTGTTGATGCAGATCGATTGGAAATGTCGAATATCGCGTTTTCCAAGCTCTATGAGTGAATTTTCAATAAGGACTATTGCGACGCCTGGGAACTGCATCTTTGGCTGTTCTCGATGCAGATCGATTGGAAATGTCGAATATCGCGTTTTTCAAGCACTACGAGTGAATTTTCAATAAGGACTATTGCGACGCCTGGGAACTGAATCTGTAGCTGTTGTCGATGCAGATCGATTGGAAAAGTCGAATATCGCATTTTCCATTCTGTACGGGTGTATTTTTGATAATAAAGACTATTGCGACGCCTGGGAACTGAATCACTAGCTGTTGTCGATGCAGGTCGATTGGAGATGTCGAATATCGAGGTTTCCAAGCCCATGAGTGAATTTTCAATAAGAAGGGCTATTGCGACGCCTGGGAACTGAATCTTTAGCTGTTGTCGATGCAGATCGATTGGAAATGTCGAATATCGCATTTTCCATGCTATACGGGTGTATTTTTGATAATAAGGACTATTGCGTCGCCTGGGAACCGAATCTTAAGCTGTTGTCGATGCAGATCCATTGGAAATGTCGAATATCGCATTTTCCAAGCTATACGGGTGTATTTATGATAATAAAGACTATTGCGACGCCTGGGAACTGAATCTTCAGCTGTTGTCGATGCCGATCGATGGAAATGTCGAATATCGCATTTTCCATGCTATACGGGTGTATTTTTGATAATAAGGACTATTGCGACGCCTGGGAACTGAGTCTTTAGCTGTTGTCGATGCAGGTCGATTGGAGATGTCGAATATCGAGGTTTCCAAGCTCAACGAGTGAATTTTCAATAAGAAGGGCTATTGCGACGCCTGGGAACTGAATCTCTAGCTGTTGTCGATGCAGATCGATTGGAAAAGTCGAATATCGCATTTTCCATTCTATACGGGTGTATTTTTGATAATAAAGACTATTGCGACGCCTGGGAACTGAATCACTAGCTGTTGTCGATGCAGGTCGATTGGAGATGTCGAATATCGAGGTTTCCAAGCCCATGAGTGAATTTTCAATAAGAAAGGCTATTGCGACGCCTGGGAACTGAATCTCTAGCTGTTGTCGATGCAGATCGATTGGAAAAGTCGAATATCGCATTTTCCATTCTATACGGGTGTATTTTTGATAATAAGGACTATTGCGACGCCTGGGAACTGAATCTTTAGCTGTTGTCCATGCAGGTCGATTGGAGATGTCGAATATCGAGGTTTCCAAGCCCATGAGTGAATTTTCAATAAGAAGGGCTATTGCGACGCCTGGGAACTGAATCTCTAGCTGTTGTCGATGCAGATCGATTGGAAAAGTCGAATATCGCATGTTCCATTCTATACGGGTGTATTTTTGATAATAAAGACTATTGCGACGCCTGGGAACTGAATCTTCAGCTGTTGTCGATGCAGATCGATGGAAATGTCGAATATCGCATTTTCCATGCTATACGGGTGTATTTTTGATAATAAAGACTATTGCGACGCCTGGGAACTGAATCTTTAGCTGTTGTCGATGCAGATCGATTGGAAATGTCGAATATCGCATTTTCCATGCTATACGGGTGTATTTTTGATAATAGGGACTATTGCGACGCCTGGGAACTGAGTCTTTAGCTGTTGTCGATGCAGGTCGATTGGAGATGTCGAATATCGAGGTTTCCAAGCTCAACGAGTGAATTTTCAATAAGAAGGGCTATTGCGACGCCTGGGAACTGAATCTCTAGCTGTTGTCGATGCAGATCGATTGGGAATGTCGAATATCGCATTTTCCATGCTATACATGTGTATTTTTGATATTAAAGACTATTGCGACGCCTGGGAACTGAATCACTAGCTGTTGTCGATGCAGGTCGATTGGAGATGTCGAATATCAAGGTTTCCAAGCTCAACGAGTGAATTTTCAATAAGAAGGGCTATTGCGACGCCTGGGAACTGAATCTCTAGCTGTTGTCGATGCAGATCGATTGGAAAAGTCGAATATCGCATTTTCCATTCTATACGGATTTATTTTTGATAATAAAGACTATTGCGACGCCTGGGAACTGAATCTTCAGCTGTTGTCGATGCAGATCGATGGAAATGTCGAATATCGCATTTTCCATGCTATACGGGTGTATTTTTGATAATAAAGACTATTGCGACGCCTGGGAACTGAATCTTTAGCTGTTGTCGATGCAGATCGATTGGAAATGTCGAATATCGCATTTTCCATGCTATACGGGTGTATTTTTGATAATAGGGACTATTGCGACGCCTGGGAACTGAGTCTTTAGCTGTTGTCGATGCAGGTCGATTGGAGATGTCGAATATCGAGGTTTCCAAGCTCAACGAGTGAATTTTCAATAAGAAGGGCTATTGCGACGCCTGGGAACTGAATCTCTAGCTGTTGTCGATGCAGATCGATTGGGAATGTCGAATATCGCATTTTCCATGCTATACATGTGTATTTTTGATATTAAAGACTATTGCGACGCCTGGGAACTGAATCACTAGCTGTTGTCGATGCAGGTCGATTGGAGATGTCGAATATCAAGGTTTCCAAGCTCAACGAGTGAATTTTCAATAAGAAGGGCTATTGCGACGCCTGGGAACTGAATCTCTAGCTGTTGTCGATGCAGATCGATTGGAAAAGTCGAATATCGCATTTTCCATTCTATACGGATTTATTTTTGATAATAAAGACTATTGCGACGCCTGGGAACTGAATCTTCAGCTGTTGTCGATGCAGATCGATGGAAATGTCGAATATCGCATTTTCCATGCTATACGGGTGTATTTTTGATAATAAAGACTATTGCGACGCCTGGGAACTGAATCTTTAGCTGTTGTCGATGCAGATCGATTGGAAATGTCGAATATCGCATTTTCCATGCTATACGGGTGTATTTTTGATAATAAGGACTATTGCGACGCCTGGGAACTGAGTCTTTAGCTGTTGTCGATGCAGGTCGATTGGAGATGTCGAATATCGAGGTTTCCAAGCTCAACGAGTGAATTTTCAATAAGAAGGGCTATTGCGACGCCTGGGAACTGAATCTCTAGCTGTTGTCGATGCAGATCGATTGGAAATGTCGAATATCGCATTTTCCATGCTATACATGTGTATTTTTGATATTAAAGACTATTGCGACGCCTGGGAACTGAATCACTAGCTGTTGTCGATGCAGGTCGATTGGAGATGTCGAATATCAAGGTTTCCAAGCTCAACGAGTGAATTTTCAATAAGAAGGGCTATTGCGACGCCTGGGAACTGAATCTCTAGCTGTTGTCGATGCAGATCGATTGGAAAAGTCGAATATCGCATTTTCCATTCTATACGGATGTATTTTTGATAATAAAGACTATTGCGACGCCTGGGAACTGAATCACTAGCTGTTGTCGATGCAGGTCGATTGGAGATGTCGAATATCGAGGTTTCCAAGCTCAACGAGTGAATTTTCAATAAGATGGGCTATTGCGACGCGTGGGAACTGAATCTTTAGCTGTTGTCGATGCAGATCGATTGGAAATGTCGAATATCGCATTTTCCATGCTATAAGGGTGTATTTTTGATAATAAAGACTATTGCGACGCCTGGGAACAGAATCTTTAGCTGTTGTCGATGCAGATAGATTGGAAATGTCGAATATCGCGTTTTCCAAGCTGTACGAGTGAATTTTCAATAATCACTATTGCGACGCCTGGGAACTGAATCTTTAGCTGTTGTTGATGCAGATCGATTGGAAATGTCGAATATCGCGTTTTCCAAGCTCTATGAGTGAATGTTCAATAAGGACTATTGCGACGCCAGGGAACTGAATCTGTAGCTGTTGTCGATGCAGGCCGATTGGAAATGTCGAATATCGCATTTGCCATGCTATACGGGTGTATTTTAGATAATAAAGACTATTGCGACGCCTGGGAACAGAATCTTTAGCTGTTGTCGATGCAGATCGATTGGGAATGTCGAATATCGCGTTTTCCAAGCTGTACGAGTGAATTTTCAATAAGGACTATTGCGACGCCTGGGAACTGAATCTGTAGCTGTTGTCGATGCAGGTCGATTGGAGATGTCGAATATCGAGGTTTCCAAGCTGAACGAGCGAATTTTCAATAAGAAGGACTATTGCGACGCCTGGGAACTGAAGCTTTAGCTGTTGTCGATGCAGATCGATTGGAAATGTCGAATATCGCATTTTCCATGCTATACGGGTGTATTTTTGATAATAAAGACTATTGCGACGCCTGGGAACAGAATCTTTAGCTGTTGTCGATGCAGATCGATTGGGAATGTCGAATATCGCGTTTTCCAAGCTGTACGAGTGAATTTTCAATAAGCACTATTGCGACGCCTCGGAACTGAATCTTTAGCTGTTGTCGATGCAGGTCGATTGGAGATGTCGAATATCGAGGTTTCCAAGCTCAACGAGTGAATTTTCAATAAGAAGGACTATTGCGACGCCTGGGAACTGAATCTTTAGCTGTTGTCGATGCAGATCGATTGGAAATTTCGAATATCGCATTTGCCATGCTATACGGGTGTATTTTAGATAATAAAGACTATTGCGACGCCTGGGAACTGAATCTTTAGCTGTTGTCGATGCAGATCGATTGGAAATTTCGAATATCGCATTTTCCATGCTATACGGGTGTATTTTTGATAATAAGGACTATTGCGTCGCCTGGGAACTGAATCTTAAGCTGTTGTCGATGCAGATCCATTGGAAATGTCGAATATCGCATTTTCCAAGCTATACGGGTGTATTTATGATAATAAGGACTATTGCGTCGCCTGGGAACTGAATCTTAAGCTGTAGTCGATGCAGATCCGTTGGAAATGTCGAATATCGCATTTTCCAAGCTATACGGGTGTATTTATGATAATAAAGACTATTGCGACGCCTGGGAACTGAATCTTCAGCTGTTGTCGATGCAGATCGATGGAAATGTCGAATATCGCATTTTCCATGCTATACGGGTGTATTTTTGATAATAAAGACTATTGCGACGCCTGGGAACTGAATCTTTAGCTGTTGTCGATGCAGATCGATTGGAAATGTCGAATATCGCATTTTCCATGCTATACGGGTGTATTTTTGATAATAAAGACTATTGCGACGCCTGGGAACTGAATCACTAGCTGTTATCGATGCAGGTCGATTGGAGATGTCGAATATCGAGGTTTCCAAGCCCATGAGTGAATTTTCAATAAGAAGGGCTATTGCGACGCCTGGGAACTGAATCTTTAGCTGTTGTCGATGCAGATCGATTGGAAATGTCGAATATCGCATTTTCCATGCTATACGGGTGTATTTTTGATAATAAAGACTATTGCGACGCCTGGGAACTGAATCTTTAGCTGTTGTCGATGCAGATCGATTGGAAATGTCGAATATCGCATTTTCCATGCTATACGGGTGTATTTTTGATAATAAGGACTATTGCGACTCCTGGGAACTGAGTCTTTAGCTGTTGTCGATGCAGGTCGATTGGAGATGTCAAATATCGAGGTTTCCAAGCTCAACGCGTGAATTTTCAATAAGAAGGGCTATTGCGACGCCTGGGAACTGAATCTCTAGCTGTTGTCGATGCAGATCGATTGGAAATGTCGAATATCGCATTTTCCATGCTATACGGGTGTATTTTTAATATTAAAGACTATTGCGACGCCTGGGAACTGAATCACTAGCTGTTGTCGATGCAGGTCGATTGGAGATGTCGAATATCAAGGTTTCCAAGCTCAACGAGTGAATTTTCAATAAGAAGGGCTATTGCGACGCCTGGGAACTGAATCTCTAGCTGTTGTCGATGCAGATCGATTGGAAATGTCGAATATCGCATTTTCCATGCTATACGGGTGTATTTTTGATAATAAAGACTATTGCGACGCCTGGGAACTGAATCACTAGCTGTTGTCGATGCAGGTCGATTGGAGATGTCGAATATCAAGGTTTCCAAGCTCAACGAGTGAATTTTCAATAAGAAGGGCTATTGCGACGTCTGGGAACTGAATCTTTAGCTGTTGTTGATGCAGATCGATTGGAAATGTCGAATATCGCGTTTTCCAAGCTCTATGAGTGAATTTTCAATAAGGACTATTGCGACGCCTGGGAACTGCATCTTTGGCTGTTGTCGATGCAGATCGATTGGAAATGTCGAATATCGCATTTTCCAAGCTATACGGGTGTATTTATGATAATAAAGACTATTGCGACGCCTCGGAACTGAATCTTCAGCTGTTGTCGATGCAGATCGATGGAAATGTCGAATATCGCATTTTCCATGCTATACGGGTGTATTTTTGATAATAAAGACTATTGCGACGCCTGGGAACTGAATCTTTAGCTGTTGTCGATGCAGATCGTTTGGAAATGCCGAATATCGCATTTTCCATGCTATACGGGTGTATTTTTGATAATAAAGACTATTGCGACGCCTGGGAACTGAATCTTTAGCTGTTGTCGATGCAGATCGATTGGAAATGTCGAATATCGCATTTTCCATGCTATACGGGTGTATTTTTGATAATAAAGACTATTGCGACGCCTGGGAACTGAGTCTTTAGCTGTTGTCGATGCAGGTCGATTGGAGATGTCGAATATCGAGGTTTCCAAGCTCAACGAGTGAATTTTCAATAAGAAGGGCTATTGCGACGCCTGGGAACTGAATCTCTAGCTGTTGTCGATGCAGATCGATTGGAAATGTCGAATATCGCATTTTCCATGCTATACGGGTGTATTTTTGATATTAAAGACTATTGCGACGCCTGGGAACTGAATCACTAGCTGTTGTCGATGCAGGTCGATTGGAGATGTCGAATATCAAGGTTTCCAAGCTCAACGAGTGAATTTTCAATAAGAAGGGCTATTGCGACGCCTGGGAATTGAATCTCTAGCTGTTGTCGATGCAGATCGATTGGAAATGTCGAATATCGCATTTTCCATGCTATACGGGTGTATTTTTGATAATAAAGACTATTGCGACGCCTGGGAACAGAATCTTTAGCTGTTGTCGATGCAGATAGATTGGAAATGTCGAATATCGCGTTTTCCAAGCTGTACGAGTGAATTTTCAATAATCACTATTGCGACGCCTGGGAACTGAATCTTTAGCTGTTGTTGATGCAGATCGATTGGAAATGTCGAATATCGCGTTTTCCAAGCTCTATGAGTGAATGTTCAATAAGGACTATTGCGACGCCAGGGAACTGAATCTGTAGCTGTTGTCGATGCAGGTCGATTGGAAATGTCGAATATCGCATTTGCCATGCTATACGGGTGTATTTTAGATAATAAAGACTATTGCGACGCCTGGGAACAGAATCTTTAGCTGTTGTCGATGCAGATCGATTGGGAATGTCGAATATCGCGTTTTTCAAGCACTACGAGTGAATTTTCAATAAGGACTATTGCGACGCCTGGGAACTGAATCTGTAGCTGTTGTCGATGCAGGTCGATTGGAGATGTCGAATATCGAGGTTTCCAAGCTGAACGAGCGAATTTTCAATAAGAAGGACTGTTGCGACGCCTGGGAACTGAAGCTTTAGCTGTTGTCGATGCAGATCGATTGGAAATGTCGAATATCGCATTTTCCATGCTATACGGGTGTATTTTTGATAATAAAGACTATTGCGACGCCTGGGAACAGAATCTTTAGCTGTTGTCGATGCAGATCGATTGGGAATGTCGAATATCGCGTTTTCCAAGCTGTACGAGTGAATTTTCAATAAGCACTATTGCGACGCCTCGGAACTGAATCTTTAGCTGTTGTCGATGCAGGTCGATTGGAGATGTCGAATATCGAGGTTTCCAAGCTCAACGAGTGAATTTTCAATAAGAAGGACTATTGCGACGCCTGGGAACTGAATCTTTAGCTGTTGTCGATGCAGATCGATTGGAAATTTCGAATATCGCATTTGCCATGCTATACGGGTGTATTTTAGATAATAAAGACTATTGCGACGCCTGGGAACTGAATCTTTAGCTGTTGTCGATGCAGATCGATTGGAAATTTCGAATATCGCATTTTCCATGCTATACGCGTGTATTTTTGATAATAAGGACTATTGCGTCGCCTGGGAACTGAATCTTAAGCTGTTGTCGATGCAGATCCATTGGAAATGTCGAATATCGCATTTTCCAAGCTATACGGGTGTATTTATGATAATAAGGACTATTGCGTCGCCTGGGAACTGAATCTTAAGCTGTAGTCGATGCAGATCCGTTGGAAATGTCGAATATCGCATTTTCCAAGCTATACGGGTGTATTTATGATAATAAAGACTATTGCGACGCCTGGGAACTGAATCTTCAGCTGTTGTCGATGCAGATCGATGGAAATGTCGAATATCGCATTTTCCATGCTATACGGGTGTATTTTTGATAATAAAGACTATTGCGACGCCTGGGAACTGAATCTTTAGCTGTTGTCGATGCAGATCGATTGGAAATGTCGAATATCGCATTTTCCATGCTATACGGGTGTATTTTTGATAATAAAGACTATTGCGACGCCTGGGAACTGAATCACTAGCTGTTATCGATGCAGGTCGATTGGAGATGTCGAATATCGAGGTTTCCAAGCCCATGAGTGAATTTTCAATAAGAAGGGCTATTGCGACGCCTGGGAACTGAATCTTTAGCTGTTGTCGATGCAGATCGATTGGAAATGTCGAATATCGCATTTTCCATGCTATACGGGTGTATTTTTGATAATAAAGACTATTGCGACGCCTGGGAACTGAATCTTTAGCTGTTGTCGATGCAGATCGATTGGAAATGTCGAATATCGCATTTTCCATGCTATACGGGTGTATTTTTGATAATAAGGACTATTGCGACTCCTGGGAACTGAGTCTTTAGCTGTTGTCGATGCAGGTCGATTGGAGATGTCAAATATCGAGGTTTCCAAGCTCAACGAGTGAATTTTCAATAAGAAGGGCTATTGCGACGCCTGGGAACTGAATCTCTAGCTGTTGTCGATGCAGATCGATTGGAAATGTCGAATATCGCATTTTCCATGCTATACGGGTGTATTTTTAATATTAAAGACTATTGCGACGCCTGGGAACTGAATCACTAGCTGTTGTCGATGCAGGTCGATTGGAGATGTCGAATATCAAGGTTTCCAAGCTCAACGAGTGAATTTTCAATGAGAAGGGCTATTGCGACGCCTGGGAACTGAATCTCTAGCTGTTGTCGATGCAGATCGATTGGAAACGTCGAATATCGCATTTTCCATTCTATACGGATTTATTTTTGATAATAAAGACTATTGCGACGCCTGGGAACTGAATCTTCAGCTGTTGTCGATGCAGATCGATGGAAATGTCGAATATCGCATTTTCCATGCTATACGGGTGTATTTTTGATAATAAAGACTATTGCGACGCCTGGGAACTGAATCTTTAGCTGTTGTCGATGCAGATCGATTGGAAATGTCGAATATCGCATTTTCCATGCTATACGGGTGTATTTTTGATAATAAGGACTATTGCGACGCCTGGGAACTGAGTCTTTAGCTGTTGTCGATGCAGGTCGATTGGAGATGTCGAATATCGAGGTTTCCAAGCTCAACGAGTGAATTTTCAATAAGAAGGGCTATTGCGACGCCTGGGAACTGAATCTCTAGCTGTTGTCGATGCAGATCGATTGGAAATGTCGAATATCGCATTTTCCATGCTATACATGTGTATTTTTGATATTAAAGACTATTGCGACGCCTGGGAACTGAATCACTAGCTGTTGTCGATGCAGGTCGATTGGAGATGTCGAATATCAAGGTTTCCAAGCTCAACGAGTGAATTTTCAATAAGAAGGGCTATTGCGACGCCTGGGAACTGAATCTTTAGCTGATGTCGATGCAGATCGATTGGAAATGTCGAATATCGCATTTTCCATGCTATACTGGTGTATTTTTGATAATAAAGACTATTGCGACGCCTGGGAACTGATTCACTAGCTGTTGTCGATGCAGATCGATTGGAAAAGTCGAATATCGCATTTTCCATTCTATACGGATGTATTTTTGATAATAAAGACTATTGCGACGCCTGGGAACTGAATCACTAGCTGTTGTCGATGCAGGTCGATTGGAGATGTCGAATATCGAGGTTTCCAAGCTCAACGAGTGAATTTTCAATAAGATGGGCTATTGCGACGCGTGGGAACTGAATCTTTAGCTGTTGTCGATGCAGATCGATTGGAAATGTCGAATATCGCATTTTCCATGCTATAAGGGTGTATTTTTGATAATAAAGACTATTGCGACGCCTGGGAACAGAATCTTTAGCTGTTGTCGATGCAGATAGATTGGAAATGTCGAATATCGCGTTTTCCAAGCTGTACGAGTGAATTTTCAATAATCACTATTGCGACGCCTGGGAACTGAATCTTTAGCTGTTGTTGATGCAGATCGATTGGAAATGTCGAATATCGCGTTTTCCAAGCTCTATGAGTGAATGTTCAATAAGGACTATTGCGACGCCAGGGAACTGAATCTGTAGCTGTTGTCGATGCAGGCCGATTGGAAATGTCGAATATCGCATTTGCCATGCTATACGGGTGTATTTTAGATAATAAAGACTATTGCGACGCCTGGGAACAGAATCTTTAGCTGTTGTCGATGCAGATCGATTGGGAATGTCGAATATCGCGTTTTCCAAGCTGTACGAGTGAATTTTCAATAAGGACTATTGCGACGCCTGGGAACTGAATCTGTAGCTGTTGTCGATGCAGGTCGATTGGAGATGTCGAATATCGAGGTTTCCAAGCTGAACGAGCGAATTTTCAATAAGAAGGACTATTGCGACGCCTGGGAACTGAAGCTTTAGCTGTTGTCGATGCAGATCGATTGGAAATGTCGAATATCGCATTTTCCATGCTATACGGGTGTATTTTTGATAATAAAGACTATTGCGACGCCTGGGAACAGAATCTTTAGCTGTTGTCGATGCAGATCGATTGGGAATGTCGAATATCGCGTTTTCCAAGCTGTACGAGTGAATTTTCAATAAGCACTATTGCGACGCCTCGGAACTGAATCTTTAGCTGTTGTCGATGCAGGTCGATTGGAGATGTCGAATATCGAGGTTTCCAAGCTCAACGAGTGAATTTTCAATAAGAAGGACTATTGCGACGCCTGGGAACTGAATCTTTAGCTGTTGTCGATGCAGATCGATTGGAAATTTCGAATATCGCATTTGCCATGCTATACGGGTGTATTTTAGATAATAAAGACTATTGCGACGCCTGGGAACTGAATCTTTAGCTGTTGTCGATGCAGATCGATTGGAAATTTCGAATATCGCATTTTCCATGCTATACGCGTGTATTTTTGATAATAAGGACTATTGCGTCGCCTGGGAACTGAATCTTAAGCTGTTGTCGATGCAGATCCATTGGAAATGTCGAATATCGCATTTTCCAAGCTATACGGGTGTATTTATGATAATAAGGACTATTGCGTCGCCTGGGAACTGAATCTTAAGCTGTAGTCGATGCAGATCCGTTGGAAATGTCGAATATCGCATTTTCCAAGCTATACGGGTGTATTTATGATAATAAAGACTATTGCGACGCCTGGGAACTGAATCTTCAGCTGTTGTCGATGCAGATCGATGGAAATGTCGAATATCGCATTTTCCATGCTATACGGGTGTATTTTTGATAATAAAGACTATTGCGACGCCTGGGAACTGAATCTTTAGCTGTTGTCGATGCAGATCGATTGGAAATGTCGAATATCGCATTTTCCATGCTATACGGGTGTATTTTTGATAATAAAGACTATTGCGACGCCTGGGAACTGAATCACTAGCTGTTATCGATGCAGGTCGATTGGAGATGTCGAATATCGAGGTTTCCAAGCCCATGAGTGAATTTTCAATAAGAAGGGCTATTGCGACGCCTGGGAACTGAATCTTTAGCTGTTGTCGATGCAGATCGATTGGAAATGTCGAATATCGCATTTTCCATGCTATACGGGTGTATTTTTGATAATAAAGACTATTGCGACGCCTGGGAACTGAATCTTTAGCTGTTGTCGATGCAGATCGATTGGAAATGTCGAATATCGCATTTTCCATGCTATACGGGTGTATTTTTGATAATAAGGACTATTGCGACTCCTGGGAACTGAGTCTTTAGCTGTTGTCGATGCAGGTCGATTGGAGATGTCAAATATCGAGGTTTCCAAGCTCAACGAGTGAATTTTCAATAAGAAGGGCTATTGCGACGCCTGGGAACTGAATCTCTAGCTGTTGTCGATGCAGATCGATTGGAAATGTCGAATATCGCATTTTCCATGCTATACGGGTGTATTTTTAATATTAAAGACTATTGCGACGCCTGGGAACTGAATCACTAGCTGTTGTCGATGCAGGTCGATTGGAGATGTCGAATATCAAGGTTTCCAAGCTCAACGAGTGAATTTTCAATAAGAAGGGCTATTGCGACGCCTGGGAACTGAATCTCTAGCTGTTGTCGATGCAGATCGATTGGAAATGTCGAATATCGCATTTTCCATGCTATACGGGTGTATTTTTGATAATAAAGACTATTGCGACGCCTGGGAACTGAATCACTAGCTGTTGTCGATGCAGGTCGATTGGAGATGTCGAATATCAAGGTTTCCAAGCTCAACGAGTGAATTTTCAATAAGAAGGGCTATTGCGACGTCTGGGAACTGAATCTTTAGCTGTTGTTGATGCAGATCGATTGGAAATGTCGAATATCGCGTTTTCCAAGCTCTATGAGTGAATTTTCAATAAGGACTATTGCGACGCCTGGGAACTGCATCTTTGGCTGTTGTCGATGCAGATCGATTGGAAATGTCGAATATCGCATTTTCCAAGCTATACGGGTGTATTTATGATAATAAAGACTATTGCGACGCCTCGGAACTGAATCTTCAGCTGTTGTCGATGCAGATCGATGGAAATGTCGAATATCGCATTTTCCATGCTATACGGGTGTATTTTTGATAATAAAGACTATTGCGACGCCTGGGAACTGAATCTTTAGCTGTTGTCGATGCAGATCGATTGGAAATGTCGAATATCGCATTTTCCATGCTATACGGGTGTATTTTTGATAATAAAGACTATTGCGACGCCTGGGAACTGAATCTTTAGCTGTTGTCGATGCAGATCGATTGGAAATGTCGAATATCGCATTTTCCATGCTATACGGGTGTATTTTTGATAATAAGGACTATTGCGACTCCTGGGAACTGAGTCTTTAGCTGTTGTCGATGCAGGTCGATTGGAGATGTCAAATATCGAGGTTTCCAAGCTCAACGAGTGAATTTTCAATAAGAAGGGCTATTGCGACGCCTGGGAACTGAATCTCTAGCTGTTGTCGATGCAGATCGATTGGAAATGTCGAATATCGCATTTTCCATGCTATACGGGTGTATTTTTAATATTAAAGACTATTGCGACGCCTGGGAACTGAATCACTAGCTGTTGTCGATGCAGGTCGATTGGAGATGTCGAATATCAAGGTTTCCAAGCTCAACGAGTGAATTTTCAATGAGAAGGGCTATTGCGACGCCTGGGAACTGAATCTCTAGCTGTTGTCGATGCAGATCGATTGGAAACGTCGAATATCGCATTTTCCATTCTATACGGATTTATTTTTGATAATAAAGACTATTGCGACGCCTGGGAACTGAATCTTCAGCTGTTGTCGATGCAGATCGACGGAAATGTCGAATATCGCATTTTCCATGCTATACGGGTGTATTTTTGATAATAAAGACTATTGCGACGCCTGGGAACTGAATCTTTAGCTGTTGTCGATGCAGATCGATTGGAAATGTCGAATATCGCATTTTCCATGCTATACGGGTGTATTTTTGATAATAAGGACTATTGCGACGCCTGGGAACTGAGTCTTTAGCTGTTGTCGATGCAGGTCGATTGGAGATGTCGAATATCGAGGTTTCCAAGCTCAACGAGTGAATTTTCAATAAGAAGGGCTATTGCGACGCCTGGGAACTGAATCTCTAGCTGTTGTCGATGCAGATCGATTGGAAATGTCGAATATCGCATTTTCCATGCTATACATGTGTATTTTTGATATTAAAGACTATTGCGACGCCTGGGAACTGAATCACTAGCTGTTGTCGATGCAGGTCGATTGGAGATGTCGAATATCAAGGTTTCCAAGCTCAACGAGTGAATTTTCAATAAGAAGGGCTATTGCGACGCCTGGGAACTGAATCTCTAGCTGTTGTCGATGCAGATCGATTGGAAAAGTCGAATATCGCATTTTCCATTCTATACGGATGTATTTTTGATAATAAAGACTATTGCGACGCCTGGGAACTGAATCACTAGCTGTTGTCGATGCAGGTCGATTGGAGATGTCGAATATCGAGGTTTCCAAGCTCAACGAGTGAATTTTCAATAAGATGGGCTATTGCGACGCGTGGGAACTGAATCTTTAGCTGTTGTCGATGCAGATCGATTGGAAATGTCGAATATCGCATTTTCCATGCTATAAGGGTGTATTTTTGATAATAAAGACTATTGCGACGCCTGGGAACAGAATCTTTAGCTGTTGTCGATGCAGATAGATTGGAAATGTCGAATATCGCGTTTTCCAAGCTGTACGAGTGAATTTTCAATAATCACTATTGCGACGCCTGGGAACTGAATCTTTAGCTGTTGTTGATGCAGATCGATTGGAAATGTCGAATATCGCGTTTTCCAAGCTCTATGAGTGAATGTTCAATAAGGACTATTGCGACGCCAGGGAACTGAATCTGTAGCTGTTGTCGATGCAGGCCGATTGGAAATGTCGAATATCGCATTTGCCATGCTATACGGGTGTATTTTAGATAATAAAGACTATTGCGACGCCTGGGAACAGAATCTTTAGCTGTTGTCGATGCAGATCGATTGGGAATGTCGAATATCGCGTTTTCCAAGCTGTACGAGTGAATTTTCAATAAGGACTATTGCGACGCCTGGGAACTGAATCTGTAGCTGTTGTCGATGCAGGTCGATTGGAGATGTCGAATATCGAGGTTTCCAAGCTGAACGAGCGAATTTTCAATAAGAAGGACTATTGCGACGCCTGGGAACTGAAGCTTTAGCTGTTGTCGATGCAGATCGATTGGAAATGTCGAATATCGCATTTTCCATGCTATACGGGTGTATTTTTGATAATAAAGACTATTGCGACGCCTGGGAACCGAATCTTTAGCTGTTGTCGATGCAGATCGATTGGGAATGTCGAATATCGCGTTTTCCAAGCTGTACGAGTGAATTTTCAATAAGCACTATTGCGACGCCTCGGAACTGAATCTTTAGCTGTTGTCGATGCAGGTCGATTGGAGATGTCGAATATCGAGGTTTCCAAGCTCAACGAGTGAATTTTCAATAAGAAGGACTATTGCGACGCCTGGGAACTGAATCTTTAGCTGTTGTCGATGCAGATCGATTGGAAATTTCGAATATCGCATTTGCCATGCTATACGGGTGTATTTTAGATAATAAAGACTATTGCGACGCCTGGGAACTGAATCTTTAGCTGTTGTCGATGCAGATCGATTGGAAATTTCGAATATCGCATTTTCCATGCTATACGCGTGTATTTTTGATAATAAGGACTATTGCGTCGCCTGGGAACTGAATCTTAAGCTGTTGTCGATGCAGATCCATTGGAAATGTCGAATATCGCATTTTCCAAGCTATACGGGTGTATTTATGATAATAAGGACTATTGCGTCGCCTGGGAACTGAATCTTAAGCTGTAGTCGATGCAGATCCGTTGGAAATGTCGAATATCGCATTTTCCAAGCTATACGGGTGTATTTATGATAATAAAGACTATTGCGACGCCTGGGAACTGAATCTTCAGCTGTTGTCGATGCAGATCGATGGAAATGTCGAATATCGCATTTTCCATGCTATACGGGTGTATTTTTGATAATAAAGACTATTGCGACGCCTGGGAACTGAATCTTTAGCTGTTGTCGATGCAGATCGATTGGAAATGTCGAATATCGCATTTTCCATGCTATACGGGTGTATTTTTGATAATAAAGACTATTGCGACGCCTGGGAACTGAATCACTAGCTGTTATCGATGCAGGTCGATTGGAGATGTCGAATATCGAGGTTTCCAAGCCCATGAGTGAATTTTCAATAAGAAGGGCCATTGCGACGCCTGGGAACTGAATCTTTAGCTGTTGTCGATGCAGATCGATTGGAAATGTCGAATATCGCATTTTCCATGCTATACGGGTGTATTTTTGATAATAAAGACTATTGCGACGCCTGGGAACTGAATCTTTAGCTGTTGTCGATGCAGATCGATTGGAAATGTCGAATATCGCATTTTCCATGCTATACGGGTGTATTTTTGATAATAAGGACTATTGCGACTCCTGGGAACTGAGTCTTTAGCTGTTGTCGATGCAGGTCGATTGGAGATGTCAAATATCGAGGTTTCCAAGCTCAACGAGTGAATTTTCAATAAGAAGGGCTATTGCGACGCCTGGGAACTGAATCTCTAGCTGTTGTCGATGCAGATCGATTGGAAATGTCGAATATCGCATTTTCCATGCTATACGGGTGTATTTTTAATATTAAAGACTATTGCGACGCCTGGGAACTGAATCACTAGCTGTTGTCGATGCAGGTCGATTGGAGATGTCGAATATCAAGGTTTCCAAGCTCAACGAGTGAATTTTCAATAAGAAGGGCTATTGCGACGCCTGGGAACTGAATCTCTAGCTGTTGTCGATGCAGATCGATTGGAAATGTCGAATATCGCATTTTCCATGCTATACGGGTGTATTTTTGATAATAAAGACTATTGCGACGCCTGGGAACTGAATCACTAGCTGTTGTCGATGCAGGTCGATTGGAGATGTCGAATATCAAGGTTTCCAAGCTCAACGAGTGAATTTTCAATAAGAAGGGCTATTGCGACGTCTGGGAACTGAATCTTTAGCTGTTGTTGATGCAGATCGATTGGAAATGTCGAATATCGCGTTTTCCAAGCTCTATGAGTGAATTTTCAATAAGGACTATTGCGACGCCTGGGAACTGCATCTTTGGCTGTTGTCGATGCAGATCGATTGGAAATGTCGAATATCGCATTTTCCAAGCTATACGGGTGTATTTATGATAATAAAGACTATTGCGACGCCTCGGAACTGAATCTTCAGCTGTTGTCGATGCAGATCGATGGAAATGTCGAATATCGCATTTTCCATGCTATACGGGTGTATTTTTGATAATAAAGACTATTGCGACGCCTGGGAACTGAATCTTTAGCTGTTGTCGATGCAGATCGTTTGGAAATGCCGAATATCGCATTTTCCATGCTATACGGGTGTATTTTTGATAATAAAGACTATTGCGACGCCTGGGAACTGAATCTTTAGCTGTTGTCGATGCAGATCGATTGGAAATGTCGAATATCGCATTTTCCATGCTATACGGGTGTATTTTTGATAATAAAGACTATTGCGACGCCTGGGAACTGAGTCTTTAGCTGTTGTCGATGCAGGTCGATTGGAGATGTCGAATATCGAGGTTTCCAAGCTCAACGAGTGAATTTTCAATAAGAAGGGCTATTGCGACGCCTGGGAACTGAATCTCTAGCTGTTGTCGATGCAGATCGATTGGAAATGTCGAATATCGCATTTTCCATGCTATACGGGTGTATTTTTGATAATAAAGACTATTGCGACGCCTGGGAACAGAATCTTTAGCTGTTGTCGATGCAGATAGATTGGAAATGTCGAATATCGCGTTTTCCAAGCTGTACGAGTGAATTTTCAATAATCACTATTGCGACGCCTGGGAACTGAATCTTTAGCTGTTGTTGATGCAGATCGATTGGAAATGTCGAATATCGCGTTTTCCAAGCTCTATGAGTGAATGTTCAATAAGGACTATTGCGACGCCAGGGAACTGAATCTGTAGCTGTTGTCGATGCAGGTCGATTGGAAATGTCGAATATCGCATTTGCCATGCTATACGGGTGTATTTTAGATAATAAAGACTATTGCGACGCCTGGGAACAGAATCTTTAGCTGTTGTCGATGCAGATCGATTGGGAATGTCGAATATCGCGTTTTTCAAGCACTACGAGTGAATTTTCAATAAGGACTATTGCGACGCCTGGGAACTGAATCTGTAGCTGTTGTCGATGCAGGTCGATTGGAGATGTCGAATATCGAGGTTTCCAAGCTGAACGAGCGAATTTTCAATAAGAAGGACTGTTGCGACGCCTGGGAACTGAAGCTTTAGCTGTTGTCGATGCAGATCGATTGGAAATGTCGAATATCGCATTTTCCATGCTATACGGGTGTATTTTTGATAATAAAGACTATTGCGACGCCTGGGAACAGAATCTTTAGCTGTTGTCGATGCAGATCGATGGGGAATGTCGAATATCGCGTTTTCCAAGCTGTACGAGTGAATTTTCAATAAGCACTATTGCGACGCCTCGGAACTGAATCTTTAGCTGTTGTCGATGCAGGTCGATTGGAGATGTCGAATATCGAGGTTTCCAAGCTCAACGAGTGAATTTTCAATAAGAAGGACTATTGCGACGCCTGGGAACTGAATCTTTAGCTGTTGTCGATGCAGATCGATTGGAAATTTCGAATATCGCATTTGCCATGCTATACGGGTGTATTTTAGATAATAAAGACTATTGCGACGCCTGGGAACTGAATCTTTAGCTGTTGTCGATGCAGATCGATTGGAAATTTCGAATATCGCATTTTCCATGCTATACGCGTGTATTTTTGATAATAAGGACTATTGCGTCGCCTGGGAACTGAATCTTAAGCTGTTGTCGATGCAGATCCATTGGAAATGTCGAATATCGCATTTTCCAAGCTATACGGGTGTATTTATGATAATAAGGACTATTGCGTCGCCTGGGAACTGAATCTTAAGCTGTAGTCGATGCAGATCCGTTGGAAATGTCGAATATCGCATTTTCCAAGCTATACGGGTGTATTTATGATAATAAAGACTATTGCGACGCCTGGGAACTGAATCTTCAGCTGTTGTCGATGCAGATCGATGGAAATGTCGAATATCGCATTTTCCATGCTATACGGGTGTATTTTTGATAATAAAGACTATTGCGACGCCTGGGAACTGAATCTTTAGCTGTTGTCGATGCAGATCGATTGGAAATGTCGAATATCGCATTTTCCATGCTATACGGGTGTATTTTTGATAATAAAGACTATTGCGACGCCTGGGAACTGAATCACTAGCTGTTATCGATGCAGGTCGATTGGAGATGTCGAATATCGAGGTTTCCAAGCCCATGAGTGAATTTTCAATAAGAAGGGCTATTGCGACGCCTGGGAACTGAATCTTTAGCTGTTGTCGATGCAGATCGATTGGAAATGTCGAATATCGCATTTTCCATGCTATACGGGTGTATTTTTGATAATAAAGACTATTGCGACGCCTGGGAACTGAATCTTTAGCTGTTGTCGATGCAGATCGATTGGAAATGTCGAATATCGCATTTTCCATGCTATACGGGTGTATTTTTGATAATAAGGACTATTGCGACTCCTGGGAACTGAGTCTTTAGCTGTTGTCGATGCAGGTCGATTGGAGATGTCAAATATCGAGGTTTCCAAGCTCAACGAGTGAATTTTCAATAAGAAGGGCTATTGCGACGCCTGGGAACTGAATCTCTAGCTGTTGTCGATGCAGATCGATTGGAAATGTCGAATATCGCATTTTCCATGCTATAGGGGTGTATTTTTGATAATAAAGACTATTGCGACGCCTGGGAACTGAATCTTTAGCTGTTGTCGATGCAGATCGATTGGAAATGTCGAATATCGCATTTTCCATGCTATACGGGTGTATTTTTGATAATAAGGACTATTGCGACTCCTGGGAACTGAGTCTTTAGCTGTTGTCGATGCAGGTCGATTGGAGATGTCAAATATCGAGGTTTCCAAGCTCAACGAGTGAATTTTCAATAAGAAGGGCTATTGCGACGCCTGGGAACTGAATCTCTAGCTGTTGTCGATGCAGATCGATTGGAAATGTCGAATATCGCATTTTCCATGCTATACGGGTGTATTTTTGATATTAAAGACTATTGCGACGCCTGGGAACTGAATCACTAGCTGTTGTCGATGCAGGTCGATTGGAGATGTCGAATATCAAGGTTTCCAAGCTCAACGAGTGAATTTTCAATAAGAAGGGCTATTGCGACGCCTGGGAACTGAATCTCTAGCTGTTGTCGATGCAGATCGATTGGAAATGTCGAATATCGCATTTTCCATGCTATACGGGTGTATTTTTGATAATAAAGACTATTGCGACGCCTGGGAACTGAATCACTAGCTGTTGTCGATGCAGGTCGATTGGAGATGTCGAATATCAAGGTTTCCAAGCTCAACGAGTGAATTTTCAATAAGAAGGGCTATTGCGACGTCTGGGAACTGAATCTTTAGCTGTTGTTGATGCAGATCGATTGGAAATGTCGAATATCGCGTTTTCCAAGCTCTATGAGTGAATTTTCAATAAGGACTATTGCGACGCCTGGGAACTGCATCTTTGGCTGTTGTCGATGCAGATCGATTGGAAATGTCGAATATCGCATTTTCCAAGCTATACGGGTGTATTTATGATAATAAAGACTATTGCGACGCCTCGGAACTGAATCTTCAGCTGTTGTCGATGCAGATCGATGGAAATGCCGAATATCGCATTTTCCATGCTATACGGGTGTATTTTTGATAATAAAGACTATTGCGACGCCTGGGAACTGAATCTTTAGCTGTTGTCGATGCAGATCGTTTGGAAATGCCGAATATCGCATTTTCCATGCTATACGGGTGTATTTTTGATAATAAAGACTATTGCGACGCCTGGGAACTGAATCTTTAGCTGTTGTCGATGCAGATCGATTGGAAATGTCGAATATCGCATTTTCCATGCTATACGGGTGTATTTTTGATAATAAAGACTATTGCGACGCCTGGGAACTGAGTCTTTAGCTGTTGTCGATGCAGGTCGATTGGAGATGTCGAATATCGAGGTTTCCAAGCTCAACGAGTGAATTTTCAATAAGAAGGGCTATTGCGACGCCTGGGAACTGAATCTCTAGCTGTTGTCGATGCAGATCGATTGGAAATGTCGAATATCGCATTTTCCATGCTATACGGGTGTATTTTTGATATTAAAGACTATTGCGACGCCTGGGAACTGAATCACTAGCTGTTGTCGATGCAGGTCGATTGGAGATGTCGAATATCAAGGTTTCCAACCTCAACGAGTGAATTTTCAATAAGAAGGGCTATTGCGACGCCTGGGAACTGAATCTTTAGCTGTTGTTGATGCAGATCGATTGGAAATGTCGAATATCGCGTTTTCCAAGCTCTATGAGTGAATTTTCAATAAGGACTATTGCGACGCCTGGGAACTGCATCTTTGGCTGTTGTCGATGCAGATCGATTGGAAATGTCGAATATCGCATTTTCCATGCTATACGGGTGTATTTTTGATAATAAAGACTATTGCGACGCCTGGGAACTGAATCTTTAGCTGTTGTCGATGCAGATCGATTGGAAATGTCGAATATCGCATTTTCCATGCTATACGGGTGTATTTTTGATAATAAGGACTATTGCGACTCCTGGGAACTGAGTCTTTAGCTGTTGTCGATGCAGGTCGATTGGAGATGTCAAATATCGAGGTTTCCAAGCTCAACGAGTGAATTTTCAATAAGAAGGGCTATTGCGACGCCTGGGAACTGAATCTGTAGCTGTTGTCGATGCAGATCGATTGGAAATGTCGAATATCGCATTTTCCATGCTATACGGGTGTATTTTTGATATTAAAGACTATTGCGACGCCTGGGAACTGAATCACTAGCTGTTGTCGACGCAGGTCGATTGGAGATGTCGAATATCAAGGTTTCCAAGCTCAACGAGTGAATTTTCAATAAGAAGGGCTATTGCGACGCCTGGGAACTGAATCTCTAGCTGTTGTCGATGCAGATCGATTGGAAATGTCGAATATCGCATTTTCCATGCTATACGGGTGTATTTTTGATAATAAAGACTATTGCGACGCCTGGGAACTGAGTCTTTAGCTGTTGTCGATGCAGGTCGATTGGAGATGTCGAATATCGAGGTTTCCAAGCTCAACGAGTGAATTTTCAATAAGAAGGGCTATTGCGACGTCTGGGAACTGAATCTTTAGCTGTTGTTGATGCAGATCGATTGGAAATGTCGAATATCGCGTTTTCCAAGCTCTATGAGTGAATTTTCAATAAGGACTATTGCGACGCCTGGGAACTGCATCTTTGGCTGTTGTCGATGCAGATCGATTGGAAATGTCGAATATCGCATTTTCCAAGCTATACGGGTGTATTTATGATAATAAAGACTATTGCGACGCCTCGGAACTGAATCTTCAGCTGTTGTCGATGCAGATCGATGGAAATGTCGAATATCGCATTTTCCATGCTATACGGGTGTATTTTTGATAATAAAGACTATTGCGACGCCTGGGAACTGAATCTTTAGCTGTTGTCGATGCAGATCGATTGGAAATGTCGAATATCGCATTTTCCATGCTATACGGGTGTATTTTTGATAATAAAGACTATTGCGACGCCTGGGAACTGAATCTTTAGCTGTTGTCGATGCAGATCGATTGGAAATGTCGAATATCGCATTTTCCATGCTATACGGGTGTATTTTTGATAATAAAGACTATTGCGACGCCTGGGAACTGAGTCTTTAGGTGTTGTCGATGCAGGTCGATTGGAGATGTCGAATATCGAGGTTTCCAAGCTCAACGAGTGAATTTTCAATAAGAAGGGCTATTGCGACGCCTGGGAACTGAATCTCTAGCTGTTGTCGATGCAGATCGATTGGAAATGTCGAATATCGCATTTTCCATGCTATACGGGTGTATTTTTGATATTAAAGACTATTGCGACGCCTGGGAACTGAATCACTAGCTGTTGTCGATGCAGGTCGATTGGAGATGTCGAATATCAAGGTTTCCAAGCTCAACGAGTGAATTTTCAATAAGAAGGGCTATTGCGACGCCTGGGAACTGAATCTCTAGCTGTTGTCGATGCAGATCGATTGGAAATGTCGAATATCGCATTTTCCATGCTATACGGGTGTATTTTTGATAATAAAGACTATTGCGACGCCTGGGAACTGAATCACTAGCTGTTGTCGATGCAGGTCGATTGGAGATGTCGAATATCAAGGTTTCCAAGCTCAACGAGTGAATTTTCAATAAGAAGGGCTATTGCGACGTCTGGGAACTGAATCTTTAGCTGTTGTTGATGCAGATCGATTGGAAATGTCGAATATCGCGTTTTCCAAGCTCTATGAGTGAATTTTCAATAAAGACTATTGCGACGCCTGGGAACTGCATCTTTGGCTGTTGTCGATGCAGATCGATTGGAAATGTCGAATATCGCATTTTCCAAGCTATACGGGTGTATTTATGATAATAAAGACTATTGCGACGCCTCGGAACTGAATCTTCAGCTGTTGTCGATGCAGATCGATGGAAATGTCGAATATCGCATTTTCCATGCTATACGGGTGTATTTTTGATAATAAAGACTATTGCGACGCCTGGGAACTGAATCTTTAGCTGTTGTCGATGCAGATCGATTGGAAATGTCGAATATCGCATTTTCCATGCTCTACGGGTGTATTTTTGATAATAAAGACTATTGCGACGCCTGGGAACTGAATCTTTAGCTGTTGTCGATGCAGATCGATTGGAAATGTCGAATATCGCATTTTCCATGCTATACGGGTGTATTTTTGATAATAAAGACTATTGCGACGCCTGGGAACTGAATCACTAGCTGTTGTCGATGCAGGTCGATTGGAGATGTCGAATATCAAGGTTTCCAAGCTCAACGAGTGAATTTTCAATAAGAAGGGCTATTGCGACGCCTGGGAACTGAATCTCTAGCTGTTGTCGATGCAGATCGATTGGAAATGTCGAATATCGCATTTTCCATGCTATACGGGTGTATTTTTGATAATAAAGACTATTGCGACGCCTGGGAACTGAATCACTAGCTGTTGTCGATGCAGGTCGATTGGAGATGTCGAATATCAAGGTTTCCAAGCTCAACGAGTGAATTTTCAATAAGAAGGGCTATTGCGACGTCTGGGAACTGAATCTTTAGCTGTTGTTGATGCAGATCGATTGGAAATGTCGAATATCGCGTTTTCCAAGCTCTATGAGTGAATTTTCAATAAGGACTATTGCGACGCCTGGGAACTGCATCTTTGGCTGTTGTCGATGCAGATCGATTGGAAATGTCGAATATCGCATTTTCCAAGCTATACGGGTGTATTTATGATAATAAAGACTATTGCGACGCCTCGGAACTGAATCTTCAGCTGTTGTCGATGCAGATCGATGGAAATGTCGAATATCGCATTTTCCATGCTATACGGGTGTATTTTTGATAATAAAGACTATTGCGACGCCTGGGAACTGAATCTTTAGCTGTTGTCGATGCAGATCGATTGGAAATGTCGAATATCGCATTTTCCATGCTATACGGGTGTATTTTTGATAATAAAGACTATTGCGACGCCTGGGAACTGAATCTTTAGCTGTTGTCGATGCAGATCGATTGGAAATGTCGAATATCGCATTTTCCATGCTATACGGGTGTATTTTTGATAATAAAGACTATTGCGACGCCTGGGAACTGAGTCTTTAGCTGTTGTCGATGCAGGTCGATTGGAGATGTCGAATATCGAGGTTTCCAAGCTCAACGAGTGAATTTTCAATAAGAAGGGCTATTGCGACGCCTGGGAACTGAATCTCTAGCTGTTGTCGATGCAGATCGATTGGAAATGTCGAATATCGCATTTTCCATGCTATACGGGTGTATTTTTGATATTAAAGACTATTGCGACGCCTGGGAACTGAATCACTAGCTGTTGTCGATGCAGGTCGATTGGAGATGTCGAATATCAAGGTTTCCAAGCTCAACGAGTGAATTTTCAATAAGAAGGGCTATTGCGACGCCTGGGAATTGAATCTCTAGCTGTTGTCGATGCAGATCGATTGGAAATGTCGAATATCGCATTTTCCATGCTATACGGGTGTATTTTTGATAATAAAGACTATTGCGACGCCTGGGAACTGAATCTTTAGCTGTTGTCGATGCAGATCGATTGGAATTGTCGAATATCGCATTTTCCATGCTATACGGGTGTATTTTTGATAATAAAGACTATTGCGACGCCTGGGAACTGAGTCTTTAGCTGTTGTCGATGCAGGTCGATTGGAGATGTCGAATATCGAGGTTTCCAAGCTCAACGAGTGAATTTTCAATAAGAAGGGCTATTGCGACGCCTGGGAACTGAATCTCTAGCTGTTGTCGATGCAGATCGATTGGAAATGTCGAATATCGCATTTTCCATGCTATACGGGTGTATTTTAGATAATAAAGACTCTTGCGACGCCTGGGAACTGAATCTTTAGCTGTTGTCGATGCAGATCGATTGGAAATGTCGAATATCGCATTTTCCATGCTATACGGGTGTATTTTTGATAATAAAGACTATTGCGACGCCTGGGAACTGAGTCTTTAGCTGTTGTCGATGCAGGTCGATTGGAGATGTCGAATATCGAGGTTTCCAAGCTCAACGAGTGAATTTTCAATAAGAAGGGCTATTGCGACGCCTGGGAACTGAATCTCTAGCTGTTGTCGATGCAGATCGATTGGAAATGTCGAATATCGCATTTTCCATGCTATACGGGTGTATTTTTGATATTAAAGACTATTGCGACGCCTGGGAACTGAATCACTAGCTGTTGTCGATGCAGGTCGATTGGAGATGTCGAATATCAAGGTTTCCAAGCTCAACGAGTGAATTTTCAATAAGAAGGGCTATTGCGACGCCTGGGAATTGAATCTCTAGCTGTTGTCGATGCAGATCGATTGGAAATGTCGAATATCGCATTTTCCATGCTATACGGGTGTATTTTTGATAATAAAGACTATTGCGACGCCTGGGAACAGAATCTTTAGCTGTTGTCGATGCAGATCGATTGGGAATGTCGAATATCGCGTTTTCCAAGTTGAACGAGTGAATTTTCAATAAGCACTATTGCGACGCCTGGGAACTGCATCTTTAGCTGTTGTCGATGCAGGTCGATTGGAGATGTCGAATATCGAGGTTGCCAAGCTCAACGAGTGAATTTTCAATAAGAAGGGCTATTGCGACGCCTGGGAACTGAGTCTCTAGCTGTTGTCGATGCAGATCGATTGGAAATGTCGAATATCGCATTTTCCATGCTATACGGGTGTATTTTTGATAATAAAGACTATTGCGACGCCTGGGAACAGAATCTTTAGCTGTTGTCGATGCAGATCGATTGGGAATGTCGAATATCGCGTTTTCCAAGTTGAACGAGTGAATTTTCAATAAGCACTATTGCGACGCCTGGGAACTGCATCTTTAGCTGTTGTCGATGCAGGTCGATTGGAGATGTCGAATATCGAGGTTTCCAAGTTCAACGAGTGAATTTTCAATAAGAAGGGCTATTGCGACGCCTGGGAACTGAATCTTTAGCTGTTGTCGATGCAGATCGATTGGAAATGTCGAATATCGCATTTTCCATGCTATACGGGTGTATTTTTGATAATAAAGACTATTGCGACTCCTGGGATCAGAATCTTTAGCTGTTGTCGATGCAGATCGATTGGAGATGTCGAATATCGAGGTTTCCAAGCTCAACGAGTGAATTTTCAATAGGAAGGACTATTGCGACGCCTGGATACTGAATCTTTAGCTGTTGTCGATGCAGATCGATTGGAAATGTCGAATATCGCATTTTCCATGCTATACGGGTATATTTTTGATAATAAAGACTATTGCGACGCCTGGGAACAGAATCTTTAGCTGTTGTCGATGCAGATCGATTGGAAATGTCCAATATCGCGTTTTCCAAGCTGTACGAGTGAATTTTCAATAAGCACTATTGCGACGCCTGGGAACTGCATCTTTGGCTGTTGTCGATGC
The DNA here is from genome assembly GCA_951802745.1 of Nomada flava. NCBI lineage: Eukaryota > Metazoa > Arthropoda > Insecta > Hymenoptera > Apidae > Nomada > Nomada flava. Next base: position 2,969,500 of record CATOQN010000058.1, on the reverse strand, counting down.
AGGTCGATTGGAGATGTCGAATATCGAGGTTTCCAAGCTCAACGAGTGAATTTTCAATAAGAAGGGCTATTGCGACGCCTGGGAACTGAATCTTTAGCTGTTGTCGATGCAGATCGATTGGAAATGTCGAATATCGCATTTGCCATGCTATACGGGTGTATTTTAGATAATAAAGACTCTTGCGACGCCTGGGAACTGAATCTTAAGCTGTTGTCGATGCAGATCCATTGGAAATGTCGAATATCGCATTTTCCAAGCTATACGGGTGTATTTATGATAATAATGACTATTGCGACGCCTGGGAACTGAATCTTCAGCTGTTGTCGATGCAGGTCGATTGGAGATGTCGAATATCGAGGTTTCCAAGCTCAACGAGTGAATTTTCAATAAGAAGGGCTATTGCGACGCCTGGGAACTGAATCTCTAGCTGTTGTCGATGCAGATCGATTGGAAATGTCGAATATCGCATTTTCCATGCTATACGGGTGTATTTTTGATAATAAAGACTATTGCGACGCCTGGGAACAGAATCTTTAGCTGTTGTCGATGCAGATCGATTGGGAATGTCGAATATCGCGTTTTCCAAGTTGAACGAGTGAATTTTCAATAAGCACTATTGCGACGCCTGGGAACTGCATCTTTAGCTGTTGTCGATGCAGGTCGATTGGAGATGTCGAATATCGAGGTTGCCAAGCTCAACGAGTGAATTTTCAATAAGAAGGGCTATTGCGACGCCTAGGAACTGAATCTTTAGCTGTTGTCGATGCAGATCGATTGGAAATGTCGAATATCGCATTTTCCATGCTATACGGGTGTATTTTTGATAATAAAGACTATTGCGACGCCTGGCAACAGAATCTTTAGCTGTTGTCGATGCAGATCGATTGGAAATGTCCAATATCGCGTTTTCCAAGCTGTACGAGTGAATTTTCAATAAGCACTATTGCGACGCCTGGGAACTGCATCTTTGGCTGTTGTCGATGCAGGTCGATTGGAGATGTCGAATATCGAGGTTCCAAGCTCAACGAGTGAATTTTCAATAAGAAGGGCTATTGCGACGCCTGGGATCTGAATCTTTAGCTGTTGTCGATGCAGATCGATTGGAAATGTTGAATATCGCGTTTTCCAAGCTGTTCGAGTGAATTTTCAATAAGCACTATTGCGACGCCTCGGAACTGAATCTTTAGCTGTTGTCGATGCAGATCGATTGGAAATGTCGAATATCGCATTTTCCATGCTATACGGGTGTATTTTTGATAATAAGGACTATTGCGTCGCCTGGGAACTGAATCTTAAGCTGTTGTCGATGCAGATCCATTGGAAATGTCGAATATCGCATTTTCCAAGCTATACGGGTGTATTTATGATAATAAAGACTATTGCGACGCCTGGGAACTGAATCTTCAGCTGTTGTCGATGCAGGTCGATTGGAGATGTCGAATATCGAGGTTTCCAAGCTCAACGAGTGAATTTTCAATAAGAAGGGCTATTGCGACGCCTGGGAACTGAATCTCTAGCTGTTGTCGATGCAGATCGATTGGAAATGTCGAATATCGCATTTTCCATGCTATACGGGTGTATTTTTGATAATAAAGACTATTGCGACGCCTGGGAACTTAATCTTCAGCTGTTGTCGATGCAGATCGATGGAAATGTCGAATAACGCATTTTCCATGCTATACGGGTGTATTTTTGATAATAAGGACTATTACGACGCCTGGGAACTGAATCTTTAGCTGTTGTCGATGCAGGTCGATTGGAGATGTCGAATATCGAGGTTTCCAAGCTCAACGAGTTAATTTTCAATAGGAAGGATTATTGCGACGCCTGGGTACTGAATCTTTAGCTGTTGTCGATGCAGATCGATTGGAAATGTCGAATATCGCATTTTCCATGCTATACGTGTGTATTTTTGATAATAAGGACTATTGCGTCGCCTGGGAACTGAATCTTAAGCTGTTGTCGATGCAGATCCATTGGAAATGTCGAATATCGCATTTTCCAAGCTATACGGGTGTATTTATGATAATAAAGACTATTGCGACGCCTGGGAACTGAATCTTCAGCTGTTGTCGATGCAGGTCGATTGGAAATGTCGAATATCGAGGTTTCCAAGCTCAACGAGTGAATTTTCAATAAGAAGGGCTATTGCGACGCCTGGGAACTGAATCTCTAGCTGTTGTCGATGCAGATCGATTGGAAATGTCGAATATCGCATTTTCCATGCTATACGGGTGTATTTTTGATAATAAAGACTATTGCGACGCCTGGGAACAGAATCTTTAGCTGTTGTCGATGCAGATCGATTGGAAATGTCGAATATCGCATTTGCCATGCTATACGGGTGTATTTTAGATAATAAAGACTCTTGCGACGCCTGGGAACTGAATCTTTAGCTGTTGTCGATGCAGATCGAATGGAAATGTCGAATATCGCATTTTCCATGCTATACGGGTGTATTTTTGATAATAAGGACTATTGCGTCGCCTGGGAACTGAATCTTAAGCTGTTGTCGATGCAGATCCATTGGAAATGTCGAATATCGCATTTTCCAAGCTATACGGGTGTATTTATAATAATAAAGGCTATTGCGACGCCTGGGAACTGAATCTTCAGCTGTTGTCGATGCAGATCGATGGAAATGTCGAATATCGCATTTTCCATGCTATACGGGTGTATTTTTGATAATAAAGACTATTGCGACGCCTGGGAACTGAATCTTTAGCTGTTGTCGATGCAGATCGATTGGAAATGTTGAATATCGCGTTTTCCATGCTATACGGGTGTATTTTTGATAATAAGGACTATTGCGACGCCTGGGAACTGAATCTTTAGCTGTTGTCGATGCAGGTCGATTGGAGATGTCGAATATCGAGGTTTCCAAGCTCAACGAGTGAATTTTCAATAAGAAGGGCTATTGCGACGCCTGGGAACTGAGTCTCTAGCTGTTGTCGATGCAGATCGATTGGAAATGTCGAATATCGCATTTTCCATGCTATACGGGTGTATTTTTGATAATAAAGACTATTGCGACGCCTGGGAACAGAATCTATAGCTGTTGTCGATGCAGATCGATTGGGAATGTCGAATATCGCGTTTTCCAAGTTGAACGAGTGAATTTTCAATAAGCACTATTGCGACGCCTGGGAACTGCATCTTTAGCTGTTGTCGATGCAGGTCGATTGGAGATGTCGAATATCGAGGTTTCCAAGCTCAACGAGTGAATTTTCAATAAGAAGGGCTATTGCGACGCCTGGGAACTGAATCTTTAGCTGTTGTCGATGCAGATCGATTGGAAATGTCGAATATCGCATTTTCCATGCTATACGGGTGTATTTTTGATAATAAAGACTATTGCGACGCCTGGGAACAGAATCTTTAGCTGTTGTCGATGCAGATCGATTGGGAATGTCGAATATCGCGTTTTCCAAGTTGAACGAGTGAATTTTCAATAAGCACTATTGCGACGCCTGGGAACTGCATCTTTAGCTGTTGTCGATGCAGGTCGATTGGAGATGTCGAATATCGAGGTTTCCAAGTTCAACGAGTGAATTTTCAATAAGAAGGGCTATTGCGACGCCTGGGAACTGAATCTTTAGCTGTTGTCGATGCAGATCGATTGGAAATGTCGAATATCGCATTTTCCATGCTATACGGGTGTATTTTTGATAATAAAGACTATTGCGACTCCTGGGATCAGAATCTTTAGCTGTTGTCGATGCAGATCGATTGGAGATGTCGAATATCGAGGTTTCCAAGCTCAACGAGTGAATTTTCAATAGGAAGGACTATTGCGACGCCTGGATACTGAATCTTTAGCTGTTGTCGATGCAGATCGATTGGAAATGTCGAATATCGCATTTTCCATGCTATACGGGTATATTTTTGATAATAAAGACTATTGCGACGCCTGAGAACAGAATCTTTAGCTGTTGTCGATGCAGATCGATTGGAAATGTCCAATATCGCGTTTTCCAAGCTGTACGAGTGAATTTTCAATAAGCACTATTGCGACGCCTGGGAACTGCATCTTTGGCTGTTGTCGATGCAGGTCGATTGGAGATGTCGAATATCGAGGTTTCCAAGCTCAACGAGTGAATTTTCAATAAGAAGGGCTATTGCGACGCCTGGGAACTGAATCTTTAGCTGTTGTCGATGCAGATCGATTGGAAATGTCGAATATCGCATTTGCCATGCTATACGGGTGTATTTTAGATAATAAAGACTCTTGCGACGCCTGGGAACTGAATCTTTAGCTGTTGTCGATGCAGATCGATTGGAAATGTCGAATATCGCATTTTCCATGCTATACGGGTGTATTTTTGATAATAAGGACTATTGCGTCGCCTGGGAACTGAATCTTAAGCTGTTGTCGATGCAGATCCATTGGAAATGTCGAATATCGCATTTTCCAAGCTATACGGGTGTATTTATGATAATAATGACTATTGCGACGCCTGGGAACTGAATCTTCAGCTGTTGTCGATGCAGGTCGATTGGAGATGTCGAATATCGAGGTTTCCAAGCTCAACGAGTGAATTTTCAATAAGAAGGGCTATTGCGACGCCTGGGAACTGAATCTCTAGCTGTTGTCGATGCAGATCGATTGGAAATGTCGAATATCGCATTTTCCATGCTATACGGGTGTATTTTTGATAATAAAGACTATTGCGACGCCTGGGAACAGAATCTTTAGCTGTTGTCGATGCAGATCGATTGGGAATGTCGAATATCGCGTTTTCCAAGTTGAACGAGTGAATTTTCAATAAGCACTATTGCGACGCCTGGGAACTGCATCTTTAGCTGTTGTCGATGCAGGTCGATTGGAGATGTCGAATATCGAGGTTGCCAAGCTCAACGAGTGAATTTTCAATAAGAAGGGCTATTGCGACGCCTAGGAACTGAATCTTTAGCTGTTGTCGATGCAGATCGATTGGAAATGTCGAATATCGCATTTTCCATGCTATACGGGTGTATTTTTGATAATAAAGACTATTGCGACGCCTGGCAACAGAATCTTTAGCTGTTGTCGATGCAGATCGATTGGAAATGTCCAATATCGCGTTTTCCAAGCTGTACGAGTGAATTTTCAATAAGCACTATTGCGACGCCTGGGAACTGCATCTTTGGCTGTTGTCGATGCAGGTCGATTGGAGATGTCGAATATCGAGGTTCCAAGCTCAACGAGTGAATTTTCAATAAGAAGGGCTATTGCGACGCCTGGGATCTGAATCTTTAGCTGTTGTCGATGCAGATCGATTGGAAATGTTGAATATCGCGTTTTCCAAGCTGTTCGAGTGAATTTTCAATAAGCACTATTGCGACGCCTCGGAACTGAATCTTTAGCTGTTGTCGATGCAGATCGATTGGAAATGTCGAATATCGCATTTTCCATGCTATACGGGTGTATTTTTGATAATAAGGACTATTGCGTCGCCTGGGAACTGAATCTTAAGCTGTTGTCGATGCAGATCCATTGGAAATGTCGAATATCGCATTTTCCAAGCTATACGGGTGTATTTATGATAATAAAGACTATTGCGACGCCTGGGAACTGAATCTTCAGCTGTTGTCGATGCAGGTCGATTGGAGATGTCGAATATCGAGGTTTCCAAGCTCAACGAGTGAATTTTCAATAAGAAGGGCTATTGCGACGCCTGGGAACTGAATCTCTAGCTGTTGTCGATGCAGATCGATTGGAAATGTCGAATATCGCATTTTCCATGCTATACGGGTGTATTTTTGATAATAAAGACTATTGCGACGCCTGGGAACTTAATCTTCAGCTGTTGTCGATGCAGATCGATGGAAATGTCGAATAACGCATTTTCCATGCTATACGGGTGTATTTTTGATAATAAGGACTATTACGACGCCTGGGAACTGAATCTTTAGCTGTTGTCGATGCAGGTCGATTGGAGATGTCGAATATCGAGGTTTCCAAGCTCAACGAGTGAATTTTCAATAGGAAGGATTATTGCGACGCCTGGGTACTGAATCTTTAGCTGTTGTCGATGCAGATCGATTGGAAATGTCGAATATCGCATTTTCCATGCTATACGTGTGTATTTTTGATAATAAGGACTATTGCGTCGCCTGGGAACTGAATCTTAAGCTGTTGTCGATGCAGATCCATTGGAAATGTCGAATATCGCATTTTCCAAGCTATACGGGTGTATTTATGATAATAAAGACTATTGCGACGCCTGGGAACTGAATCTTCAGCTGTTGTCGATGCAGGTCGATTGGAAATGTCGAATATCGAGGTTTCCAAGCTCAACGAGTGAATTTTCAATAAGAAGGGCTATTGCGACGCCTGGGAACTGAGTCTCTAGCTGTTGTCGATGCAGATCGATTGGAAATGTCGAATATCGCATTTTCCATGCTATACGGGTGTATTTTTGATAATAAAGACTATTGCGACGCCTGGGAACAGAATCTATAGCTGTTGTCGATGCAGATCGATTGGGAATGTCGAATATCGCGTTTTCCAAGTTGAACGAGTGAATTTTCAATAAGCACTATTGCGACGCCTGGGAACTGCATCTTTAGCTGTTGTCGATGCAGGTCGATTGGAGATGTCGAATATCGAGGTTTCCAAGCTCAACGAGTGAATTTTCAATAAGAAGGGCTATTGCGACGCCTGGGAACTGAATCTTTAGCTGTTGTCGATGCAGATCGATGGAAATGTCGAATATCGCATTTTCCATGCTACACGGGTGTATTTTTGATAATAAAGACTATTGCGACGCCTGGGAACTGAATCTTCAGCTGTTGTCGATGCAGGTCGATTGGAAATGTCGAATATCGAGGTTTCCAAGCTCAACGAGTGAATTTTCAATAAGAAGGGCTATTGCGACGCCTGGGAACTGAGTCTCTAGCTGTTGTCGATGCAGATCGATTGGAAATGTCGAATATCGCATTTTCCATGCTATACGGGTGTATTTTTGATAATAAAGACTATTGCGACGCCTGGGAACTTAATCTTCAGCTGTTGTCGATGCAGATCGATGGAAATGTCGAATATCGCATTTTCCATGCTATACGGGTGTATTTTTGATAATAAAGACTATTGCGACGCCTGGGAACTGAATCTTTAGCTATTGTCGATGCAGGTCGATTGGAGATGTCGAATATCGAGGTTTCCAAGCTCAACGAGTGAATTTTCAATAAGAAGGGCTATTGCGACGCCTGGGAACTGAATCTTTAGCTGTTGTCGATGCAGATCGATGGAAATGTCGAATATCGCATTTTCCATGCTACACGGGTGTATTTTTGATAATAAAGACTATTGCGACGCCTGGGAACTGAATCTTTAGCTGTTGTCGATGCAGATCGATTGGAAATGTCGAATATCGCATTTGCCATGCTATACGGGTGTATTTTAGATAATAAAGACTCTTGCGACGCCTGGGAACTGAATCTTTAGCTGTTGTCGATGCAGATCGATTGGAAATGTCGAATATCGCATTTTCCATGCTATACGGGTGTATTTTTGATAATAAAGACTATTGCGACGCCTGGGAACAGAATCTTTAGCTGTTGTCGATGCAGATCGATTGGGAATGTCGAATATCGCGTTTTCCAAGCTGTACGAGTGAATTTTCAATAAGCACTATTGCGACGCCTGGGAACTGCATCTTTGGCTGTTGTCGATGCAGGTCGATTGGAGATGTCGAATATCGAGGTTTCCAAGCTCAACGAGTGAATTTTCAATAAGAAGGGCTATTGCGACGCCTGGGAACTGAATCTTTAGCTGTTGTCGATGCAGATCGATTGGAAATGTTGAATATCGCGTTTTCCAAGCTGTACGAGTGAATTTTCAATAAGCACTATTGCGACGCCTCGGAACTGAATCTTTAGCTGTTGTCGATGCAGGTCGATTGGAGATGTCGAATATCGAGGTTTCCAAGCTCAACGAGTGAATTTTCAATAAGAAGGACTATTGCGACGCCTAGGAACTGTATCTTTAGCTGTTGTCGATGGAGATCGATTGGAAATGTCGAATATCGCATTTGCCATGCTATACGGGTGTATTTTAGATAATAAAGACTATTGCGACGCCTGGGAACTGAATCATTAGCTGTTGTCGATGCAGATCGATTGGAAATGTCGAATATCGCATTTTCCATGCTATACGGGTGTATTTTTGATAATAAAGACTATTGCGACGCCTGGGAACTGAATCTTTAGCTGTTGTCGATGCAGGTCGATTGGAGATGTCGAATATCGAGGTTTCCAAGCTCAACGAGTGAATTTTCAATAAGAAGGGCAATTGCGACGCCTGGGAACTGAATCTTTAGCTGTTGTCGATGCAGATCGATGGAAATGTCGAATATCGCATTTTCCATGCTACACGGGTGTATTTTTGATAATAAAGACTATTGCGACGCCTGGGAACTGAATCTTTAGCTGTTGTCGATGCAGATCGATTGGAAATGTCGAATATCGCATTTGCCATGCTATACGGGTGTATTTTAGATAATAAAGACTCTTGCGACGCCTGGGAACTGAATCTTTAGCTGTTGTCGATGCAGATCGATTGGAAATGTCGAATATCGCATTTTCCATGCTATACGGGTGTATTTTTGATAATAAGGACTATTGCGTCGCCTGGGAACTGAATCTTAAGCTGTTGTCGATGCAGATCCATTGGAAATGTCGAATATCGCATTTTCCAAGCTATACGGGTGTATTTATGATAATAAAGACTATTGCGACGCCTGGGAACTGAATCTTCAGCTGTTGTCGATGCAGGTCGATTGGAGATGTCGAATATCGAGGTTTCCAAGCTCAACGAGTGAATTTTCAATAAGAAGGGCTATTGCGACGCCTGGGAACTGAATCTCTAGCTGTTGTCGATGCAGATCGATTGGAAATGTCGAATATCGCATTTTCCATGCTATACGGGTGTATTTTTGATAATAAAGACTATTGCGACGCCTGGGAACAGAATCTTTAGCTGTTGTCGATGCAGATCGATTGGAGATGTCGAATATCGAGGTTTCCAAGCTCAACGAGTGAATTTTCAATAAGAAGGGCTATTGCGACGCCTGGGAACTGAATCTTTAGCTGTTGTCGATGCAGATCGATGGAAATGTCGAATATCGCATTTTCCATGCTACACGGGTGTATTTTTGATAATAAAGACTATTGCGACGCCTGGGAACTGAATCTTTAGCTGTTGTCGATGCAGATCGATTGGAAATGTCGAATATCGCATTTGCCATGCTATACGGGTGTATTTTAGATAATAAAGACTCTTGCGACGCCTGGGAACTGAATCTTTAGCTGTTGTCGATGCAGATCGATTGGAAATGTCGAATATCGCATTTTCCATGCTATACGGGTGTATTTTTGATAATAAAGACTATTGCGACGCCTGGGAACAGAATCTTTAGCTGTTGTCGATGCAGATCGATTGGGAATGTCGAATATCGCGTTTTCCAAGCTGTACGAGTGAATTTTCAATAAGCACTATTGCGACGCCTGGGAACTGCATCTTTGGCTGTTGTCGATGCAGGTCGATTGGAGATGTCGAATATCGAGGTTTCCAAGCTCAACGAGTGAATTTTCAATAAGAAGGGCTATTGCGACGCCTGGGAACTGAATCTTTAGCTGTTGTCGATGCAGATCGATTGGAAATGTTGAATATCGCGTTTTCCAAGCTGTACGAGTGAATTTTCAATAAGCACTATTGCGACGCCTCGGAACTGAATCTTTAGCTGTTGTCGATGCAGGTCGATTGGAGATGTCGAATATCGAGGTTTCCAAGCTCAACGAGTGAATTTTCAATAAGAAGGACTATTGCGACGCCTAGGAACTGTATCTTTAGCTGTTGTCGATGGAGATCGATTGGAAATGTCGAATATCGCATTTGCCATGCTATACGGGTGTATTTTAGATAATAAAGACTATTGCGACGCCTGGGAACTGAATCATTAGCTGTTGTCGATGCAGATCGATTGGAAATGTCGAATATCGCATTTTCCATGCTATACGGGTGTATTTTTGATAATAAAGACTATTGCGACGCCTGGGAACTGAATCTTTAGCTGTTGTCGATGCAGGTCGATTGGAGATGTCGAATATCGAGGTTTCCAAGCTCAACGAGTGAATTTTCAATAAGAAGGGCAATTGCGACGCCTGGGAACTGAATCTTTAGCTGTTGTCGATGCAGATCGATGGAAATGTCGAATATCGCATTTTCCATGCTACACGGGTGTATTTTTGATAATAAAGACTATTGCGACGCCTGGGAACTGAATCTTTAGCTGTTGTCGATGCAGATCGATTGGAAATGTCGAATATCGCATTTGCCATGCTATACGGGTGTATTTTAGATAATAAAGACTCTTGCGACGCCTGGGAACTGAATCTTTAGCTGTTGTCGATGCAGATCGATTGGAAATGTCGAATATCGCATTTTCCATGCTATACGGGTGTATTTTTGATAATAAGGACTATTGCGTCGCCTGGGAACTGAATCTTAAGCTGTTGTCGATGCAGATCCATTGGAAATGTCGAATATCGCATTTTCCAAGCTATACGGGTGTATTTATGATAATAAAGACTATTGCGACGCCTGGGAACTGAATCTTCAGCTGTTGTCGATGCAGGTCGATTGGAGATGTCGAATATCGAGGTTTCCAAGCTCAACGAGTGAATTTTCAATAAGAAGGGCTATTGCGACGCCTGGGAACTGAATCTCTAGCTGTTGTCGATGCAGATCGATTGGAAATGTCGAATATCGCATTTTCCATGCTATACGGGTGTATTTTTGATAATAAAGACTATTGCGACGCCTGGGAACAGAATCTTTAGCTGTTGTCGATGCAGATCGATTGGGAATGTCGAATATCGCGTTTTCCAAGTTGAACGAGTGAATTTTCAATAAGCACTATTGCGACGCCTGGGAACTGCATCTTTAGCTGTTGTCGATGCAGGTCGATTGGAGATGTCGAATATCGAGGTTGCCAAGCTCAACGAGTGAATTTTCAATAAGAAGGGCTATTGCGACGCCTAGGAACTGAATCTTTAGCTGTTGTCGATGCAGATCGATTGGAAATGTCGAATATCGCATTTTCCATGCTATACGGGTGTATTTTTGATAATAAAGACTATTGCGACGCCTGGCAACAGAATCTTTAGCTGTTGTCGATGCAGATCGATTGGAAATGTCCAATATCGCGTTTTCCAAGCTGTACGAGTGAATTTTCAATAAGCACTATTGCGACGCCTGGGAACTGCATCTTTGGCTGTTGTCGATGCAGGTCGATTGGAGATGTCGAATATCGAGGTTCCAAGCTCAACGAGTGAATTTTCAATAAGAAGGGCTATTGCGACGCCTGGGATCTGAATCTTTAGCTGTTGTCGATGCAGATCGATTGGAAATGTTGAATATCGCGTTTTCCAAGCTGTTCGAGTGAATTTTCAATAAGCACTATTGCGACGCCTCGGAACTGAATCTTTAGCTGTTGTCGATGCAGATCGATTGGAAATGTCGAATATCGCATTTTCCATGCTATACGGGTGTATTTTTGATAATAAGGACTATTGCGTCGCCTGGGAACTGAATCTTAAGCTGTTGTCGATGCAGATCCATTGGAAATGTCGAATATCGCATTTTCCAAGCTATACGGGTGTATTTATGATAATAAAGACTATTGCGACGCCTGGGAACTGAATCTTCAGCTGTTGTCGATGCAGGTCGATTGGAGATGTCGAATATCGAGGTTTCCAAGCTCAACGAGTGAATTTTCAATAAGAAGGGCTATTGCGACGCCTGGGAACTGAATCTCTAGCTGTTGTCGATGCAGATCGATTGGAAATGTCGAATATCGCATTTTCCATGCTATACGGGTGTATTTTTGATAATAAAGACTATTGCGACGCCTGGGAACTTAATCTTCAGCTGTTGTCGATGCAGATCGATGGAAATGTCGAATATCGCATTTTCCATGCTATACGTGTGTATTTTTGATAATAAGGACTATTGCGTCGTCTGGGAACTGAATCTTAAGCTGTTGTCGATGCAGATCCATTGGAAATGTCGAATATCGCATTTTCCAAGCTATACGGGTGTATTTATGATAATAAAGACTATTGCGACGCCTGGGAACTGAATCTTCAGCTGTTGTCGATGCAGGTCGATTGGAAATGTCGAATATCGAGGTTTCCAAGCTCAACGAGTGAATTTTCAATAAGAAGGGCTATTGCGACGCCTGGGAACTGAATCTCTAGCTGTTGTCGATGCAGATCGATTGGAAATGTCGAATATCGCATTTTCCATGCTATACGGGTGTATTTTTGATAATAAAGACTATTGCGACGCCTGGGAACAGAATCTTTAGCTGTTGTCGATGCAGATCGATTGGAAATGTCGAATATCGCATTTGCCATGCTATACGGGTGTATTTTAGATAATAAAGACTCTTGCGACGCCTGGGAACTGAATCTTTAGCTGTTGTCGATGCAGATCGAATGGAAATGTCGAATATCGCATTTTCCATGCTATACGGGTGTATTTTTGATAATAAGGACTATTGCGTCGCCTGGGAACTGAATCTTAAGCTGTTGTCGATGCAGATCCATTGGAAATGTCGAATATCGCATTTTCCAAGCTATACGGGTGTATTTATAATAATAAAGGCTATTGCGACGCCTGGGAACTGAATCTTCAGCTGTTGTCGATGCAGGTCGATTGGAAATGTCGAATATCGCATTTTCCATGCTATACGGGTGTATTTTTGATAATAAGGACTATTGCGTCGCCTGGGAACTGAATCTTAAGCTGTTGTCGATGCAGATCCATTGGAAATGTCGAATATCGCATTTTCCAAGCTATACGGGTGTATTTATAATAATAAAGGCTATTGCGACGCCTGGGAACTGAATCTTCAGCTGTTGTCGATGCAGGTCGATTGGAAATGTCGAATATCGAGGTTTCCAAGCTCAACGAGTGAATTTTCAATAAGAAGGGCTATTGCGACGCCTGGGAACTGAGTCTCTAGCTGTTGTCGATGCAGATCGATTGGAAATGTCGAATATCGCATTTTCCATGCTATACGGGTGTATTTTTGATAATAAAGACTATTGCGACGCCTGGGAACAGAATCTATAGCTGTTGTCGATGCAGATCGATTGGGAATGTCGAATATCGCGTTTTCCAAGGTGAACGAGTGAATTTTCAATAAGCACTATTGCGACGCCTGGGAACTGCATCTTTAGCTGTTGTCGATGCAGGTCGATTGGAGATGTCGAATATCGAGGTTTCCAAGCTCAACGAGTGAATTTTCAATAATAAGGGCTATTGCGACGCCTGGGAACTGAATCTTTAGCTGTTGTCGATGCAGATCGATTGGAAATGTCGAATATCGCATTTTCCATGCTATACGGGTGTATTTTTGATAATAAAGACTATTGCGACTCCTGGGATCAGAATCTTTAGCTGTTGTCGATGCAGATCGATTGGAGATGTCGAATATCGAGGTTTCCAAGCTCAACGAGTGAATTTTCAATAGGAAGGGCTATTGCGACGCCTGGATACTGAATCTTTAGCTGTTGTCGATGCACATCGATTGGAAATGTCGAATATCGCATTTTCCATGCTATACGGGTGTATTTTTGATAATAAAGACTATTGCGACGCCTGGGAACAGAATCTTTAGCTGTTGCCGATGCAGATCGATTGGAAATGTCCAATATCGCGTTATCCAAGCTGTACGAGTGAATTTTCAATAAGCACTATTGCGACGCCTGGGAACTGCATCTTTGGCTGTTGTCGATGCAGGTCGATTGGAGATGTCGAATATCGAGGTTTCCAAGCTCAACGAGTGAATTTTCAATAAGAAGGGCTATTGCGACGCCTGGGAACTGAATCTTAAGCTGTTGTCGATGCAGATCCATTGGAAATGTCGAATATCGCATTTTCCAAGCTATACGGGTGTATTTATAATAATAAAGGCTATTGCGACGCCTGGGAACTGAATCTTCAGCTGTTGTCGATGCAGGTCGATTGGAAATGTCGAATATCGAGGTTTCCAAGCTCAACGAGTGAATTTTCAATAAGAAGGGCTATTGCGACGCCTGGGAACTGAGTCTCTAGCTGTTGTCGATGCAGATCGATTGGAAATGTCGAATATCGCATTTTCCATGCTATACGGGTGTATTTTTGATAATAAAGACTATTGCGACGCCTGGGAACAGAATCTATAGCTGTTGTCGATGCAGATCGATTGGGAATGTCGAATATCGCGTTTTCCAAGGTGAACGAGTGAATTTTCAATAAGCACTATTGCGACGCCTGGGAACTGCATCTTTAGCTGTTGTCGATGCAGGTCGATTGGAGATGTCGAATATCGAGGTTTCCAAGCTCAACGAGTGAATTTTCAATAAGAAGGGCTATTGCGACGCCTGGGAACTGAATCTTTAGCTGTTGTCGATGCAGATCGATTGGAAATGTCGAATATCGCATTTTCCATGCTATACGGGTGTATTTTTGATAATAAAGACTATTGCGACTCCTGGGATCAGAATCTTTAGCTGTTGTCGATGCAGATCGATTGGAGATGTCGAATATCGAGGTTTCCAAGCTCAACGAGTGAATTTTCAATAGGAAGGGCTATTGCGACGCCTGGATACTGAATCTTTAGCTGTTGTCGATGCACATCGATTGGAAATGTCGAATATCGCATTTTCCATGCTATACGGGTGTATTTTTGATAATAAAGACTATTGCGACGCCTGGGAACAGAATCTTTAGCTGTTGCCGATGCAGATCGATTGGAAATGTCCAATATCGCGTTTTCCAAGCTGTACGAGTGAATTTTCAATAAGCACTATTGCGACGCCTGGGAACTGCATCTTTGGCTGTTGTCGATGCAGGTCGATTGGAGATGTCGAATATCGAGGTTTCCAAGCTCAACGAGTGAATTTTCAATAAGAAGGGCTATTGCGACGCCTGGGAACTGAATCTTTAGCTGTTGTCGATGCAGATCGATTGGAAATGTTGAATATCGCGTTTTCCAAGCTGTACGAGTGAATTTTCAATAAGCACTATTGCGACGCCTCGGAACTGAATCTTTAGCTGTTGTCGATGCAGATCGATTGGAAATGTCCAATATCGCGTTTTCCAAGCTGTACGAGTGAATTTTCAATAAGCACTATTGCGACGCCTGGGAACTGCATCTTTGGCTGTTGTCGATGCAGGTCGATTGGAGATGTCGAATATCGAGGTTTCCAAGCTCAACGAGTGAATTTTCAATAAGAAGGACTATTGCGACGCCTAGGAACTGAATCTTTAGCTGTTGTCGATGGAGATCGATTGGAAATGTCGAATAGCGAATTTGCCATGCTATACGGGTGTATTTTAGATAATAAAGACTATTGCGACGCCTGGGAACTGAATCTTTAGCTGTTGTCGATGCAGATCGATTGGAAATGTCGAATATCGCATTTTCCATGCTATACGGGTGTATTTTTGATAATAAAGACTATTGCGACGCCTGGGAACTTAATCTTCAGCTGTTGTCGATGCAGATCGATGGAAATGTCGAATATCGCATTTTCCATGCTATACGGGTGTATTTTTGATAATAAAGACTATTGCGACGCCTGGGAACTGAATCTTTAGCTGTTGTCGATGCAGGTCGATTGGAGATGTCGAATATCGAGGTTTCCAAGCTCAACGAGTGAATTTTCAATAAGAAGGGCTATTGCGACGCCTGGGAACTGAATCTTTAGCTGTTGTCGATGCAGATCGATGGAAATGTCGAATATCGCATTTTCCATGCTACACGGGAGTATTTTTGATAATAAAGACTATTGCGACGCCTGGGAACTGAATCTTTAGCTGTTGTCGATGCAGATCGATTGGAAATGTCGAATATCGCATTTGCCATGCTATACGGGTGTATTTTAGATAATAAAGACTCTTGCGACGCCTGGGAACTGAATCTTTAGCTGTTGTCGATGCAGATCGATTGGAAATGTCGAATATCGCATTTTCCATGCTATACGGGTGTATTTTTGATAATAAGGACTATTGCGTCGCCTGGGAACTGAATCTTAAGCTGTTGTCGATGCAGATCCATTGGAAATGTCGAATATCGCATTTTCCAAGCTATACGGGTGTATTTATGATAATAAAGACTATTGCGACGCCTGGGAACTGAATCTTCAGCTGTTGTCGATGCAGGTCGATTGGAGATGTCGAATATCGAGGTTTCCAAGCTCAACGAGTGAATTTTCAATAAGAAGGGCTATTGCGACGCCTGGGAACTGAATCTCTAGCTGTTGTCGATGCAGATCGATTGGAAATGTCGAATATCGCATTTTCCATGCTATACGGGTGTATTTTTGATAATAAAGACTATTGCGACGCCTGGGAACAGAATCTTTAGCTGTTGCCGATGCAGATCGATTGGAAATGTCCAATATCGCGTTTTCCAAGCTGTACGAGTGAATTTTCAATAAGCACTATTGCGACGCCTGGGAACTGCATCTTTGGCTGTTGTCGATGCAGGTCGATTGGAGATGTCGAATATCGAGGTTTCCAAGCTCAACGAGTGAATTTTCAATAAGAAGGGCTATTGCGACGCCTGGGAACTGAATCTTTAGCTGTTGTCGATGCAGATCGATTGGAAATGTTGAATATCGCGTTTTCCAAGCTGTACGAGTGAATTTTCAATAAGCACTATTGCGACGCCTCGGAACTGAATCTTTAGCTGTTGTCGATGCAGATCGATTGGAAATGTCCAATATCGCGTTTTCCAAGCTGTACGAGTGAATTTTCAATAAGCACTATTGCGACGCCTGGGAACTGCATCTTTGGCTGTTGTCGATGCAGGTCGATTGGAGATGTCGAATATCGAGGTTTCCAAGCTCAACGAGTGAATTTTCAATAAGAAGGACTATTGCGACGCCTAGGAACTGAATCTTTAGCTGTTGTCGATGGAGATCGATTGGAAATGTCGAATAGCGAATTTGCCATGCTATACGGGTGTATTTTAGATAATAAAGACTATTGCGACGCCTGGGAACTGAATCTTTAGCTGTTGTCGATGCAGATCGATTGGAAATGTCGAATATCGCATTTTCCATGCTATACGGGTGTATTTTTGATAATAAAGACTATTGCGACGCCTGGGAACTTAATCTTCAGCTGTTGTCGATGCAGATCGATGGAAATGTCGAATATCGCATTTTCCATGCTATACGGGTGTATTTTTGATAATAAAGACTATTGCGACGCCTGGGAACTGAATCTTTAGCTGTTGTCGATGCAGGTCGATTGGAGATGTCGAATATCGAGGTTTCCAAGCTCAACGAGTGAATTTTCAATAAGAAGGGCTATTGCGACGCCTGGGAACTGAATCTTTAGCTGTTGTCGATGCAGATCGATGGAAATGTCGAATATCGCATTTTCCATGCTACACGGGAGTATTTTTGATAATAAAGACTATTGCGACGCCTGGGAACTGAATCTTTAGCTGTTGTCGATGCAGATCGATTGGAAATGTCGAATATCGCATTTGCCATGCTATACGGGTGTATTTTAGATAATAAAGACTCTTGCGACGCCTGGGAACTGAATCTTTAGCTGTTGTCGATGCAGATCGATTGGAAATGTCGAATATCGCATTTTCCATGCTATACGGGTGTATTTTTGATAATAAGGACTATTGCGTCGCCTGGGAACTGAATCTTAAGCTGTTGTCGATGCAGATCCATTGGAAATGTCGAATATCGCATTTTCCAAGCTATACGGGTGTATTTATGATAATAAAGACTATTGCGACGCCTGGGAACTGAATCTTCAGGTGTTGTCGATGCAGGTCGATTGGAGATGTCGAATATCGAGGTTTCCAAGCTCAACGAGTGAATTTTCAATAAGAAGGGCTATTGCGACGCCTGGGAACTGAATCTCTAGCTGTTGTCGATGCAGATCGATTGGAAATGTCGAATATCGCATTTTCCATGCTATACGGGTGTATTTTTGATAATAAAGACTATTGCGACGCCTGGGAACAGAATCCTTAGCTGTTGTCGATGCAGATCGATTGGGAATGTCGAATATCGCGTTTTCCAAGTTGAACGAGTGAATTTTCAATAAGCACTATTGCGACGCCTGGGAACTGCATCTTTAGCTGTTGTCGATGCAGGTCGATTGGAGATGTCGAATATCGAGGTTGCCAAGCTCAACGAGTGAATTTTCAATAAGAAGGGCTATTGCGACGCCTGGGAACTGAATCTCTAGCTGTTGTCGATGCAGATCGATTGGAAATGTCGAATATCGCATTTTCCATGCTATACGGGTGTATTTTTGATAATAAAGACTATTGCGAC
Source organism: Nomada flava (assembly GCA_951802745.1). NCBI lineage: Eukaryota > Metazoa > Arthropoda > Insecta > Hymenoptera > Apidae > Nomada > Nomada flava. Next base: position 2,951,152 of record CATOQN010000058.1, on the reverse strand, counting down.
GCCTGGGAACAGAATCTTTAGCTGTTGTCGATGCAGATCGATTGGGAATGTCGAATATCGCGTTTTCCAAGTTGAACGAGTGAATTTTCAATAAGCACTATTGCGACGCCTGGGAACTGCATCTTTAGCTGTTGTCGATGCAGGTCGATTGGAGATGTCGAATATCGAGGTTTCCAAGCTCAACGAGTGAATTTTCAATAAGAAGGGCTATTGCGACGCCTAGGAACTGAATCTTTAGCTGTTGTCGATGCAGATCGAATGGAAATGTCGAATATCGCATTTTCCATGCTATACGGGTGTATTTTTGATAATAAAGACTATTGCGACGCCTGGCAACAGAATCTTTAGCTGTTGTCGATGCAGATCGATTGGAAATGTCCAATATCGCGTTTTCCAAGCTGTACGAGTGAATTATCAATAAGCTCTATTGCGACGCCTGGGAACTGCATCTTTGGCTGTTGTCGATGCAGATCGATTGGAAATGTCGAATATCGCATTTTCCATGCTATACGGGTGTATTTTTGATAATAAAGACTATTGCGACGCCTGGGAACTGAATCTTTAGCTGTTGTCGATGCAGATCGATTGGAAATGTCGAATATCGCATTTTCCATGCTATACGGGTGTATTTTTGATAATAAGGACTATTGCGACGCCTGGGAACTGAATCTTTAGCTGTTGTCGATGCAGGTCGATTGGAGATGTCGAATATCGAGGTTTCCAAGCTGTACGAGTGAATTTTCAATAAGCACTATTGCGACGCCTGGGAACTGCATCTTTAGCTGTTGTCGATGCAGGTCGATTGGAGATGTCGAATATCGAGGTTTCCAAGCTCAACGAGTGAATTTTCAATAAGAAGGGCTATTGCGACGCCTGGGAACTGAATCTTTAGCTGTTGTCGATGCAGATCGATTGGAAATGTCGAATATCGCATTTTCCATGCTATACGGGTGTATTTTTGATAATAAAGACTATTGCGACTCCTGGGATCAGAATCTTTAGCTGTTGTCGATGCAGATCGATTGGAGATGTCGAATATCGAGGTTTCCAAGCTCAACGAGTGAATTTTCAATAGGAAGGACTATTGCGACGCCTGGATACTGAATCTTTAGCTGTTGTCGATGCAGATCGATTGGAAATGTCGAATATCGCATTTTCCATGCTATACGGGTGTATTTTTGATAATAAAGACTATTGCGACGCCTCGGAACAGAATCTTTAGCTGTTGTCGATGCAGATCGATTGGAAATGTCCAATATCGCGTTTTCCAAGCTGTACGACTGAATTTTCAATAAGCACTATTGCGACGCCTGGGAACTGCATCTTTGGCTGTTGTCGATGCAGGTCGATTGGAGATGTCGAATATCGAGGTTTCCAAGCTCAACGAGTGAATTTTCAATAAGAAGGGCTATTGCGACGCCTGGGAACTGAATCTTTAGCTGTTGTCGATGCAGATCGATTGGAAATGTTGAATATCGCGTTTTCCAAGCTGTACGAGTGAATTTTCAATAAGCACTATTGCGACGCCTCGGAACAGAATCTTTAGCTGTTGTCGATGCAGATCGATTGGAAATGTCCAATATCGCGTTTTCCAAGCTGTACGAGTGAATTATCAATAAGCTCTATTGCGACGCCTGGGAACTGCATCTTTGGCTGTTGTCGATGCAGATCGATTGGAAATGTCGAATATCGCATTTTCCATGCTATACGGGTGTATTTTTGATAATAAAGACTATTGCGACGCCTGGGAACTGAATCTTTAGCTGTTGTCGATGCAGATCGATTGGAAATGTCGAATATCGCATTTTCCATGCTATACGGGTGTATTTTTGATAATAAGGACTATTGCGACGCCTGGGAACTGAATCTTTAGCTGTTGTCGATGCAGGTCGATTGGAGATGTCGAATATCGAGGTTTCCAAGCTGTACGAGTGAATTTTCAATAAGCACTATTGCGACGCCTGGGAACTGCATCTTTAGCTGTTGTCGATGCAGGTCGATTGGAGATGTCGAATATCGAGGTTTCCAAGCTCAACGAGTGAATTTTCAATAAGAAGGGCTATTGCGACGCCTGGGAACTGAATCTTTAGCTGTTGTCGATGCAGATCGATTGGAAATGTCGAATATCGCATTTTCCATGCTATACGGGTGTATTTTTGATAATAAAGACTATTGCGACTCCTGGGATCAGAATCTTTAGCTGTTGTCGATGCAGATCGATTGGAGATGTCGAATATCGAGGTTTCCAAGCTCAACGAGTGAATTTTCAATAGGAAGGACTATTGCGACGCCTGGATACTGAATCTTTAGCTGTTGTCGATGCAGATCGATTGGAAATGTCGAATATCGCATTTTCCATGCTATACGGGTGTATTTTTGATAATAAAGACTATTGCGACGCCTCGGAACAGAATCTTTAGCTGTTGTCGATGCAGATCGATTGGAAATGTCCAATATCGCGTTTTCCAAGCTGTACGACTGAATTTTCAATAAGCACTATTGCGACGCCTGGGAACTGCATCTTTGGCTGTTGTCGATGCAGGTCGATTGGAGATGTCGAATATCGAGGTTTCCAAGCTCAACGAGTGAATTTTCAATAAGAAGGGCTATTGCGACGCCTGGGAACTGAATCTTTAGCTGTTGTCGATGCAGATCGATTGGAAATGTTGAATATCGCGTTTTCCAAGCTGTACGAGTGAATTTTCAATAAGCACTATTGCGACGCCTCGGAACTGAATCTTTAGCTGTTGTCGATGCAGGTCGATTGGAGATGTCGAATATCGAGGTTTCCAAGCTCAACGAGTGAATTTTCAATAAGAAGGACTATTGCGACGCCTAGGAACTGAATCTTTAGCTGTTGTCGATGGAGATCGATTGGAAATGTCGAATATCGAATTTGCCATGCTATACGGGTGTATTTTAGATAATAAAGACTATTGCGACGCCTGGGAACTGAATCTTTAGCTGTTGTCGATGCAGATCGATTGGAAATGTCGAATATCGCATTTTCCATGCTATACGGGTGTATTTTTGATAATAAAGACTATTGCGACGCCTGGGAACTTAATCTTCAGCTGTTGTCGATGCAGATCGATGGAAATGTCGAATATCGCATTTTCCATGCTATACGGGTGTATTTTTGATAATAAAGACTATTGCGACGGCTGGGAACTGAATCTTTAGCTGTTGTCGATGCAGGTCGATTGGAGATGTCGAATATCGAGGTTTCCAAGCTCAACGAGTGAATTTTCAATAAGAAGGGCTATTCCGACGCCTGGGAAATGAATCTTTAGCTGTTGTCGATGCAGATCGATGGAAATGTCGAATATCGCATTTTCCATGCTACACGGGTGTATTTTTGATAATAAAGACTATTGCGACGCCTGGGAACTGAATCTTTAGCTGTTGTCGATGCAGATCGATTGGAAATGTCGAATATCGCATTTGCCATGCTATACGGGTGTATTTTAGATAATAAAGACTCTTGCGACGCCTGGGAACTGAATCTTTAGCTGTTGTCGATGCAGATCGATTGGAAATGTCGAATATCGCATTTTCCATGCTATACGGGTGTATTTTTGATAATAAGGACTATTGCGTCGCCTGGGAACTGAATCTTAAGCTGTTGTCGATGCAGATCCATTGGAAATGTCGAATATCGCATTTTCCAAGCTATACGGGTGTATTTATGATAATAAAGACTATTGCGACGCCTGGGAACTGAATCTTCAGCTGTTGTCGATGCAGGTCGATTGGAGATGTCGAATATCGAGGTTTCCAAGCTCAACGAGTGAATTTTCAATAAGAAGGGCTATTGCGACGCCTGGGAACTGAATCTCTAGCTGTTGTCGATGCAGATCGATTGGAAATGTCGAATATCGCATTTTCCATGCTATACGGGTGTATTTTTGATAATAAAGACTATTGCGACGCCTGGGAACAGAATCTTTAGCTGTTGTCGATGCAGATCGATTGGGAATGTCGAATATCGCGTTTTCCAAGTTGAACGAGTGAATTTTCAATAAGCACTATTGCGACGCCTGGGAACTGCATCTTTAGCTGTTGTCGATGCAGGTCGATTGGAGATGTCGAATATCGAGGTTGCCAAGCTCAACGAGTGAATTTTCAATAAGAAGGGCTATTGCGACGCCTAGGAACTGAATCTTTAGCTGTTGTCGATGCAGATCGATTGGAAATGTCGAATATCGCATTTTCCATGCTATACGGGTGCATTTTTGATAATAAAGACTATTGCGACGCCTGGCAACAGAATCTTTAGCTGTTGTCGATGCAGATCGATTGGAAATGTCCAATATCGCGTTTTCCAAGCTGTACGAGTGAATTTTCAATAAGCACTATTGCGGCGCCTGGGAACTGCATCTTTGGCTGTTGTCGATGCAGGTCGATTGGAGATGTCGAATATCGAGGTTTCCAAGCTCAACGAGTGAATTTTCAATAAGAAGGGCTATTGCGACGCCTGGGATCTGAATCTTTAGCTGTTGTCGATGCAGATCGATTGGAAATGTTGAATATCGCGTTTTCCAAGCTGTTCGAGTGAATTTTCAATAAGCACTATTGCGACGCCTCGGAACTGAATCTTTAGCTGTTGTCGATGCAGATCGATTGGAAATGTCGAATATCGCATTTTCTATGCTATACGGGTGTATTTTTGATAATAAGGACTATTGCGTCGCCTGGGAACTGAATCTTAAGCTGTTGTCGTTGCAGATCCATTGGAAATGTCGAATATCGCATTTTCCAAGCTATACGGGTGTATTTATGATAATAAAGACTATTGCGACGCCTGGGAACTGAATCTTCAGCTGTTGTCGATGCAGGTCGATTGGAGATGTCGAATATCGAGGTTTCCAAGCTCAACGAGTGAATTTTCAATAAGAAGGGCTATTGCGACGCCTGGGAACTGAATCTCTAGCTGTTGTCGATGCAGATCGATTGGAAATGTCGAATATCGCATTTTCCATGCTATACGGGTGTATTTTTGATAATAAAGACTATTGCGACGCCTGGGAACTGAATCTTCAGCTGTTGTCGATGCAGGTCGATTGGAGATGTCGAATATCGAGGTTTCCAAGCTCAACGAGTGAATTTTCAATAAGAAGGGCTATTCCGACGCCTGGGAAATGAATCTTTAGCTGTTGTCGATGCAGATCGATGGAAATGTCGAATATCGCATTTTCCATGCTACACGGGTGTATTTTTGATAATAAAGACTATTGCGACGCCTGGGAACTGAATCTTTAGCTGTTGTCGATGCAGATCGATTGGAAATGTCGAATATCGCATTTGCCATGCTATACGGGTGTATTTTAGATAATAAAGACTCTTGCGACGCCTGGGAACTGAATCTTTAGCTGTTGTCGATGCAGATCGATTGGAAATGTCGAATATCGCATTTTCCATGCTATACGGGTGTATTTTTGATAATAAGGACTATTGCGTCGCCTGGGAACTGAATCTTAAGCTGTTGTCGATGCAGATCCATTGGAAATGTCGAATATCGCATTTTCCAAGCTATACGGGTGTATTTATGATAATAAAGACTATTGCGACGCCTGGGAACTGAATCTTCAGCTGTTGTCGATGCAGGTCGATTGGAGATGTCGAATATCGAGGTTTCCAAGCTCAACGAGTGAATTTTCAATAAGAAGGGCTATTGCGACGCCTGGGAACTGAATCTCTAGCTGTTGTCGATGCAGATCGATTGGAAATGTCGAATATCGCATTTTCCATGCTATACGGGTGTATTTTTGATAATAAAGACTATTGCGACGCCTGGGAACAGAATCTTTAGCTGTTGTCGATGCAGATCGATTGGGAATGTCGAATATCGCGTTTTCCAAGTTGAACGAGTGAATTTTCAATAAGCACTATTGCGACGCCTGGGAACTGCATCTTTAGCTGTTGTCGATGCAGGTCGATTGGAGATGTCGAATATCGAGGTTGCCAAGCTCAACGAGTGAATTTTCAATAAGAAGGGCTATTGCGACGCCTAGGAACTGAATCTTTAGCTGTTGTCGATGCAGATCGATTGGAAATGTCGAATATCGCATTTTCCATGCTATACGGGTGCATTTTTGATAATAAAGACTATTGCGACGCCTGGCAACAGAATCTTTAGCTGTTGTCGATGCAGATCGATTGGAAATGTCCAATATCGCGTTTTCCAAGCTGTACGAGTGAATTTTCAATAAGCACTATTGCGGCGCCTGGGAACTGCATCTTTGGCTGTTGTCGATGCAGGTCGATTGGAGATGTCGAATATCGAGGTTTCCAAGCTCAACGAGTGAATTTTCAATAAGAAGGGCTATTGCGACGCCTGGGATCTGAATCTTTAGCTGTTGTCGATGCAGATCGATTGGAAATGTTGAATATCGCGTTTTCCAAGCTGTTCGAGTGAATTTTCAATAAGCACTATTGCGACGCCTCGGAACTGAATCTTTAGCTGTTGTCGATGCAGATCGATTGGAAATGTCGAATATCGCATTTTCTATGCTATACGGGTGTATTTTTGATAATAAGGACTATTGCGTCGCCTGGGAACTGAATCTTAAGCTGTTGTCGTTGCAGATCCATTGGAAATGTCGAATATCGCATTTTCCAAGCTATACGGGTGTATTTATGATAATAAAGACTATTGCGACGCCTGGGAACTGAATCTTCAGCTGTTGTCGATGCAGGTCGATTGGAGATGTCGAATATCGAGGTTTCCAAGCTCAACGAGTGAATTTTCAATAAGAAGGGCTATTGCGACGCCTGGGAACTGAATCTCTAGCTGTTGTCGATGCAGATCGATTGGAAATGTCGAATATCGCATTTTCCATGCTATACGGGTGTATTTTTGATAATAAAGACTATTGCGACGCCTGGGAACTGAATCTTCAGCTGTTGTCTATGCAGGTCGATTGGAGATGTCGAATATCGAGGTTTCCAAGCTCAACGAGTGAATTTTCAATAGGAAGGATTATTGCGACGCCTGGGTACTGAATCTTTAGCTGTTGTCGATGCAGATCGATTGGAAATGTCGAATATCGCATTTTCCATGCTATACGGGTGTATTTTTGATAATAAGGACTATTGCGTCGCCTGGGAACTGAAGCTTAAGCTGTTGTCGATGCAGATCCATTGGAAATGTCGAATATCGCATTTTCCAAGCTATACGGGTGTATTTATGATAATAAAGACTATTGCGACGCCTGGGAACTGAATCTTCAGCTGTTGTCGATGCAGATCGATTGGGAATGTCGAATATCGCGTTTTCCAAGTTGAACGAGTGAATTTTCAATAAGCACTATTGCGACGCCTGGGAACTGCATCTTTAGCTGTTGTCGATGCAGGTCGATTGGAGATGTCGAATATCGAGGTTGCCAAGCTCAACGAGTGAATTTTCAATAAGAAGGGCTATTGCGACGCCTAGGAACTGAATCTTTAGCTGTTGTCGATGCAGATCGATTGGAAATGTCGAATATCGCATTTTCCATGCTATACGGGTGCATTTTTGATAATAAAGACTATTGCGACGCCTGGCAACAGAATCTTTAGCTGTTGTCGATGCAGATCGATTGGAAATGTCCAATATCGCGTTTTCCAAGCTGTACGAGTGAATTTTCAATAAGCACTATTGCGGCGCCTGGGAACTGCATCTTTGGCTGTTGTCGATGCAGGTCGATTGGAGATGTCGAATATCGAGGTTTCCAAGCTCAACGAGTGAATTTTCAATAAGAAGGGCTATTGCGACGCCTGGGATCTGAATCTTTAGCTGTTGTCGATGCAGATCGATTGGAAATGTTGAATATCGCGTTTTCCAAGCTGTTCGAGTGAATTTTCAATAAGCACTATTGCGACGCCTCGGAACTGAATCTTTAGCTGTTGTCGATGCAGATCGATTGGAAATGTCGAATATCGCATTTTCTATGCTATACGGGTGTATTTTTGATAATAAGGACTATTGCGTCGCCTGGGAACTGAATCTTAAGCTGTTGTCGTTGCAGATCCATTGGAAATGTCGAATATCGCATTTTCCAAGCTATACGGGTGTATTTATGATAATAAAGACTATTGCGACGCCTGGGAACTGAATCTTCAGCTGTTGTCGATGCAGGTCGATTGGAGATGTCGAATATCGAGGTTTCCAAGCTCAACGAGTGAATTTTCAATAAGAAGGGCTATTGCGACGCCTGGGAACTGAATCTCTAGCTGTTGTCGATGCAGATCGATTGGAAATGTCGAATATCGCATTTTCCATGCTATACGGGTGTATTTTTGATAATAAAGACTATTGCGACGCCTGGGAACTGAATCTTCAGCTGTTGTCGATGCAGGTCGATTGGAGATGTCGAATATCGAGGTTTCCAAGCTCAACGAGTGAATTTTCAATAGGAAGGATTATTGCGACGCCTGGGTACTGAATCTTTAGCTGTTGTCGATGCAGATCGATTGGAAATGTCGAATATCGCATTTTCCATGCTATACGGGTGTATTTTTGATAATAAGGACTATTGCGTCGCCTGGGAACTGAATCTTAAGCTGTTGTCGATGCAGATCCATTGGAAATGTCGAATATCGCATTTTCCAAGCTATACGGGTGTATTTATGATAATAAAGACTATTGCGACGCCTGGGAACTGAATCTTCAGCTGTTGTCGATGCAGGTCGATTGGAAATGTCGAATATCGAGGTTTCCAAGCTCAACGAGTGAATTTTCAATAAGAAGGGCTATTGCGACGCCTGGGAACTGAATCTCTAGCTGTTGTCGATGCAGATCGATTGGAAATGTCGAATATCGCATTTTCCATGCTATACGGGTGTATTTTTGATAATAAAGACTATTGCGACGCCTGGGAACAGAATCTTTAGCTGTTGTCGATGCAGATCGATTGGGAATGTCGAATATCGCGTTTTCCAAGTTGAACGAGTGAATTTTCAATAAGCACTATTGCGACGCCTGGGAACTGCATCTTTAGCTGTTGTCGATGCAGGTCGATTGGAGATGTCGAATATCGAGGTTTCCAAGCTCAACGAGTGAATTTTCAATAAGAAGGGCTATTGCGACGCCTAGGAACTGAATCTTTAGCTGTTGTCGATGCAGATCGATTGGAAATGTCGAATATCGCATTTTCCATGCTATACGGGTGTATTTTTGATAATAAAGACTATTGCGACGCCTGGCAACAGAATCTTTAGCTGTTGTCGATGCAGATCGATTGGAAATGTCCAATATCGCGTTTTCCAAGCTGTACGAGTGAATTTTCAATAAGCACTATTGCGACGCCTGGGAACTGCATCTTTGGCTGTTGTCGATGCAGATCGATTGGAAATGTCGAATATCGCATTTCCCATGCTATACGGGTGTATTTTTGATAATAAAGACTATTGCGACGCCTGGGAACTTAATCTTCAGCTGTTGTCGATGCAGATCGATGGAAATGTCGAATATCGCATTTTCCATGCTATACGGGTGTATTTTTGATAATAAGGACTATTACGACGCCTGGGAACTGAATCTTTAGCTGTTGTCGATGCAGGTCGATTGGAGATGTCGAATATCAAATATCAAGTCGAATATCAAGTCGAATATCAAGTCACAATCAGTCAGTCACACCGAGTAGACGTGTCTCGTGTCACCCGCATTGTTATTATTCTGTGCGTAACCGCCTGACATCGAAAACAGCCGTTTCTTTCAAACTTTATCGGTGCCTTTCTGAATTTCTTCGCCTCTTCTCCACGATGGATTGTATCTGCACCGGTTGTGGTAAATCAGTAGCTAAACCTATCAAGTGCAATAATTGCGGACTTGCTATACACCCTGGCCGTCTTAATCGGTCAAGCCATCTGGCCTTAAACGGTCAGCTACTGGACTGCTCAGTATTATCGCAGGCAAGACGTTCTGCCCGGGTGGAGGCGCTGGCGGACCGCCCGCTGCAGTGTTTCCGCTGCCTGGAGACGGGCCATGTAAGGCAGCGGTGCACCAGCACCGTGGACCGCAGCGGGCGATGCCACAACTGCGGCAGCGCTGAGCACATGGTGGCGGAGTGCCGAAGTGCTCCTCGATGTCCCCTGTGCGCCGACCTGGGGAAACCCTCCGGCCATCGGATGGGCACCAAGGGCTGTGTGCCCCCCAAAGGAAGGAGGAATCAGGGGGCCCGGCAGATGCAGTTGGCCCCCAAACTGGCTGCCCTGACCTTGGACGGGCCGAAGAAGGCGGCGGCGGCAGTTGCACCGGAGGGCCCTGGCCCCATGCCAAAGCCTGAAGAGGAAGGAGGGAGAGCACCGCCAACAGTGACTCCTCCCGCAACAAAGGAGACAAGGCCCGTGGAGGAAGGGGCCATGGATCTGGAGCAGTGAAGGGGCTATGGCCCTGCTGCTTCAGGCCAACCTTAACCACTCGGCCAGGGCGCAGGACATGCTTGTCCAGTCCATGGCGGAGTGGGGTGTGGGGTTGGCGATTGCTGCCGAGCCGTACAGGATCCCGGACCACCCGAATTGGGTGGGAAACCCGGGGGGCTCGGTAGCGATCATCCTTGGAGGGGCTTCGATGCCCTTGCCGTTCTCCCTTCTGGAGAGCGGCGAGGGCTACGCCGCGGTCCAATGGGGGGATATCGCGGTGGTGGCAGTCTATGCGCCGCCTCGGTGGAACCTGAGGTCCTTTGAGGAGTTCCTGGACGGGGTCGCGAGATGTATCTCGCGATGTCGGCCCCGTCCGGTTATTGTCCTGGGGGATTTTAACTCCAAGTCTCAGGCTTGGGGTTCCCCCAGGACGGACCCCAGGGGCGAGGCGGTGCTGGACTGGGCGGCCGGCTCCGACCTTCGATTACTTAATCGGGGGTCAGCCAGCACCTGCGTCCGCTACCAGGGGGAGTCCATTGTCGACTTAACGTGGGCCTCCCCCTCGGTGGTGGATCGTGTAAGGGGCTGGAGGGTGGCGCAAGAGGTGGAAACGTTGAGTGACCACCTCTATATCCTTATGGAGGTGCGCGCCACCCGGGGCCGGGGACCGCCGGGGAGGGATGGTAGGGGCGGGGGGTATGGGTCCCCTTACATTCTCCCTGCCTCGAAGAAGCGGTGGGCGCTGAAGCGCCTGGACGAGGACTTGCTGATGGCCGCCTCCCTCGTCGTGGCCTGGCCCGGACTTCCGGCTGGGCCGGTCGTGGACGTCGAAGAGGAAGCTGCGCGGTTCCAAGGGGGTATGGTAGCGGTCTGCGATGCTGCCATGCCCTGGTCCCGCGCCCCGGATCGACGGGCAACGTACTGGTGGTCGCCGGAGATTGCGCGGTTGCGCTATGTTTGCGCTCGTGCCCGGCGACTGTTCCAGAGAGCCCGTCGAAAACGGCGTCGCGACTTGGCGAGGGAGCATCAGCTGTACGAGGGCTACCGGGAGCAGGTGGTAGCCCTCCAGCTGGCCATCAAGAGGGCAAAGGCGGGGGCATGGTCAGAGCTCCTCGAGTATCTAAACCGTGAACCCTGGGGGCGCCCGTACAAAATGGTGATGGGCAAACTTCGCCCATGGGCGCCCCCCGTGACGGAGACCTTGGACCCCGAGTTCCTGGACAGGGTGGTAGACACCCTGTTCCCCCTGGATGAAGGGGGAGAACAGGCACCGGAACTCGGGGAGTCGGACCCGAACAACTGGTCCGACGACATGGGGGTCACGGTGGAGGAGCTCTCCCGGGCCGTCAGGAAAATGGGAGCCCGCAACACGGCCCCGGGTCCTGACGGCATACCGGGCAGAGCCATGGCCCTTGCCCTGCGGGTCCTCGGGCCCCGCCTCAGGCGCCTGTTCGATGGCTGCCTGAGGTTGGGGCGCGTCCCGTCCCGCTGGAAAAGGGGACGGATGGTCCTGATTAGGAAGATCGGCAAGCCCGCCGATTCTCCCTCGGCGTACCGGCCGATATGTCTCCTCGACGAGGTGGGGAAGCTTTTCGAGAGGGTGCTGGCTTCCCGCCTCTCGGGGCACCTGTCCCGGGTGGGTCCCGACCTGGCCGAGTCCCAGTTTGGCTTCAGAGGGGGGCGCTCGACGATCGACGCTATCAGTCGAGTCAGGTCCCTCTCGGACTCGGCCACGTCCCAGGGAGGGGTGGCGTTGGCGGTCAGTCTTGACATCGCCAACGCCTTTAACTCCCTTCCCTGGGGGCGTATCGGGGGGGCACTCGCTGACCACGGAGTGCCCCTCTACGTGAGGAAGGTCCTAAGGGACTACCTGAGGGACAGGTGGGTCGAATATCCGGGCAGAGGTGGCCGGTTGTGCACGAGGGAGGTTGATCGTGGTGTCCCACAGGGGTCGGTCCTGGGCCCCATGTTGTGGGACATCGGGTACGATCGGGTGCTGCGGGCTGCCCTCCCAGACGGCGTCAGTCTGACGTGTTACGCTGATGACACGCTGCTGATGGCCGTCGGGAGGGATTGGGAGAGGACCATCCGTCTAGCGGAGACGGGACTGGCCTCCGTCGTCGACGGTATCCGGGGACTGGGGTTGCGTATCTCCCCGCCGAAAACCGAGGCCATGTGGTTTCACGACAGGCCTCGGAGCCGGGGACCGCCCCGGTCCTGGATTATGATAGGGGGTGAGCATGTTCAGGTTGGGGACCGGATGAATTATCTCGGTCTCCTCCTGGACAGCCACTGGCGATTCACGGTCCACTTCGACCGACTGGCTCCCCGATTGGAGAGGGCGGCGGCCGGCCTTGGCCGCCTCCTCCCAAACATCGGGGGACCGGATGAGAGGGTGCGCCGCCTATACCTGGGTGTTGTGCGGTCTATGGCGCTTTACGGCGCCCCGATATGGGCGTCAGCCCTGATGGTCGCACGGCGCAGCAAAGTATCGCTGCGCCGCGTTCAGAGGAGGATGGCCATCAGGGTGGCCAGGGGATACCGCACGATATCCCACGAGGCGGCGCTGGTTTTGGCGGGCACCGTGCCTTTCGATCTCTTGGCGGAGGGAGATGCTTCCATTTACGAGCGTCTCCGAGAACTCCGCCGGGAGGGCGCGATGGTGTCCGCGCAGGAAGAAGTGGACGTGAGACGTCAGGCCCGGCTGGCTGCGCGGAACAAATGGAGGATGGAGCTCCTTAATCGAGGAGCCGCGCAGCGAGCAGTCGGGGCGGTTCTGCCCAGCCTGGACGAATGGCTGGACCGCGGCAGAGGTAGGCTCACCTACCGGATCACGCAGGTGCTCACCGGACATGGGTGCTTCGGTGAGTTCCTGTGCCGGATACGGGCGGAGGCGACGGCGGAGTGCCACGAGTGTGGGGCTGCGCTGGACACAGCGCAGCACACTCTCGAGGAGTGCCCGGAATGGGCGGCGGAGCGCCGGGCGTTGAGGGCGCAAGTGGGGGCGGATCTCTCGCTGCCTCGCATCGTTAGTATGATGCTGGGCAGCGAGAGAGCCTGGGTAGCGGTGGCCTCCTTCTGCGAGGATGTTCTTCGCAGAAAGGAGGCAGCGGAGCGGGATCGGGAATTGACCGATCCCGTCCGACGCGAAAGACGGAGGGTCAGGGCTCGCCGGCTGCGTTTGCGCAGGCTGGCGAGGCCCCCCCCTCCCGTGGTGTAAAAGCGGTGACGGTCCGAGGGACGACGGAGGTGTCCCCCCTCCCGTCTCTCGGATAACCGTCACCGCTGACTCAGTAGACGGGCGGCCCTGCTGTGGGAGGATTATGTCCTCCCGGTATCCCGCAGGGCTGCCCGACAGCCGGAAACGGCGTCGAAAATGAAGGAGGGGCGGGCTCGCCGGCCGTTTTCCGCTGGCGAGATCCCCCCCTCCCGTTGTCTGGTATGGCTGATGGACCCGAGGGGCGCTGAGGTGTTCCCCCTCACCCCCCTGCCGGTTGACCTCGCCAATACCCCGTATACGGGCGGCCCTGCTGTGGGAGGATTATGTCCTCCCGGTATCCCGCAGGGCTGCCCGACAGCCGGAAACGGCGTCGAAAATAAAGGAGGGGCGGGCTCGCTGGCCGTTTTCCGCTGGCGAGATCGCCCCTCCCGCGGTGTGAATGGCTGATGGACCCGAGGGGCGCTGAGGTGCTCCCCCTCATCCCCCTGCCGGTTGACCTCGCCAATACCCCGCGTACGGGCGGTCCTGCCGGGGGGGAACAATCCCCCCCCAATCCCGCGGGGCCGTCGGAGAGCCGTGGGCGGCCCGGGTGGGGGCCCGAGTCGCCCTTATCACGGCCTGGAGAAGGTAGGCCGCGCTGGGTGTTACCCCTGGCGCGGCCATGTGCGATACGGCGGAGTTTTTCGGAGGGTCCTTCTGACCCTCCCGAGGATGGGGCCGCAATGGCCGGGCGTGGGGAGGCACCGGAAGGGTATCCGTAGGTCACGGGGCCTCCCCTACAAGCGCCGAGGTTAGGTAACCGGGGTGGTTTTAGCCGGTAGAAATCCGGCACTACCTCCTGCTCTCCCCCAGGGCAGGTGGTGTCTTTCGAAGATTTCCACCTCGTAACAAAAAAAAAAAAAAAAAAAAAAAAGGCAAGACGTTCTGATCCTACTGAGGACGACCAACTATTTCTGAAGATTCAGAATCTGTTCCTCAGTCAATTTGAGGCACTTCGCACTGAGGTCAGGGAGTTACGAAACACGTATAAAGAGGACATCGGGAGATTAACACTTGATGTCTCCTCCCTTTCTGAAAGGATATCCCAACTTGAAGCGAAATCCTCGCTGCTCCCCAGCGACTGCGACTCTCACTCTCATCCAGAAGAGATCATACAGGAGATCGCTGAACGTGATAACCGGTCACGTAACATCATCGTGAGCAATCTGGAGGAACCTTCGCAACCGAATCCTTCCCCGGACACTGAGCGGATACGGAGTATTTTCAACGCCCTTTACCCTGGCGACTACTCTACCGTCACAGTCAGCAGAATTGGTAAAAAACAACAAGCTGGCCGTCATCGTTTAATTCGTGCCACCTTAGCGACTAAGACGGACGCCCTAAATATTCTCCGAAATAAAAACCGCTACAACGGTCCCGCTAAAATCTTCCAGGACTCAACGCCGAAGCAGCGCCTCCATCTCCAAAATCTCAGGACAGAACTTAAATCACTCATAGATTCAGGCATAACTAACAAAACAATTCGGTATGTCAATGGTGTTCCCCAGATTATAACTTTATCACCACAGCCTCGCCAAAAAAACTAACAAGTAACCCTTTAATATATTATCAAAATGTTCGCGGTCTTCGCTCAAAGTTAAGCGATTTACGCTGTGCGTTCGCATCCTCTGCTGTTGTATACGATGTAATTATCCTTACGGAAACCTGGCTACACCATAGCATACTGAATTCGGAGCTTGGTCTTTTTAATTATAGTATTTTCCGATTAGACAGAAATAACCGCACCAGTACTTATGCCAGAGGCGGAGGTGTATTAATTGCTATAAAAAATTCTTATTTCAGTCGCCCTATCGAAGTAACCGTTAACTCTGTTGAGCAATTGTTCGTAGAGGTGCACTTAGATCGGGCCAGTGTTATTGTTGGGGCGGTATATATTCCCCCCTCGTCACCGAGTTCCCACTACGAGCATCATTGCCTTTCGGTCGAGGAAGTATGTGCTCTTTACCCTAATTCTCCTATTGTCATCGCTGGCGACTACAATTTACCTAATTTTAGCGGGCGTACCAATTCCACTTTTTCATCTCATTCCTTTTCACCCGACCTCATTGTCGGTGAGTACTTTAATTACTTAAATATTTCTCAATTTAACAACATCATTAACTCACATAACTCGAAACTTGATTTGGTTTTCTCGACTGTGACAAGCCTTTCCATTTCTCCTGCCCCAGAGTCATTCGTGTCTGAGGATTCTTACCATCCTGCCCTCTCTTTCCCTATTCCAAACCACTCAAGGTCACCTCTTTTTTGTCGTTCATCCTTCACAAGGAATTTTCGAGCCGCCGATTATAATATGATCAATAGTTATCTATCCCAGTACGATTGGGATAGGCTCCTTTCTCCCTTACCCATTGATTCGGCCGTCGATCTCCTTTACCACCACTTAAACTATGCCATAAACGCCTGGGTGCCACTCCGTCCTATCACTACCTCCTCACACCCGGTTTGGTTTTCACGAAGGCTTATTACTCTACTCGCTAAAAAAAAAACCGCTCATCGCCGTTATAAATCTACTAACTCTTTCTCTGATTACCTTGTCTTTTCCAGTCTTAGATCCAAATGTTGCACTCTGTCTCGTCGTTGCTGGGCTACCTATGTCGCCAAGTCTGAGTCAACCCTTCGAAATAACCCCAAAACATTTTGGAATTTCATCCGATCCCTCAAAAACGAGTCTCCTTTTCCTCTCTCCATGTCTTTCAATGACCGGACAGTCTGTACTGAACAAGCCATAGCCGATATATTTGCTGATTATTTCAGCTCAGTTTATTCTCACGAAACCAACTCACCATACACATATAACTCTACGGACTCGGTTGACGCATCTTCTCTTAATATCAGTATTCTTGAAGTATTCAAGGGGATCGACTCTCTTGACTTAAACAGCGGCCCTGGCAACGACGGTATTCCCCCCATCTTTTTCAAAAACTGCAAATTTTTACTTTCTCGTATCCTTTGGATCCTCTTCAATAAATCATTAATGTCCGGTTCTTTTCCTTCGTCGTGGAAAACCTCTCTCGTTTCTCCTATCTTTAAAGGTGGGGATAAAACTTGTACCTCCTCCTACAGACCGATTAGTAAGCAAAACGTAATGCCTAAGATTCTTGACAACCTTGTAACTAACAGTCTATCTTCTCTATGCAAAAACGTAATAATTAATGAACAGCACGGCTTCTTACCTGGTCGCTCTACCACCACAAACCTCCTATCCTTTCATAACTATCTTTCTCTCCGCGTGGAAAATGGTCAGCAAGTCGATGCAGTGTACACTGACTTTCGCAAGGCGTTTGATTCGGTGAGCCACCCAATCCTACTAGCCAAACTTCACGCTTTTGGCTTTCACGGTACACTGCTTGCATGGCTTGCGAGCTATATCACTGGTAGATTTCAGATAGTCAAATTCAATCAATCCTTCTCCAAAAAATTCCAGGCTACATCCGGAGTCCCTCAAGGTTCCCATCTTGGTCCCATACTCTTTATTCTATTCATTAATGATATCTCGCAAGTCTTCCACCATAGCAGATTCCTACTCAACGCAGACGACTTAAAGCTTTTCCGCCCTGTAAACAGTTTGGTGGACTCTCTCTTTCTACAATCTGACATTGATAGACTAGTGACATGGTGTCGTGTAAACCACCTCTGTCTCAACGCGTCGAAATGCAATGTCATTCGCTTCTCTCGCAAATTAAGACCGCTTATTCACCCTTACACTTTAGACGGCTCCTCTTTAACTGATGTCCACCTCATCCGCGACCTAGGCCTCTTCTTGACGAGAGATCTGTCTTTCTCGACTCATCTGAACAGCATTGTCAGTTCCGGCCTTAACACCTTAGGCTTTATTTTCCGCACCTCTAAGCACTTCTCTAATGCCTCCACACTAGTCAGATTGTACACTTCCCTGGTTCGACCTCGTCTAGAATATGGCTCAATCATATGGTCTCCCTACTTCAGGAACCAAATAGACTCTCTCGAACGCGTCCAACACAAATTCCTGAGGCTTGTTTCTCGTTTTACCGAAATACCTATGTCCCCTTTCAACCACAATTATAAACCCTATCTCTCTCGCTTCAGGCTATCTACCCTTCAGCAACGGCGCCTCACTGCCGATCTACTGTTCATCTTCAAAGTTATTAATCACATGATCTCCTGCCCAGATATTCTTTCTGACCTAAAATTCCACGTCCCCTCCACTCAACTAAGGACACATACTTTATTCTATATTAATTCTCACCGAACTCTTTACGGCAAACATAATTGTTTAAATCGATTGTGCACCAACGCGAACATTTTCTGTAACTCACTTCACTTCTTCGGGACCCCCTATACAGCTTTTAAGCACTCCGTTCAATCTGTTGTAAATAGTAATTCGACCTAGCTTTTCTCTTCTCTTTTGCCGTTCATGCCATATTCGCTCATATTACATATTACATCCCTCATTTTATTTCTGCTCCATTTATAGGTCTTTCACAGTTCATTGTATTTTTCTTCTGTATCTCTTCTACAATTTTCTTGCACTGTTCTACCTCGCAATCTTGTACTCTAGTCGTCGTATCTATCTACTGTAACTATCTTGTACCTACTGTAACCGCATCATTTTTATATCTTTTTTATATTTTTGTATTATCCTGTATTATTACTCTGCTATCTTATATTACTGTATCTTTTACGATTCTACTACTCTGTGTGTTTTTCAAATTGTATACTAAAGGGTTTTTTTTGCCCGTGGATTAACGGAATAAATAATAATAATAATAATAATATCGAGGTTTCCAAGCTCAACGAGTGAATTTTCAATAGGAAGGATTATTGCGACGCCTGGGTACTGAATCTTTAGCTGTTGTCGATGCAGATCGATTGGAAATGTCGAATATCGCATTTGCCATGCTATACGGGTGTATTTATGATAATAAAGACTATTGCGACGCCTGGGAACTGAATCTTCAGCTGTTGTCGATGCAGATCGATAGAAATGTCGAATATCGCATTTTGCATGCTATACGGGTGTATTTTTGATAATAAAGACTATTGCGACGCCTGGGAACTGAATCTTTAGCTGTTGTCGATGCAGGTCGATTGGAGATGTCGAATATCGAGGTTTCCAAGCTCAACGAGTGAATTTTCAATAAGAAGGGCTATTGCGACGCCTGGGATCTGAATCTTTAGCTGTTGTCGATGCAGATCGATTGGAAATGTTGAATATCGCGTTTTCCAAGCTGTTCGAGTGAATTTTCAATAAGCACTATTGCGACGCCTCGGAACTGAATCTTTAGCTGTTGTCGATGCAGATCGATTGGAAATGTCGAATATCGCATTTTCCATGCTATACGGGTGTATTTTTGATAATAAGGACTATTGCGTCGCCTGGGAACTGAATCTTAAGCTGTTGTCGATGCAGATCCATTGGAAATGTCGAATATCGCATTTTCCAAGCTACACGGGTGTATTTATGATAATAAAGACTATTGCGACGCCTGGGAACTGAATCTTTAGCTGTTGTCGATGCAGGTCGATTGGAGATGTCGAATATCGAGGTTTCCAAGCTCAACGAGTGAATTTTCAATAAGAAGGGCTATTGCGACGCCTGGGAACTGAATCTTCAGCTGTTGTCGATGCAGGTCGATTGGAGATGTTGAATATCGCGTTTTCCAAGCTGTTCGAGTGAATTTTCAATAAGCACTATTGCGACGCCTCGGAACTGAATCTTTAGCTGTTGTCGATGCAGATCGATTGGAAATGTCGAATATCGCATTTTCCATGCTATACGGGTGTATTTTTGATAATAAGGACTATTGCGTCGCCTGGGAACTGAATCTTAAGCTGTTGTCGATGCAGATCCATTGGAAATGTCGAATATCGCATTTTCCAAGCTACACGGGTGTATTTATGATAATAAAGACTATTGCGACGCCTGGGAACTGAATCTTTAGCTGTTGTCGATGCAGGTCGATTGGAGATGTCGAATATCGAGGTTTCCAAGCTCAACGAGTGAATTTTCAATAAGAAGGGCTATTGCGACGCCTGGGATCTGAATCTTTAGCTGTTGTCGATGCAGATCGATTGGAAATGTTGAATATCGCGTTTTCCAAGCTGTTCGAGTGAATTTTCAATAAGCACTATTGCGACGCCTGGGAACTGCATCTTTGGCTGTTGTCGATGCAGGTCGATTGGAGATGTCGAATATCGAGGTTTCCAAGCTCAACGAGTGAATTTTCAATAAGAAGGGCTATTGCGACGCCTGGGATCTGAATCTTTAGCTGTTGTCGATGCAGATCGATTGGAAATGTTGAATATCGCGTTTTCCAAGCTGTTCGAGTGAATTTTCAATAAGCACTATTGCGACGCCTCGGAACTGAATCTTTAGCTGTTGTCGATGCAGATCGATTGGAAATGTCGAATATCGCATTTTCCATGCTATACGGGTGTATTTTTGATAATAAGGACTATTGCGACGCCTGGGAACTGAATCTTCAGCTGTTGTCGATGCAGATCGATAGAAATGTCGAATATCGCATTTTGCATGCTATACGGGTGTATTTTTGATAATAAAGACTATTGCGACGCCTGGGAACTGAATCTTTAGCTGTTGTCGATGCAGGTCGATTGGAGATGTCGAATATCGAGGTTTCCAAGCTCAACGAGTGAATTTTCAATAAGAAGGGCTATTGCGACGCCTGGGAACTGAATCTTCAGCTGTTGTCGATGCAGGTCGATTGGAGATGTTGAATATCGCGTTTTCCAAGCTGTTCGAGTGAATTTTCAATAAGCACTATTGCGACGCCTCGGAACTGAATCTTTAGCTGTTGTCGATGCAGATCGATTGGAAATGTCGAATATCGCATTTTCCATGCTATACGGGTGTATTTTTGATAATAAGGACTATTGCGTCGCCTGGGAACTGAATCTTAAGCTGTTGTCGATGCAGATCCATTGGAAATGTCGAATATCGCATTTTCCAAGCTACACGGGTGTATTTATGATAATAAAGACTATTGCGACGCCTGGGAACTGAATCTTTAGCTGTTGTCGATGCAGGTCGATTGGAGATGTCGAATATCGAGGTTTCCAAGCTCAACGAGTGAATTTTCAATAAGAAGGGCTATTGCGACGCCTGGGATCTGAATCTTTAGCTGTTGTCGATGCAGATCGATTGGAAATGTTGAATATCGCGTTTTCCAAGCTGTTCGAGTGAATTTTCAATAAGCACTATTGCGACGCCTGGGAACTGCATCTTTGGCTGTTGTCGATGCAGGTCGATTGGAGATGTCGAATATCGAGGTTTCCAAGCTCAACGAGTGAATTTTCAATAAGAAGGGCTATTGCGACGCCTGGGATCTGAATCTTTAGCTGTTGTCGATGCAGATCGATTGGAAATGTTGAATATCGCGTTTTCCAAGCTGTTCGAGTGAATTTTCAATAAGCACTATTGCGACGCCTCGGAACTGAATCTTTAGCTGTTGTCGATGCAGATCGATTGGAAATGTCGAATATCGCATTTTCCATGCTATACGGGTGTATTTTTGATAATAAGGACTATTGCGACGCCTGGGAACTGAATCTTCAGCTGTTGTCGATGCAGATCGATAGAAATGTCGAATATCGCATTTTGCATGCTATACGGGTGTATTTTTGATAATAAAGACTATTGCGACGCCTGGGAACTGAATCTTTAGCTGTTGTCGATGCAGGTCGATTGGAGATGTCGAATATCGAGGTTTCCAAGCTCAACGAGTGAATTTTCAATAAGAAGGGCTATTGCGACGCCTGGGAACTGAATCTTCAGCTGTTGTCGATGCAGGTCGATTGGAGATGTCGAATATCGACGTTTCCAAGCTCAACGAGTGAATTTTCAATAAGAAGGGCTATTGCGACGCCTGGGAACTGAATCTCTAGCTGTTGTCGATGCAGATCGATTGGAAATGTCGAATATCGCATTTTCCATGCTATACGGGTGTATTTTTGATAATAAAGACTATTGCGACGCCTGGGAACAGAATCTTTAGCTGTTGTCGATGCAGATCGATTGGGAATGTCGAATATCGCGTTTTCCAAGTTGAACGAGTGAATTTTCAATAAGCACTATTGCGACGCCTGGGAACTGCATCTTTGGCTGTTGTCGATGCAGGTCGATTGGAGATGTCGAATATCGAGGTTTCCAAGCTCAACGAGTGAATTTTCAATAAGAAGGGCTATTGCGACGCCTGGGATCTGAATCTTTAGCTGTTGTCGATGCAGATCGATTGGAAATGTTGAATATCGCGTTTTCCAAGCTGTTCGAGTGAATTTTCAATAAGCACTATTGCGACGCCTCGGAACTGAATCTTTAGCTGTTGTCGATGCAGATCGATTGGAAATGTCGAATATCGCATTTTCCAGGCTATACGGGTGTATTTTTGATAATAAGGACTATTGCGTCGCCTGGGAACTGAATCTTTAGCTGTTGTCGATGCAGATCCATTGGAAATGTCGATTATCGCATTTTCCAAGCTATACGGGTGTATTTATGATAATAAAGACTATTGCGACGCCTGGGAACTGAATCTTCAGCTGTTGTCGATGCAGGTCGATTGGAGATGTCGAATATCGAGGTTTCCAAGCTCAACGAGTGAATTTTCAATAAGAAGGGCTATTGCGACGCCTGGGAACTGAATCTCTAGCTGTTGTCGATGCAGATCGATTGGAAATGTCGATTATCGCATTTTCCATGCTATACGGGTGTATTTTTGATAATAAAGACTATTGCGACGCCTGGGAACAGAATCTTTAGCTGTTGTCGATGCAGATCGATTGGGAATGTCGAATATCGCGTTTTCCAAGTTGAACGAGTGAATTTTCAATAAGCACTATTGCGACGCCTGGGAACTGCATCTTTAGCTGTTGTCGATGCAGGTCGATTGGAGATGTCGAATATCGAGGTTTCCAAGCTCAACGAGTGAATTTTCAATAAGAAGGGCTATTGCGACGCCTAGGAACTGAATCTTTAGCTGTTGTCGATGCAGATCGATTGGAAATGTCGAATATCGCATTTTCCATGCTATACGGGTGTATTTTTGATAATAAAGACTATTGCGACGCCTGGCAACAGAATCTTTAGCTGTTGTCGATGCAGATCGATTGGAAATGTCCAATATCGCGTTTTCCAAGCTGTACGAGTGAATTTTCAATAAGCACTATTGCGACGCCTGGGAACTGCATCTTTGGCTGTTGTCGATGCAGGTCGATTGGAGATGTCGAATATCGAGGTTTCCAAGCTCAACGAGTGAATTTTCAATAAGAAGGGCTATTGCGACCCCTGGGATCTGAATCTTTAGCTGTTGTCGATGCAGATCGATTGGAAATGTTGAATATCGCGTTTTTCAAGCTGTTCGAGTGAATTTTCAATAAGCACTATTGCGACGCCTCGGAACTGAATCTTTAGCTGTTGTCGATGCAGGTCGATTGGAGATGTCGAATATCGAGGTTTCCAAGCTCAACGAGTGAATTTTCAATAAGAAGGACTATTGCGACGCCTAGGAACTGAATCTTTAGCTGTTGTCGATGCAGATCGATTGGAAATGTCGAATATCGCATTTGCCATGCTATACGGGTGTATTTTAGATAATAAAGACTATTGCGACGCCTGGGAACTGAATCTTTAGCTGTTGTCGATGCAGATCGATTGGAAATGTCGAATATCGCATTTTCCATGCTATACGGGTGTATTTTTGATAATAAGGACTATTGCGTCGCCTGGGAACTGAATCTTAAGCTGTTGTCGATGCAGATCCATTGGAAATGTCGAATATCGCATTTTTCATGCTATACGGGGTGTATTTATGATAATAAAGACCATTGCTACGCCTGGGAACTGAATCTTCAGCTGTTGTCGATGCAGATCGATGGAAATGTCGAATATCGCATTTTCCATGCTATACGGGTGTATTTTTGATAATAAGGACTATTGCGACGCCTGGGAACTGAATCATTAGCTGTTGTCGATGCAGGTCGATTGGAGGTGTCGAATATCGAGGTTTCCAAGCTCAACGAGTGAATTTTCAATAAGAAGGGCTATTGCGACGCCTGGGAACTGAATCTCTAGCTCTTGTCGATGCAGATCGATTGGAAATGTCGAATATCGCATTTTCCATGCTATACGGATGTATTTTTGATAATAAAGACTATTGCGACGCCTGGGAACTGAATCACTAGCTGTTGTCGATGCAGGTCGAAAGGAGATGACGAATATCGAGGTTTCCAAGCTCAACGAGTGAATTTTCAATAAGAAGGGCTATTGCGACGCCTGGGAACTGAATCTTTAGCTGTTGTCGATGCAGATCGATTGGAAATGTCGAATATCGCATTTTCCATGCTATACGGGTGTATTTTTGATAATAAAGACTATTGCGACGCCTGAGAACAGAATCTTTAGCTGTTGTCGATGCAGATCGATTGGAAATTTCGAATATCGCGTTTTCCAAGCTGTACGAGTGGATTTTCAATAATCACTATTGCGACGCCTGGGAACTGAATCTTTAGCTGTTGTTGATGCAGATCGATTGGAAATGTCGAATATCGCGTTTTCCAAGCTCTATGAGTGAATTTTCAATAAGGACTATTGCGACGCCTGGGAACTGCATCTTTGGCTGTTGTCGATGCAGATCGATTGGAAATGTCGAATATCGCGTTTTTCAAGCACTACGAGTGAATTTTCCATAAGGACTATTGCGACGCCTGGGAACTGAATCTGTAGCTGTTGTCGATGCAGGTCGATTGGAGATGTCGAATATCGAGGTTTCCAAGCTCAACGAGTGAATTTTCAATAAGAAGGACTATTGCGACGCCTAGGAACTGAATCTTTAGCTGTTGTCGATGCAGATCGATTGGAAATGTCGAATATCGCATTTTCCATGCTATACGGGTGTATTTTTGATAATAAGGACTATTGCGTCGCCTGGGAACTGAATCTTAAGCTGTTGTCGATGCAGATCCATTGGAAATGTCGAATATCGCATTTTTCATGCTATACGGGGTGTATTTATGATAATAAAGACCATTGCTACGCCTGGGAACTGAATCTTCAGCTGTTGTCGATGCAGATCGATGGAAATGTCGAATATCGCATTTTCCATGCTATACGGGTGTATTTTTGATAATAAGGACTATTGCGACGCCTGGGAACTGAATCATTAGCTGTTGTCGATGCAGGTCGATTGGAGGTGTCGAATATCGAGGTTTCCAAGCTCAACGAGTGAATTTTCAATAAGAAGGGCTATTGCGACGCCTGGGAACTGAATCTCTAGCTCTTGTCGATGCAGATCGATTGGAAATGTCGAATATCGCATTTTCCATGCTATACGGATGTATTTTTGATAATAAAGACTATTGCGACGCCTGGGAACTGAATCACTAGCTGTTGTCGATGCAGGTCGAAAGGAGATGACGAATATCGAGGTTTCCAAGCTCAACGAGTGAATTTTCAATAAGAAGGGCTATTGCGACGCCTGGGAACTGAATCTCTAGCTCTTGTCGATGCAGATCGATTGGAAATGTCGAATATCGCATTTTCCATGCTATACGGGTGTATTTTTGATAATAAAGACTATTGCGACGCCTGAGAACAGAATCTTTAGCTGTTGTCGATGCAGATCGATTGGAAATTTCGAATATCGCGTTTTCCACGCTGTACGAGTGGATTTTCAATAATCACTATTGCGACGCCTGGGAACTGAATCTTTAGCTGTTGTTGATGCAGATCGATTGGAAATGTCGAATATCGCGTTTTCCAAGCTCTATGAGTGAATTTTCAATAAGGACTATTGCGACGCCTGGGAACTGCATCTTTGGCTGTTGTCGATGCAGATCGATTGGAAATGTCGAATATCGCGTTTTTCAAGCACTACGAGTGAATTTTCCATAAGGACTATTGCGACGCCTGGGAACTGAATCTGTAGCTGTTGTCGATGCAGGTCGATTGGAGATGTCGAATATCGAGGTTTCCAAGCTGATCGAGCGAATTTTCAATAAGAAGTACTATTGCGACGCCTGGGAACTGAATCTTTAGCTGTTGTCGATGCAGATCGATTGGACATGTCGAATATCGCATTTTCCAAGCTATACGGGTGTATTTTTGATAATAAGGACTATTGCGTCGCCTGGGAACTGAATCTTTAGCTGTTGTCGAAGCAGATCGATTGGAAATGTCGAATATCGCGTTTTCCAAGTTGTACGAGTGAATTTTCAATAAGCACTATTGCGACGCCTGGGAACTGAATCTTTAGCTGTTGTCGATGCAGATCGATTGGAAATGTCGAATATCGCATTTTCCACGCTATACGGGTGTATTTTTGATAATAATGACTATTGCGATGCCTGGGAACTGAATCTTTAGCTGTTGTCGATGCAGGTCGATTGCAGATGTCGAATATCGAGGTTTCCAGGCTCAACGAGTGAATTTTCAATAAGAAGGGCTATTGCGACGCCTGGGAACTGAATCTCTAGCTGTTGTCGATGCAGATCGATTGGAAATGTCGAATATCGCATTTTCCATGCTATACGGGTGTATTTTTGATAATAAAGACTATTGCGACGCCTGGGAACAGAATCCTTAGCTGTTGTCGATGCAGATCGATTGGGAATGTCGAATATCGCGTTTTCCAAGTTGTACGAGTGAATTTTCAATAAGCACTATTGCGACGCCTGGGAACTGAATCTTTAGCTGTTGTTGATGCAGATCGATTGGAAATGTCGAATATCGCGTTTTCCAAGCTCTATGAGTGAATGTTCAATAAGGACTATTGCGACGCCTGGGAACTGAATCTTCAGCTGTTGTCGATGCAGATCTATGGAGATGTCGAATATCGCATTTTCCATGCTATACGGGTGTATTTTTGATAATAAAGACTATTGCGGCGCCTGAGAACAGAATCTCTAGCTGTTGTCGATGCAGATCGATTGGAAATTTCGAATATCGCGTTTTCCAAGCTGTACGAGTGAATTTTCAATAATCACTATTGCGACGCCTGTTGTCGATGTAGATCGATTGGAAATGTCGAATATCGCATTTGCCATGCTATACGGGTGTATTTTTGATAATAAAGACTATTGCGACGCCTGGGAACTGAATCTTTAGCTGTTGTCGATGCAGATCGATTGGAAATGTCGAATATTCGCATTTTCCATGCTATACGGGTGTATTTTTGATAATAAAGACTATTGCGACGCCTGGGAACTTAATCTTCAGCTGTTGTCGATGCAGATCGATGGAAATGACGAATATCGCATTTTCCATGCTATACGGGTGTATTTTTGATAATAAGGACTATTGCGACGCCTGGGAACTGAATCTTTAGCTGTTGTCGATGCAGGTCGATTGGAGATGTCGAATATCGAGGTTTCCAAGCTCAACGAGTGAATTTTCAATAAGAAGGGCTATTGCGACGCCTAGGAACTGAATCTTTAGCTGTTGTCGATGCAGATCGATTGGAAATGTCGAATATCGCGTTTTCCAAGCTGTACGAGTGAATTTTCAATAAGCACTATTGCGACGCCTCGGAACTGAATCTTTAGCTGTTGTCGATGCAGGTCGATTGGAGATGTCGAATATCGAGGTTTCCAAGCTCAACGAGTGAATTTTCAATAAGAAGGACTATTGCGACGCCTAGGAACTGAATCTTTAGCTGTTGTCGATGCAGATCGATTGGAAATGTCGAATATCGCATTTGCCATGCTATACGGGTGTATTTTAGATAATAAAGACTATTGCGACGCCTGGGAACTGAATCTTTAGCTGTTGTCGATGCAGATCGATTGGAAATGTCGAATATCGCATTTTCCATGCTATACGGGTGTATTTTTGATATTAAGGCCTATTGCGTCGCCTGGGAACTGAATCTTAAGCTGTTGTCGATGCAGATCCATTGGAAATGTCGAATATCGCATTTTTCATGCTATACGGGTGTATTTTTGATAATAAAGACTATTGCGACGCCTGGGAACTGAATCACTAGCTGTTGTCGATGCAGGCCGATTGGAGATGACGAATATCGAGGTTTCCAAGCTCAACGAGTGAATTTTCAATAAGAAGGGCTATTGCGACGCCTGGGAACTGAATCTTTAGCTGTTGTCGATGCAGATCGATTGGAAATGTCGAATATCGAGGTTTCCAAGCTCAACGAGTGAATTTTCAATAAGAAGGGCTATTGCGACGCCTAGGAACTGAATCTTTAGCTGTTGTCGATGCAGATCGATTGGAAATGTCGAATATCGCGTTTTCCAAGCTGTACGAGTGAATTTTCAATAAGCACTATTGCGACGCCTCGGAACTGAATCTTTAGCTGTTGTCGATGCAGGTCGATTGGAGATGTCGAATATCGAGGTTTCCAAGCTCAACGAGTGAATTTTCAATAAGAAGGACTATTGCGACGCCTAGGAACTGAATCTTTAGCTGTTGTCGATGCAGATCGATTGGAAATGTCGAATATCGCATTTGCCATGCTATACGGGTGTATTTTAGATAATAAAGACTATTGCGACGCCTGGGAACTGAATCTTTAGCTGTTGTCGATGCAGATCGATTGGAAATGTCGAATATCGCATTTTCCATGCTATACGGGTGTATTTTTGATATTAAGGCCTATTGCGTCGCCTGGGAACTGAATCTTAAGCTGTTGTCGATGCAGATCCATTGGAAATGTCGAATATCGCATTTTTCATGCTATACGGGTGTATTTTTGATAATAAAGACTATTGCGACGCCTGGGAACTGAATCACTAGCTGTTGTCGATGCAGGCCGATTGGAGATGACGAATATCGAGGTTTCCAAGCTCAACGAGTGAATTTTCAATAAGAAGGGCTATTGCGACGCCTGGGAACTGAATCTTTAGCTGTTGTCGATGCAGATCGATTGGAAATGTCGAATATCGAGGTTTCCAAGCTCAACGAGTGAATTTTCAATAAGAAGGGCTATTGCGACGCCTAGGAACTGAATCTTTAGCTGTTGTCGATGCAGATCGATTGGAAATGTCGAATATCGCGTTTTCCAAGCTGTACGAGTGAATTTTCAATAAGCACTATTGCGACGCCTCGGAACTGAATCTTTAGCTGTTGTCGATGCAGGTCGATTGGAGATGTCGAATATCGAGGTTTCCAAGCTCAACGAGTGAATTTTCAATAAGAAGGACTATTGCGACGCCTAGGAACTGAATCTTTAGCTGTTGTCGATGCAGATCGATTGGAAATGTCGAATATCGCATTTGCCATGCTATACGGGTGTATTTTAGATAATAAAGACTATTGCGACGCCTGGGAACTGAATCTTTAGCTGTTGTCGATGCAGATCGATTGGAAATGTCGAATATCGCATTTTCCATGCTATACGGGTGTATTTTTGATATTAAGGCCTATTGCGTCGCCTGGGAACTGAATCTTAAGCTGTTGTCGATGCAGATCCATTGGAAATGTCGAATATCGCATTTTTCATGCTATACGGGTGTATTTTTGATAATAAAGACTATTGCGACGCCTGGGAACTGAATCACTAGCTGTTGTCGATGCAGGCCGATTGGAGATGACGAATATCGAGGTTTCCAAGCTCAACGAGTGAATTTTCAATAAGAAGGGCTATTGCGACGCCTGGGAACTGAATCTTTAGCTGTTGTCGATGCAGATCGATTGGAAATGTCGAATATCGAGGTTTCCAAGCTCAACGAGTGAATTTTCAATAAGAAGGGCTATTGCGACGCCTAGGAACTGAATCTTTAGCTGTTGTCGATGCAGATCGATTGGAAATGTCGAATATCGCGTTTTCCAAGCTGTACGAGTGAATTTTCAATAAGCACTATTGCGACGCCTCGGAACTGAATCTTTAGCTGTTGTCGATGCAGGTCGATTGGAGATGTCGAATATCGAGGTTTCCAAGCTCAACGAGTGAATTTTCAATAAGAAGGACTATTGCGACGCCTAGGAACTGAATCTTTAGCTGTTGTCGATGCAGATCGATTGGAAATGTTGAATATCGCATTTGCCATGCTATACGGGTGTATTTTAGATAATAAAGACTATTGCGACGCCTGGGAACTGAATCTTTAGCTGTTGTCGATGCAGATCGATTGGAAATGTCGAATATCGCATTTTCCATGCTATACGGGTGTATTTTTGATATTAAGGCCTATTGCGTCGCCTGGGAACTGAATCTTAAGCTGTTGTCGATGCAGATCCATTGGAAATGTCGAATATCGCATTTTTCATGCTATACGGGTGTATTTTTGATAATAAAGACTATTGCGACGCCTGGGAACTGAATCACTAGCTGTTGTCGATGCAGGCCGATTGGAGATGACGAATATCGAGGTTTCCAAGCTCAACGAGTGAATTTTCAATAAGAAGGGCTATTGCGACGCCTGGGAACTGAATCTTTAGCTGTTGTCGATGCAGATCGATTGGAAATGTCGAATATCGCATTTTCCATGCTATACGGGTGTATTTTTGATAATAAAGACTATTGCGACGCCTGAGAACAGAATCTTTAGCTGTTGTCGATGCAGATCGATTGGAAATGTCGAATATCGCGTTTTCCAAGTTGTACGAGTGAATTTTCAATAAGCACTATTGCGACGCCTGGGAACTGAATCTTTAGCTGTTGTCGATGCAGATCGATTGGACATGTCGAATATCGCATTTTCCATGTTATACGGGTGTATTTTTGATAATAAGGACTATTGCGTCGCCTGGGAACTGAATCTTTAGCTGTTGTCGAAGCAGATCGATTGGAAATGTCGAATATCGCGTTTTCCAAGTTGTAAGAGTGAATTTTCAATAAGCACTATTGCGACGCCTGGGAACTGAATCTTTAGCTTTTGTCGATGCAGATCGATTGGAAATGTCGAATATCGCATTTTCCATGCTATACGGGTGTATTTTTGATAATAAAGACTATTGCGACGCCTGGGAGCTGAATCTTTAGCTGTTGTCGATGCAGGTCGATTGCAGATGTCGAATATCGAGGTTTCCAGGCTCAACGAGTGAATTTTCAATAAGAAGGGCTATTGCGGCGCCTGGGAACTGAATCTCTAGCTGTTGTCGATGCAGATCGATTGGAAATGTCGAATATCGCATTTTCCATGCTATACGGGTGTATTTTTGATAATAATGACTATTGCGACGCCTGGGAACAGAATCCTTAGCTGTTGTCGATGCAGATCGATTGGGAATGTCGAATATCGCGTTTTCCAAGTTGTACGAGTGAATTTTCAATAAGCACTATTGCGACGCCTGGGAACTGAATCTTTAGCTGTTGTTGATGCAGATCGATTGGAAATGTCGAATATCGCGTTTTCCAAGCTCTATGAGTGAATGTTCAATAAGGACCATTGCGACGCCTGGGAACTGAATCTTTAGCTGTTGTCGATGCAGATCGATTGGAAATGTCGAATATCGCAGTTTCCATGCTATACGGGTGTATTTTTGATAATAAGGACTATTGCGTCGCCTGGGAACTGAATCTTAAGCTGTTGTCGATGCAGATCCATTGGAAATGTCGAATATCGCATTTTTCATGCTATACGGGTGTATTTATGATAATAAAGACCATTGCTACGCCTGGGAACTGAATCTTCAGCTGTTGTCGATGCAGATCGATGGAAGTGTCGAATATCGCATTTTCCATGCTATACGGGTGTATTTTTGATAATAAGGACTATTGCGACGCCTGGGAACTGAATCTTTAGCTGTTGTCGATGCAGGTCGATTGGAGGTGTCGAATATCGAGGTTTCCAAGCTCAACGAGTGAATTTTCAATAAGAAGGGCTATTGCGACGCCTGGGAACTGAATCTCTAGCTCTTGTCGATGCAGATCGATTGGAAATGTCGAATATCGCATTTTCCATGCTATACGGATGTATTTTTGATAATAAAGACTATTGCGACGCCTGGGAACTGAATCACTAGCTGTTGTCGATGCAGGTCGAAAGGAGATGACGAATATCGAGGTTTCCAAGCTCAACGAGTGAATTTTCAATAAGAAGGGCTATTGCGACGCCTGGGAACTGAATCTTTAGCTGTTGTCGATGCAGATCGATTGGAAATGTCGAATATCGCGTTTTCCAAGCTCTATGAGTGAATTTTCAATAAGGACTATTGCGACGCCTGGGAACTGCATCTTTGGCTGTTGTCGATGCAGATCGATTGGAAATGTCGAATATCGCGTTTTTCAAGCACTACGAGTGAATTTTCCATAAGGACTATTGCGACGCCTGGGAACTGAATCTTTAGCTGTTGTCGATGCAGGTCGATTGGAGATGTCGAATATCGAGGTTTCCAAGCTGATCGAGCGAATTTTCAATAAGAAGGACTATTGCGACGCCTGGGAACTGAATCTTTAGCTGTTGTCGATGCAGATCGATTGGACATGTCGAATATCGTATTTTCCAAGCTATACGGGTGTATTTTTGATAATAAGGACTATTGCGTCGCCTGGGAACTGAATCTTTAGCTGTTGTCGAAGCAGATCGATTGGAAATGTCGAATATCGCGTTTTCCAAGTTGTACGAGTGAATTTTCAATAAGCACTATTGCGACGCCTGGGAACTGAATCTTTAGCTGTTGTCGATGCAGATCGATTGGAAATGTCGAATATCGCATTTTCCACGCTATACGGGTGTATTTTTGATAATAAAGACTATTGCGATGCCTGGGAACTGAATCTTTAGCTGTTGTCGATGCAGGTCGATTGCAGATGTCGAATATCGAGGTTTCCAAGCTCAACGAGTGAATTTTCAATAAGAAGGACTATTGCGACGCCTGGGTACTGAATCTTTAGCTGTTGTCGATGCAGATCGATTGGAAATGTCGAATATCGCATTTTCCATGCTATACGGGTGTATTTTTGATAATAATGACTATTGCGACGCCTGGGAACAGAATCCTTAGCTGTTGTCGATGCAGATCGATTGGGGATGTCGAATATCGCGTTTTCCAAGTTGTACGAGTGAATTTTCAATAAGCACTATTGCGACGCCTGGGAACTGAATCTTTAGCTGTTGTTGATGCAGATCGATTGGAAATGTCGAATATCGCGTTTTCCAAGCTCTATGAGTGAATGTTCAATAAGGACTATTGCGACGCCTGGGAACTGAATCTTTAGCTGTTGTCGATGCAGATCGATTGGAAATGTCGAATATCGCAATTTCCATGCTATACGGGTGTATTTTTGATAATAAGGACTACTGCGTCGCCTGGGAACTGAATCTTAAGCTGTTGTCGATGCAGATCCATTGGAAATGTCGAATAACGCATTTTCCAAGCTATGCGGGTGCATTTTTGATAATAAAGACTATTGCGACACCTGGGAACTGAATCTTTAGCTGTTGTCGATGCAGGTCGATTGGAGATGTCGAATATCGAGGTTTCCAAGCTCAACGAGTGAATTTTCAATAAGAAGGACTATTGCGACGCCTGGGTACTGAACCTTTAGCTGTTGTCGATGCAGATCGATTGGAAATGTCGAATATCGCATTTTCCATGCTATACGGGTGTATTTTTGATAATAATGACTATTGCGACGCCTGGGAACAGAATCCTTAGCTGTTGTCGATGCAGATCGATTGGGAATGTCGAATATCGCGTTTTCCAATTTGTACGAGTGAATTTTCAATAAGCACTATTGCGACGCCTGGGAACTGAATCTTTAGCTGTTGTTGATGCAGATCAATTGGAAATGTCGAATATCGCGTTTTCCAAGCTCTATGAGTGAATTTTCAATAAGGACTATTGCGACGCCTGGGAACTGCATCTTTGGCTGTTGTCGATGCAGATCGATTGGAAATGTCGACTATCGCGTTTTTCAAGCACTACGAGTGAATTTTCCATAAGGACTATTGCGACGCCTGGGAACTGAATCTGTAGCTGTTGTCGATGCAGGTCGATTGGAGATGTCGAATATCGAGGTTTCCAAGCTGATCGAGCGAATTTTCAATAAGAAGGACTATTGCGACGCCTGGGAACTGAATCTTTAGCTGTTGTCGATGCAGATCGATTGGACATGTCGAATATCGTATTTTCCAAGCTATACGGGTGTATTTTTGATAATAAGGACTATTGCGTCGCCTGGGAACTGAATCTTTAGCTGTTGTCGAAGCAGATCGATTGGAAATGTCGAATATCGCGTTTTCCAAGTTGTACGAGTGAATTTTCAATAAGCACTATTGCGACGCCTGGGAACTGAATCTTTAGCTGTTGTCGATGCAGATCGATTGGAAATGTCGAATATCGCATTTTCCACGCTA
Source organism: Nomada flava (assembly GCA_951802745.1). Classification (NCBI taxonomy): domain Eukaryota; kingdom Metazoa; phylum Arthropoda; class Insecta; order Hymenoptera; family Apidae; genus Nomada; species Nomada flava. Next base: position 2,917,278 of record CATOQN010000058.1, on the reverse strand, counting down.
TACGGGTGTATTTTTGATAATAAAGACTATTGCGATGCCTGGGAACTGAATCTTTAGCTGTTGTCGATGCAGGTCGATTGCAGATGTCGAATATCGAGGTTTCCAGGCTCAACGAGTGAATTTTCAATAAGAAGGGCTATTGCGACGCCTGGGAACTGAATCTCTAGCTGTTGTCGATGCAGATCGATTGGAAATGTCGAATATCGCATTTTCCATGCTATACGGGTGTATTTTTGATAATAAAGACTATTGCGACGCCTGGGAACAGAATCCTTAGCTGTTGTCGATGCAGATCGATTGGGAATGTCGAATAGCGCGTTTTCCAAGTTGTACGAGTGAATTTTCAATAAGCACTATTGCGACGCCTGGGAACTGAATCTTTAGCTGTTGTTGATGCAGATCGATTGGAAATGTCGAATATCGCGTTTTCCAAGCTCTATGAGTGAATGTTCAATAAGGACTATTGCGACGCCTGGGAACTGAATCTTCAGCTGTTGTCGATGAAGATCGATGGAAATGTCGAATATCGCATTTTCCATGCTATACGGGTGTATTTTTGATAATAAAGACTATTGCGGCGCCTGAGAACAGAATCTTTAGCTGTTGTCGATGCAGATCGATTGGAAATTTCGAATATCGCGTTTTCCAAGCTGTACGAGTGAATTTTCAATAATCACTATTGCGACGCCTGTTGTCGATGCAGATCGATTGGAAATGTCGAATATCGCATTTGCCATGCTATACGGGTGTATTTTTGATAATAAAGACTATTGCGACGCCTGGGAACTGAATCTTTAGCTGTTGTCGATGCAGATCGATTGGAAATGTCGAATATCGCATTTTCCATGCTATACGGGTGTATTTTTGATATTAAGGCCTATTGCGTCGCCTGGGAACTGAATCTTAAGCTGTTGTCGATGCAGATCCATTGGAAATGTCGAATATCGCATTTTTCATGCTATACGGGTGTATTTTTGATAATAAAGACTATTGCGACGCCTGGGAACTGAATCACTAGCTGTTGTCGATGCAGGCCGATTGGAGATGACGAATATCGAGGTTTCCAAGCTCAACGAGTGAATTTTCAATAAGAAGGGCTATTGCGACGCCTGGGAACTGAATCTTTAGCTGTTGTCGATGCAGATCGATTGGAAATGTCGAATATCGAGGTTTCCAAGCTCAACGAGTGAATTTTCAATAAGAAGGGCTATTGCGACGCCTAGGAACTGAATCTTTAGCTGTTGTCGATGCAGATCGATTGGAAATGTCGAATATCGCGTTTTCCAAGCTGTACGAGTGAATTTTCAATAAGCACTATTGCGACGCCTCGGAACTGAATCTTTAGCTGTTGTCGATGCAGGTCGATTGGAGATGTCGAATATCGAGGTTTCCAAGCTCAACGAGTGAATTTTCAATAAGAAGGACTATTGCGACGCCTAGGAACTGAATCTTTAGCTGTTGTCGATGCAGATCGATTGGAAATGTTGAATATCGCATTTGCCATGCTATACGGGTGTATTTTAGATAATAAAGACTATTGCGACGCCTGGGAACTGAATCTTTAGCTGTTGTCGATGCAGATCGATTGGAAATGTCGAATATCGCATTTTCCATGCTATACGGGTGTATTTTTGATATTAAGGCCTATTGCGTCGCCTGGGAACTGAATCTTAAGCTGTTGTCGATGCAGATCCATTGGAAATGTCGAATATCGCATTTTTCATGCTATACGGGTGAATTTTCAATAAGCACTATTGCGACGCCTCGGAACTGAATCTTTAGCTGTTGTCGATGCAGGTCGATTGGAGATGTCGAATATCGAGGTTTCCAAGCTCAACGAGTGAATTTTCAATAAGAAGGACTATTGCGACGCCTAGGAACTGAATCTTTAGCTGTTGTCGATGCAGATCGATTGGAAATGTTGAATATCGCATTTGCCATGCTATACGGGTGTATTTTAGATAATAAAGACTATTGCGACGCCTGGGAACTGAATCTTTAGCTGTTGTCGATGCAGATCGATTGGAAATGTCGAATATCGCATTTTCCATGCTATACGGGTGTATTTTTGATATTAAGGCCTATTGCGTCGCCTGGGAACTGAATCTTAAGCTGTTGTCGATGCAGATCCATTGGAAATGTCGAATATCGCATTTTTCATGCTATACGGGTGTATTTTTGATAATAAAGACTATTGCGACGCCTGGGAACTGAATCACTAGCTGTTGTCGATGCAGGCCGATTGGAGATGACGAATATCGAGGTTTCCAAGCTCAACGAGTGAATTTTCAATAAGAAGGGCTATTGCGACGCCTGGGAACTGAATCTTTAGCTGTTGTCGATGCAGATCGATTGGAAATGTCGAATATCGCATTTTCCATGCTATACGGGTGTATTTTTGATAATAAAGACTATTGCGACGCCTGAGAACAGAATCTTTAGCTGTTGTCGATGCAGATCGATTGGAAATGTCGAATATCGCGTTTTCCAAGTTGTACGAGTGAATTTTCAATAAGCACTATTGCGACGCCTGGGAACTGAATCTTTAGCTGTTGTCGATGCAGATCGATTGGACATGTCGAATATCGCATTTTCCATGTTATACGGGTGTATTTTTGATAATAAGGACTATTGCGTCGCCTGGGAACTGAATCTTTAGCTGTTGTCGAAGCAGATCGATTGGAAATGTCGAATATCGCGTTTTCCAAGTTGTAAGAGTGAATTTTCAATAAGCACTATTGCGACGCCTGGGAACTGAATCTTTAGCTTTTGTCGATGCAGATCGATTGGAAATGTCGAATATCGCATTTTCCATGCTATACGGGTGTATTTTTGATAATAAAGACTATTGCGACGCCTGGGAGCTGAATCTTTAGCTGTTGTCGATGCAGGTCGATTGCAGATGTCGAATATCGAGGTTTCCAGGCTCAACGAGTGAATTTTCAATAAGAAGGGCTATTGCGGCGCCTGGGAACTGAATCTCTAGCTGTTGTCGATGCAGATCGATTGGAAATGTCGAATATCGCATTTTCCATGCTATACGGGTGTATTTTTGATAATAATGACTATTGCGACGCCTGGGAACAGAATCCTTAGCTGTTGTCGATGCAGATCGATTGGGAATGTCGAATATCGCGTTTTCCAAGTTGTACGAGTGAATTTTCAATAAGCACTATTGCGACGCCTGGGAACTGAATCTTTAGCTGTTGTTGATGCAGATCGATTGGAAATGTCGAATATCGCGTTTTCCAAGCTCTATGAGTGAATGTTCAATAAGGACCATTGCGACGCCTGGGAACTGAATCTTTAGCTGTTGTCGATGCAGATCGATTGGAAATGTCGAATATCGCAGTTTCCATGCTATACGGGTGTATTTTTGATAATAAGGACTATTGCGTCGCCTGGGAACTGAATCTTAAGCTGTTGTCGATGCAGATCCATTGGAAATGTCGAATATCGCATTTTTCATGCTATACGGGTGTATTTATGATAATAAAGACCATTGCTACGCCTGGGAACTGAATCTTCAGCTGTTGTCGATGCAGATCGATGGAAGTGTCGAATATCGCATTTTCCATGCTATACGGGTGTATTTTTGATAATAAGGACTATTGCGACGCCTGGGAACTGAATCTTTAGCTGTTGTCGATGCAGGTCGATTGGAGGTGTCGAATATCGAGGTTTCCAAGCTCAACGAGTGAATTTTCAATAAGAAGGGCTATTGCGACGCCTGGGAACTGAATCTCTAGCTCTTGTCGATGCAGATCGATTGGAAATGTCGAATATCGCATTTTCCATGCTATACGGATGTATTTTTGATAATAAAGACTATTGCGACGCCTGGGAACTGAATCACTAGCTGTTGTCGATGCAGGTCGAAAGGAGATGACGAATATCGAGGTTTCCAAGCTCAACGAGTGAATTTTCAATAAGAAGGGCTATTGCGACGCCTGGGAACTGAATCTTTAGCTGTTGTCGATGCAGATCGATTGGAAATGTCGAATATCGCGTTTTCCAAGCTCTATGAGTGAATTTTCAATAAGGACTATTGCGACGCCTGGGAACTGCATCTTTGGCTGTTGTCGATGCAGATCGATTGGAAATGTCGAATATCGCGTTTTTCAAGCACTACGAGTGAATTTTCCATAAGGACTATTGCGACGCCTGGGAACTGAATCTTTAGCTGTTGTCGATGCAGGTCGATTGGAGATGTCGAATATCGAGGTTTCCAAGCTGATCGAGCGAATTTTCAATAAGAAGGACTATTGCGACGCCTGGGAACTGAATCTTTAGCTGTTGTCGATGCAGATCGATTGGACATGTCGAATATCGTATTTTCCAAGCTATACGGGTGTATTTTTGATAATAAGGACTATTGCGTCGCCTGGGAACTGAATCTTTAGCTGTTGTCGAAGCAGATCGATTGGAAATGTCGAATATCGCGTTTTCCAAGTTGTACGAGTGAATTTTCAATAAGCACTATTGCGACGCCTGGGAACTGAATCTTTAGCTGTTGTCGATGCAGATCGATTGGAAATGTCGAATATCGCATTTTCCACGCTATACGGGTGTATTTTTGATAATAAAGACTATTGCGATGCCTGGGAACTGAATCTTTAGCTGTTGTCGATGCAGGTCGATTGCAGATGTCGAATATCGAGGTTTCCAAGCTCAACGAGTGAATTTTCAATAAGAAGGACTATTGCGACGCCTGGGTACTGAATCTTTAGCTGTTGTCGATGCAGATCGATTGGAAATGTCGAATATCGCATTTTCCATGCTATACGGGTGTATTTTTGATAATAATGACTATTGCGACGCCTGGGAACAGAATCCTTAGCTGTTGTCGATGCAGATCGATTGGGGATGTCGAATATCGCGTTTTCCAAGTTGTACGAGTGAATTTTCAATAAGCACTATTGCGACGCCTGGGAACTGAATCTTTAGCTGTTGTTGATGCAGATCGATTGGAAATGTCGAATATCGCGTTTTCCAAGCTCTATGAGTGAATGTTCAATAAGGACTATTGCGACGCCTGGGAACTGAATCTTTAGCTGTTGTCGATGCAGATCGATTGGAAATGTCGAATATCGCAATTTCCATGCTATACGGGTGTATTTTTGATAATAAGGACTACTGCGTCGCCTGGGAACTGAATCTTAAGCTGTTGTCGATGCAGATCCATTGGAAATGTCGAATAACGCATTTTCCAAGCTATGCGGGTGCATTTTTGATAATAAAGACTATTGCGACACCTGGGAACTGAATCTTTAGCTGTTGTCGATGCAGGTCGATTGCAGATGTCGAATATCGAGGTTTCCAAGCTCAACGAGTGAATTTTCAATAAGAAGGACTATTGCGACGCCTGGGTACTGAACCTTTAGCTGTTGTCGATGCAGATCGATTGGAAATGTCGAATATCGCATTTTCCATGCTATACGGGTGTATTTTTGATAATAATGACTATTGCGACGCCTGGGAACAGAATCCTTAGCTGTTGTCGATGCAGATCGATTGGGAATGTCGAATATCGCGTTTTCCAATTTGTACGAGTGAATTTTCAATAAGCACTATTTCGACGCCTGGGAACTGAATCTTTAGCTGTTGTTGATGCAGATCAATTGGAAATGTCGAATATCGCGTTTTCCAAGCTCTATGAGTGAATTTTCAATAAGGACTATTGCGACGCCTGGGAACTGCATCTTTGGCTGTTGTCGATGCAGATCGATTGGAAATGTCGACTATCGCGTTTTTCAAGCACTACGAGTGAATTTTCCATAAGGACTATTGCGACGCCTGGGAACTGAATCTGTAGCTGTTGTCGATGCAGGTCGATTGGAGATGTCGAATATCGAGGTTTCCAAGCTGATCGAGCGAATTTTCAATAAGAAGGACTATTGCGACGCCTGGGAACTGAATCTTTAGCTGTTGTCGATGCAGATCGATTGGACATGTCGAATATCGTATTTTCCAAGCTATACGGGTGTATTTTTGATAATAAGGACTATTGCGTCGCCTGGGAACTGAATCTTTAGCTGTTGTCGAAGCAGATCGATTGGAAATGTCGAATATCGCGTTTTCCAAGTTGTACGAGTGAATTTTCAATAAGCACTATTGCGACGCCTGGGAACTGAATCTTTAGCTGTTGTCGATGCAGATCGATTGGAAATGTCGAATATCGCATTTTCCACGCTATACGGGTGTATTTTTGATAATAAAGACTATTGCGATGCCTGGGAACTGAATCTTTAGCTGTTGTCGATGCAGGTCGATTGCAGATGTCGAATATCGAGGTTTCCAGGCTCAACGAGTGAATTTTCAATAAGAAGGGCTATTGCGACGCCTGGGAACTGAATCTCTAGCTGTTGTCGATGCAGATCGATTGGAAATGTCGAATATCGCATTTTCCATGCTATACGGGTGTATTTTTGATAATAAAGACTATTGCGACGCCTGGGAACAGAATCCTTAGCTGTTGTCGATGCAGATCGATTGGGAATGTCGAATAGCGCGTTTTCCAAGTTGTACGAGTGAATTTTCAATAAGCACTATTGCGACGCCTGGGAACTGAATCTTTAGCTGTTGTTGATGCAGATCGATTGGAAATGTCGAATATCGCGTTTTCCAAGCTCTATGAGTGAATGTTCAATAAGGACTATTGCGACGCCTGGGAACTGAATCTTCAGCTGTTGTCGATGAAGATCGATGGAAATGTCGAATATCGCATTTTCCATGCTATACGGGTGTATTTTTGATAATAAAGACTATTGCGGCGCCTGAGAACAGAATCTTTAGCTGTTGTCGATGCAGATCGATTGGAAATTTCGAATATCGCGTTTTCCAAGCTGTACGAGTGAATTTTCAATAATCACTATTGCGACGCCTGTTGTCGATGCAGATCGATTGGAAATGTCGAATATCGCATTTGCCATGCTATACGGGTGTATTTTTGATAATAAAGACTATTGCGACGCCTGGGAACTGAATCTTTAGCTGTTGTCGATGCAGATCGATTGGAAATGTCGAATATTCGCATTTTCCATGCTATACGGGTGTATTTTTGATAATAAAGACTATTGCGACGCCTGGGAACTTAATCTTCAGCTGTTGTCGATGCAGATCGATGGAAATGACGAATATCGCATTTTCCATGCTATACGGGTGTATTTTTGATAATAAGGACTATTGCGACGCCAGGGAACTGAATCTTTAGCTGTTGTCGATGCAGGTCGATTGGAGATGTCGAATATCGAGGTTTCCAAGCTCAACGAGTGAATTTTCAATAAGAAGGGCTATTGCGACGCCTAGGAACTGAATCTTTAGCTGTGGTCGATGCAGGTCGATTGGAGATGTCGAATATCGATGTTTCCAAGCTCAACGAGTGAATTTTCAATAAGAAGGACTATTGCGACGCCTAGGAACTGAATCTTTAGCTGTTGTCGATGCAGATCGATTGGAAATGTCGAATATCGCATTTGCCATGCTATACGGGTGTATTTTAGATAATAAAGACTATTGCGACGCCTGGGAACTGAATCTTTAGCTGTTGTCGATGCAGATCGATTGGAAATGTCGAATATCGCAATTTCCATGCTATACGGGTGTATTTTTGATAATAAGGCCTATTGCGTCGCCTGGGAACTGAATCTTAAGCTGTTGTCGATGCAGATCCATTGGAAATGTCGAATATCGCATTTTTCATGCTATACGGGTGTATTTTTGATAATAAGGACTATTGCGACGCCTGGGAACTGAATCTTTAGCTGTTGTCGATGCAGGTCGATTGGAGATGACGAATATCCTACTAGCCAAACTTCACGCTTTTGGCTTTCACGGTACACTGCTTGCATGGCTTGCGAGCTATATCACTGGTAGATTTCAGATAGTCAAATTCAATCAATCCTTCTCCAAAAAATTCCAGGCTACATCCGGAGTCCCTCAAGGTTCCCATCTTGGTCCCATACTCTTTATTCTATTCATTAATGATATCTCGCAAGTCTTCCACCATAGCAGATTCCTACTCTACGCAGACGACTTAAAGCTTTTCCGCCCTGTAAACAGTTTGGTGGACTCTCTCTTTCTACAATCTGACATTGATAGACTAGTGACATGGTGTCGTGTAAACCACCTCTGTCTCAACGCGTCCAAATGCAATGTCATTCGCTTCTCTCGCAAATTAAGACCGCTTATTCACCCTTACACTTTAGACGGCTCCTCTTTAACTGATGTCCACCTCATCCGCGACCTAGGCCTCTTCTTGACGAGAGATCTGTCTTTCTCGACTCATCTGAACAGCATTGTCAGCTCCGGCCTTAACACCTTAGGCTTTATTTTCCGCACCTCTAAGCACTTCTCTAATGCCTCCACACTAGTCAGATTGTACACTTCCCTGGTTCGACCTCGTCTAGAATATGGCTCAATCATATGGTCTCCCTACTTCAGGAACCAAATAGACTCTCTCGAACGCGTCCAACACAAATTCCTGAGGCTTGTTTCTCGTTTTACCGAAATACCTATGTCCCCTTTCAACCACAATTATAAACCCTATCTCTCTCGCTTCAGGCTATCTACCCTTCAGCAACGGCGCCTCACTGCCGATCTACTGTTCATCTTCAAAGTTATTAATCACATGATCTCCTGCCCAGATATTCTTTCTGACCTAAAATTCCACGTCCCCTCCACTCAACTAAGGACACATACTTTATTCTATATTAATTCTCACCGAACTCTTTACGGCAAACATAATTGTTTAAATCGATTGTGCACCAACGCGAACATTTTCTGTAACTCACTTCACTTCTTCGGGACCCCCTATACAGCTTTTAAGCACTCCGTTCAATCTGTTGTAAATAGTAATTCGACCTAGCTTTTCTCTTCTCTTTTGCCGTTCATGCCATATTCGCTCATATTACATATTACATCCCTCATTTTATTTCTGCTCCATTTATAGGTCCTTCACAGTTCATTGTATTTTTCTTCTGTATCTCTTCTACAATTTTCTTGCACTGTTCTACTTCGCAATCTTGTACTCTAGTCGTCGTATCTATCTACTGTAACTATCTTGTACCTACTGTAACCGCATCATTTTTATATCTTTTTTATATTTTTGTATTATCTTGTATTATTACTCTGCTATCTTATATTACTGTATCTTTTACGATTCTACTACTCTGTGTGTTTTTCAAATTGTATACTAAAGGGTTTTTTTGCCCGTGGATTAACGGAATAAATAATAATAATAATAATAATAATAATAATAATAAATAATATCGAGGTTTCCAAGCTCAACGAGTGAATTTTCAATAAGAAGGGCTATTGCGACGCCTGGGAACTGAATCTTTAGCTGTTGTCGATGCAGATCGATTGGAAATGTCGAATATCGCATTTTCCATGCTATACGGGTGTATTTTTGATAATAAAGACTATTGCGACGCCTGAGAACAGAATCTTTAGCTGTTGTCGATGCAGATCGATTGGAAATGTCGAATATCGCGTTTTCCAAGTTGTAGGAGTGAATTTTCAATAAGCACTATTGCGACGCCTGGGAACTGAATCTTTAGCTGTTGTCGATGCAGGTCGATTGCAGATGTCGAATATCGAGGTTTCCAGGCTCAACGAGTGAATTTTCAATAAGAAGGGCTATTGCGGCGCCTGGGAACTGAATCTCTTGCTGTTGTCGATGCAGATCGATTGGAAATGTCGAATATCGCATTTTCCATGCTATACGGGTGTATTTTTGATAATAATGACTATTGCGACGCCTGGGAACAGAATCCTTAGCTGTTGTCGATGCAGATCGATTGGGAATGTCGAATATCGCGTTTTCCAAGTTGTACGAGTGAATTTTCAATAAGCACTATTGCGACGCCTGGGAACTGAATCTTTAGCTGTTGTTGATGCAGATCGATTGGAAATGTCGAATATCGCGTTTTCCAAGCTCTATGAGTGAATGTTCAATAAGGACTATTGCGACGCCTGGGAACTGAATCTTTAGCTGTTGTCGATGCAGATCGATTGGAAATGTCGAATATCGCATTTTCCATGCTATACGGGTGTATTTTTGATAATAAGGACTATTGCGTCGCCTGGGAACTGAATCTTAAGCTGTTGTCGATGCAGATCCATTGGAAATGCCGAATATCGCATTTTCCAAGCTATACGGGTGTATTTATGATAATAAAGACTATTGCGACGCCTGGGAACTGAATCTTCAGCTGTTGTCGATGCAGATCGATGGAAATGTCGAATATCGCATTTTCCATGCTATACGGGTGTATTATTGATAATAAAGACTATTGCGACACCTGGGAACTGAATCTTTAGCTGTTGTCGATGCAGGTCGATTGGAGATGTCGAATATCGAGGTTTCCAAGCTCAACGAGTGAATTTTCAATAAGAAGGGCTATTGCGACGCCTGGGAACTGAATCTCTAGCTGTTGTCGATGCAGATCGATTGGAAGTGTCGAATATCGCATTTTCCATGCTATACGGGTGTATTTTAGATAATAAAGACTATTGCGACGCCTGGGAACAGAATCTTTAGCTGTTGTCGATGCAGATCGATTGGGAATGTCGAATATCGCGTTTTCCAAGTTGAACGAGTGAATTTTCAATAAGCACTATTGCGACGCCTGGGAACTGAATCTTTAGCTGTTGTCGATGCAGGTCGATTGGAGATGTCGAATATCGAGGATTCCAAGCTCAACGAGTGAATTTTCAATAAGAAGGGCTATTGCGACGCCTGGGAACTGAATCTTTAGCTGTTGTCGATGCAGATCTATTGGAAATGTCGAATATCGCATTTTCCATGTTATACGGGTGTATTTTTGATAATAAAGACTATTGCGACGCCTGGGAACAGAATCTTTAGCTGTTGTCGATGCAGATCGATTGGAGATGTCGAATATCGAGGTTTCCAAGCTCAACGAGTGAATTTTCAATAAGAAGGACTATTGCGACGCCTGGGTACTGAATCTTTAGCTGTTGTCGATGCAGATTGATTGGAAATGTCGAATATCGCATTTTCCATGCTATACGGGTGTATTTTTGATAATAATGACTATTGCGACGCCTGGGAACAGAATCCTTAGCTGTTGTCGATGCAGATCGATTGGGAATGTCGAATATCGCGTTTTCCAAGTTGTACGAGTGAATTTTCAATAAGCACTTTTGCGACGCCTGGGAACTGAATCTTTAGCTGTTGTTGATGCAGATCGATTGGAAATGTCGAATATCGCGTTTTCCAAGCTCTATGAGTGAATGTTCAATAAGGACTATTGCGACGCCTGGGAACTGAATCTTTAGCTGTTGTCCATGCAGGTCGATTGGAGATGTCGAATATCGAGGTTTCCAAGCTCAACGAGTGAATTTTCAATAAGAAGGACTATTGCGACGCCTGGGTACTGAATCTTTAGCTGTTGTCGATGCAGATCGATTGGAAATGTCGAATATCGCATTTTCCATGCTATACGGGTGTATTTTTGATAATAATGACTATTGCGACGCCTGGGAACAGAATCCTTAGCTGTTGTCGATGCAGATCGATTGGGGATGTCGAATATCGCGTTTTCCAAGTTGTACGAGTGAATTTTCAATAAGCACTATTGCGACGCCTGGGAACTGAATCTTTAGCTGTTGTTGATGCAGATCGATTGGAAATGTCGAATATCGCGTTTTCCAAGCTCTATGAGTGAATGTTCAATAAGGACTATTGCGACGCCTGGGAACTGAATCTTTAGCTGTTGTCGATGCAGATCGATTGGAAATGTCGAATATCGCAATTTCCATGCTATACGGGTGTATTTTTGATAATAAGGACTAGTGCGTCGCCTGGGAACTGAATCTTAAGCTGTTGTCGATGCAGATCCATTGGAAATGTCGAATAACGCATTTTCCAAGCTATACGGGTGTATTTATGATAATAAAGACTATTGCGACGCCTGGGAACTGAATCTTCAGCTGTTGTCGATGCAGATCGATGGAAATGTCGAATATCGCATTTTCCATGCTATGCGGGTGCATTTTTGATAATAAAGACTATTGCGACACCTGGGAACTGAATCTTTAGCTGTTGTCGATGCAGGTCGATTGGAGATGTCGAATATCGAGGTTTCCAAGCTCAACGAGTGAATTTTCAATAAGAAGGACTATTGCGACGCCTGGGTACTGAACCTTTAGCTGTTGTCGATGCAGATCGATGGAAATGTCGAATATCGCATTTTCCATGCTATACGGGTGCATTTTTGATAATAAAGACTATTGCGACACCTGGGAACTGAATCTTTAGCTGTTGTCGATGCAGGTCGATTGGAGATGTCGAATATCGAGGTTTCCAAGCTCCACGAGTGAATTTTCAATAAGAAGGACTATTGCGACGCCTGGGTACTGAATCTTTAGCTGTTGTCGATGCAGATCGATTGGAAATGTCGAATATCGCATTTTCCATGCTATACGGGTGTATTTTTGATAATAAGGACTATTGCGTCGCCTGGGAACTGAATCTTAAGCTGTTGTCGATGCAGATCCATTGGAAATGTCGAATATCGCATTTTCCAAGCTATACGGGTGTATTTATGATAATAAAGACTATTGCGACGCCTGGGAACTGAATCTTCAGCTGTTGTCGATGCAGATCGATGGAAATGTCGAATATCGCATTTTCCATGCTATACGGGTGCATTTTTGATAATAAAGACTATTGCGACACCTGGGAACTGAATCTTTAGCTGTTGTCGATGCAGGTCGATTGGAGATGTCGAATATCGAGGTTTCCAAGCTCAACGAGTGAATTTTCAATAAGAAGGACTATTGCGACGCCTGGGTACTGCATCTTTAGCTGTTGTCGATGCAGATCGATTGGAAATGTCGAATATCGCATTTTCCATGCTATACGGGTGTATTTTTGATAATAATGACTATTGCGACGCCTGGGAACAGAATCCTTAGCTGTTGTCGATGCAGATCGATTGGGAATGTCGAATATCGCGTTTTCCAAGTTGTACGAGTGAATTTTCAATAAGCACTATTGCGACGCCTGGGAACTGAATCTTTAGCTGTTGTTGATGCAGATCGATTGGAAATGTCGAATATCGCGTTTCCAAGCTCTATGAGTGAATGTTCAATAAGGACTATTGCGACGCCTGGGAACTGAATCTTTAGCTGTTGTCGATGCAGATCGATTGGAAATGTCGAATATCGCATTTTCCATGCTATACGGGTGTATTTTTGATAATAAGGACTATTGCGTCGCCTGGGAACTGAATCTTAAGCTGTTGTCGATGCAGATCCATTGGAAATGTCGAATATCGCATTTTCCAAGCTATACGGGTGTATTTATGATAATAAAGACTATTGCGACGCCTGGGAACTGAATCTTCAGCTGTTGTCGATGCAGATCGATGGAAATGTCGAATATCGCATTTTCCATGCTATACGGGTGCATTTTTGATAATAAAGACTATTGCGACACCTGGGAACTGAATCTTTAGCTGTTGTCGATGCAGGTCGATTGGAGATGTCGAATATCGAGGTTTCCAAGCTCCACGAGTGAATTTTCAATAAGAAGGACTATTGCGACGCCTGGGTACTGAATCTTTAGCTGTTGTCGATGCAGATCGATTGGAAATGTCGAATATCGCATTTTCCATGCTATACGGGTGTATTTTTGATAATAATGACTATTGCGACGCCTGGGTACAGAATCCTTAGCTGTTGTCGATGCAGATCGATTGGGAATGTCGAATATCGCGTTTTCCAAGTTGTACGAGTGAATTTTCAATAAGCACTATTGCGACGCCTGGGAACTGAATCTTCAGCTGTTGTCGATGCAGATCGATGGAAATGTCGAATATCGCATTTTCCATGCTATACGGGTGCATTTTTGATAATAAAGACTATTGCGACACCTGGGAACTGAATCTTTAGCTGTTGTCGATGCAGGTCGATTGGAGATGTCGAATATCGAGGTTTCCAAGCTCCACGAGTGAATTTTATTTATTTATTTATTTATTTCATAAACGGGTAGAACCCTTTTTTATACTGAGGTTACAATATGTTACAACTGCTTACATACTTATGAGAACTTATGCAAGTGCAAGGAGAAGACGCTCGATGGTCACTAATCACTAATATTTAAATCACTAATATTTAAATCCCTAATATATAAATCACTAACGTTTAAGCCTAGACGTAATAAGTCGAATAAGAACGCGTGTAAAGACGCTACGCTGGGCGTTCAATCGATGAGACGTTAACGATGTTGGAGGGCGTGTGATGAAGGTCTTAGTTCTGTAGATGTAGCGGTGAGAGCTCTGTAGGTATTGGTTCTTAATTTATCAATTGGGTCGGCGAACAAGTCGATATGGTGATGGAAATTATTAGCTGTGTTGCATACTCTGGAGATCGTGTCCAAGTGCCCAAATCTTGAGTGGTACTGAGGTTGGTAGAAAAGATTTGGATGCCTGATTGTACGTGGAGGAGCGTGGAATTTGATGAGTTGAAGAAGGGTAGGAGAGTCGGTCTTGTTTGTAACTATTTTATGAAGGAACAGGATTTCGGATACGATTCGTCGGTGTTCAAGTGATTTAATATTGAATCTGGTCATGATGGGATTGTAGTTGTGATCGGTCTGACTCATAGAACTTCCGAGTTTAGTGGATAGGAAGCGGAGAAATTTGTGTTGAATACCCTCCAAGATGTTGCGGTGGCTAGCTGTTCGAGGTGACCAAATGATTGCTGCGTATTCCAGATTTGGTAACACCAGTGATTGGTAAAGACGGAGTAGCGTGAGAGGGTTGGTGAAGTGCTTGCAGGAGCGTTTAAGAAAGCCCAGCATGTTAGATGCAGTTGCCTGCACCTTTACAAGGTGGGAGTCAAATGTTAATTTATTGTCTACAATGACGCCTAGATCCCTGACACTAGTCACGTACTTAAGTGTCTGGTTTGACAAAGTGTAGCTGTGTAGTATGGTACTATTGCTGCGGTTGAATCGAATAACACAGCATTTGGCTGCATTCAGAGTCATCAGATTGCGATCGCACCAGGTTACGAGCCTAGAGATGTCTTCCTGGAGGTCTAGAGCGTCTTGTACAGTGTGAATGGACTTGTATATTTTTAAGTCGTCAGCAAAGAGTAGAAAGTGACTACTACGAAAAATGAACCGAATGTCGTCGATGAATAGGAGGAAGAGGAGGGGACCAAGGTGCGATCCCTGCGGGACGCCAGAGGTAACAAGCACAGATTTTTGAGATAGGTGACCCCTGAATTTGATACGTTGGTAACGCATAGATAGGTAGCTGTACAGCCAGGTGAGCAGAGTACCGTTTATCCCAAAGCTAGCAAGTTTATCTGCAAGCAAGCCGTGGTTTACTCTGTCAAACGCTTTCGCAAAATCTGTGTATATTGCGTCAACCTGAGTATGTGTTTCCAGAGCACTGGATATAGCATTCATGTAGCTAGCTAAGTTAGAGACGGTAGAACGCCCTTTGATAAAACCGTGTTGATTATGTGATAGGTGTTGGGTGATCATGTATGATAGTTTCTTAGTAATTATCGCATCAAAAATTTTGGAAGCTATGTTCAGCAATGAAATAGGCCTGTAGTTAGCTATGTTGGTCTTGTCGCCAGACTTGAAAATGGGCGTTACCAAGCTAAGTTTCCATCTCCTCGGAAAGGTACCAGTGGAGAGGGATTTGTTAAAAATAATCCAGAGAGGTCTTGCCAGGATAAATTTGCAGTTTTTGAGTAGGCTCGCTGGAATGCCATCTTCACCCGCGCTCTTGTAGATGCTGAGGTTCTTGATTTCTTCTAGGACTTCACTGATGTTAATTGTGATGTTGGAGAGACACAGGTCTACATAGCGAGGCTGAATCGGGTGTGAGTATCCATGAGTGATACCGGCGTAGTTGGATTCGAAGTAAGTCGCAAACATGTCCGCTATTGCAATCGGATCGTTTGACTCAGAACCATTGAGAGACATGCTTGAGGGAAGAGAGTCAGAGATACGGTTAGCATTGACATAAGACCAGAAAGATTTTATATTGTTGTGGATATTGTTCTCGATGTTACTCAGATATTTCCTGTAGCACTCCCTAGCAAGCGAGTCGCATCTGGCTCTGAGTTCACAGAATAGGAGGTGGTCACTGAGCTGCATGTGTTTCTTGTATAAAAAGTGTGCCGTTTTTTTCGCTCTGATAAGTTTGATAAGGTCACTAGAGAACCACCGCGGATGCCTGACAGATCGGATGCGTCTCTTGGGTACGAACGTGTCGACTGCCTCGTAGACTATTTTGTAAAAGAAGTCAACCGCGTCATTGACAGAGAGACCATGAAGCGAGCGATCCCAATCAGTGGTATTAAAGAAATCTAACATACTGTTAAAATCAGCATTTGCGTAGTCAAACTTAAAGGCGTGTGCAGGAGGAGGGGGTGGCGAAAGATTTGGGAGGTGTAAATTGAGGTAAAGGGGAGGATGGTAGATATCAATAGGTAGAAGTGAGTTTACAGGAATATGGAGAGGGGCATAAGGTAAGTTGGAAAAAGCAAGGTCGAGGAGAGAGTTATGGCAATTTGGAAAGGTGTTGAATTGACGTAAGTTGCAGGTTTCCATGAACTCAATAGTGTCGTTATAAATAACGGTATTTCTAGTGTTGGAGGAGTTGACTAAATGTGGAGAGGAGTGGGACGAGGATGAACAGTGCCATTTGATGAAGGGCATGTTGAAGTCATCAACAGTAAGGAAATTATAAGAAGGGAAGGATGCGATGCGAATTTTCAATAAGAAGGACTATTGCGACGCCTGGGTACTGAATCTTTAGCTGTTGTCGATGCAGATCGATTGGAAATGTCAAATATCGCATTTTCCATGCTATACGGGTGTATTTTTGATAATAAGTACTATTGCGTCGCCTGGGAACTGAATCTTAAGCTGTTGTCGATGCAGATCCATTGGAAATGTCGAATATCGCATTTTCCAAGCTATACGGGTGTATTTATGATAATAAAGACTATTGCGACGCCTGGGAGCTGAATCTTCAGCTGTTGTCGATGCAGATCGATGGAAATGTCGAATATCGCATTTTCCATGCTATACGGGTGCATTTTTGATAATAAAGACTATTGCGACACCTGGGAACTGAATCTTAAACTGTTGTCGATGCAGGTCGATTGGAGATGTCGAATATCGAGGTTTCCAAGCTCCACGAGTGAATTTTCAATAAGAAGGACTATTGCGACGCCTGGGTACTGAATCTTTAGCTGTTGTCGATGCAGATCGATTGGAAATGTCGAATATCGCATTTTCCATGCTATACGGGTGTATTTTTGATAATAATGACTATTGCGACGCCTGGGAACAGAATCCTTAGCTGTTGTCGATGCAGATCGATTGGGAATGTCGAATATCGCGTTTTCCAAGTTGTACGAGTGAATTTTCAATAAGCACTATTGCGACGCCTGGGAACTGAATCTTCAGCTGTTGTCGATGCAGATCGATGGAAATGTCGAATATCGCATTTTCCATGCTATACGGGTGCATTTTTGATAATAAAGACTATTGCGACACCTGGGAACTGAATCTTTAGCTGTTGTCGATGCAGGTCGATTGGAGATGTCGAATATCGAGGTTTCCAAGCTCCACGAGTGAATTTTCAATAAGAAGGACTATTGCGACGCCTGGGTACTGAATCTTTAGCTGTTGTCGATGCAGATCGATTGGAAATGTCGAATATCGCATTTTCCATGCTATACGGGTGTATTTTTGATAATAAGGACTATTGCGTCGCCTGGGAACTGAATCTTAAGCCGTTGTCGATGCAGATCCATTGGAAATGTCGAATATCGCATTTTCCAAGCTATACGGGTGTATTTATGATAATAAAGACTATTGCGACGCCTGGGAACTGAATCTCTAGCTGTTGTCGATGCAGATCGATTGGAAATGTCGAATATCGCATTTTCCATGCTATACGGGTGTATTTTAGATAATAAAGACTATTGCGACGCCTGGGAACTGAATCTTTAGCTGTTGTCGATGCAGATCGATTGGAAATGTCGAATATCGCATTTTCCATGCTATACGGATGTATTTTAGATAATAAATACTATTGCGACGCCTGGGAACTGAATCTTGAGCTGTTGTCGATGCAGATCGATGGAAATGTCGAATATCGCATTTTCCATGCTATACGGGTGTATTTTTGATAATAAAGACTATTGCGACGCCTGTGAACTGAATCTTTAGCTGTTGTCGATGCAGATCGATTGGAAATGTCGAATATCGCGTTTTCCAAGTTGAACGAGTGAATTTTCAATAAGCACTATTGCGACGCCTGGGAACTGAATCTTTAGCTGTTGTCGATGCAGGTCGATTGGAGATGTCGAATATCGAGGTTTCCAAGCTCAACGAGTGAATTTTCAATAAGAAGGGCTATTGCGACGCCTGGGAACTGAATCTTTAGCTGTTGTCGATGCAGATCGATTGGAAATGTCGAATATCGCATTTTCCATGCTATACGGGTGTATTTTTGATAATAAAGACTATTGCGACGCCTGGGAACAGAATCTTTAGCTGTTGTCGATGCAGATCGATTGGAGATGTCGAATATCGAGGTTTCCAAGCTCAACGAGTGAATTTTCAATAAGAAGGACTATTGCGACGCCTGGGTACTGAATCTTTAGCTGTTGTCGATGCAGATCGATTGGAAATGTCGAATATCGCATGTGCCATGCTATACGGGTGTATTTTAGATAATAAAGACTATTGCGACGCCTGGGAACTGAATCTTTAGCTGTTGTCGATGCAGGTCGATTGGAGATGTCGAATATCGAGGTTTCCAAGCTCCACGAGTGAATTTTCAATAAGAAGGACTATTGCGACGCCTGGGTACTGAATCTTTAGCTGTTGTCGATGCAGATCGATTGGAAATGTCGAATATCGCATTTTCCATGCTATACGGGTGTATTTTTGATAATAAGGACTATTGCGTCGCCTGGGAACTGAATCTTAAGCCGTTGTCGATGCAGATCCATTGGAAATGTCGAATATCGCATTTTCCAAGCTATACGGGTGTATTTATGATAATAAAGACTATTGCGACGCCTGGGAACTGAATCTCTAGCTGTTGTCGATGCAGATCGATTGGAAATGTCGAATATCGCATTTTCCATGCTATACGGGTGTATTTTAGATAATAAATACTATTGCGACGCCTGGGAACTGAATCTTGAGCTGTTGTCGATGCAGATCGATGGAAATGTCGAATATCGCATTTTCCATGCTATACGGGTGTATTTTTGATAATAAAGACTATTGCGACGCCTGTGAACTGAATCTTTAGCTGTTGTCGATGCAGATCGATTGGAAATGTCGAATATCGCGTTTTCCAAGTTGAACGAGTGAATTTTCAATAAGCACTATTGCGACGCCTGGGAACTGAATCTTTAGCTGTTGTCGATGCAGGTCGATTGGAGATGTCGAATATCGAGGTTTCCAAGCTCAACGAGTGAATTTTCAATAAGAAGGGCTATTGCGACGCCTGGGAACTGAATCTTTAGCTGTTGTCGATGCAGATCGATTGGAAATGTCGAATATCGCATTTTCCATGCTATACGGGTGTATTTTTGATAATAAAGACTATTGCGACGCCTGGGAACAGAATCTTTAGCTGTTGTCGATGCAGATCGATTGGAGATGTCGAATATCGAGGTTTCCAAGCTCAACGAGTGAATTTTCAATAAGAAGGACTATTGCGACGCCTGGGTACTGAATCTTTAGCTGTTGTCGATGCAGATCGATTGGAAATGTCGAATATCGCATGTGCCATGCTATACGGGTGTATTTTAGATAATAAAGACTATTGCGACGCCTGGGAACTGAATCTTTAGCTGTTGTCGATGCAGATCGATTAGAAATGTCGAATATCGCATTTTCCATGCTATACGGGTGTATTTTAGATAATAAATACTATTGCGACGCCTGGGAACTGAATCTTTAGCTGTTGTCGATGCAGATCGATGGAAATGTCGAATATCGCATATTCCATGCTATACGGGTGTATTTTTGATAATAAAGACTATTGCGACGCCTGGGAACTGAATCTTTAGCTGTTGTCGATGCAGATCGATTGGAAATGTCGAATATCGCATTTGCCATGCTATACGGGTGTATTTTAGATAATAAAGACTATTGCGACGCCTGGGAACTGAATCTTTAGCTGTTGTCGATGCAGATCCATTGGAAATGTCGAATATCGCATTTTCCAAGCTATACGGGTGTATTTATGATAATAAAGACTATTGCGACGCCTGGGAGCTGAATCTTCAGCTGTTGTCGATGCAGATCGATGGAAATGTCGAATATCGCATTTTCCATGCTATACGGGTGCATTTTTGATAATAAAGACTATTGCGACACCTGGGAACTGAATCTTAAACTGTTGTCGATGCAGGTCGATTGGAGATGTCGAATATCGAGGTTTCCAAGCTCCACGAGTGAATTTTCAATAAGAAGGACTATTGCGACGCCTGGGTACTGAATCTTTAGCTGTTGTCGATGCAGATCGATTGGAAATGTCGAATATCGCATTTTCCATGCTATACGGGTGTATTTTTGATAATAATGACTATTGCGACGCCTGGGAACAGAATCCTTAGCTGTTGTCGATGCAGATCGATTGGGAATGTCGAATATCGCGTTTTCCAAGTTGTACGAGTGAATTTTCAATAAGCACTATTGCGACGCCTGGGAACTGAATCTTCAGCTGTTGTCGATGCAGATCGATGGAAATGTCGAATATCGCATTTTCCATGCTATACGGGTGCATTTTTGATAATAAAGACTATTGCGACACCTGGGAACTGAATCTTTAGCTGTTGTCGATGCAGGTCGATTGGAGATGTCGAATATCGAGGTTTCCAAGCTCCACGAGTGAATTTTCAATAAGAAGGACTATTGCGACGCCTGGGTACTGAATCTTTAGCTGTTGTCGATGCAGATCGATTGGAAATGTCGAATATCGCATTTTCCATGCTATACGGGTGTATTTTTGATAATAAGGACTATTGCGTCGCCTGGGAACTGAATCTTAAGCCGTTGTCGATGCAGATCCATTGGAAATGTCGAATATCGCATTTTCCAAGCTATACGGGTGTATTTATGATAATAAAGACTATTGCGACGCCTGGGAACTGAATCTGTAGCTGTTTTCGATGCAGATCGATTGGAAATGTCGAATATCGCATTTTCCATGCTATACGGGTGTATTTTAGATAATAAAGACTATTGCGACGCCTGGGAACTGAATCTTTAGCTGTTGTCGATGCAGATCGATTGGAAATGTCGAATATCGCATTTTCCATGCTATACGGATGTATTTTAGATAATAAATACTATTGCGACGCCTGGGAACTGAATCTTGAGCTGTTGTCGATGCAGATCGATGGAAATGTCGAATATCGCATTTTCCATGCTATACGGGTGTATTTTTGATAATAAAGACTATTGCGACGCCTGTGAACTGAATCTTTAGCTGTTGTCGATGCAGATCGATTGGAAATGTCGAATATCGCGTTTTCCAAGTTGAACGAGTGAATTTTCAATAAGCACTATTGCGACGCCTGGGAACTGAATCTTTAGCTGTTGTCGATGCAGGTCGATTGGAGATGTCGAATATCGAGGTTTCCAAGCTCAACGAGTGAATTTTCAATAAGAAGGGCTATTGCGACGCCTGGGAACTGAATCTTTAGCTGTTGTCGATGCAGATCGATTGGAAATGTCGAATATCGCATTTTCCATGCTATACGGGTGTATTTTTGATAATAAAGACTATTGCGACGCCTGGGAACAGAATCTTTAGCTGTTGTCGATGCAGATCGATTGGAGATGTCGAATATCGAGGTTTCCAAGCTCAACGAGTGAATTTTCAATAAGAAGGACTATTGCGACGCCTGGGTACTGAATCTTTAGCTGTTGTCGATGCAGATCGATTGGAAATGTCGAATATCGCATGTGCCATGCTATACGGGTGTATTTTAGATAATAAAGACTATTGCGACGCCTGGGAACTGAATCTTTAGCTGTTGTCGATGCAGGTCGATTGGAGATGTCGAATATCGAGGTTTCCAAGCTCCACGAGTGAATTTTCAATAAGAAGGACTATTGCGACGCCTGGGTACTGAATCTTTAGCTGTTGTCGATGCAGATCGATTGGAAATGTCGAATATCGCATTTTCCATGCTATACGGGTGTATTTTTGATAATAAGGACTATTGCGTCGCCTGGGAACTGAATCTTAAGCCGTTGTCGATGCAGATCCATTGGAAATGTCGAATATCGCATTTTCCAAGCTATACGGGTGTATTTATGATAATAAAGACTATTGCGACGCCTGGGAACTGAATCTCTAGCTGTTGTCGATGCAGATCGATTGGAAATGTCGAATATCGCATTTTCCATGCTATACGGGTGTATTTTAGATAATAAAGACTATTGCGACGCCTGGGAACTGAATCTTTAGCTGTTGTCGATGCAGATCGATTGGAAATGTCGAATATCGCATTTTCCATGCTATACGGATGTATTTTAGATAATAAATACTATTGCGACGCCTGGGAACTGAATCTTGAGCTGTTGTCGATGCAGATCGATGGAAATGTCGAATATCGCATTTTCCATGCTATACGGGTGTATTTTTGATAATAAAGACTATTGCGACGCCTGTGAACTGAATCTTTAGCTGTTGTCGATGCAGATCGATTGGAAATGTCGAATATCGCGTTTTCCAAGTTGAACGAGTGAATTTTCAATAAGCACTATTGCGACGCCTGGGAACTGAATCTTTAGCTGTTGTCGATGCAGGTCGATTGGAGATGTCGAATATCGAGGTTTCCAAGCTCAACGAGTGAATTTTCAATAAGAAGGGCTATTGCGACGCCTGGGAACTGAATCTTTAGCTGTTGTCGATGCAGATCGATTGGAAATGTCGAATATCGCATTTTCCATGCTATACGGGTGTATTTTTGATAATAAAGACTATTGCGACGCCTGGGAACAGAATCTTTAGCTGTTGTCGATGCAGATCGATTGGAGATGTCGAATATCGAGGTTTCCAAGCTCAACGAGTGAATTTTCAATAAGAAGGACTATTGCGACGCCTGGGTACTGAATCTTTAGCTGTTGTCGATGCAGATCGATTGGAAATGTCGAATATCGCATGTGCCATGCTATACGGGTGTATTTTAGATAATAAAGACTATTGCGACGCCTGGGAACTGAATCTTTAGCTGTTGTCGATGCAGATCGATTAGAAATGTCGAATATCGCATTTTCCATGCTATACGGGTGTATTTTAGATAATAAATACTATTGCGACGCCTGGGAACTGAATCTTTAGCTGTTGTCGATGCAGATCGATGGAAATGTCGAATATCGCATATTCCATGCTATACGGGTGTATTTTTGATAATAAAGACTATTGCGACGCCTGGGAACTGAATCTTTAGCTGTTGTCGATGCAGATCGATTGGAAATGTCGAATATCGCATTTGCCATGCTATACGGGTGTATTTTAGATATTAAAGACTATTGCGACGCCTGGGAACTGAATCTTTAGCTGTTGTCGATGCAGATCGATTGGAAATGTCGAATATCGCATTTTCCATGCTTTACGGGTGTATTTTAGATAATAAATACTATTGCGACGCCTGGGAACTGAATCTTTAGCTGTTGTCGATGCAGATCGATTGGAAATGTCGAATATCGCATTTGCCATGCTATACGGGTGTATTTTAGATAATAAAGACTATTGCGACGCCTGGGAACTGAATCTTTAGCTGTTGTCGATGCAGATCGATTGGAAATGTCGAATATCGCATTTTCCATGCTATACGGGTGTATTTTTGATACTAAGGACTATTGCGTCGCCTGGGAACTGAATCTTACGCTGTTGTCGATGCAGATCAATTGGAAATGTCGAATATCGCATTTTCCAAGCTATACGGGTGTATTTATGATAATAAAGACTATTGCGACGCCTGGGAACTGAATCTTCAGCTGTTGTCGATGCAGATCGATGGAAATGTCGAATATCGCATTTTCCATGCTATACGGGTGTATTTTTGATAATAAAGACTATTGCGACGCCTGGGAACTGAATCTTTAGCTGTTGTCGATGCAGATCGATTGGAAATGTCGAATATCGCATTTTCCATGCTATACGGGTGTATTTTAGATAATAAATACTATTGCGACGCCTGGGAACTGAATCTTTAGCTGTTGTCGATGCAGATCGATGGAAATGTCGAACATCGCATTTTCCATGCTATACGGGTGTATTTTTGATAATAAAGACTATTGCGACGCCTGGGAACTGAATCTTTAGCTGTTGTCGATGCAGATCGATTGGAAATGTCGAATATCGCATTTGCCATGCTATACGGGTGTATTTTAGATAATAAAGACTATTGCGACGCCTGGGAACTGAATCTTTAGCTGTTGTCGATGCAGATCGATTGGAAATGTCGAATATCGCATTTTCCATGCTATACGGGTGTATTTTTGATACTAAGGACTATTGCGTCGCCTGGGAACTGAATCTTAAGCCGTTGTCGATGCAGATCCATTGGAAATGTCGAATATCGCATTTTCCAAGCTATACGGGTGTATTTATGATAATAAAGACTATTGCGACGCCTGGGAACTGAATCTCTAGCTGTTGTCGATGCAGATCGATTGGAAATGTCGAATATCGCATTTTCCATGCTATACGGGTGTATTTTAGATAATAAAGACTATTGCGACGCCTGGGAACTGAATCTTTAGCTGTTGTCGATGCAGATCGATTGGAAATGTCGAATATCGCATTTTCCATGCTATACGGGTGTATTTTAGATAATAAATACTATTGCGACGCCTGGGAACTGAATCTTTAGCTGTTGTCGATGCAGATCGATGGAAATGTCGAACATCGCATTTTCCATGCTATACGGGTGTATTTTTGATAATAAATACTATTGCGACGCCTGGGAACTGAATCTTTAGCTGTTGTCGATGCAGATCGATTGGAAATGTCGAATATCGCATTTGCCATGCTATACGGGTGTATTTTAGATAATAAAGACTATTGCGACGCCTGGGAACTGAATCTTTAGCTGTTGTCGATGCAGATCGATTGGAAATGTCGAATATCGCATTTTCCATGCTATACGGGTGTATTTTTGATACTAAGGACTATTGCGTCGCCTGGGAACTGAATCTTAAGCCGTTGTCGATGCAGATCCATTGGAAATGTCGAATATCGCATTTTCCAAGCTATACGGGTGTATTTATGATAATAAAGACTATTGCGACGCCTGGGAACTGAATCTCTAGCTGTTGTCGATGCAGATCGATTGGAAATGTCGAATATCGCATTTTCCATGCTATACGGGTGTATTTTAGATAATAAAGACTATTGCGACGCCTGGGAACTGAATCTTTAGCTGTTGTCGATGCAGATCGATTGGAAATGTCGAATATCGCATTTTCCATGCTATACGGATGTATTTTAGATAATAAATACTATTGCGACGCCTGGGAACTGAATCTTGAGCTGTTGTCGATGCAGATCGATGGAAATGTCGAATATCGCATTTTCCATGCTATACGGGTGTATTTTTGATAATAAAGACTATTGCGACGCCTGGGAACTGAATCTTTAGCTGTTGTCGATGCAGATCGATTGGAAATGTCGAATATCGCATTTTCCATGCTATACGGGTGTATTTTTGCTAATAAGGACTATTGCGTCGCCTGGGAACAGAATCTTTAGCTGTTGCCGATGCAGATCGATTGGGAATGTCGAATATCGCGTTTTCCAAGTTGTACGAGTGAATTTTCAATAAGCACTATTGCGACGCCTGGGAACTGAATCTTCAGCTGTTGTCGATGCAGATCGATGGAAATGTCGAATATCGCATTTTCCATGCTATACGGGTGCATTTTTGATAATAAAGACTATTGCGACACCTGGGAACTGAATCTTTAGCTGTTGTCGATGCAGATCGATTGGAGATGTTGAATATCGAGGTTTCCAAGCTCCACGAGTGAATTTTCAATAAGAAGGACTATTGCGACGCCTGGGTACTGAATCTTTAGCTGTTGTCGATGCAGATCGATTGGAAATGTCGAATATCGCATTTTCCATGCTATACGGGTGTATTTTAGATAATAAAGACTATTGCGACGCCTGGGAACTGAATCTTTAGCTGTTGTCGATGCAGATCGATTGGAAATGTCGAATATCGCATTTTCCATGCTATACGGGTGTATTTTAGATAATAAAGACTATTGCGACGCCTGGGAACTGAATCTTTAGCTGTTGTCGATGCAGATCGATTGGAAATGTCGAATATCGCATTTGCCATGCTATACGGGTGTATTTTAGATAATAAAGACTATTGCGACGCCTGGGAACTGAATCTTTAGCTGTTGTCGATGCAGATCGATGGAAATGTCGAATATCGCATATTCCATGCTATACGGGTGTATTTTTGATAATAAAGACTATTGCGACGCCTGGGAACTGAATCTTTAGCTGTTGTCGATGCAGATCGATTGGAAATGTCGAATATCGCATTTGCCATGCTATACGGGTGTATTTTAGATATTAAAGACTATTGCGACGCCTGGGAACTGAATCTTTAGCTGTTGTCGATGCAGATCGATTGGAAATGTCGAATATCGCATTTTCCATGCTTTACGGGTGTATTTTAGATAATAAATACTATTGCGACGCCTGGGAACTGAATCTTTAGCTGTTGTCGATGCAGATCGATTGGAAATGTCGAATATCGCATTTGCCATGCTATACGGGTGTATTTTAGATAATAAAGACTATTGCGACGCCTGGGAACTGAATCTTTAGCTGTTGTCGATGCAGATCGATTGGAAATGTCGAATATCGCATTTTCCATGCTATACGGGTGTATTTTTGATACTAAGGACTATTGCGTCGCCTGGGAACTGAATCTTACGCTGTTGTCGATGCAGATCAATTGGAAATGTCGAATATCGCATTTTCCAAGCTATACGGGTGTATTTATGATAATAAAGACTATTGCGACGCCTGGGAACTGAATCTTCAGCTGTTGTCGATGCAGATCGATGGAAATGTCGAATATCGCATTTTCCATGCTATACGGGTGTATTTTTGATAATAAAGACTATTGCGACGCCTGGGAACTGAATCTTTAGCTGTTGTCGATGCAGATCGATTGGAAATGTCGAATTTCGCATTTTCCATGCTATACGGGTGTATTTTAGATAATAAATACTATTGCGACGCCTGGGAACTGAATCTTTAGCTGTTGTCGATGCAGATCGATGGAAATGTCGAACATCGCATTTTCCATGCTATACGGGTGTATTTTTGATAATAAAGACTATTGCGACGCCTGGGAACTGAATCTTTAGCTGTTGTCGATGCAGATCGATTGGAAATGTCGAATATCGCATTTGCCATGCTATACGGGTGTATTTTAGATAATAAAGACTATTGCGACGCCTGGGAACTGAATCTTTAGCTGTTGTCGATGCAGATCGATTGGAAATGTCGAATATCGCATTTTCCATGCTATACGGGTGTATTTTTGATACTAAGGACTATTGCGTCGCCTGGGAACTGAATCTTACGCTGTTGTCGATGCAGATCAATTGGAAATGTCGAATATCGCATTTCCCAAGCTATACGGGTGTATTTATGATAATAAAGACTATTGCGACGCCTGGGAACTGAATCTTCAGCTGTTGTCGATGCAGATCGATGGAAATGTCGAATATCGCATTTTCCATGCTATACGGGTGTATTTTTGATAATAAAGACTATTGCGACGCCTGGGAACTGAATCTTTAGCTGTTGTCGATGCAGATCGATTGGAAATGTCGAATATCGCATTTTCCATGCTATACGGGTGTATTTTAGATAATAAATACTATTGCGACGCCTGGGAACTGAATCTTTAGCTGTTGTCGATGCAGATCGATGGAAATGTCGAACATCGCATTTTCCATGCTATACGGGTGTATTTTTGATAATAAAGACTATTGCGACGCCTGGGAACTGAATCTTTAGCTGTTGTCGATGCAGATCGATTGGAAATGTCGAATATCGCATTTGCCATGCTATACGGGTGTATTTTAGATAATAAAGACTATTGCGACGCCTGGGAACTGAATCTTTAGCTGTTGTCGATGCAGATCGATTGGAAATGTCGAATATCGCATTTTCCATGCTATACGGGTGTATTTTTGCTAATAAGGACTATTGCGTCGCCTGGGAACAGAATCTTTAGCTGTTGCCGATGCAGATCGATTGGGAATGTCGAATATCGCGTTTTCCAAGTTGTACGAGTGAATTTTCAATAAGCACTATTGCGACGCCTGGGAACTGAATCTTCAGCTGTTGTCGATGCAGATCGATGGAAATGTCGAATATCGCATTTTCCATGCTATACGGGTGCATTTTTGATAATAAAGACTATTGCGACACCTGGGAACTGAATCTTTAGCTGTTGTCGATGCAGATCGATTGGAGATGTTGAATATCGAGGTTTCCAAGCTCCACGAGTGAATTTTCAATAAGAAGGACTATTGCGACGCCTGGGTACTGAATCTTTAGCTGTTGTCGATGCAGATCGATTGGAAATGTCGAATATCGCATTTTCCATGCTATACGGGTGTATTTTAGATAATAAAGACTATTGCGACGCCTGGGAACTGAATCTTTAGCTGTTGTCGATGCAGATCGATTGGAAATGTCGAATATCGCATTTTCCATGCTATACGGGTGTATTTTAGATAATAAAGACTATTGCGACGCCTGGGAACTGAATCTTTAGCTGTTGTCGATGCAGATCGATTGGAAATGTCGAATATCGCATTTGCCATGCTATACGGGTGTATTTTAGATAATAAAGACTATTGCGACGCCTGGGAACTGAATCTTTAGCTGTTGTCGATGCAGATCGATTGGAAATGTCGAATATCGCATTTTCCATGCTATACCTGTGTATTTTTGATACTAAGGACTATTGCGTCGCCTGGGAACTGAATCTTAAGCTGTTGTCGATGCAGATCCATTGGAAATGTCGAATATCGCATTTTCCAAGCTATACGGGTGTATTTATGATAATAAAGACTATTGCGACGCCTGGGAACTGAATCTTCAGCTGTTGTCGATGCAGATCGATGGAAATGTCGAATATCGCATTTTCCATGCTATACGGGTGTATTTTTGATAATAAAGACTATTGCGACGCCTGGGAACTGAATCTTTAGCTGTTGTCGATGCAGATCGATTGGAAATGTCGAATATCGCATTTTCCATGCTTTACGGGTGTATTTTAGATAATAAATACTATTGCGACGCCTGGGAACTGAATCTTTAGCTGTTGTCGATGCAGATCGATTGGAAATGTCGAATATCGCATTTGCCATGCTATACGGGTGTATTTTAGATAATAAAGACTATTGCGACGCCTGGGAACTGAATCTTTAGCTGTTGTCGATGCAGATCGATTGGAAATGTCGAATATCGCATTTGCCATGCTATACGGGTGTATTTTTGATAATAAAGACTATTGCGACGCCTGGGAACTGAATCTTAAGCTGTTGTCGATGCAGATCGATTGAAAATGTCGAATATCGCATTTGCCATGCTATACGGGTGTATTTTAGATAATAAAGACTATTGCGACGCCTGGGAACTGAATCTTTAGCTGTTGTCGATGCAGATCGATTGGAAATGTCGAATATCGCATTTTCCATGCTATACGGGTGTATTTTTGATACTAAGGACTATTGTGTCGCCTGGGAACTGAATCTTAAGCTGTTGTCGATGCAGATCCATTGGAAATGTCGAATATCGCATTTTCCAAGCTATACGGGTGTATTTATGATAATAAAGACTATTGCGACGCCTGGGAACTGAATCTTCAGCTGTTGTCGATGCAGATCGATGGAAATGTCGAATATCGCATTTTCCATGCTGTACGGGTGTATTTTTGATAATAAAGACTATTGCGACGCCTGGGAACTGAATCTTTAGCTGTTGTCGATGCAGATCGATTGGAAATGTCGAATATCGCATTTTCCATGCTATACGGGTGTATTTTAGATAATAAAGACTATTGCGACGCCTGGGAACTGAATCTTTAGCTGTTGTCGATGCAGATCGATTGGAAATGTCGAATATCGCATTTTCCATGCTATACGGGTGTATTTTTGATACTAAGGACTATTGCGTCGCCTGGGAACTGAATCTTACGCTGTTGTCGATGCAGATCAATTGGAAATGTCGAATATCGCATTTTCCAAGCTATACGGGTGTATTTATGATAATAAAGACTATTGCGACGCCTGGGAACTGAATCTTCAGCTGTTGTCGATGCAGATCGATGGAAATGTCGAATATCGCATTTTCCATGCTATACGGGTGTATTTTTGATAATAAAGACTATTGCGACGCCTGGGAACTGAATCTTTAGCTGTTGTCGATGCAGATCGATTGGAAATGTCGAATATCGCATTTTCCATGCTATACGGGTGTATTTTAGATAATAAATACTATTGCGACGCCTGGGAACTGAATCTTTAGCTGTTGTCGATGCAGATCGATGGAAATGTCGAACATCGCATTTTCCATGCTATACGGGTGTATTTTTGATAATAAAGACTATTGCGACGCCTGGGAACTGAATCTTTAGCTGTTGTCGATGCAGATCGATTGGAAATGTCGAATATCGCATTTGCCATGCTATACGGGTGTATTTTAGATAATAAAGACTATTGCGACGCCTGGGAACTGAATCTTTAGCTGTTGTCGATGCAGATCGATTGGAAATGTCGAATATCGCATTTTCCATGCTATACGGGTGTATTTTTGATACTAAGGACTATTGCGTCGCCTGGGAACTGAATCTTAAGCCGTTGTCGATGCAGATCCATTGGAAATGTCGAATATCGCATTTTCCAAGCTATACGGGTGTATTTATGATAATAAAGACTATTGCGACGCCTGGGAACTGAATCTCTAGCTGTTGTCGATGCAGATCGATTGGAAATGTCGAATATCGCATTTTCCATGCTATACGGGTGTATTTTAGATAATAAAGACTATTGCGACGCCTGGGAACTGAATCTTTAGCTGTTGTCGATGCAGATCGATTGGAAATGTCGAATATCGCATTTTCCATGCTATACGGGTGTATTTTAGATAATAAATACTATTGCGACGCCTGGGAACTGAATCTTTAGCTGTTGTCGATGCAGATCGATGGAAATGTCGAACATCGCATTTTCCATGCTATACGGGTGTATTTTTGATAATAAATACTATTGCGACGCCTGGGAACTGAATCTTTAGCTGTTGTCGATGCAGATCGATTGGAAATGTCGAATATCGCATTTGCCATGCTATACGGGTGTATTTTAGATAATAAAGACTATTGCGACGCCTGGGAACTGAATCTTTAGCTGTTGTCGATGCAGATCGATTGGAAATGTCGAATATCGCATTTTCCATGCTATACGGGTGTATTTTTGATACTAAGGACTATTGCGTCGCCTGGGAACTGAATCTTAAGCCGTTGTCGATGCAGATCCATTGGAAATGTCGAATATCGCATTTTCCAAGCTATACGGGTGTATTTATGATAATAAAGACTATTGCGACGCCTGGGAACTGAATCTCTAGCTGTTGTCGATGCAGATCGATTGGAAATGTCGAATATCGCATTTTCCATGCTATACGGGTGTATTTTAGATAATAAAGACTATTGCGACGCCTGGGAACTGAATCTTTAGCTGTTGTCGATGCAGATCGATTGGAAATGTCGAATATCGCATTTTCCATGCTATACGGATGTATTTTAGATAATAAATACTATTGCGACGCCTGGGAACTGAATCTTGAGCTGTTGTCGATGCAGATCGATGGAAATGTCGAATATCGCATTTTCCATGCTATACGGGTGTATTTTTGATAATAAAGACTATTGCGACGCCTGGGAACTGAATCTTTAGCTGTTGTCGATGCAGATCGATTGGAAATGTCGAATATCGCATTTTCCATGCTATACGGGTGTATTTTTGCTAATAAGGACTATTGCGTCGCCTGGGAACAGAATCTTTAGCTGTTGCCGATGCAGATCGATTGGGAATGTCGAATATCGCGTTTTCCAAGTTGTACGAGTGAATTTTCAATAAGCACTATTGCGACGCCTGGGAACTGAATCTTCAGCTGTTGTCGATGCAGATCGATGGAAATGTCGAATATCGCATTTTCCATGCTATACGGGTGCATTTTTGATAATAAAGACTATTGCGACACCTGGGAACTGAATCTTTAGCTGTTGTCGATGCAGATCGATTGGAGATGTTGAATATCGAGGTTTCCAAGCTCCACGAGTGAATTTTCAATAAGAAGGACTATTGCGACGCCTGGGTACTGAATCTTTAGCTGTTGTCGATGCAGATCGATTGGAAATGTCGAATATCGCATTTTCCATGCTATACGGGTGTATTTTAGATAATAAAGACTATTGCGACGCCTGGGAACTGAATCTTTAGCTGTTGTCGATGCAGATCGATTGGAAATGTCGAATATCGCATTTTCCATGCTATACGGGTGTATTTTAGATAATAAAGACTATTGCGACGCCTGGGAACTGAATCTTTAGCTGTTGTCGATGCAGATCGATTGGAAATGTCGAATATCGCATTTGCCATGCTATACGGGTGTATTTTAGATAATAAAGACTATTGCGACGCCTGGGAACTGAATCTTTAGCTGTTGTCGATGCAGATCGATGGAAATGTCGAATATCGCATATTCCATGCTATACGGGTGTATTTTTGATAATAAAGACTATTGCGACGCCTGGGAACTGAATCTTTAGCTGTTGTCGATGCAGATCGATTGGAAATGTCGAATATCGCATTTGCCATGCTATACGGGTGTATTTTAGATATTAAAGACTATTGCGACGCCTGGGAACTGAATCTTTAGCTGTTGTCGATGCAGATCGATTGGAAATGTCGAATATCGCATTTTCCATGCTTTACGGGTGTATTTTAGATAATAAATACTATTGCGACGCCTGGGAACTGAATCTTTAGCTGTTGTCGATGCAGATCGATTGGAAATGTCGAATATCGCATTTGCCATGCTATACGGGTGTATTTTAGATAATAAAGACTATTGCGACGCCTGGGAACTGAATCTTTAGCTGTTGTCGATGCAGATCGATTGGAAATGTCGAATATCGCATTTTCCATGCTATACGGGTGTATTTTTGATACTAAGGACTATTGCGTCGCCTGGGAACTGAATCTTACGCTGTTGTCGATGCAGATCAATTGGAAATGTCGAATATCGCATTTTCCAAGCTATACGGGTGTATTTATGATAATAAAGACTATTGCGACGCCTGGGAACTGAATCTTCAGCTGTTGTCGATGCAGATCGATGGAAATGTCGAATATCGCATTTTCCATGCTATACGGGTGTATTTTTGATAATAAAGACTATTGCGACGCCTGGGAACTGAATCTTTAGCTGTTGTCGATGCAGATCGATTGGAAATGTCGAATTTCGCATTTTCCATGCTATACGGGTGTATTTTAGATAATAAATACTATTGCGACGCCTGGGAACTGAATCTTTAGCTGTTGTCGATGCAGATCGATGGAAATGTCGAACATCGCATTTTCCATGCTATACGGGTGTATTTTTGATAATAAAGACTATTGCGACGCCTGGGAACTGAATCTTTAGCTGTTGTCGATGCAGATCGATTGGAAATGTCGAATATCGCATTTGCCATGCTATACGGGTGTATTTTAGATAATAAAGACTATTGCGACGCCTGGGAACTGAATCTTTAGCTGTTGTCGATGCAGATCGATTGGAAATGTCGAATATCGCATTTTCCATGCTATACGGGTGTATTTTTGATACTAAGGACTATTGCGTCGCCTGGGAACTGAATCTTACGCTGTTGTCGATGCAGATCAATTGGAAATGTCGAATATCGCATTTCCCAAGCTATACGGGTGTATTTATGATAATAAAGACTATTGCGACGCCTGGGAACTGAATCTTCAGCTGTTGTCGATGCAGATCGATGGAAATGTCGAATATCGCATTTTCCATGCTATACGGGTGTATTTTTGATAATAAAGACTATTGCGACGCCTGGGAACTGAATCTTTAGCTGTTGTCGATGCAGATCGATTGGAAATGTCGAATATCGCATTTTCCATGCTATACGGGTGTATTTTAGATAATAAATACTATTGCGACGCCTGGGAACTGAATCTTTAGCTGTTGTCGATGCAGATCGATGGAAATGTCGAACATCGCATTTTCCATGCTATACGGGTGTATTTTTGATAATAAAGACTATTGCGACGCCTGGGAACTGAATCTTTAGCTGTTGTCGATGCAGATCGATTGGAAATGTCGAATATCGCATTTGCCATGCTATACGGGTGTATTTTAGATAATAAAGACTATTGCGACGCCTGGGAACTGAATCTTTAGCTGTTGTCGATGCAGATCGATTGGAAATGTCGAATATCGCATTTTCCATGCTATACGGGTGTATTTTTGCTAATAAGGACTATTGCGTCGCCTGGGAACAGAATCTTTAGCTGTTGCCGATGCAGATCGATTGGGAATGTCGAATATCGCGTTTTCCAAGTTGTACGAGTGAATTTTCAATAAGCACTATTGCGACGCCTGGGAACTGAATCTTCAGCTGTTGTCGATGCAGATCGATGGAAATGTCGAATATCGCATTTTCCATGCTATACGGGTGCATTTTTGATAATAAAGACTATTGCGACACCTGGGAACTGAATCTTTAGCTGTTGTCGATGCAGATCGATTGGAGATGTTGAATATCGAGGTTTCCAAGCTCCACGAGTGAATTTTCAATAAGAAGGACTATTGCGACGCCTGGGTACTGAATCTTTAGCTGTTGTCGATGCAGATCGATTGGAAATGTCGAATATCGCATTTTCCATGCTATACGGGTGTATTTTAGATAATAAAGACTATTGCGACGCCTGGGAACTGAATCTTTAGCTGTTGTCGATGCAGATCGATTGGAAATGTCGAATATCGCATTTTCCATGCTATACGGGTGTATTTTAGATAATAAAGACTATTGCGACGCCTGGGAACTGAATCTTTAGCTGTTGTCGATGCAGATCGATTGGAAATGTCGAATATCGCATTTGCCATGCTATACGGGTGTATTTTAGATAATAAAGACTATTGCGACGCCTGGGAACTGAATCTTTAGCTGTTGTCGATGCAGATCGATTGGAAATGTCGAATATCGCATTTTCCATGCTATACCTGTGTATTTTTGATACTAAGGACTATTGCGTCGCCTGGGAACTGAATCTTAAGCTGTTGTCGATGCAGATCCATTGGAAATGTCGAATATCGCATTTTCCAAGCTATACGGGTGTATTTATGATAATAAAGACTATTGCGACGCCTGGGAACTGAATCTTCAGCTGTTGTCGATGCAGATCGATGGAAATGTCGAATATCGCATTTTCCATGCTATACGGGTGTATTTTTGATAATAAAGACTATTGCGACGCCTGGGAACTGAATCTTTAGCTGTTGTCGATGCAGATCGATTGGAAATGTCGAATATCGCATTTTCCATGCTTTACGGGTGTATTTTAGATAATAAATACTATTGCGACGCCTGGGAACTGAATCTTTAGCTGTTGTCGATGCAGATCGATTGGAAATGTCGAATATCGCATTTGCCATGCTATACGGGTGTATTTTAGATAATAAAGACTATTGCGACGCCTGGGAACTGAATCTTTAGCTGTTGTCGATGCAGATCGATTGGAAATGTCGAATATCGCATTTGCCATGCTATACGGGTGTATTTTTGATAATAAAGACTATTGCGACGCCTGGGAACTGAATCTTAAGCTGTTGTCGATGCAGATCGATTGAAAATGTCGAATATCGCATTTGCCATGCTATACGGGTGTATTTTAGATAATAAAGACTATTGCGACGCCTGGGAACTGAATCTTTAGCTGTTGTCGATGCAGATCGATTGGAAATGTCGAATATCGCATTTTCCATGCTATACGGGTGTATTTTTGATACTAAGGACTATTGTGTCGCCTGGGAACTGAATCTTAAGCTGTTGTCGATGCAGATCCATTGGAAATGTCGAATATCGCATTTTCCAAGCTATACGGGTGTATTTATGATAATAAAGACTATTGCGACGCCTGGGAACTGAATCTTCAGCTGTTGTCGATGCAGATCGATGGAAATGTCGAATATCGCATTTTCCATGCTGTACGGGTGTATTTTTGATAATAAAGACTATTGCGACGCCTGGGAACTGAATCTTTAGCTGTTGTCGATGCAGATCGATTGGAAATGTCGAATATCGCATTTTCCATGCTATACGGGTGTATTTTAGATAATAAATACTATTGCGACGCCTGGGAACTGAATCTTTAGCTGTTGTCGATGCAGATCGATGGAAATGTCGAACATCGCATTTTCCATGCTATACGGGTGTATTTTTGATAATAAAGACTATTGCGACGCCTGGGAACTGAGTCTTTAGCTGTTGTCGATGCAGATCGATTGGAAATGGCGAATATCGCATTTTCCATGCAATACGGGTGTATTTTTGCTAATAAGGACTATTGCGTCGCCTGGGAACTGAATCTTAAGCTGTTGTCGATGCAGATCCATTGGAAATGTCGAATATCGCATTTTCCAAGCTATACGGGTGTATTTATGATAATAAAGATTATTGCGACGCCTGGGAACTGAATCTTCAGCTGTTGTCGATGCAGATCGATTGAAATGTCGAATATCGCATTTTCCATGCTATACGGGTGTATTTTTGATAATAAAGACTATTGCGACGCCTGGGAACTGAATCTTTAGCTGTTGTCGATGCAGATCGATTGGAAATGTCGAATATCGCATTTTCCATGCTATACGGGTGTATTTTTGATAATAAGGACTATTGCGACGCCTGGGAACTGAATCTTTAGCTGTTGTCGATGCAGGTCGATTGGAGATGTCGAATATCGAGGTTTCCAAGCTAAACGAGTGAATTTTCAATAAGAAGGACTATTGCGACGCCTGGGTACTGAATCTTTAGCTGTTGTCGATGCAGATCGATTGGGAATGTCGAATATCGCGTTTTCCAAGTTGAACGAGTGAATTTTCAATAAGCACTATTGCGACGCCTGGGAACTGAATCTTTAGCTGTTGTCGATGCTGATCGATGGAAATGTCGAATATCGCATTTTCCATGCTATACGGGTGTATTTTTGATAATAAAGACTATTGCGACGCCTGGGAACTGAATCTTTAGCTGTTGTCGATGCAGGTCGATTGGAGATGTCGAATATCGAGGTTTCCAAGCTCAACGAGTGAATTTTCAATAAGAAGGACTATTGCGACGCCTGGGAACTGAATCTTCAGCTGTTGTCGATGCAGATCGATGGAAATGTCGAATATCGCATTTTCCATGCTATACGGGTGTATTTTTGATAATAAAGACTATTGCGACGCCTGGGAACTGAATCTTTAGCTGTTTTCGATGCAGGTCGATTGGAGATGTCGAATATCGAGGTTTCCAAGCTCAACGAGTGGATTTTCAATAAGAAGGACTTTTGCGACGCCTGGGAACTGAATCTTTAGCTGTTGTCGATGCAGATCGATTGGAAATGTCGAATATCGCATTTGCCATGCTATACGGGTGTATTTTAGATAATAAAGACTATTGCGACGCCTGGGAACTGAATCTTTAGCTGTTGTCGATGCAGATCGATTGGAAATGTCGAATATCGCATTTTCCATGCAATACGGGTGTATTTTTGCTAATAAGGACTATTGCGTCGCCTGGGAACTGAATCTTAAGCTGTTGTCGATGCAGATCCATTGGAAATGTCGAATATCGCATTTTCCAAGCTATACGGGTGTATTTATGATAATAAAGACTATTGCGACGCCTGGGAACTGAATCTTCAGCTGTTGTCGATGCAGATCGATTGAAATGTCGAATATCGTATTTTCCATGCTATACGGATGTATTTTTGATAATAAAGACTATTGCGACGCCTGGGAACTGAATC
The DNA here is from genome assembly GCA_951802745.1 of Nomada flava. NCBI lineage: Eukaryota > Metazoa > Arthropoda > Insecta > Hymenoptera > Apidae > Nomada > Nomada flava. The sequence continues at coordinate 2,879,093 of CATOQN010000058.1, read as the reverse complement.
TTTAGCTGTTGTCGATGCAGATCGATTGGAAATGTCGAATATCGCGTTTTCCAAGCTCTATGAGTGAATTTTCAATAAGGACTATTGCGACGCCTGGGAACTTCATCTTTGGCTGTTGTCGATGCAGATCGATTGGAAATGTCGAATATCGAGGTTTAAAGCTGAACGAGCGAATTTTCAATAAGAAGGACTATTGCGACGCCTGGGAACTGAATCTTTAGCTGTTGTCGATGCAGATCGATTGGAAATGTCGAATATTGCATTTTCCATGCTATACGGGTGTATTTTTGATAATTAGGACTATTGCGTCGCCTGGGAACTGAATCTTAAGCTGTTGTCGATGCAGATCGATTGGAAATGTCGAATATCGCGTTTTCCAAGCTCAACGAGTGAATTTTCAATAAGAAGGGCTATTGCGACACCTGGGAACTGTATCTTTAGCTGTTGTCGATGCAGATCGATTGGGAATGTCGAATATCGCGTTTTCCAAGTTGTACGAGTGAATTTTCAATAAGCACTATTGCGACACCTGGGAACTGAATCTTTAGCTGTTGTCGATGCAGATCGATTGGAAATGTCGAATATCGCATTTGCCATGCTATACGGGTGTATTTTAGATAATAAAGACTATTGCGACGCCTGGGAACTGAATCTTTAGCTGTTGTCGATGCAGATCGATTGGAAATGTCGAATATCGCATTTTCCATGTTATACGGGTGTATTTTTGATAATAAAGACTATTGCGACGCCTGGGAACTGAATCTTTAGCTGTTGCCGATGCAGACCGATTGGAAAAGTCGAATATCGCATTTTCCATGCTATACGGGTGTATTTTTGATAATAAGGACTATTGCGACGCCTGGGAACTGAATCTTTAGCTGTTGTCGATGCAGGTCGATTGGAGGTGTCGAATATCGAGGTTTCCAAGCTCAACGAGTGAATTTTCAATAAGAAGGGCTATTGCGACGCCTGGGAACTGAATCTCTAGCTGTTGTCGATGCAGATCGATTGGAAATGTCGAATATCGCATTTTCCATGCTATACGGGTGTATTTTTGATAATAAAGACTATTGCGACGCCTGAGAACAGAATCTTTAGCTGTTGTCGATGCAGATCGATTGGAAATTTCGAATATCGCGTTTTCCAAGCTCTATGAGTGAATTTTCAATAAGGACTATGGCGACGCCTGGGAACTGCATCTTTGGCTGTTGTCGATGCAGATCGATTGGAAATGTCGAATATCGCGTTTTTCAAGCACTACGAGTGAATTTTCCATAAGGACTATTGCGACGCCTGGGAACTGAATCTGTAGCTGTTGTCGATGCAGGTCGATTGGAGATGTCGAATATCGAGGTTTCCAAGCTGATCGAGCGAATTTTCAATAAGAAGGACTATTGCGACGCCTGGGATCTGAATCTTTAGCTGTTGTCGATGCAGATCGATTGGAAATGTTGAATATCGCGTTTTCCAAGCTGTACGAGTGAATTTCCAATAAGCACTATTGCGACGCCTGGGAACTGAATCTTTAGCTGTTGTCGATGCAGGTCGATTGGAGATGTCGAATATCGAGGTTTCCAAGCTCAACGAATGAATTTTCAATAAGAAGGACTATTGCGACGCCTGGGTACTGAATCTTTAGCTGTTGTCGATGCAGATCGATTGGAAATGTCGAATATCGCATTTTCCATGCTATACGGGTTTATTTTTGATAATAAGGACTATTGCGTCGCCTGGGAACTGAATCTTTAGCTGTTGTCGAAGCAGATCGATTGGAAATGTCGAATATCGCGTTTTCCAAGTTGTACGAGCGAATTTTCAATAAGCACTATTGCGACGCCTGGGAACTGAATCTTTAGCTGTTGTCGATGCAGATCGATTGGAAATGTCGAATATCGCATTTTCCATGCTATACGGGTGTATTTTTGCTAATAAGGACTATTGCGTCGCCTGGGAACAGAATCTTTAGCTGTTGCCGATGCAGATCGATTGGGAATGTCGAATATCGCGTTTTCCAAGTTGTACGAGTGAATTTTCAATAAGCACTATTGCGACGCCTGGGAACTGAATCTTCAGCTGTTGTCGATGCAGATCGATGGAAATGTCGAATATCGCATTTTCCATGCTATACGGGTGCATTTTTGATAATAAAGACTATTGCGACACCTGGGAACTGAATCTTTAGCTGTTGTCGATGCAGATCGATTGGAGATGTTGAATATCGAGGTTTCCAAGCTCCACGAGTGAATTTTCAATAAGAAGGACTATTGCGACGCCTGGGTACTGAATCTTTAGCTGTTGTCGATGCAGATCGATTGGAAATGTCGAATATCGCATTTTCCATGCTATACGGGTGTATTTTAGATAATAAAGACTATTGCGACGCCTGGGAACTGAATCTTTAGCTGTTGTCGATGCAGATCGATTGGAAATGTCGAATATCGCATTTTCCATGCTATACGGGTGTATTTTAGATAATAAAGACTATTGCGACGCCTGGGAACTGAATCTTTAGCTGTTGTCGATGCAGATCGATTGGAAATGTCGAATATCGCATTTGCCATGCTATACGGGTGTATTTTAGATAATAAAGACTATTGCGACGCCTGGGAACTGAATCTTTAGCTGTTGTCGATGCAGATCGATGGAAATGTCGAATATCGCATATTCCATGCTATACGGGTGTATTTTTGATAATAAAGACTATTGCGACGCCTGGGAACTGAATCTTTAGCTGTTGTCGATGCAGATCGATTGGAAATGTCGAATATCGCATTTGCCATGCTATACGGGTGTATTTTAGATATTAAAGACTATTGCGACGCCTGGGAACTGAATCTTTAGCTGTTGTCGATGCAGATCGATTGGAAATGTCGAATATCGCATTTTCCATGCTTTACGGGTGTATTTTAGATAATAAATACTATTGCGACGCCTGGGAACTGAATCTTTAGCTGTTGTCGATGCAGATCGATTGGAAATGTCGAATATCGCATTTGCCATGCTATACGGGTGTATTTTAGATAATAAAGACTATTGCGACGCCTGGGAACTGAATCTTTAGCTGTTGTCGATGCAGATCGATTGGAAATGTCGAATATCGCATTTTCCATGCTATACGGGTGTATTTTTGATACTAAGGACTATTGCGTCGCCTGGGAACTGAATCTTACGCTGTTGTCGATGCAGATCAATTGGAAATGTCGAATATCGCATTTTCCAAGCTATACGGGTGTATTTATGATAATAAAGACTATTGCGACGCCTGGGAACTGAATCTTCAGCTGTTGTCGATGCAGATCGATGGAAATGTCGAATATCGCATTTTCCATGCTATACGGGTGTATTTTTGATAATAAAGACTATTGCGACGCCTGGGAACTGAATCTTTAGCTGTTGTCGATGCAGATCGATTGGAAATGTCGAATTTCGCATTTTCCATGCTATACGGGTGTATTTTAGATAATAAATACTATTGCGACGCCTGGGAACTGAATCTTTAGCTGTTGTCGATGCAGATCGATGGAAATGTCGAACATCGCATTTTCCATGCTATACGGGTGTATTTTTGATAATAAAGACTATTGCGACGCCTGGGAACTGAATCTTTAGCTGTTGTCGATGCAGATCGATTGGAAATGTCGAATATCGCATTTGCCATGCTATACGGGTGTATTTTAGATAATAAAGACTATTGCGACGCCTGGGAACTGAATCTTTAGCTGTTGTCGATGCAGATCGATTGGAAATGTCGAATATCGCATTTTCCATGCTATACGGGTGTATTTTTGATACTAAGGACTATTGCGTCGCCTGGGAACTGAATCTTACGCTGTTGTCGATGCAGATCAATTGGAAATGTCGAATATCGCATTTCCCAAGCTATACGGGTGTATTTATGATAATAAAGACTATTGCGACGCCTGGGAACTGAATCTTCAGCTGTTGTCGATGCAGATCGATGGAAATGTCGAATATCGCATTTTCCATGCTATACGGGTGTATTTTTGATAATAAAGACTATTGCGACGCCTGGGAACTGAATCTTTAGCTGTTGTCGATGCAGATCGATTGGAAATGTCGAATATCGCATTTTCCATGCTATACGGGTGTATTTTAGATAATAAATACTATTGCGACGCCTGGGAACTGAATCTTTAGCTGTTGTCGATGCAGATCGATGGAAATGTCGAACATCGCATTTTCCATGCTATACGGGTGTATTTTTGATAATAAAGACTATTGCGACGCCTGGGAACTGAATCTTTAGCTGTTGTCGATGCAGATCGATTGGAAATGTCGAATATCGCATTTGCCATGCTATACGGGTGTATTTTAGATAATAAAGACTATTGCGACGCCTGGGAACTGAATCTTTAGCTGTTGTCGATGCAGATCGATTGGAAATGTCGAATATCGCATTTTCCATGCTATACGGGTGTATTTTTGCTAATAAGGACTATTGCGTCGCCTGGGAACAGAATCTTTAGCTGTTGCCGATGCAGATCGATTGGGAATGTCGAATATCGCGTTTTCCAAGTTGTACGAGTGAATTTTCAATAAGCACTATTGCGACGCCTGGGAACTGAATCTTCAGCTGTTGTCGATGCAGATCGATGGAAATGTCGAATATCGCATTTTCCATGCTATACGGGTGCATTTTTGATAATAAAGACTATTGCGACACCTGGGAACTGAATCTTTAGCTGTTGTCGATGCAGATCGATTGGAGATGTTGAATATCGAGGTTTCCAAGCTCCACGAGTGAATTTTCAATAAGAAGGACTATTGCGACGCCTGGGTACTGAATCTTTAGCTGTTGTCGATGCAGATCGATTGGAAATGTCGAATATCGCATTTTCCATGCTATACGGGTGTATTTTAGATAATAAAGACTATTGCGACGCCTGGGAACTGAATCTTTAGCTGTTGTCGATGCAGATCGATTGGAAATGTCGAATATCGCATTTTCCATGCTATACGGGTGTATTTTAGATAATAAAGACTATTGCGACGCCTGGGAACTGAATCTTTAGCTGTTGTCGATGCAGATCGATTGGAAATGTCGAATATCGCATTTGCCATGCTATACGGGTGTATTTTAGATAATAAAGACTATTGCGACGCCTGGGAACTGAATCTTTAGCTGTTGTCGATGCAGATCGATTGGAAATGTCGAATATCGCATTTTCCATGCTATACCTGTGTATTTTTGATACTAAGGACTATTGCGTCGCCTGGGAACTGAATCTTAAGCTGTTGTCGATGCAGATCCATTGGAAATGTCGAATATCGCATTTTCCAAGCTATACGGGTGTATTTATGATAATAAAGACTATTGCGACGCCTGGGAACTGAATCTTCAGCTGTTGTCGATGCAGATCGATGGAAATGTCGAATATCGCATTTTCCATGCTATACGGGTGTATTTTTGATAATAAAGACTATTGCGACGCCTGGGAACTGAATCTTTAGCTGTTGTCGATGCAGATCGATTGGAAATGTCGAATATCGCATTTTCCATGCTTTACGGGTGTATTTTAGATAATAAATACTATTGCGACGCCTGGGAACTGAATCTTTAGCTGTTGTCGATGCAGATCGATTGGAAATGTCGAATATCGCATTTGCCATGCTATACGGGTGTATTTTAGATAATAAAGACTATTGCGACGCCTGGGAACTGAATCTTTAGCTGTTGTCGATGCAGATCGATTGGAAATGTCGAATATCGCATTTGCCATGCTATACGGGTGTATTTTTGATAATAAAGACTATTGCGACGCCTGGGAACTGAATCTTAAGCTGTTGTCGATGCAGATCGATTGAAAATGTCGAATATCGCATTTGCCATGCTATACGGGTGTATTTTAGATAATAAAGACTATTGCGACGCCTGGGAACTGAATCTTTAGCTGTTGTCGATGCAGATCGATTGGAAATGTCGAATATCGCATTTTCCATGCTATACGGGTGTATTTTTGATACTAAGGACTATTGTGTCGCCTGGGAACTGAATCTTAAGCTGTTGTCGATGCAGATCCATTGGAAATGTCGAATATCGCATTTTCCAAGCTATACGGGTGTATTTATGATAATAAAGACTATTGCGACGCCTGGGAACTGAATCTTCAGCTGTTGTCGATGCAGATCGATGGAAATGTCGAATATCGCATTTTCCATGCTGTACGGGTGTATTTTTGATAATAAAGACTATTGCGACGCCTGGGAACTGAATCTTTAGCTGTTGTCGATGCAGATCGATTGGAAATGTCGAATATCGCATTTTCCATGCTATACGGGTGTATTTTAGATAATAAATACTATTGCGACGCCTGGGAACTGAATCTTTAGCTGTTGTCGATGCAGATCGATGGAAATGTCGAACATCGCATTTTCCATGCTATACGGGTGTATTTTTGATAATAAAGACTATTGCGACGCCTGGGAACTGAGTCTTTAGCTGTTGTCGATGCAGATCGATTGGAAATGGCGAATATCGCATTTTCCATGCAATACGGGTGTATTTTTGCTAATAAGGACTATTGCGTCGCCTGGGAACTGAATCTTAAGCTGTTGTCGATGCAGATCCATTGGAAATGTCGAATATCGCATTTTCCAAGCTATACGGGTGTATTTATGATAATAAAGATTATTGCGACGCCTGGGAACTGAATCTTCAGCTGTTGTCGATGCAGATCGATTGAAATGTCGAATATCGCATTTTCCATGCTATACGGGTGTATTTTTGATAATAAAGACTATTGCGACGCCTGGGAACTGAATCTTTAGCTGTTGTCGATGCAGATCGATTGGAAATGTCGAATATCGCATTTTCCATGCTATACGGGTGTATTTTTGATAATAAGGACTATTGCGACGCCTGGGAACTGAATCTTTAGCTGTTGTCGATGCAGGTCGATTGGAGATGTCGAATATCGAGGTTTCCAAGCTAAACGAGTGAATTTTCAATAAGAAGGACTATTGCGACGCCTGGGTACTGAATCTTTAGCTGTTGTCGATGCAGATCGATTGGGAATGTCGAATATCGCGTTTTCCAAGTTGAACGAGTGAATTTTCAATAAGCACTATTGCGACGCCTGGGAACTGAATCTTTAGCTGTTGTCGATGCTGATCGATGGAAATGTCGAATATCGCATTTTCCATGCTATACGGGTGTATTTTTGATAATAAAGACTATTGCGACGCCTGGGAACTGAATCTTTAGCTGTTGTCGATGCAGGTCGATTGGAGATGTCGAATATCGAGGTTTCCAAGCTCAACGAGTGAATTTTCAATAAGAAGGACTATTGCGACGCCTGGGAACTGAATCTTCAGCTGTTGTCGATGCAGATCGATGGAAATGTCGAATATCGCATTTTCCATGCTATACGGGTGTATTTTTGATAATAAAGACTATTGCGACGCCTGGGAACTGAATCTTTAGCTGTTTTCGATGCAGGTCGATTGGAGATGTCGAATATCGAGGTTTCCAAGCTCAACGAGTGGATTTTCAATAAGAAGGACTTTTGCGACGCCTGGGAACTGAATCTTTAGCTGTTGTCGATGCAGATCGATTGGAAATGTCGAATATCGCATTTGCCATGCTATACGGGTGTATTTTAGATAATAAAGACTATTGCGACGCCTGGGAACTGAATCTTTAGCTGTTGTCGATGCAGATCGATTGGAAATGTCGAATATCGCATTTTCCATGCAATACGGGTGTATTTTTGCTAATAAGGACTATTGCGTCGCCTGGGAACTGAATCTTAAGCTGTTGTCGATGCAGATCCATTGGAAATGTCGAATATCGCATTTTCCAAGCTATACGGGTGTATTTATGATAATAAAGACTATTGCGACGCCTGGGAACTGAATCTTCAGCTGTTGTCGATGCAGATCGATTGAAATGTCGAATATCGTATTTTCCATGCTATACGGATGTATTTTTGATAATAAAGACTATTGCGACGCCTGGGAACTGAATCTTTAGCTGTTGTCGATGCAGATCGATTGGAAATGTCGAATATCGCGTTTTCCAAGCTCTATGAGTGAATTTTCAATAAGGACTATTGCGACGCCTGGGAACTTCATCTTTGGCTGTTGTCGATGCAGATCGATTGGAAATGTCGAATATCGAGGTTTAAAGCTGAACGAGCGAATTTTCAATAAGAAGGACTATTGCGACGCCTGGGAACTGAATCTTTAGCTGTTGTCGATGCAGATCGATTGGAAATGTCGAATATTGCATTTTCCATGCTATACGGGTGTATTTTTGATAATTAGGACTATTGCGTCGCCTGGGAACTGAATCTTAAGCTGTTGTCGATGCAGATCGATTGGAAATGTCGAATATCGCGTTTTCCAAGCTCAACGAGTGAATTTTCAATAAGAAGGGCTATTGCGACACCTGGGAACTGTATCTTTAGCTGTTATCGATGCAGATCGATTGGGAATGTCGAATATCGCGTTTTCCAAGTTGTACGAGTGAATTTTCAATAAGCACTATTGCGACACCTGGGAACTGAATCTTTAGCTGTTGTCGATGCAGATCGATTGGAAATGTCGAATATCGCATTTGCCATGCTATACGGGTGTATTTTAGATAATAAAGACTATTGCGACGCCTGGGAACTGAATCTTTAGCTGTTGTCGATGCAGATCGATTGGAAATGTCGAATATCGCATTTTCCATGTTATACGGGTGTATTTTTGATAATAAAGACTATTGCGACGCCTGGGAACTGAATCTTTAGCTGTTGCCGATGCAGACCGATTGGAAAAGTCGAATATCGCATTTTCCATGCTATACGGGTGTATTTTTGATAATAAGGACTATTGCGACGCCTGGGAACTGAATCTTTAGCTGTTGTCGATGCAGGTCGATTGGAGGTGTCGAATATCGAGGTTTCCAAGCTCAACGAGTGAATTTTCAATAAGAAGGGCTATTGCGACGCCTGGGAACTGAATCTCTAGCTGTTGTCGATGCAGATCGATTGGAAATGTCGAATATCGCATTTTCCATGCTATACGGGTGTATTTTTGATAATAAAGACTATTGCGACGCCTGAGAACAGAATCTTTAGCTGTTGTCGATGCAGATCGATTGGAAATTTCGAATATCGCGTTTTCCAAGCTCTATGAGTGAATTTTCAATAAGGACTATGGCGACGCCTGGGAACTGCATCTTTGGCTGTTGTCGATGCAGATCGATTGGAAATGTCGAATATCGCGTTTTTCAAGCACTACGAGTGAATTTTCCATAAGGACTATTGCGACGCCTGGGAACTGAATCTGTAGCTGTTGTCGATGCAGGTCGATTGGAGATGTCGAATATCGAGGTTTCCAAGCTGATCGAGCGAATTTTCAATAAGAAGGACTATTGCGACGCCTGGGATCTGAATCTTTAGCTGTTGTCGATGCAGATCGATTGGAAATGTTGAATATCGCGTTTTCCAAGCTGTACGAGTGAATTTCCAATAAGCACTATTGCGACGCCTGGGAACTGAATCTTTAGCTGTTGTCGATGCAGGTCGATTGGAGATGTCGAATATCGAGGTTTCCAAGCTCAACGAATGAATTTTCAATAAGAAGGACTATTGCGACGCCTGGGTACTGAATCTTTAGCTGTTGTCGATGCAGATCGATTGGAAATGTCGAATATCGCATTTTCCATGCTATACGGGTTTATTTTTGATAATAAGGACTATTGCGTCGCCTGGGAACTGAATCTTTAGCTGTTGTCGAAGCAGATCGATTGGAAATGTCGAATATCGCGTTTTCCAAGTTGTACGAGCGAATTTTCAATAAGCACTATTGCGACGCCTGGGAACTGAATCTTTAGCTGTTGTCGATGCAGATCGATTGGAAATGTCGAATATCGCATTTTCCATGCTATACGGGTGTATTTTTGCTAATAAGGACTATTGCGTCGCCTGGGAACAGAATCTTTAGCTGTTGCCGATGCAGATCGATTGGGAATGTCGAATATCGCGTTTTCCAAGTTGTACGAGTGAATTTTCAATAAGCACTATTGCGACGCCTGGGAACTGAATCTTCAGCTGTTGTCGATGCAGATCGATGGAAATGTCGAATATCGCATTTTCCATGCTATACGGGTGCATTTTTGATAATAAAGACTATTGCGACACCTGGGAACTGAATCTTTAGCTGTTGTCGATGCAGGTCGATTGGAGATGTTGAATATCGAGGTTTCCAAGCTCCACGAGTGAATTTTCAATAAGAAGGACTATTGCGACGCCTGGGTACTGAATCTTTAGCTGTTGTCGATGCAGATCGATTGGAAATGTCGAATATCGCATTTTCCATGCTATACGGGTGTATTTTAGATAATAAAGACTATTGCGACGCCTGGGAACTGAATCTTTAGCTGTTGTCGATGCAGATCGATTGGAAATGTCGAATATCGCATTTTCCATGCTATACGGGTGTATTTTAGATAATAAAGACTATTGCGACGCCTGGGAACTGAATCTTTAGCTGTTGTCGATGCAGATCGATTGGAAATGTCGAATATCGCATTTTCCATGCTATACGGGTGTATTTTTGATAATAAAGACTATTGCGACGCCTGGGAACTGAATCTTTAGCTGTTGTCGATGCAGGTCGATTGGAGATGTCGAATATCGAGGTTTCCAAGCTCAACGAGTGAATTTTCAATAAGAAGGACTATTGCGACGCCTGGGTACTGAATCTTTAGCTGTTGTCGATGCAGATCGATTGGGAATGTCGAATATCGCGTTTTCCAAGTTGAACGAGTGAATTTTCAATAAGCACTATTGCGACGCCTGGGAACTGAATCTTTAGCTGTTGTCGATGCTGATCGGTGGAAATGTCGAATATCGCATTTTCCATGCTATACGGGTGTATTTTTGATAATAAAGACTATTGCGACGCCTGGGAACTGAATCTTTAGCTGTTGTCGATGCAGGTCGATTGGAGATGTCGAATATCGAGGTTTCCAAGCTCAACGAGTGAATTTTCAATAAGAAGGACTATTGCGACGCCTGGGAACTGAATCTTCAGCTGTTGTCGATGCAGATCGATGGAAATGTCGAATATCGCATTTTCCATGCTATACGGGTGTATTTTTGATAATAAAGACTATTGCGACGCCTGGGAACTGAATCTTTAGCTGTTTTCGATGCAGGTCGATTGGAGATGTCGAATATCGAGGTTTCCAAGCTCAACGAGTGGATTTTCAATAAGAAGGACTTTTGCGACGCCTGGGAACTGAATCTTTAGCTGTTGTCGATGCAGATCGATTGGAAATGTCGAATATCGCATTTGCCATGCTATACGGGTGTATTTTAGATAATAAAGACTATTGCGACGCCTGGGAACTGAATCTTTAGCTGTTGTCGATGCAGATCGATTGGAAATGTCGAATATCGCATTTTCCATGCTATACGGGTGTATTTTTGCTAATAAGGACTATTGCGTCGCCTGGGAACTGAATCTTAAGCTGTTGTCGATGCAGATCCATTGGAAATGTCGAATATCGTATTTTCCAAGCTATACGGGTGTATTTATGATAATAAAGACTATTGCGACGCCTGGGAACTGAATCTTCAGCTGTTGTCGATGCAGATCGATTGAAATGTCGAATATCGTATTTTCCATGCTATACGGATGTATTTTTGATAATAAAGACTATTGCGACGCCTGGGAACTGAATCTTTAGCTGTTGTCGATGCAGATCGATTGGAAATGTCGAATATCGCGTTTTCCAAGCTCTATGAGTGAATTTTCAATAAGGACTATTGCGACGCCTGGGAACTTCATCTTTGGCTGTTGTCGATGCAGATCGATTGGAAATGTCGAATATCGAGGTTTAAAGCTGAACGAGCGAATTTTCAATAAGAAGGACTATTGCGACGCCTGGGAACTGAATCTTTAGCTGTTGTCGATGCAGATCGATTGGAAATGTCGAATATTGCATTTTCCATGCTATACGGGTGTATTTTTGATAATTAGGACTATTGCGTCGCCTGGGAACTGAATCTTAAGCTGTTGTCGATGCAGATCGATTGGAAATGTCGAATATCGCGTTTTCCAAGCTCAACGAGTGAATTTTCAATAAGAAGGGCTATTGCGACACCTGGGAACTGTATCTTTAGCTGTTGTCGATGCAGATCGATTGGGAATGTCGAATATCGCGTTTTCCAAGTTGTACGAGTGAATTTTCAATAAGCACTATTGCGACACCTGGGAACTGAATCTTTAGCTGTTGTCGATGCAGATCGATTGGAAATGTCGAATATCGCATTTGCCATGCTATACGGGTGTATTTTTGATAATAAAGACTATTGCGACGCCTGGGAACTGAATCTTTAGCTGTTGTCGATGCAGATCGATTGGAAATGTCGAATATCGCATTTTCCATGTTATACGGGTGTATTTTTGATAATAAAGACTATTGCGACGCCTGGGAACTGAATCTTTAGCTGTTGCCGATGCAGACCGATTGGAAAAGTCGAATATCGCATTTTCCATGCTATACGGGTGTATTTTTGATAATAAGGACTATTGCGACGCCTGGGAACTGAATCTTTAGCTGTTGTCGATGCAGGTCGATTGGAGGTGTCGAATATCGAGGTTTCCAAGCTCAACGAGTGAATTTTCAATAAGAAGGGCTATTGCGACGCCTGGGAACTGAATCTCTAGCTGTTGTCGATGCAGATCGATTGGAAATGTCGAATATCGCATTTTCCATGCTATACGGGTGTATTTTTGATAATAAAGACTATTGCGACGCCTGAGAACAGAATCTTTAGCTGTTGTCGATGCAGATCGATTGGAAATTTCGAATATCGCGTTTTCCAAGCTCTATGAGTGAATTTTCAATAAGGACTATGGCGACGCCTGGGAACTGCATCTTTGGCTGTTGTCGATGCAGATCGATTGGAAATGTCGAATATCGCGTTTTTCAAGCACTACGAGTGAATTTTCCATAAGGACTATTGCGACGCCTGGGAACTGAATCTGTAGCTGTTGTCATGCAGGTCGATTGGAGATGTCGAATATCGAGGTTTCCAAGCTGATCGAGCGAATTTTCAATAAGAAGGACTATTGCGACGCCTGGGATCTGAATCTTTAGCTGTTGTCGATGCAGATCGATTGGAAATGTCGAATATCGCGTTTTCCAAGCTCAACGAGTGAATTTTCAATAAGAAGGGCTATTGCAACACCTGGGAACTGTATCTTTAGCTGTTGTCGATGCAGATCGATTGGGAATGTCGAATATCGCGTTTTCCAAGTTGTACGAGTGAATTTTCAATAAGCACTATTGCGACACCTGGGAACTGAATCTTTAGCTGTTGTCGATGCAGATCGATTGGAAATGTCGAATATCGCATTTGCCATGCTATACGGGTGTATTTTTGATAATAAAGACTATTGCGACGCCTGGGAACTGAATCTTTAGCTGTTGTCGATGCAGATCGATTGGAAATGTCGAATATCGCATTTTCCATGTTATACGGGTGTATTTTTGATAATAAAGACTATTGCGACGCCTGGGAACTGAATCTTTAGCTGTTGCCGATGCAGACCGATTGGAAAAGTCGAATATCGCATTTTCCATGCTATACGGGTGTATTTTTGATAATAAGGACTATTGCGACGCCTGGGAACTGAATCTTTAGCTGTTGTCGATGCAGGTCGATTGGAGGTGTCGAATATCGAGGTTTCCAAGCTCAACGAGTGAATTTTCAATAAGAAGGGCTATTGCGACGCCTGGGAACTGAATCTCTAGCTGTTGTCGATGCAGATCGATTGGAAATGTCGAATATCGCATTTTCCATGCTATACGGGTGTATTTTTGATAATAAAGACTATTGCGACGCCTGAGAACAGAATCTTTAGCTGTTGTCGATGCAGATCGATTGGAAATTTCGAATATCGCGTTTTCCAAGCTCTATGAGTGAATTTTCAATAAGGACTATGGCGACGCCTGGGAACTGCATCTTTGGCTGTTGTCGATGCAGATCGATTGGAAATGTCGAATATCGCGTTTTTCAAGCACTACGAGTGAATTTTCCATAAGGACTATTGCGACGCCTGGGAACTGAATCTGTAGCTGTTGTCATGCAGGTCGATTGGAGATGTCGAATATCGAGGTTTCCAAGCTGATCGAGCGAATTTTCAATAAGAAGGACTATTGCGACGCCTGGGATCTGAATCTTTAGCTGTTGTCGATGCAGATCGATTGGAAATGTTGAATATCGCGTTTTCCAAGCTGTACGAGTGAATTTCCAATAAGCACTATTGCGACGCCTGGGAACTGAATCTTTAGCTGTTGTCGATGCAGGTCGATTGGAGATGTCGAATATCGAGGTTTCCAAGCTCAACGAATGAATTTTCAATAAGAAGGACTATTGCGACGCCTGGGTACTGAATCTTTAGCTGTTGTCGATGCAGATCCATTGGAAATGTCGAATATCGCATTTTCCATGCTATACGGGTGTATTTTTGATAATAAGGACTATTGCGTCGCCTGGGAACTGAATCTTTAGCTGTTGTCGAAGCAGATCGATTGGAAATGTCGAATATCGCGTTTTCCAAGTTGTACGAGCGAATTTTCAATAAGCACTATTGCGACGCCTGGGAACTGAATCTTTAGCTGTTGTCGATGCAGATCGATTGGAAATGTCGAATATCGCATTTTCCATGCTATACGGGTGTATTTTTGCTAATAAGGACTATTGCGTCGCCTGGGAACAGAATCTTTAGCTGTTGCCGATGCAGATCGATTGGGAATGTCGAATATCGCGTTTTCCAAGTTGTACGAGTGAATTTTCAATAAGCACTATTGCGACGCCTGGGAACTGAATCTTCAGCTGTTGTCGATGCAGATCGATGGAAATGTCGAATATCGCATTTTCCATGCTATACGGGTGCATTTTTGATAATAAAGACTATTGCGACACCTGGGAACTGAATCTTTAGCTGTTGTCGATGCAGGTCGATTGGAGATGTTGAATATCGAGGTTTCCAAGCTCCACGAGTGAATTTTCAATAAGAAGGACTATTGCGACGCCTGGGTACTGAATCTTTAGCTGTTGTCGATGCAGATCGATTGGAAATGTCGAATATCGCATTTTCCATGCTATACGGGTGTATTTTAGATAATAAAGACTATTGCGACGCCTGGGAACTGAATCTTTAGCTGTTGTCGATGCAGATCGATTGGAAATGTCGAATATCGCATTTGCCATGCTATACGGGTGTATTTTAGATAATAAAGACTATTGCGACGCCTGGGAACTGAATCTTTAGCTGTTGTCGATGCAGATCGATTGGAAATGTCGAATATCGCATTTTCCATGCTATACCTGTGTATTTTTGATACTAAGGACTATTGCGTTGCCTGGGAACTGAATCTTAAGCTGTTGTCGATGCAGATCCATTGGAAATGTCGAATATCGCATTTTCCAAGCTATACGGGTGTATTTATGATAATAAAGACTATTGCGACGCCTGGGAACTGAATCTTCAGCTGTTGTCGATGCAGATCGATGGAAATGTCGAATATCGCATTTTCCATGCTATACGGGTGTATTTTTGATAATAAAGACTATTGCGACGCCTGGGAACTGAATCTTTAGCTGTTGTCGATGCAGATCGATTGGAAATGTCGAATATCGCATTTTCCATGCTTTACGGGTGTATTTTAGATAATAAATACTATTGCGACGCCTGGGAACTGAATCTTTAGCTGTTGTCGATGCAGATCGATTGGAAATGTCGAATATCGCATTTGCCATGCTATACGGGTGTATTTTAGATAATAAAGACTATTGCGACGCCTGGGAACTGAATCTTTAGCTGTTGTCGATGCAGATCGATTGGAAATGTCGAATATCGCATTTGCCATGCTATACGGGTGTATTTTTGATAATAAAGACTATTGCGACGCCTGGGAACTGAATCTTTAGCTGTTGTCGATGCAGATCGATTGAAAATGTCGAATATCGCATTTGCCATGCTATACGGGTGTATTTTAGATAATAAAGACTATTGCGACGCCTGGGAACTGAATCTTTAGCTGTTGTCGATGCAGATCGATTGGAAATGTCGAATATCGCATTTTCCATGCTATACGGGTGTATTTTTGATACTAAGGACTATTGCGTCGCCTGGGAACTGAATCTTAAGCTGTTGTCGATGCAGATCCATTGGAAATGTCGAATATCGCATTTTCCAAGCTATACGGGTGTATTTATGATAATAAAGACTATTGCGACGCCTGGGAACTGAATCTTCAGCTGTTGTCGATGCAGATCGATGGAAATGTCGAATATCGCATTTTCCATGCTGTACGGGTGTATTTTTGATAATAAAGACTATTGCGACGCCTGGGAACTGAATCTTTAGCTGTTGTCGATGCAGATCGATTGGAAATGTCGAATATCGCATTTTCCATGCTATACGGGTGTATTTTAGATAATAAATACTATTGCGACGCCTGGGAACTGAATCTTTAGCTGTTGTCGATGCAGGTCGATTGGAGATGTTGAATATCGAGGTTTCCAAGCTCCACGAGTGAATTTTCAATAAGAAGGACTATTGCGACGCCTGGGTACTGAATCTTTAGCTGTTGTCGATGCAGATCGATTGGAAATGTCGAATATCGCATTTTCCATGCTATACGGGTGTATTTTAGATAATAAAGACTATTGCGACGCCTGGGAACTGAATCTTTAGCTGTTGTCGATGCAGATCGATTGGAAATGTCGAATATCGCATTTGCCATGCTATACGGGTGTATTTTAGATAATAAAGACTATTGCGACGCCTGGGAACTGAATCTTTAGCTGTTGTCGATGCAGATCGATTGGAAATGTCGAATATCGCATTTTCCATGCTATACCTGTGTATTTTTGATACTAAGGACTATTGCGTTGCCTGGGAACTGAATCTTAAGCTGTTGTCGATGCAGATCCATTGGAAATGTCGAATATCGCATTTTCCAAGCTATACGGGTGTATTTATGATAATAAAGACTATTGCGACGCCTGGGAACTGAATCTTCAGCTGTTGTCGATGCAGATCGATGGAAATGTCGAATATCGCATTTTCCATGCTATACGGGTGTATTTTTGATAATAAAGACTATTGCGACGCCTGGGAACTGAATCTTTAGCTGTTGTCGATGCAGATCGATTGGAAATGTCGAATATCGCATTTTCCATGCTTTACGGGTGTATTTTAGATAATAAATACTATTGCGACGCCTGGGAACTGAATCTTTAGCTGTTGTCGATGCAGATCGATTGGAAATGTCGAATATCGCATTTGCCATGCTATACGGGTGTATTTTAGATAATAAAGACTATTGCGACGCCTGGGAACTGAATCTTTAGCTGTTGTCGATGCAGATCGATTGGAAATGTCGAATATCGCATTTTCCATGCTATACGGGTGTATTTTTGCTAATAAGGACTATTGCGTCGCCTGGGAACTGAATCTTAAGCTGTTGTCGATGCAGATCCATTGGAAATGTCGAATATCGCATTTTCCAAGCTATACGGGTGTATTTATGATAATAAAGACTATTGCGACGCCTGGGAACTGAATCTTCAGCTGTTGTCGATGCAGATCGATTGAAATGTCGAATATCGTATTTTCCATGCTATACGGATGTATTTTTGATAATAAAGACTATTGCGACGCCTGGGAACTGAATCTTTAGCTGTTGTCGATGCAGATCGATTGGAAATGTCGAATATCGCGTTTTCCAAGCTCTATGAGTGAATTTTCAATAAGGACTATTGCGACGCCTGGGAACTTCATCTTTGGCTGTTGTCGATGCAGATCGATTGGAAATGTCGAATATCGAGGTTTAAAGCTGAACGAGCGAATTTTCAATAAGAAGGACTATTGCGACGCCTGGGAACTGAATCTTTAGCTGTTGTCGATGCAGATCGATTGGAAATGTCGAATATTGCATTTTCCATGCTATACGGGTGTATTTTTGATAATTAGGACTATTGCGTCGCCTGGGAACTGAATCTTAAGCTGTTGTCGATGCAGATCGATTCGAAATGTCGAATATCGCGTTTTCCAAGCTCAACGAGTGAATTTTCAATAAGAAGGGCTATTGCGACACCTGGGAACTGTATCTTTAGCTGTTGTCGATGCAGATCGATTGGGAATGTCGAATATCGCGTTTTCCAAGTTGTACGAGTGAATTTTCAATAAGCACTATTGCGACACCTGGGAACTGAATCTTTAGCTGTTGTCGATGCAGATCGATTGGAAATGTCGAATATCGCATTTGCCATGCTATACGGGTGTATTTTAGATAATAAAGACTATTGCGACGCCTGGGAACTGAATCTTTAGCTGTTGTCGATGCAGATCGATTGGAAATGTCGAATATCGCATTTTCCATGTTATACGGGTGTATTTTTGATAATAAAGACTATTGCGACGCCTGGGAACTGAATCTTTAGCTGTTGCCGATGCAGACCGATTGGAAAAGTCGAATATCGCATTTTCCATGCTATACGGGTGTATTTTTGATAATAAGGACTATTGCGACGCCTGGGAACTGAATCTTTAGCTGTTGTCGATGCAGGTCGATTGGAGGTGTCGAATATCGAGGTTTCCAAGCTCAACGAGTGAATTTTCAATAAGAAGGGCTATTGCGACGCCTGGGAACTGAATCTCTAGCTGTTGTCGATGCAGATCGATTGGAAATGTCGAATATCGCATTTTCCATGCTATACGGGTGTATTTTTGATAATAAAGACTATTGCGACGCCTGAGAACAGAATCTTTAGCTGTTGTCGATGCAGATCGATTGGAAATTTCGAATATCGCGTTTTCCAAGCTCTATGAGTGAATTTTCAATAAGGACTATGGCGACGCCTGGGAACTGAATCTGTAGCTGTTGTCGATGCAGGTCGATTGGAGATGTCGAATATCGAGGTTTCCAAGCTGATCGAGCGAATTTTCAATAAGAAGGACTATTGCGACGCCTGGGATCTGAATCTTTAGCTGTTGTCGATGCAGATCGATTGGAAATGTTGAATATCGCGTTTTCCAAGCTGTACGAGTGAATTTCCAATAAGCACTATTGCGACGCCTGGGAACTGAATCTTTAGCTGTTGTCGATGCAGGTCGATTGGAGATGTCGAATATCGAGGTTTCCAAGCTCAACGAATGAATTTTCAATAAGAAGGGCTATTGCGACGCCTGGGTACTGAATCTTTAGCTGTTGTCGATGCAGATCGATTGGAAATGTCGAATATCGCATTTTCCATGCTATACGGGTGTATTTTTGATAATAAGGACTATTGCGTCGCCTGGGAACTGAATCTTTAGCTGTTGTCGAAGCAGATCGATTGGAAATGTCGAATATCGCGTTTTCCAAGTTGTACGAGCGAATTTTCAATAAGCACTATTGCGACGCCTGGGAACTGAATCTTTAGCTGTTGTCGATGCAGATCGATTGGAAATGTCGAATATCGCATTTTCCATGCTATACGGGTGTATTTTTGCTAATAAGGACTATTGCGTCGCCTGGGAACAGAATCTTTAGCTGTTGCCGATGCAGATCGATTGGGAATGTCGAATATCGCGTTTTCCAAGTTGTACGAGTGAATTTTCAATAAGCACTATTGCGACGCCTGGGAACTGAATCTTCAGCTGTTGTCGATGCAGATCGATGGAAATGTCGAATATCGCATTTTCCATGCTATACGGGTGCATTTTTGATAATAAAGACTATTGCGACACCTGGGAACTGAATCTTTAGCTGTTGTCGATGCAGGTCGATTGGAGATGTTGAATATCGAGGTTTCCAAGCTCCACGAATGAATTTTCAATAAGAAGGACTATTGCGACGCCTGGGTACTGAATCTTTAGCTGTTGTCGATGCAGATCGATTGGAAATGTCGAATATCGCATTTTCCATGCTATACGGGTGTATTTTAGATAATAAAGACTATTGCGACGCCTGGGAACTGAATCTTTAGCTGTTGTCGATGCAGATCGATTGGAAATGTCGAATATCGCATTTTCCATGCTATACGGGTGTATTTTAGATAATAAAGACTATTGCGACGCCTGGGAACTGAATCTTTAGCTGTTGTCGATGCAGATCGATTGGAAATGTCGAATATCGCATTTTCCATGCTATACGGGTGTATTTTTGATAATAAAGACTATTGCGACGCCTGGGAACTGAATCTTTAGCTGTTGTCGATGCAGGTCGATTGGAGATGTCGAATATCGAGGTTTCCAAGCTCAACGAGTGAATTTTCAATAAGAAGGACTATTGCGACGCCTGGGTACTGAATCTTTAGCTGTTGTCGATGCAGATCGATTGGGAATGTCGAATATCGCGTTTTCCAAGTTGAACGAGTGAATTTTCAATAAGCACTATTGCGACGCCTGGGAACTGAATCTTTAGCTGTTGTCGATGCTGATCGATGGAAATGTCGAATATCGCATTTTCCATGCTATACGGGTGTATTTTTGATAATAAAGACTATTGCGACGCCTGGGAACTGAATCTTTAGCTGTTGTCGATGCAGGTCGATTGGAGATGTCGAATATCGAGGTTTCCAAGCTCAACGAGTGAATTTTCAATAAGAAGGACTATTGCGACGCCTGGGAACTGAATCTTCAGCTGTTGTCGATGCAGATCGATGGAAATGTCGAATATCGCATTTTCCATGCTATACGGGTGTATTTTTGATAATAAAGACTATTGCGACGCCTGGGAACTGAATCTTTAGCTGTTTTCGATGCAGGTCGATTGGAGATGTCGAATATCGAGGTTTCCAAGCTCAACGAGTGGATTTTCAATAAGAAGGACTTTTGCGACGCCTGGGAACTGAATCTTTAGCTGTTGTCGATGCAGATCGATTGGAAATGTCGAATATCGCATTTGCCATGCTATACGGGTGTATTTTAGATAATAAAGACTATTGCGACGCCTGGGAACTGAATCTTTAGCTGTTGTCGATGCAGATCGATTGGAAATGTCGAATATCGCATTTTCCATGCTATACGGGTGTATTTTTGCTAATAAGGACTATTGCGTCGCCTGGGAACTGAATCTTAAGCTGTTGTCGATGCAGATCCATTGGAAATGTCGAATATCGCATTTTCCAAGCTATACGGGTGTATTTATGATAATAAAGACTATTGCGACGCCTGGGAACTGAATCTTCAGCTGTTGTCGATGCAGATCGATTGAAATGTCGAATATCGTATTTTCCATGCTATACGGATGTATTTTTGATAATAAAGACTATTGCGACGCCTGGGAACTGAATCTTTAGCTGTTGTCGATGCAGATCGATTGGAAATGTCGAATATCGCGTTTTCCAAGCTCTATGAGTGAATTTTCAATAAGGACTATTGCGACGCCTGGGAACTTCATCTTTGGCTGTTGTCGATGCAGATCGATTGGAAATGTCGAATATCGAGGTTTAAAGCTGAACGAGCGAATTTTCAATAAGAAGGACTATTGCGACGCCTGGGAACTGAATCTTTAGCTGTTGTCGATGCAGATCGATTGGAAATGTCGAATATTGCATTTTCCATGCTATACGGGTGTATTTTTGATAATTAGGACTATTGCGTCGCCTGGGAACTGAATCTTAAGCTGTTGTCGATGCAGATCGATTGGAAATGTCGAATATCGCGTTTTCCAAGCTCAACGAGTGAATTTTCAATAAGAAGGGCTATTGCGACACCTGGGAACTGTATCTTTAGCTGTTGTCGATGCAGATCGATTGGGAATGTCGAATATCGCGTTTTCCAAGTTGTACGAGTGAATTTTCAATAAGCACTATTGCGACACCTGGGAACTGAATCTTTAGCTGTTGTCGATGCAGATCGATTGGAAATGTCGAATATCGCATTTGCCATGCTATACGGGTGTATTTTTGATAATAAAGACTATTGCGACGCCTGGGAACTGAATCTTTAGCTGTTGTCGATGCAGATCGATTGGAAATGTCGAATATCGCATTTTCCATGTTATACGGGTGTATTTTTGATAATAAAGACTATTGCGACGCCTGGGAACTGAATCTTTAGCTGTTGCCGATGCAGACCGATTGGAAAAGTCGAATATCGCATTTTCCATGCTATACGGGTGTATTTTTGATAATAAGGACTATTGCGACGCCTGGGAACTGAATCTTTAGCTGTTGTCGATGCAGATCGATTGGAAATGTCGAATATCGCGTTTTCCAAGCTCTATGAGTGAATTTTCAATAAGGACTATTGCGACGCCTGGGAACTTCATCTTTGGCTGTTGTCGATGCAGATCGATTGGAAATGTCGAATATCGAGGTTTAAAGCTGAACGAGCGAATTTTCAATAAGAAGGACTATTGCGACGCCTGGGAACTGAATCTTTAGCTGTTGTCGATGCAGATCGATTGGAAATGTCGAATATTGCATTTTCCATGCTATACGGGTGTATTTTTGATAATTAGGACTATTGCGTCGCCTGGGAACTGAATCTTAAGCTGTTGTCGATGCAGATCGATTGGAAATGTCGAATATCGCGTTTTCCAAGCTCAACGAGTGAATTTTCAATAAGAAGGGCTATTGCGACACCTGGGAACTGTATCTTTAGCTGTTGTCGATGCAGATCGATTGGGAATGTCGAATATCGCGTTTTCCAAGTTGTACGAGTGAATTTTCAATAAGCACTATTGCGACACCTGGGAACTGAATCTTTAGCTGTTGTCGATGCAGATCGATTGGAAATGTCGAATATCGCATTTGCCATGCTATACGGGTGTATTTTTGATAATAAAGACTATTGCGACGCCTGGGAACTGAATCTTTAGCTGTTGTCGATGCAGATCGATTGGAAATGTCGAATATCGCATTTTCCATGTTATACGGGTGTATTTTTGATAATAAAGACTATTGCGACGCCTGGGAACTGAATCTTTAGCTGTTGCCGATGCAGACCGATTGGAAAAGTCGAATATCGCATTTTCCATGCTATACGGGTGTATTTTTGATAATAAGGACTATTGCGACGCCTGGGAACTGAATCTTTAGCTGTTGTCGATGCAGGTCGATTGGAGGTGTCGAATATCGAGGTTTCCAAGCTCAACGAGTGAATTTTCAATAAGAAGGGCTATTGCGACGCCTGGGAACTGAATCTCTAGCTGTTGTCGATGCAGATCGATTGGAAATGTCGAATATCGCATTTTCCATGCTATACGGGTGTATTTTTGATAATAAAGACTATTGCGACGCCTGAGAACAGAATCTTTAGCTGTTGTCGATGCAGATCGATTGGAAATTTCGAATATCGCGTTTTCCAAGCTCTATGAGTGAATTTTCAATAAGGACTATGGCGACGCCTGGGAACTGCATCTTTGGCTGTTGTCGATGCAGATCGATTGGAAATGTCGAATATCGCGTTTTTCAAGCACTACGAGTGAATTTTCCATAAGGACTATTGCGACGCCTGGGAACTGAATCTGTAGCTGTTGTCGATGCAGGTCGATTGGAGATGTCGAATATCGAGGTTTCCAAGCTGATCGAGCGAATTTTCAATAAGAAGGACTATTGCGACGCCTGGGATCTGAATCTTTAGCTGTTGTCGATGCAGATCGATTGGAAATGTTGAATATCGCGTTTTCCAAGCTGTACGAGTGAATTTCCAATAAGCACTATTGCGACGCCTGGGAACTGAATCTTTAGCTGTTGTCGATGCAGGTCGATTGGAGATGTCGAATATCGAGGTTTCCAAGCTCAACGAATGAATTTTCAATAAGAAGGACTATTGCGACGCCTGGGTACTGAATCTTTAGCTGTTGTCGATGCAGATCGATTGGAAATGTCGAATATCGCATTTTCCATGCTATACGGGTGTATTTTTGATAATAAGGACTATTGCGTCGCCTGGGAACTGAATCTTTAGCTGTTGTCGAAGCAGATCGATTGGAAATGTCGAATATCGCGTTTTCCAAGTTGTACGAGCGAATTTTCAATAAGCACTATTGCGACGCCTGGGAACTGAATCTTTAGCTGTTGTCGATGCAGATCGATTGGAAATGTCGAATATCGCATTTTCCATGCTATACGGGTGTATTTTTGCTAATAAGGACTATTGCGTCGCCTGGGAACAGAATCTTTAGCTGTTGCCGATGCAGATCGATTGGGAATGTCGAATATCGCGTTTTCCAAGTTGTACGAGTGAATTTTCAATAAGCACTATTGCGACGCCTGGGAACTGAATCTTCAGCTGTTGTCGATGCAGATCGATGGAAATGTCGAATATCGCATTTTCCATGCTATACGGGTGCATTTTTGATAATAAAGACTATTGCGACACCTGGGAACTGAATCTTTAGCTGTTGTCGATGCAGGTCGATTGGAGATGTTGAATATCGAGGTTTCCAAGCTCCACGAGTGAATTTTCAATAAGAAGGACTATTGCGACGCCTGGGTACTGAATCTTTAGCTGTTGTCGATGCAGATCGATTGGAAATGTCGAATATCGCATTTTCCATGCTATACGGGTGTATTTTAGATAATAAAGACTATTGCGACGCCTGGGAACTGAATCTTTAGCTGTTGTCGATGCAGATCGATTGGAAATGTCGAATATCGCATTTTCCATGCTATACGGGTGTATTTTAGATAATAAAGACTATTGCGACGCCTGGGAACTGAATCTTTAGCTGTTGTCGATGCAGATCGATTGGAAATGTCGAATATCGCATTTGCCATGCTATACGGGTGTATTTTAGATAATAAAGACTATTGCGACGCCTGGGAACTGAATCTTTAGCTGTTGTCGATGCAGATCGATTGGAAATGTCGAATATCGCATTTTCCATGCTATACCTGTGTATTTTTGATACTAAGGACTATTGCGTTGCCTGGGAACTGAATCTTAAGCTGTTGTCGATGCAGATCCATTGGAAATGTCGAATATCGCATTTTCCAAGCTATACGGGTGTATTTATGATAATAAAGACTATTGCGACGCCTCGGAACTGAATCTTCAGCTGTTGTCGATGCAGATCGATGGAAATGTCGAATATCGCATTTTCCATGCTATACGGGTGTATTTTTGATAATAAAGACTATTGCGACGCCTGGGAACTGAATCTTTAGCTGTTGTCGATGCAGATCGATTGGAAATGTCGAATATCGCATTTTCCATGCTTTACGGGTGTATTTTAGATAATAAATACTATTGCGACGCCTGGGAACTGAATCTTTAGCTGTTGTCGATGCAGATCGATTGGAAATGTCGAATATCGCATTTGCCATGCTATACGGGTGTATTTTAGATAATAAAGACTATTGCGACGCCTGGGAACTGAATCTTTAGCTGTTGTCGATGCAGATCGATTGGAAATGTCGAATATCGCATTTGCCATGCTATACGGGTGTATTTTTGATAATAAAGACTATTGCGACGCCTGGGAACTGAATCTTTAGCTGTTGTCGATGCAGATCGATTGAAAATGTCGAATATCGCATTTGCCATGCTATACGGGTGTATTTATGATAATAAAGACTATTGCGACGCCTGGGAACTGAATCTTCAGCTGTTGTCGATGCAGATCGATGGAAATGTCGAATATCGCATTTTCCATGCTATACGGGTGTATTTTTGATAATAAAGACTATTGCGACGCCTGGGAACTGAATCTTTAGCTGTTGTCGATGCAGATCGATTGGAAATGTCGAATATCGCATTTTCCATGCTTTACGGGTGTATTTTAGATAATAAATACTATTGCGACGCCTGGGAACTGAATCTTTAGCTGTTGTCGATGCAGATCGATTGGAAATGTCGAATATCGCATTTGCCATGCTATACGGGTGTATTTTAGATAATAAAGACTATTGCGACGCCTGGGAACTGAATCTTTAGCTGTTGTCGATGCAGATCGATTGGAAATGTCGAATATCGCATTTGCCATGCTATACGGGTGTATTTTTGATAATAAAGACTATTGCGACGCCTGGGAACTGAATCTTTAGCTGTTGTCGATGCAGATCGATTGAAAATGTCGAATATCGCATTTGCCATGCTATACGGGTGTATTTTAGATAATAAAGACTATTGCGACGCCTGGGAACTGAATCTTTAGCTGTTGTCGATGCAGATCGATTGGAAATGTCGAGTATCGCATTTTCCATGCTATACGGGTGTATTTTTGATACTAAGGACTATTGCGTCGCCTGGGAACTGAATCTTAAGCTGTTGTCGATGCAGATCCATTGGAAATGTCGAATATCGCATTTTCCAAGCTATACGGGTGTATTTATGATAATAAAGACTATTGCGACGCCTGGGAACTGAATCTTCAGCTGTTGTCGATGCAGATCGATGGAAATGTCGAATATCGCATTTTCCATGCTGTACGGGTGTATTTTTGATAATAAAGACTATTGCGACGCCTGGGAACTGAATCTTTAGCTGTTGTCGATGCAGATCGATTGGAAATGTCGAATATCGCATTTTCCATGCTATACGGGTGTATTTTAGATAATAAATACTATTGCGACGCCTGGGAACTGAATCTTTATCTGTTGTCGATGCAGATCGATGGAAATGGCGAATATCGCATTTTCCATGCAATACGGGTGTATTTTTGCTAATAAGGACTATTGCGTCGCCTGGGAACTGAATCTTAAGCTGTTGTCGATGCAGATCCATTGGAAATGTCGAATATCGCATTTTCCAAGCTATACGGGTGTATTTATGATAATAAAGACTATTGCGACGCCTGGGAACTGAATCTTCAGCTGTTGTCGATGCAGATCGATTGAAATGTCGAATATCGCATTTTCCATGCTATACGGGTGTATTTTTGATAATAAAGACTATTGCGACGCCTGGGAACTGAATCTTTAGCTGTTGTCGATGCAGATCGATTGGAAATGTCGAATATCGCATTTTCCATGCTATACGGGTGTATTTTTGCTAATAAGGACTATTGCGTCGCCTGGGAACTGAATCTTAAGCTGTTGTCGATGCAGATCCATTGGAAATGTCGAATATCGCATTTTCCAAGCTATACGGGTGTATTTATGATAATAAAGACTATTGCGACGCCTGGGAACTGAATCTTCAGCTGTTGTCGATGCAGATCGATTGAAATGTCGAATATCGCATTTTCCATGCTATACGGGTGTATTTTTGATAATAAAGACTATTGCGACGCCTGGGAACTGAATCTTTAGCTGTTGTCGATGCAGGTCGATTGGAGATGTCGAATATCGAGGTTTCCAAGCTAAACGAGTGAATTTTCAATAAGAAGGACTATTGCGACGCCTGGGTACTGAATCTTTAGCTGTTGTCGATGCAGATCGATTGGGAATGTCGAATATCGCGTTTTCCAAGTTGAACGAGTGAATTTTCAATAAGCACTATTGCGACGCCTGGGAACTGAATCTTTAGCTGTTGTCGATGCTGATCGATGGAAATGTCGAATATCGCATTTTCCATGCTATACGGGTGTATTTTTGATAATAAAGACTATTGCGACGCCTGGGAACTGAATCTTTAGCTGTTGTCGATGCAGGTCGATTGGAGATGTCGAATATCGAGGTTTCCAAGCTCAACGAGTGAATTTTCAATAAGAAGGACTATTGCGACGCCTGGGAACTGAATCTTCAGCTGTTGTCGATGCAGATCGATGGAAATGTCGAATATCGCATTTTCCATGCTATACGGGTGTATTTTTGATAATAAAGACTATTGCGACGCCTGGGAACTGAATCTTTAGCTGTTGTCGATGCAGATCGATTGGAAATGTCGAATATCGCATTTTCCATGCTATACGGGTGTATTTTTGATAATAAGGACTATTGCGACGCCTGGGAACTGAATCTTTAGCTGTTGTCGATGCAGGTCGATTGGAGATGTCGAATATCGAGGTTTCCAAGCTAAACGAGTGAATTTTCAATAAGAAGGACTATTGCGACGCCTGGGTACTGAATCTTTAGCTGTTGTCGATGCAGATCGATTGGGAATGTCGAATATCGCGTTTTCCAAGTTGAACGAGTGAATTTTCAATAAGCACTATTGCGACGCCTGGGAACTGAATCTTTAGCTGTTGTCGATGCTGATCGATGGAAATGTCGAATATCGCATTTTCCATGCTATACGGGTGTATTTTTGATAATAAAGACTATTGCGACGCCTGGGAACTGAATCTTTAGCTGTTGTCGATGCAGGTCGATTGGAGATGTCGAATATCGAGGTTTCCAAGCTCAACGAGTGAATTTTCAATAAGAAGGACTATTGCGACGCCTGGGAACTGAATCTTCAGCTGTTGTCGATGCAGATCGATGGAAATGTCGAATATCGCATTTTCCATGCTATACGGGTGTATTTTTGATAATAAAGACTATTGCGACGCCTGGGAACTGAATCTTTAGCTGTTTTCGATGCAGGTCGATTGGAGATGTCGAATATCGAGGTTTCCAAGCTCAACGAGTGGATTTTCAATAAGAAGGACTTTTGCGACGCCTGGGAACTGAATCTTTAGCTGTTGTCGATGCAGATCGATTGGAAATGTCGAATATCGCATTTGCCATGCTATACGGGTGTATTTTAGATAATAAAGACTATTGCGACGCCTGGGAACTGAATCTTTAGCTGTTGTCGATGCAGATCGATTGGAAATGTCGAATATCGCATTTTCCATGCTATACGGGTGTATTTTTGCTAATAAGGACTATTGCGTCGCCTGGGAACTGAATCTTAAGCTGTTGTCGATGCAGATCCATTGGAAATGTCGAATATCGCATTTTCCAAGCTATACGGGTGTATTTATGATAATAAAGACTATTGCGACGCCTGGGAACTGAATCTTCAGCTGTTGTCGATGCAGATCGATTGAAATGTCGAATATCGTATTTTCCATGCTATACGGATGTATTTTTGATAATAAAGACTATTGCGACGCCTGGGAACTGAATCTTTAGCTGTTGTCGATGCAGATCGATTGGAAATGTCGAATATCGCGTTTTCCAAGCTCTATGAGTGAAAT
The DNA here is from genome assembly GCA_951802745.1 of Nomada flava. NCBI lineage: Eukaryota > Metazoa > Arthropoda > Insecta > Hymenoptera > Apidae > Nomada > Nomada flava. The sequence goes on along the minus strand of CATOQN010000058.1, from coordinate 2,850,055 downwards.
TTCAATAAGGACTATTGCGACGCCTGGGAACTTCATCTTTGGCTGTTGTCGATGCAGATCGATTGGAAATGTCGAATATCGAGGTTTAAAGCTGAACGAGCGAATTTTCAATAAGAAGGACTATTGCGACGCCTGGGAACTGAATCTTTAGCTGTTGTCGATGCAGATCGATTGGAAATGTCGAATATTGCATTTTCCATGCTATACGGGTGTATTTTTGATAATTAGGACTATTGCGTCGCCTGGGAACTGAATCTTAAGCTGTTGTCGATGCAGATCGATTGGAAATGTCGAATATCGCGTTTTCCAAGCTCAACGAGTGAATTTTCAATAAGAAGGGCTATTGCGACACCTGGGAACTGTATCTTTAGCTGTTGTCGATGCAGATCGATTGGGAATGTCGAATATCGCGTTTTCCAAGTTGTACGAGTGAATTTTCAATAAGCACTATTGCGACACCTGGGAACTGAATCTTTAGCTGTTGTCGATGCAGATCGATTGGAAATGTCGAATATCGCATTTGCCATGCTATACGGGTGTATTTTAGATAATAAAGACTATTGCGACGCCTGGGAACTGAATCTTTAGCTGTTGTCGATGCAGATCGATTGGAAATGTCGAATATCGCATTTTCCATGTTATACGGGTGTATTTTTGATAATAAAGACTATTGCGACGCCTGGGAACTGAATCTTTAGCTGTTGCCGATGCAGACCGATTGGAAAAGTCGAATATCGCATTTTCCATGCTATACGGGTGTATTTTTGATAATAAGGACTATTGCGACGCCTGGGAACTGAATCTTTAGCTGTTGTCGATGCAGGTCGATTGGAGGTGTCGAATATCGAGGTTTCCAAGCTCAACGAGTGAATTTTCAATAAGAAGGGCTATTGCGACGCCTGGGAACTGAATCTCTAGCTGTTGTCGATGCAGATCGATTGGAAATGTCGAATATCGCATTTTCCATGCTATACGGGTGTATTTTTGATAATAAAGACTATTGCGACGCCTGAGAACAGAATCTTTAGCTGTTGTCGATGCAGGTCGATTGGAGATGTCGAATATCGAGGTTTCCAAGCTGATCGAGCGAATTTTCAATAAGAAGGACTATTGCGACGCCTGGGATCTGAATCTTTAGCTGTTGTCGATGCAGATCGATTGGAAATGTTGAATATCGCGTTTTCCAAGCTGTACGAGTGAATTTCCAATAAGCACTATTGCGACGCCTGGGAACTGAATCTTTAGCTGTTGTCGATGCAGGTCGATTGGAGATGTCGAATATCGAGGTTTCCAAGCTCAACGAATGAATTTTCAATAAGAAGGACTATTGCGACGCCTGGGTACTGAATCTTTAGCTGTTGTCGATGCAGATCGATTGGAAATGTCGAATATCGCATTTTCCATGCTATACGGGTGTATTTTTGATAATAAGGACTATTGCGTCGCCTGGGAACTGAATCTTCAGCTGTTGTCGAAGCAGATCGATTGGAAATGTCGAATATCGCGTTTTCCAAGTTGTACGAGCGAATTTTCAATAAGCACTATTGCGACGCCTGGGAACTGAATCTTTAGCTGTTGTCGATGCAGATCGATTGGAAATGTCGAATATCGCATTTGCCATGCTATACGGGTGTATTTTAGATAATAAAGACTATTGCGACGCCTGGGAACTGAATCTTTAGCTGTTGTCGATGCAGATCGATTGGAAATGTCGAATATCGCATTTTCCATGCTATACGGGTGTATTTTTGCTAATAAGGACTATTGCGTCGCCTGGGAACTGAATCTTAAGCTGTTGTCGATGCAGATCCATTGGAAATGTCGAATATCGCATTTTCCAAGCTATACGGGTGTATTTATGATAATAAAGACTATTGCGACGCCTGGGAACTGAATCTTCAGCTGTTGTCGATGCAGATCGATTGAAATGTCGAATATCGCATTTTCCATGCTATACGGATGTATTTTTGATAATAAAGACTATTGCGACGCCTGGGAACTGAATCTTTAGCTGTTGTCGATGCAGATCGATTGGAAATGTCGAATATCGCGTTTTCCAAGCTCTATGAGTGAATTTTCAATAAGGACTATTGCGACGCCTGGGAACTTCATCTTTGGCTGTTGTCGATGCAGATCGATTGGAAATGTCGAATATCGAGGTTTAAAGCTGAACGAACGAATTTTCAATAAGAAGGACTATTGCGACGCCTGGGAACTGAATCTTTAGCTGTTGTCGATGCAGATCGATTGGAAATGTCGAATATTGCATTTTCCATGCTATACGGGTGTATTTTTGATAATTAGGACTATTGCGTCGCCTGGGAACTGAATCTTAAGCTGTTGTCGATGCAGATCGATTGGAAATGTCGAATATCGCGTTTTCCAAGCTCAACGAGTGAATTTTCAATAAGAAGGGCTATTGCGACACCTGGGAACTGAATCTTTAGCTGTTGACGATGCAGATCGATTGGGAATGTCGAATATCGCATTTGCCATGCTATACGGGTGTATTTTAGATAATAAAGACTATTGCGACGCCTGGGAACTGAATCTTTAGCTGTTGTCGATGCAGATCGATTGGAAATGTCGAATATCGCATTTGCCATGCTATACGGGTGTATTTTAGATAATAAAGACTATTGCGACGCCTGGGAACTGAATCTTTAGCTGTTCTCGATGCAGATCGATTGGAAATGTCGAATATCGCATTTTCCATGCTATACGGGTGTATTTATGATAATAAGGACTATTGCGTCGCCTGGGAACTGAATCTTAAGCTGTTGTCGATGCAGATCCATTGGAAATGTCGAATATCGCATTTTCCAAGCTATACGGGTGTATTTATGATAATAAAGACTATTGCGACGCCTGGGAACTGAATCTTAAGCTGTTGTCGATGCAGATCGATGGAAATGTCGAATATCGCATTTTCCATGCTATACGGGTGTATTTTTGATAATAAAGACTATTGCGACGCCTGGGAACTGAATCTTTAGCTGTTGTCGATGCAGGTCGATTGGAGATGTCGAATATCGAGGTTTCCAAGCTCAACGAGTGAATTTTCAACAAGAAGGGCTATTGCGACGCCTGGGAACTGAATCTTTAGCTGTTGTCGATGCAGATCGATTGGAAATGTCGAATATCGCATTTTCCATGCTATACGGGTGTATTTTTGATAATAAAGACTATTGCGACGCCTGGGAACAGAATCTTTAGCTGTTGTCGATGCAGATCGATTGGAAATGTTGAATATCGCGTTTTCCAAGCTGTACGAGTGAATTTCCAATAAGCACTATTGCGACGCCTCGGAACTGAATCTTTAGCTGTTGTCGATGCAGATCGATTGGAAATGTCGAATATTGCATTTTCCATGCTATACGGGTGTATTTTTGATAATTAGGACTATTGCGTCGCCTGGGAACTGAATCTTAAGCTGTTGTCGATGCAGATCGATTGGAAATGTCGAATATCGCGTTTTCCAAGCTCAACGAGTGAATTTTCAATAAGAAGGGCTATTGCGACACCTGGGAACTGAATCTTTAGCTGTTGACGATGCAGATCGATTGGGAATGTCGAATATCGCGTTTTCCAAGTTGTACGAGTGAATTTTCAATAAGCACTATTGCGACGCCTGGGAACTGAATCTTTAGCTGTTGTCGTTGCAGATCGATTGGAAATGTCGAATATCGCGTTTTCCAAGCTCTATGAGTGAATTTTCAATAAGGATTATTGCGACGCCTGGGAACTGCATCTTTGGCTGTTGTCGATGCAGATCGATTGGAAATGTCGAATATCGAGGTTTAAAGCTGAACGAGCGAATTTTCAATAAGAAGGACTATTGCGACGCCTGGGAACTGAATCTTTAGCTGTTGTCGATGCAGATCGATTGGAAATGTCGAATATTGCATTTTCCATGCTATACGGGTGTATTTTTGATAATTAGGACTATTGCGTCGCCTGGGAACTGAATCTTAAGCTGTTGTCGATGCAGATCGATTGGAAATGTCGAATATCGCGTTTTCCAAGCTCAACGAGTGAATTTTCAATAAGAAGGGCTATTGCGACACCTGGGAACTGAATCTTTAGCTGTTGACGATGCAGATCGATTGGGAATGTCGAATATCGCATTTGCCATGCTATACGGGTGTATTTTAGATAATAAAGACTATTGCGACGCCTGGGAACTGAATCTTTAGCTGTTGTCGATGCAGATCGATTGGAAATGTCGAATATCGCATTTGCCATGCTGTACGAGTGAATTTCCAATAAGCACTATTGCGACGCCTCGGAACTGAATCTTTAGCTGTTGTCGATGCAGGTCGATTGGAGATGTCGAATATCGAGGTTTCCAAGCTCAACGAGTGAATTTTCAACAAGAAGGGCTATTGCGACGCCTGGGAACTGAATCTTTAGCTGTTGTCGATGCAGATCGATTGGAAATGTCGAATATTGCATTTTCCATGCTATACGGGTGTATTTTTGATAATTAGGACTATTGCGTCGCCTGGGAACTGAATCTTAAGCTGTTGTCGTTGCAGATCGATTGGAAATGTCGAATATCGAGGTTTAAAGCTGAACGAGCGAATTTACAATAAGAAGGACTATTGCGACGCCTGGGAACTGAATCTTTAGCTGTTGTCGATGCAGATCGATTGGAAATGTCGAATATTGCATTTTCCATGCTATACGGGTGTATTTTTGATAATTAGGACTATTGCGTCGCCTGGGAACTGAATCTTAAGCTGTTGTCGATGCAGATCGATTGGAAATGTCGAATATCGCGTTTTCCAAGCTCAACGAGTGAATTTTCAATAAGAAGGGCTATTGCGACACCTGGGAACTGAATCTTTAGCTGTTGACGATGCAGATCGATTGGGAATGTCGAATATCGCATTTGCCATGCTATACGGGTGTATTTTAGATAATAAAGACTATTGCGACGCCTGGGAACTGAATCTTGAGCTGTTGTCGATGCAGATCGATTGGAAATGTCGAATATCGCATTTGCCATGCTATACGGGTGTATTTTAGATAATAAAGACTATTGCGACGCCTGGGAACTGAATCTTTAGCTGTTGTCGATGCAGATCGATTGGAAATGTCGAATATCGCATTTTCCATGCTATACGGGTGCATTTTTGATAATAAAGACTATTGCGACGCCTGAGAACAGAATCTTTAGCTGTTGTCGATGCAGATCGATTGGAAATTTCGAATATCGCGTTTTCCAAGCTCTATGAGTGAATTTTCAATAAGGACTATGGCGACGCCTGGGAACTGCATCTTTGGCTGTTGTCGATGCAGATCGATTGGAAATGTCGAATATCGGGTTTTTCAAGCACTACGAGTGAATTTTCCATAAGGACTATTGCGACGCCTGGGAACTGAATCTGCAGCTGTTGTCGATGCAGGTCGATTGGAGATGTCGAATATCGAGGTTTCCAAGCTCAACGAGTGAATTTTCAATAAGAAGGACTATTGCGACGCCTGGGAACTGAATCTTTAGCTGTTGTCGATGCAGATCGATTGGAAATGTCGAATATCGCATTTGCCATGCTATACGGGTGTATTTTAGATAATAAAGACTATTGCGACGCCTGGGAACTGAATCTTTAGCTGTTCTCGATGCAGATCGATTGGAAATGTCGAATATCGCATTTTCCATGCTATACGGGTGTATTTATGATAATAAGGACTATTGCGTCGCCTGGGAACTGAATCTTAAGCTGTTGTCGATGCAGATCCATTGGAAATGTCGAATATCGCATTTTCCAAGCTATACGGGTGTATTTATGATAATAAAGACTATTGCGACGCCTGGGAACTGAATCTTAAGCTGTTGTCGATGCAGATCGATGGAAATGTCGAATATCGCATTTTCCATGCTATACGGGTGTATTTTTGATAATAAAGACTATTGCGACGCCTGGGAACTGAATCTTTAGCTGTTGTCGATGCAGGTCGATTGGAGATGTCGAATATCGAGGTTTCCAAGCTCAACGAGTGAATTTTCAACAAGAAGGGCTATTGCGACGCCTGGGAACTGAATCTTTAGCTGTTGTCGATGCAGATCGATTGGAAATGTCGAATATCGCATTTTCCATGCTATACGGGTGTATTTTTGATAATAAAGACTATTGCGACGCCTGGGAACAGAATCTTTAGCTGTTGTCGATGCAGATCGATTGGAAATGTTGAATATCGCGTTTTCCAAGCTGTACGAGTGAATTTCCAATAAGCACTATTGCGACGCCTCGGAACTGAATCTTTAGCTGTTGTCGATGCAGATCGATTGGAAATGTCGAATATTGCATTTTCCATGCTATACGGGTGTATTTTTGATAATTAGGACTATTGCGTCGCCTGGGAACTGAATCTTAAGCTGTTGTCGATGCAGATCGATTGGAAATGTCGAATATCGCGTTTTCCAAGCTCAACGAGTGAATTTTCAATAAGAAGGGCTATTGCGACACCTGGGAACTGAATCTTTAGATGTTGACGATGCAGATCGATTGGGAATGTCGAATATCGCGTTTTCCAAGTTGTACGAGTGAATTTTCAATAAGCACTATTGCGACGCCTGGGAACTGAATCTTTAGCTGTTGTCGTTGCAGATCGATTGGAAATGTCGAATATCGCGTTTTCCAAGCTCTATGAGTGAATTTTCAATAAGGATTATTGCGACGCCTGGGAACTGAATCTTTAGCTGTTGTCGATGCAGATCGATTGGAAATGTCGAATATTGCATTTTCCATGCTATACGGGTGTATTTTTGATAATTAGGACTATTGCGTCGCCTGGGAACTGAATCTTAAGCTGTTGTCGATGCAGATCGATTGGAAATGTCGAATATCGCGTTTTCCAAGCTCAACGAGTGAATTTTCAATAAGAAGGGCTATTGCGACACCTGGGAACTGAATCTTTAGCTGTTGACGATGCAGATCGATTGGGAATGTCGAATATCGCATTTGCCATGCTATACGGGTGTATTTTAGATAATAAAGACTATTGCGACGCCTGGGAACTGAATCTTTAGCTGTTGTCGATGCAGATCGATTGGAAATGTCGAATATCGCATTTGCCATGCTATACGGGTGTATTTTAGATAATAAAGACTATTGCGACGCCTGGGAACTGAATCTTTAGCTGTTGTCGATGCAGATCGATTGGAAATGTCGAATATCGCATTTTCCATGCTATACGGGTGTATTTTTGATAATAAAGACTATTGCGACGCCTGAGAACAGAATCTTTAGCTGTTGTCGACGCAGATCGATTGGAAATTTCGAATATCGCGTTTTTCAAGCACTACGAGTGAATTTTCCATAAGGACTATTGCGACGCCTGGGAACTGAATCTGTAGCTGTTGTCGATGCAGGTCGATTGGAGATGTCGAATATCGAGGTTTCCAAGCTGATCGAGCGAATTTTCAATAAGAAGGACTATTGCGACGCCTGGGATCTGAATCTTTAGCTGTTGTCGATGCAGATCGATTGGAAATGTTGAATATCGCGTTTTCCAAGCTGTACGAGTGAATTTCCAATAAGCACTATTGCGACGCCTGGGAACTGAATCTTTAGCTGTTGTCGATGCAGGTCGATTGGAGATGTCGAATATCGAGGTTTCCAAGCTCAACGAATGAATTTTCAATAAGAAGGACTATTGCGACGCCTGGGTACTGAATCTTTAGCTGTTGTCGATGCAGATCGATTGGAAATGTCGAATATCGCATTTTCCATGCTATACGGGTGTATTTTTGATAATAAGGACTATTGCGTCGCCTGGGAACTGAATCTTTAGCTGTTGTCGAAGCAGATCGATTGGAAATGTCGAATATCGCGTTTTCCAAGTTGTACGAGCGAATTTTCAATAAGCACTATTGCGACGCCTGGGAACTGAATCTTTAGCTGTTGTCGATGCAGATCGATTGGAAATGTCGAATATCGCATTTGCCATGCTATACGGGTGTATTTTAGATAATAAAGACTATTGCGACGCCTGGGAACTGAATCTTTAGCTGTTGTCGATGCAGATCGATTGGAAATGTCGAATATCGCATTTTCCATGCTATACGGGTGTATTTTTGCTAATAAGGACTATTGCGTCGCCTGGGAACTGAATCTTAAGCTGTTGTCGATGCAGATCCATTGGAAATGTCGAATATCGCATTTTCCAAGCTATACGGGTGTATTTATGATAATAAAGACTATTGCGACGCCTGGGAACTGAATCTTCAGCTGTTGTCGATGCAGATCGATTGAAATGTCGAATATCGCATTTTCCATGCTATACGGATGTATTTTTGATAATAAAGACTATTGCGACGCCTGGGAACTGAATCTTTAGCTGTTGTCGATGCAGATCGATTGGAAATGTCGAATATCGCATTTTCCATGCTATACGGGTGTATTTTTGATAATAAAGACTATTGCGACGCCTGGGAACAGAATCTTTAGCTGTTGTCGATGCAGATCGATTGGAAATGTTGAATATCGCGTTTTCCAAGCTGTACGAGTGAATTTCCAATAAGCACTATTGCGACGCCTCGGAACTGAATCTTTAGCTGTTGTCGATGCAGATCGATTGGAAATGTCGAATATTGCATTTTCCATGCTATACGGGTGTATTTTTGATAATTAGGACTATTGCGTCGCCTGGGAACTGAATCTTAAGCTGTTGTCGATGCAGATCGATTGGAAATGTCGAATATCGCGTTTTCCAAGCTCAACGAGTGAATTTTCAATAAGAAGGGCTATTGCGACACCTGGGAACTGAATCTTTAGATGTTGACGATGCAGATCGATTGGGAATGTCGAATATCGCGTTTTCCAAGTTGTACGAGTGAATTTTCAATAAGCACTATTGCGACGCCTGGGAACTGAATCTTTAGCTGTTGTCGTTGCAGATCGATTGGAAATGTCGAATATCGCGTTTTCCAAGCTCTATGAGTGAATTTTCAATAAGGATTATTGCGACGCCTGGGAACTGAATCTTTAGCTGTTGTCGATGCAGATCGATTGGAAATGTCGAATATTGCATTTTCCATGCTATACGGGTGTATTTTTGATAATTAGGACTATTGCGTCGCCTGGGAACTGAATCTTAAGCTGTTGTCGATGCAGATCGATTGGAAATGTCGAATATCGCGTTTTCCAAGCTCAACGAGTGAATTTTCAATAAGAAGGGCTATTGCGACACCTGGGAACTGAATCTTTAGCTGTTGACGATGCAGATCGATTGGGAATGTCGAATATCGCATTTGCCATGCTATACGGGTGTATTTTAGATAATAAAGACTATTGCGACGCCTGGGAACTGAATCTTTAGCTGTTGTCGATGCAGATCGATTGGAAATGTCGAATATCGCATTTGCCATGCTATACGGGTGTATTTTAGATAATAAAGACTATTGCGACGCCTGGGAACTGAATCTTTAGCTGTTGTCGATGCAGATCGATTGGAAATGTCGAATATCGCATTTTCCATGCTATACGGGTGTATTTTTGATAATAAAGACTATTGCGACGCCTGAGAACAGAATCTTTAGCTGTTGTCGACGCAGATCGATTGGAAATTTCGAATATCGCGTTTTTCAAGCACTACGAGTGAATTTTCCATAAGGACTATTGCGACGCCTGGGAACTGAATCTGTAGCTGTTGTCGATGCAGGTCGATTGGAGATGTCGAATATCGAGGTTTCCAAGCTGATCGAGCGAATTTTCAATAAGAAGGACTATTGCGACGCCTGGGATCTGAATCTTTAGCTGTTGTCGATGCAGATCGATTGGAAATGTTGAATATCGCGTTTTCCAAGCTGTACGAGTGAATTTCCAATAAGCACTATTGCGACGCCTGGGAACTGAATCTTTAGCTGTTGTCGATGCAGGTCGATTGGAGATGTCGAATATCGAGGTTTCCAAGCTCAACGAATGAATTTTCAATAAGAAGGACTATTGCGACGCCTGGGTACTGAATCTTTAGCTGTTGTCGATGCAGATCGATTGGAAATGTCGAATATCGCATTTTCCATGCTATACGGGTGTATTTTTGATAATAAGGACTATTGCGTCGCCTGGGAACTGAATCTTTAGCTGTTGTCGAAGCAGATCGATTGGAAATGTCGAATATCGCGTTTTCCAAGTTGTACGAGCGAATTTTCAATAAGCACTATTGCGACGCCTGGGAACTGAATCTTTAGCTGTTGTCGATGCAGATCGATTGGAAATGTCGAATATCGCATTTGCCATGCTATACGGGTGTATTTTAGATAATAAAGACTATTGCGACGCCTGGGAACTGAATCTTTAGCTGTTGTCGATGCAGATCGATTGGAAATGTCGAATATCGCATTTTCCATGCTATACGGGTGTATTTTTGCTAATAAGGACTATTGCGTCGCCTGGGAACTGAATCTTAAGCTGTTGTCGATGCAGATCCATTGGAAATGTCGAATATCGCATTTTCCAAGCTATACGGGTGTATTTATGATAATAAAGACTATTGCGACGCCTGGGAACTGAATCTTCAGCTGTTGTCGATGCAGATCGATTGAAATGTCGAATATCGCATTTTCCATGCTATACGGATGTATTTTTGATAATAAAGACTATTGCGACGCCTGGGAACTGAATCTTTAGCTGTTGTCGATGCAGATCGATTGGAAATGTCGAATATCGCGTTTTCCAAGCTCTATGAGTGAATTTTCAATAAGGACTATTGCGACGCCTGGGAACTTCATCTTTGGCTGTTGTCGATGCAGATCGATTGGAAATGTCGAATATCGAGGTTTAAAGCTGAACGAACGAATTTTCAATAAGAAGGACTATTGCGACGCCTGGGAACTGAATCTTTAGCTGTTGTCGATGCAGATCGATTGGAAATGTCGAATATTGCATTTTCCATGCTATACGGGTGTATTTTTGATAATTAGGACTATTGCGTCGCCTGGGAACTGAATCTTAAGCTGTTGTCGATGCAGATCGATTGGAAATGTCGAATATCGCGTTTTCCAAGCTCAACGAGTGAATTTTCAATAAGAAGGGCTATTGCGACACCTGGGAACTGAATCTTTAGCTGTTGACGATGCAGATCGATTGGGAATGTCGAATATCGCATTTGCCATGCTATACGGGTGTATTTTAGATAATAAAGACTATTGCGACGCCTGGGAACTGAATCTTTAGCTGTTGTCGATGCAGATCGATTGGAAATGTCGAATATCGCATTTGCCATGCTATACGGGTGTATTTTAGATAATAAAGACTATTGCGACGCCTGGGAACTGAATCTTTAGCTGTTCTCGATGCAGATCGATTGGAAATGTCGAATATCGCATTTTCCATGCTATACGGGTGTATTTATGATAATAAGGACTATTGCGTCGCCTGGGAACTGAATCTTAAGCTGTTGTCGATGCAGATCCATTGGAAATGTCGAATATCGCATTTTCCAAGCTATACGGGTGTATTTATGATAATAAAGACTATTGCGACGCCTGGGAACTGAATCTTAAGCTGTTGTCGATGCAGATCGATGGAAATGTCGAATATCGCATTTTCCATGCTATACGGGTGTATTTTTGATAATAAAGACTATTGCGACGCCTGGGAACTGAATCTTTAGCTGTTGTCGATGCAGGTCGATTGGAGATGTCGAATATCGAGGTTTCCAAGCTCAACGAGTGAATTTTCAACAAGAAGGGCTATTGCGACGCCTGGGAACTGAATCTTTAGCTGTTGTCGATGCAGATCGATTGGAAATGTCGAATATCGCATTTTCCATGCTATACGGGTGTATTTTTGATAATAAAGACTATTGCGACGCCTGGGAACAGAATCTTTAGCTGTTGTCGATGCAGATCGATTGGAAATGTTGAATATCGCGTTTTCCAAGCTGTACGAGTGAATTTCCAATAAGCACTATTGCGACGCCTCGGAACTGAATCTTTAGCTGTTGTCGATGCAGATCGATTGGAAATGTCGAATATTGCATTTTCCATGCTATACGGGTGTATTTTTGATAATTAGGACTATTGCGTCGCCTGGGAACTGAATCTTAAGCTGTTGTCGATGCAGATCGATTGGAAATGTCGAATATCGCGTTTTCCAAGCTCAACGAGTGAATTTTCAATAAGAAGGGCTATTGCGACACCTGGGAACTGAATCTTTAGCTGTTGACGATGCAGATCGATTGGGAATGTCGAATATCGCGTTTTCCAAGTTGTACGAGTGAATTTTCAATAAGCACTATTGCGACGCCTGGGAACTGAATCTTTAGCTGTTGTCGTTGCAGATCGATTGGAAATGTCGAATATCGCGTTTTCCAAGCTCTATGAGTGAATTTTCAATAAGGATTATTGCGACGCCTGGGAACTGCATCTTTGGCTGTTGTCGATGCAGATCGATTGGAAATGTCGAATATCGAGGTTTAAAGCTGAACGAGCGAATTTTCAATAAGAAGGACTATTGCGACGCCTGGGAACTGAATCTTTAGCTGTTGTCGATGCAGATCGATTGGAAATGTCGAATATTGCATTTTCCATGCTATACGGGTGTATTTTTGATAATTAGGACTATTGCGTCGCCTGGGAACTGAATCTTAAGCTGTTGTCGATGCAGATCGATTGGAAATGTCGAATATCGCGTTTTCCAAGCTCAACGAGTGAATTTTCAATAAGAAGGGCTATTGCGACACCTGGGAACTGAATCTTTAGCTGTTGACGATGCAGATCGATTGGGAATGTCGAATATCGCATTTGCCATGCTATACGGGTGTATTTTAGATAATAAAGACTATTGCGACGCCTGGGAACTGAATCTTTAGCTGTTGTCGATGCAGATCGATTGGAAATGTCGAATATCGCATTTGCCATGCTGTACGAGTGAATTTCCAATAAGCACTATTGCGACGCCTCGGAACTGAATCTTTAGCTGTTGTCGATGCAGGTCGATTGGAGATGTCGAATATCGAGGTTTCCAAGCTCAACGAGTGAATTTTCAACAAGAAGGGCTATTGCGACGCCTGGGAACTGAATCTTTAGCTGTTGTCGATGCAGATCGATTGGAAATGTCGAATATTGCATTTTCCATGCTATACGGGTGTATTTTTGATAATTAGGACTATTGCGTCGCCTGGGAACTGAATCTTAAGCTGTTGTCGTTGCAGATCGATTGGAAATGTCGAATATCGAGGTTTAAAGCTGAACGAGCGAATTTACAATAAGAAGGACTATTGCGACGCCTGGGAACTGAATCTTTAGCTGTTGTCGATGCAGATCGATTGGAAATGTCGAATATTGCATTTTCCATGCTATACGGGTGTATTTTTGATAATTAGGACTATTGCGTCGCCTGGGAACTGAATCTTAAGCTGTTGTCGATGCAGATCGATTGGAAATGTCGAATATCGCGTTTTCCAAGCTCAACGAGTGAATTTTCAATAAGAAGGGCTATTGCGACACCTGGGAACTGAATCTTTAGCTGTTGACGATGCAGATCGATTGGGAATGTCGAATATCGCATTTGCCATGCTATACGGGTGTATTTTAGATAATAAAGACTATTGCGACGCCTGGGAACTGAATCTTTAGCTGTTGTCGATGCAGATCGATTGGAAATGTCGAATATCGCATTTGCCATGCTATACGGGTGTATTTTAGATAATAAAGACTATTGCGACGCCTGGGAACTGAATCTTTAGCTGTTGTCGATGCAGATCGATTGGAAATGTCGAATATCGCATTTTCCATGCTATACGGGTGTATTTTTGATAATAAAGACTATTGCGACGCCTGAGAACAGAATCTTTAGCTGTTGTCGATGCAGATCGATTGGAAATTTCGAATATCGCGTTTTCCAAGCTCTATGAGTGAATTTTCAATAAGGACTATGGCGACGCCTGGGAACTGCATCTTTGGCTGTTGTCGATGCAGATCGATTGGAAATGTCGAATATCGGGTTTTTCAAGCACTACGAGTGAATTTTCCATAAGGACTATTGCGACGCCTGGGAACTGAATCTGCAGCTGTTGTCGATGCAGGTCGATTGGAGATGTCGAATATCGAGGTTTCCAAGCTCAACGAGTGAATTTTCAATAAGAAGGACTATTGCGACGCCTGGGAACTGAATCTTTAGCTGTTGTCGATGCAGATCGATTGGAAATGTCGAATATCGCATTTGCCATGCTATACGGGTGTATTTTAGATAATAAAGACTATTGCGACGCCTGGGAACTGAATCTTTAGCTGTTCTCGATGCAGATCGATTGGAAATGTCGAATATCGCATTTTCCATGCTATACGGGTGTATTTATGATAATAAGGACTATTGCGTCGCCTGGGAACTGAATCTTAAGCTGTTGTCGATGCAGATCCATTGGAAATGTCGAATATCGCATTTTCCAAGCTATACGGGTGTATTTATGATAATAAAGACTATTGCGACGCCTGGGAACTGAATCTTAAGCTGTTGTCGATGCAGATCGATGGAAATGTCGAATATCGCATTTTCCATGCTATACGGGTGTATTTTTGATAATAAAGACTATTGCGACGCCTGGGAACTGAATCTTTAGCTGTTGTCGATGCAGGTCGATTGGAGATGTCGAATATCGAGGTTTCCAAGCTCAACGAGTGAATTTTCAACAAGAAGGGCTATTGCGACGCCTGGGAACTGAATCTTTAGCTGTTGTCGATGCAGATCGATTGGAAATGTCGAATATCGCATTTTCCATGCTATACGGGTGTATTTTTGATAATAAAGACTATTGCGACGCCTGGGAACAGAATCTTTAGCTGTTGTCGATGCAGATCGATTGGAAATGTTGAATATCGCGTTTTCCAAGCTGTACGAGTGAATTTCCAATAAGCACTATTGCGACGCCTCGGAACTGAATCTTTAGCTGTTGTCGATGCAGATCGATTGGAAATGTCGAATATTGCATTTTCCATGCTATACGGGTGTATTTTTGATAATTAGGACTATTGCGTCGCCTGGGAACTGAATCTTAAGCTGTTGTCGATGCAGATCGATTGGAAATGTCGAATATCGCGTTTTCCAAGCTCAACGAGTGAATTTTCAATAAGAAGGGCTATTGCGACACCTGGGAACTGAATCTTTAGATGTTGACGATGCAGATCGATTGGGAATGTCGAATATCGCGTTTTCCAAGTTGTACGAGTGAATTTTCAATAAGCACTATTGCGACGCCTGGGAACTGAATCTTTAGCTGTTGTCGTTGCAGATCGATTGGAAATGTCGAATATCGCGTTTTCCAAGCTCTATGAGTGAATTTTCAATAAGGATTATTGCGACGCCTGGGAACTGAATCTTTAGCTGTTGTCGATGCAGATCGATTGGAAATGTCGAATATTGCATTTTCCATGCTATACGGGTGTATTTTTGATAATTAGGACTATTGCGTCGCCTGGGAACTGAATCTTAAGCTGTTGTCGATGCAGATCGATTGGAAATGTCGAATATCGCGTTTTCCAAGCTCAACGAGTGAATTTTCAATAAGAAGGGCTATTGCGACACCTGGGAACTGAATCTTTAGCTGTTGACGATTCAGATCGATTGGGAATGTCGAATATCGCGTTTTCCAAGTTGTACGAGTGAATTTTCAATAAGCACTATTGCGACGCCTGGGAACTGAATCTTTAGCTGTTGTCGTTGCAGATCGATTGGAAATGTCGAATATCGCGTTTTCCAAGCTCTATGAGTGAATTTTCAATAAGGACTATTGCGACGCCTGGGAACTGCATCTTTGGCTGTTGTCGATGCAGATCGATTGGAAATGTCGAATATCGAGGTTTAAAGCTGAACGAGCGAATTTTCAATAAGAAGGACTATTGCGACGCCTGGGAACTGAATCTTTAGCTGTTGACGATGCAGATCGATTGGGAATGTCGAATATCGCGTTTTCCAAGTTGTACGAGTGAATTTTCAATAAGCACTATTGCGACGCCTGGGAACTGAATCTTTAGCTGTTGTCGTTGCAGATCGATTGGAAATGTCGAATATCGCGTTTTCCAAGCTCTATGAGTGAATTTTCAATAAGGACTATTGCGACGCCTGGGAACTGCATCTTTGGCTGTTGTCGATGCAGATCGATTGGAAATGTCGAATATCGAGGTTTAAAGCTGAACGAGCGAATTTTCAATAAGAAGGACTATTGCGACGCCTGGGAACTGAATCTTTAGCTGTTGTCGATGCAGATCGATTGGAAATGTCGAATATTGCATTTTCCATGCTATACGGGTGTATTTTTGATAATTAGGACTATTGCGTCGCCTGGGAACTGAATCTTAAGCTGTTGTCGATGCAGATCGATTGGAAATGTCGAATATCGCGTTTTCCAAGCTCAACGAGTGAATTTTCAATAAGAAGGGCTATTGCGACACCTGGGAACTGAATCTTTAGCTGTTGACGATGCAGATCGATTGGGAATGTCGAATATCGCGTTTTCCAAGTTGTACGAGTGAATTTTCAATAAGCACTATTGCGACGCCTGGGAACTGAATCTTTAGCTGTTGTCGATGCAGATCGATTGGAAATGTCGAATATCGCATTTGCCATGCTATACGGGTGTATTTTAGATAATAAAGACTATTGCGACGCCTGGGAACTGAATCTTTAGCTGTTGTCGATGCAGATCGATTGGAAATGTCGAATATCGCATTTTCCATGCTATACGGGTGTATTTTTGATAATAAAGACTATTGCGACGCCTGAGAACAGAATCTGTAGCTGTTGTCGATGCAGATCGATTGGAAATTTCGAATATCGCGTTTTCCAAGCTCTATGAGTGAATTTTCAATAAGGACTATGGCGACGCCTGGGAACTGCATCTTTGGCTGTTGTCGATGCAGATCGATTGGAAATGTCGAATATCGGGTTTTTCAAGCACTACGAGTGAATTTTCCATAAGGACTATTGCGACGCCTGGGAACTGAATCTGCAGCTGTTGTCGATGCAGGTCGATTGGAGATGTCGAATATCGAGGTTTCCAAGCTCAACGAGTGAATTTTCAATAAGAAGGACTATTGCGACGCCTGGGAACTGAATCTTTAGCTGTTGTCGATGCAGATCGATTGGAAATGTCGAATATCGCATTTGCCATGCTATACGGGTGTATTTTAGATAATAAAGACTATTGCGACGCCTGGGAACTGAATCTTTAGCTGTTCTCGATGCAGATCGATTGGAAATGTCGAATATCGCATTTTCCATGCTATACGGGTGTATTTATGATAATAAGGACTATTGCGTCGCCTGGGAACTGAATCTTAAGCTGTTGTCGATGCAGATCCATTGGAAATGTCGAATATCGTATTTTCCAAGCTATACGGGTGTATTTATGATAATAAAGACTATTGCGACGCCTGGGAACTGAATCTTAAGCTGTTGTCGATGCAGATCGATGGAAATGTCGAATATCGCATTTTCCATGCTATACGGGTGTATTTTTGATAATAAAGACTATTGCGACGCCTGGGAACTGAATCTTTAGCTGTTGTCGATGCAGGTCGATTGGAGATGTCGAATATCGAGGTTTCCAAGCTCAACGAGTGAATTTTCAACAAGAAGGGCTATTGCGACGCCTGGGAACTGAATCTTTAGCTGTTGTCGATGCAGATCGATTGGAAATGTCGAATATCGCATTTTCCATGCTATACGGGTGTATTTTTGATAATAAAGACTATTGCGACGCCTGGGAACAGAATCTTTAGCTGTTGTCGATGCAGATCGATTGGAAATGTTGAATATCGCGTTTTCCAAGCTGTACGAGTGAATTTCCAATAAGCACTATTGCGACGCCTCGGAACTGAATCTTTAGCTGTTGTCGATGCAGGTCGATTGGAGATGTAGAATATCGAGGTTTCCAAGCTCAACGAGTGAATTTTCAACAAGAAGGGCTATTGCGACGCCTGGGAACTGAATCTTTAGCTGTTGTCGATGCAGATCGATTGGAAATGTCGAATATCGCATTTGCCATGCTATACGGGTGTATTTTAGATAATAAAACTATTGCGACGCCTGGGAACTGAATCTTTAGCTGTTGTCGATGCAGATCGATTGGAAATGTCGAATATCGCATTTTCCATGCTATACGGGTGTATTTTTGATAATAAGGACTATTGCGTCGCCTGGGAACTGAATCTTAAGCTGTTGTCGATGCAGATCCATTGGAAATGTCGAATATCGCATTTTTCATGCTATACGGGTGTATTTATGATAATAAAGACTATTGCGACGCCTGGGAACTGAATCTTCAGCTGTTGTCGATGCAGATCGATGGAAATGTCGAATATCGCATTTTCCATGCTATACGGGTGTATTTTTGATAATAAGGACTATTGCGTCGCCTGGGAACTGAATCTTAAGCTGTTGTCGAAGCAGATCGATTGGAAATGTTGAATATCGCGTTTTCCAAGCTGTACGAGTGAATTTTCAATAAGCACTATTGCGACGCCACGGAACTGAATCTTTAGCTGTTGTCGATGCAGGTCGATTGGAGATGTCGAATATCGAGGTTTCCAAGCTCAACGAGTGAATTTTCAATAAGAAGGACTATTGCGAAGCCTGGGAACTGAATCTTTAGCTGTTGTGGATGCAGATCGATTGGAAATGTCGAATATCGCATTTGCCATGCTATGATAATAAAGACTATTGCGACGCCTGGGAACTGAATCTTTAGCTGTTGTCGATGCAGATCGATTGGACATGTCGAATATCACATTTTCCATGCTATACGGGTGTATTTTTGATAATAAGGACTATTGCGTCGCCTGGGAACTGAATCTTTAGCTGTTGTCGAAGCAGATCGATTGGAAATGTCGAATATCGCGTTTTCCAAGTTGTACGAGTGAATTTTCAATAAGCACTATTGCGACGCCTGGGAACTGAATCTTTAGCTGTTGTTGATGCAGATGGATTGGAAATGTCGAATATCGCGTTTTCCAAGCTCTATGAGTGAATTTTCAATAAGGACTATTGCGACGCCTGGGAACTGGATCTTTGGCTGTTGTCGATGCAGATCGATTGGAAATGTCGAATATCGCGTTTTTCAAGCACTACGTGTGAATTTTCAATAAGGACTATTGCGACGCCTGGGAACTGAATCTGTAGCTGTTGTCGATGCAGGTCGATTGGAGATGTCGAATATCGAGGTTTAAAGCTGAACGAGCGAATTTTCAATAAGAAGGACTATTGCGACGCCTGGGAACTGAATCTTTAGCTGTTGTCGATGCAGATCGATTGAAAATGTCGAATATCGCATTTTCCATGCTATACGGGTGTATTTTTGATAATTAGGAATATTGCGTCGCCTGGGAACTGAATCTTTAGCTGTTGTCGATGCAGATCGATTGGATATGTCGAATATCGCGTTTGCCATGCGATACGGGTGTATTTTAGATAATAAATACTATTGCGACGCCTGGGAACAGATTCTTTAGCTGTTGTCGATGCAGATCGATGGAAATGTCGAATATCGCATTTTCCATGCTATACGGGTGTATTTTTGCTAATAAGGACTATTGCGTCGCCTGGGAACTGAATCTTAAGCTGTTGTCGATGCAGATCCATTGGAAATGTCGAATATCGCATTTTCCAAGATATACGGGTGTATTTATGATAATAAAGAATATTGCGACACCTGGGAACTGAATCTTTAGCTGTTGTCGATGCAGATCGATGGAAATGTCGAATATCGCATTTTTCATGCTATACGGGTGTATTTGTGATAATAAGGACTATTGCGTCGCCTGGGAACTGAATCTTAAGCTGTTGTCGATGCAGATCCATTGGAAATGTCGAATATCGCATTTCCCAAGCTATACTGGTGTATTTATGATAATAAAGAATGTTGCGACGCCTGGGAACTGAATCTTTAGCTGTTGTCGATGCAGATCGATGGAAATGTCGAATATCGCATTTTCCATGCTATACGGGTGTATTTGTGATAATAAGGACTATTGCGACGCCTGGGAACTGAATCTTTAGCTGTTGTCGATGCAGATCGATTGGGAATGTCGAATATCGCGTTTTCCAAGTTGAACGAGTGAATTTTCAATAAGCACTATTGCGACGCCTGGGAACTGAATCTTTAGCTGTTGTCGATGCAGATCGATGGAAATGTCGAATATCGCATTTTCCATGCTATACGGGTGTATTTTTGATAATAAGGACTATTGCGACGCCTGGGAACTGAATCTTTAGCTGTTGTCGATGCAGATCGATTGGGAATGTCGAATATCGCGTTTTCCAAGTTGAACGAGTGAATTTTCAATAAGCACTATTGCGACGCCTGGGAACTGAATCTTTAGCTGTTGTCGATGCAGATCGATGGAAATGTCGAATATCGCATTTTCCATGCTATACGGGTGTATTTTTGATAATAAAGACTATTGCGACGCCTGGGAACTGAATCTTTAGCTGTTGTCGATGCAGATCGATTGGAAATGTTGAATATCGCGTTTTCCAAGCTGTACGAGTGAATTTTCAATAAGCACTATTGCGACGCCTCGGAACTGAATCTTTAGCTGTTGTCGATGCAGGTCCATTGGAGATGTCGAATATCGAGGTTTCCAAGCTCAACGAGTGAATTTTCAATAAGAAGGACTATTGCGACGCCTGGGAACTGAATCTTTAGCTGTTGTGGATGCAGATCGATTGGAAATGTCGAATATCGCATTTGCCATGCTATGATAATAAAGACTATTGCGACGCCTGGGAACTGAATCTTTAGCTGTTGTCGATGCAGATCGATTGGACATGTCGAATATCACATTTTCCATGCTATACGGGTGTATTTTTGATAATAAGGACTATTGCGTCGCCTGGGAACTGAATCTTTAGCTGTTGTCGAAGCAGATCGATTGGAAATGTCGAATATCGCGTTTTCCAAGTTGTACGATTGAATTTTCAATAAGCACTATTGCGACGCCTGGGAACTGAATCTTTAGCTGTTGTTGATGCAGATGGATTGGAAATGTCGAATATCGCGTTTTCCAAGCTCTATGAGTGAATTTTCAATAAGGACTATTGCGACGCCTGGGAACTGGATCTTTGGCTGTTGTCGATGCAGATCGATTGGAAATGTCGAATATCGCGTTTTTCAAGCACTACGTGTGAATTTTCAATAAGGACTATTGCGACGCCTGGGAACTGAATCTGTAGCTGTTGTCGATGCAGGTCGATTGGAGATGTCGAATATCGAGGTTTAAAGCTGAACGAGCGAATTTTCAATAAGAAGGACTATTGCGACGCCTGGGAACTGAATCTTTAGCTGTTGTCGATGCAGATCGATTGAAAATGTCGAATATCGCATTTTCCATGCTATACGGGTGTATTTTTGATAATTAGGAATATTGCGTCGCCTGGGAACTGAATCTTTAGCTGTTGTCGATGCAGATCGATTGGATATGTCAAATATCGCGTTTGCCATGCGATACGGGTGTATTTTAGATAATAAATACTATTGCGACGCCTGGGAACAGAATCTTTAGCTGTTGTCGATGCAGATCGATGGAAATGTCGAATATCGCATTTTCCATGCTATACGGGTGTATTTGTGATAATAAGGACTATTGCGACGCCTGGGAACTGAATCTTTAGCTGTTGTCGATGCAGGTCGATTGGAGATGTCGAATATCGAGGTTTCCAAGCTCAACGAGTGAATTTTCAATAAGAAGGACTATTGCGACGCCTGGGTACTGAATCTTTAGCTGTTGTCGATGCAGATCGATTGGAAATATCGAATATCGCATTTGCCATGCTATACGGGCGTATTTTAGATAATAAAGACTATTGCGACGCCTGGGAACTGAATCTTTAGCTGTTGTCGATGCAGATCGATTGGGAATGTCGAATATCGCGTTTTCCAAGTTGAACGAGTGAATTTTCAATAAGCACTATTGCGACGCCTGGGAACTGAATCTTTAGCTGTTGTCGATGCAGATCGATGGAAATGTCGAATATCGCATTTTCCATGCTATACGGGTGTATTTTTGATAATAAAGACTATTGCGACGCCTGGGAACTGAATCTTTAGCTGTTGTCGATGCAGATCGATTGGAAATGTCGAATATCGCATTTTCCATGCTATACGGGTGTATTTTTGATAATAAGGACTATTGCGTCGCCTGGGAACTGAATCTTAAGCTGTTGTCGATGCAGATCCATTGGAAATGTCGAATATCGCACTTTCCAAACTATACGGGTGTATTTTTGATAATAAAGACTATTGCGACGCCTGGGAACTGAATCTTTAGCTGTTGTCGATGCAGGTCGATTGGAGATGTCGAATATCGAGGTTTCCAAGCTCAACGAGTGAATTTTCAACAAGAAGGGCTATTGCGACGCCTGGGAATTGAATCTCTAGCTGTTGTCGATGCAGATCGATTGGTAATTTCGAATATCGCATTTTCCATGCTATACGGGTGTATTTTTGATAATAAAGACTATTGCGACGCCTGGGAACAGAATCTTTAGCTGTTGTCAATGCAGATCGATTGGGAATGTCGAATATCGCGTTTTCCAAGTTGAACGAGTGAATTTTCAATAAGCACTATTGCGACGCCTGGGAACTGAATCTTTAGCAGTTGTCGATGCAGGTCGATTGGAGATGTCGAATATCGAGGTTTCCAAGCTCAACGAGTGAATTTTCAATAAGAAGGGCTATTGCGACGCCTGGGAACTGAATCTTTAGCTGTTGTCGATGCAGATCGATTGGAAATGTCGAATATCGCATTTTCCATGCTATACGGGTGTATTTTTGATAAAAAAGACTATTGCGACGCCTGGGAACAGAATCTTTAGCTGTTGTCGATGCAGATCGATTGGAAATGTCGAATATCGCGTTTTCCAAGCTGTACGAGTGAATTTGCAATAAGCACTATTGCGACGCCTGGGAACTGCATCTTTGGCTGTTGTCGATGCAGGTCGATTGGAGATGTCGTATATCGAGGTTTCCAAGCTCAACGAGTGAATTTTCAATAAGAAGGGCTATTGCGACGCCTGGGAACTGAATCTTTACCTGTTGTCGATGCAGATCGATTGGAAATGTTGAATATCGCGTTTTCCAAGCTGTACGAGTGAATTTCCAATAAGCACTATTGCGACGCCTCGGAACTGAATCTTTAGCTGTTGTCGATGCAGGTCGATTGGAGATGTCGAATATCGAGGTTTCCAAGCTCAACGAGTGAATTTTCAACAAGAAGGGCTATTGCGACGCCTGGGAACTGAATCTTTAGCTGTTGTCGATGCAGATCGATTGGAAATGTCGAATATCGCATTTGCCATGCTATACGGGTGTATTTTAGATAATAAAACTATTGCGACGCCTGGGAACTGAATCTTTAGCTGTTGTCGATGCAGATCGATTGGAAATGTCGAATATCGCATTTTCCATGCTATACGGGTGTATTTTTGATAATAAGGACTATTGCGTCGCCTGGGAACTGAATCTTAAGCTGTTGTCGATGCAGATCCATTGGAAATGTCGAATATCGCATTTTTCATGCTATACGGGTGTATTTATGATAATAAAGACTATTGCGACGCCTGGGAACTGAATCTTCAGCTGTTGTCGATGCAGATCGATGGAAATGTCGAATATCGCATTTTCCATGCTATACGGGTGTATTTTTGATAATAAGGACTATTGCGTCGCCTGGGAACAGAATCTTTAGCTGTTGTCGATGCAGATCGATGGAAATGTCGAATATCGCATTTTCCATGCTATACGGGTGTATTTTTGCTAATAAGGACTATTGCGTCGCCTGGGAACTGAATCTTAAGCTGTTGTCGATGCAGATCCATTGGAAATGTCGAATATCGCATTTTCCAAGATATACGGGTGTATTTATGATAATAAAGAATATTGCGACGCCTGGGACCTGAATCTTTAGCTGTTGTCGATGCAGATCGATGGAAATGTCGAATATCGCATTTTCCATGCTATACGGGTGTATTTGTGATAATAAGGACTATTGCGACGCCTGGGAACTGAATCTTTAGCTGTTGTCGATGCAGGTCGATTGGACATGTCGAATATCGAGGTTTCCAAGCTCAACGAGTGAATTTTCAATAAGAAGGACTATTGCGACGCCTGGGTACTGAATCTTTAGCTGTTGTCGATGCAGATCGATTGGAAATATCGAATATCGCATTTGCCATGCAATACGGGCGTATTTTAGATAATAAAGACTATTGCGACGCCTGGGAACTGAATCTTTAGCTGTTGTCGATGCAGATCGATTGGGAATGTCGAATATCGCGTTTTCCAAGTTGAACGAGTGAATTTTCAATAAGCACTATTGCGACGCCTGGGAACTGAATCTTTAGCTGTTGTCGATGCAGATCGATGGAAATGTCGAATATCGCATTTTCCATGCTATACGGGTGTATTTTTGATAATAAAGACTATTGCGACGCCTGGGAACTGAATCTTTAGCTGTTGTCGATGCAGATCGATTGGAAATGTCGAATATCGCATTTTCCATGCTATACGGGTGTATTTTTGATAATAAGGACTATTGCGTCGCCTGGGAACTGAATCTTAAGCTGTTGTCGATGCAGATCCATTGGAAATGTCGAATATCGCACTTTCCAAGCTATACGGGTGTATTTTTGATAATAAAGACTATTGCGACGCCTGGGAACTGAATCTTTAGCTGTTGTCGATGCAGGTCGATTGGAGATGTCGAATATCGAGGTTTCCAAGCTCAACGAGTGAATTTTCAACAAGAAGGGCTATTGCGACGCCTGGGAATTGAATCTCTAGCTGTTGTCGATGCAGATCGATTGGTAATTTCGAATATCGCATTTTCCATGCTATACGGGTGTATTTTTGATAATAAAGACTATTGCGACGCCTGGGAACAGAATCTTTAGCTGTTGTCAATGCAGATCGATTGGGAATGTCGAATATCGCGTTTTCCAAGTTGAACGAGTGAATTTTCAATAAGCACTATTGCGACGCCTGGGAACTGAATCTTTAGCTGTTGTCGATGCAGGTCGATTGGAGATGTCGAATATCGAGGTTTCCAAGCTCAACGAGTGAATTTTCAATAAGAAGGGCTATTGCGACGCCTGGGAACTGAATCTTTAGCTGTTGTCGATGCAGATCGATTGGAAATGTCGAATATCGCATTTTCCATGCTATACGGGTGTATTTTTGATAATAAAGACTATTGCGACGCCTGGGAACAGAATCTTTAGCTGTTGTCGATGCAGATCGATTGGAAATGTTGAATATCGCGTTTTCCAAGCTGTACGAGTGAATTTCCAATAAGCACTATTGCGACGCCTCGGAACTGAATCTTTAGCTGTTGTCGATGCAGGTCGATTGGAGATGTCGAATATCGAGGTTTCCAAGCTCAACGAGTGAATTTTCAACAAGAAGGGCTATTGCGACGCCTGGGAACTGAATCTTTAGCTGTTGTCGATGCAGATCGATTGGAAATGTCGAATATCGCATTTGCCATGCTATACGGGTGTATTTTAGATAATAAAACTATTGCGACGCCTGGGAACTGAATCTTTAGCTGTTGTCGATGCAGATCGATTGGAAATGTCGAATATCGCATTTTCCATGCTATACGGGTGTATTTTTGATAATAAGGACTATTGCGTCGCCTGGGAACTGAATCTTAAGCTGTTGTCGATGCAGATCCATTGGAAATGTCGAATATCGCATTTTTCATGCTATACGGGTGTATTTATGATAATAAAGACTATTGCGACGCCTGGGAACTGAATCTTCAGCTGTTGTCGATGCAGATCGATGGAAATGTCGAATATCGCATTTTCCATGCTATACGGGTGTATTTTTGATAATAAGGACTATTGCGTCGCCTGGGAACAGAATCTTTAGCTGTTGTCGATGCAGATCGATGGAAATGTCGAATATCGCATTTTCCATGCTATACGGGTGTATTTTTGCTAATAAGGACTATTGCGTCGCCTGGGAACTGAATCTTAAGCTGTTGTCGATGCAGATCCATTGGAAATGTCGAATATCGCATTTTCCAAGATATACGGGTGTATTTATGATAATAAAGAATATTGCGACGCCTGGGAACTGAATCTTTAGCTGTTGTCGATGCAGATCGATGGAAATGTCGAATATCGCATTTTCCATGCTATACGGGTGTATTTGTGATAATAAGGACTATTGCGACGCCTGGGAACTGAATCTTTAGCTGTTGTCGATGCAGGTCGATTGGAGATGTCGAATATCGAGGTTTCCAAGCTCAACGAGTGAATTTTCAATAAGAAGGACTATTGCGACGCCTGGGTACTGAATCTTTAGCTGTTGTCGATGCAGATCGATTGGAAATATCGAATATCGCATTTGCCATGCAATACGGGCGTATTTTAGATAATAAAGACTATTGCGACGCCTGGGAACTGAATCTTTAGCTGTTGTCGATGCAGATCGATTGGGAATGTCGAATATCGCGTTTTCCAAGTTGAACGAGTGAATTTTCAATAAGCACTATTGCGACGCCTGGGAACTGAATCTTTAGCTGTTGTCGATGCAGATCGATGGAAATGTCGAATATCGCATTTTCCATGCTATACGGGTGTATTTTTGATAATAAAGACTATTGCGACGCCTGGGAACTGAATCTTTAGCTGTTGTCGATGCAGATCGATTGGAAATGTCGAATATCGCATTTTCCATGCTATACGGGTGTATTTTTGATAATAAGGACTATTGCGTCGCCTGGGAACTGAATCTTAAGCTGTTGTCGATGCAGATCCATTGGAAATGTCGAATATCGCACTTTCCAAGCTATACGGGTGTATTTTTGATAATAAAGACTATTGCGACGCCTGGGAACTGAATCTTTAGCTGTTGTCGATGCAGGTCGATTGGAGATGTCGAATATCGAGGTTTCCAAGCTCAACGAGTGAATTTTCAACAAGAAGGGCTATTGCGACGCCTGGGAATTGAATCTCTAGCTGTTGTCGATGCAGATCGATTGGTAATTTCGAATATCGCATTTTCCATGCTATACGGGTGTATTTTTGATAATAAAGACTATTGCGACGCCTGGGAACAGAATCTTTAGCTGTTGTCAATGCAGATCGATTGGGAATGTCGAATATCGCGTTTTCCAAGTTGAACGAGTGAATTTTCAATAAGCACTATTGCGACGCCTGGGAACTGAATCTTTAGCTGTTGTCGATGCAGGTCGATTGGAGATGTCGAATATCGAGGTTTCCAAGCTCAACGAGTGAATTTTCAATAAGAAGGGCTATTGCGACGCCTGGGAACTGAATCTTTAGCTGTTGTCGATGCAGATCGATTGGAAATGTCGAATATCGCATTTTCCATGCTATACGGGTGTATTTTTGATAATAAAGACTATTGCGACGCCTGGGAACAGAATCTTTAGCTGTTGTCGATGCAGATCGATTGGAAATGTCGAATATCGC
Organism: Nomada flava; assembly: GCA_951802745.1. Lineage (NCBI taxonomy): Eukaryota > Metazoa > Arthropoda > Insecta > Hymenoptera > Apidae > Nomada > Nomada flava. The sequence continues at coordinate 2,822,606 of CATOQN010000058.1, read as the reverse complement.
GTTTTCCAAGCTGTACGAGTGAATTTGCAATAAGCACTATTGCGACGCCTGGGAACTGCATCTTTGGCTGTTGTCGATGCAGGTCGATTGGAGATGTCGTATATCGAGGTTTCCAAGCTCAACGAGTGAATTTTCAATAAGAAGGGCTATTGCGACGCCTGGGAACTGAATCTTTACCTGTTGTCGATGCAGATCGATTGGAAATGTTGAATATCGCGTTTTCCAAGCTGTACGAGTGAATTTCCAATAAGCACTATTGCGACGCCTCGGAACTGAATCTTTAGCTGTTGTCGATGCAGGTCGATTGGAGATGTCGAATATCGAGGTTTCCAAGCTCAACGAGTGAATTTTCAACAAGAAGGGCTATTGCGACGCCTGGGAACTGAATCTTTAGCTGTTGTCGATGCAGATCGATTGGAAATGTCGAATATCGCATTTTCCATGCTATACGGGTGTATTTTTGATAATAAGGACTATTGCGTCGCCTGGGAACTGAATCTTAAGCTGTTGTCGATGCAGATCCATTGGAAATGTCGAATATCGCATTTTTCATGCTATACGGGTGTATTTATGATAATAAAGACTATTGCGACGCCTGGGAACTGAATCTTCAGCTGTTGTCGATGCAGATCGATGGAAATGTCGAATATCGCATTTTCCATGCTATACGGGTGTATTTTTGATAATAAGGACTATTGCGTCGCCTGGGAACTGAATCTTAAGCTGTTGTCGATGCAGATCCATTGGAAATGTCGAATATCGCATTTTCCATGCTATACGGGTGTATTTTTGATAATTAAGACTATTGCGACGCCTGGGAACAGAATCTTTAGCTGTTGTCGATGCAGATCGATTGGGAATGTCGAATATCGCGTTTTCCAAGCTGTACGAGTGAATTTTCAATAAGCACTATTGCGACGCCTTGGAACTGCATCTTTGGCTGTTGTCGATGCAGGTCGATTGGAGATGTCGAATATCGAGGTTTCCAAGCTCAACGAGTGAATTTTCAATAAGAAGGGCTATTGCGACGCCTGGGAACTGAATCTTTAGCTGTTGTCGATGCAGATCGATTGGAAATGTTGAATATCGCGTTTTCCAAGCTGTACGAGTGAATTTTCAATAAGCACTATTGCGACGCCTCGGAACTGAATCTTTAGCTGTTGTCGATGCAGGTCGATTGGAGATGTCGAATATCGAGGTTTCCAAGCTCAACGAGTGAATTTTCAATAAGAAGGACTATTGCGACGCCTGGGAACTGAATCTTTAGCTGTTGTGGATGCAGATCGATTGGAAATGTCGAATATCGCATTTGCCATGCTATGATAATAAAGACTATTGCGACGCCTGGGAACTGAATCTTTAGCTGTTGTCGATGCAGATCGATTGGACATGTCGAATATCACATTTTCCATGCTATACGGGTGTATTTTTGATAATAAGGACTATTGCGTCGCCTGGGAACTGAATCTTTAGCTGTTGTCGAAGCAGATCGATTGGAAATGTCGAATATCGCGTTTTCCAAGTTGTACGAGTGAATTTTCAATAAGGACTATTGCGACGCCTGGGAACTGAATCTGTAGCTGTTGTCGATGCAGGTCGATTGGAGATGTCGAATATCGAGGTTTAAAGCTGAACGAGCGAATTTTCAATAAGAAGGACTATTGCGACGCCTGGGAACTGAATCTTTAGCTGTTGTCGATGCAGATCGATTGAAAATGTCGAATATCGCATTTTCCATGCTATACGGGTGTATTTTTGATAATTAGGAATATTGCGTCGCCTGGGAACTGAATCTTTAGCTGTTGTCGATGCAGATCGATTGGATATGTCTAATATCGCGTTTGCCATGCGATACGGGTGTATTTTAGATAATAAATACTATTGCGACGCCTGGGAACAGAATCTTTAGCTGTTGTCGATGCAGATCGATGGAAATGTCGAATATCGCATTTTCCATGCTATACGGGTGTATTTTTGCTAATAAGGACTATTGCGTCGCCTGGGAACTGAATCTTAAGCTGTTGTCGATGCAGATCCATTGGAAATGTCGAATATCGCATTTTCCAAGATATACGGGTGTATTTATGATAATAAAGAATATTGCGACGCCTGGGAACTGAATCTTTAGCTGTTGTCGATGCAGATCGATGGAAATGTCGAATATCGCATTTTTCATGCTATACGGGTGTATTTGTGATAATAAGGACTATTGCGTCGCCTGGGAACTGAATCTTAAGCTGTTGTCGATGCAGATCCATTGGAAATGTCGAATATCGCATTTCCCAAGCTATACTGGTGTATTTATGATAATAAAGAATGTTGCGACGCCTGGGAACTGAATCTTTAGCTGTTGTCGATGCAGATCGATGGAAATGTCGAATATCGCATTTTCCATGCTATACGGGTGTATTTTTGATAATAAGGACTATTGCGACGCCTGGGAACTGAATCTTTAGCTGTTGTCGATGCAGGTCGATTGGAGATGTCGAATATCGAGGTTTCCAAGCTCAACGAGTGAATTTTCAATAAGAAGGACTATTGCGACGCCTGGGTACTGAATCTTTAGCTGTTGTCGATGCAGATCGATTGGAAATATCGAATATCGCATTTGCCATGCTATACGGGCGTATTTTAGATAATAAAGACTATTGCGACGCCTGGGAACTGAATCTTTAGCTGTTGTCGATGCAGATCGATTGGGAATGTCGAATATCGCGTTTTCCAAGTTGAACGAGTGAATTTTCAATAAGCACTATTGCGACGCCTGGGAACTGAATCTTTAGCTGTTGTCGATGCAGATCGATGGAAATGTCGAATATCGCATTTTCCATGCTATACGGGTGTATTTTTGATAATAAAGACTATTGCGACGCCTGGGAACTGAATCTTTAGCTGTTGTCGATGCAGATCGATTGGAAATGTCGAATATCGCATTTTCCATGCTATACGGGTGTATTTTTGATAATAAGGACTATTGCGTCGCCTGGGAACTGAATCTTAAGCTGTTGTCGATGCAGATCCATTGGAAATGTCGAATATCGCACTTTCCAAGCTATACGGGTGTATTTTTGATAATAAAGACTATTGCGACGCCTGGGAACTGAATCTTTAGCTGTTGTCGATGCAGGTCGATTGGAGATGTCGAATATCGAGGTTTCCAAGCTCAACGAGTGAATTTTCAACAAGAAGGGCTATTGCGACGCCTGGGAATTGAATCTCTAGCTGTTGTCGATGCAGATCGATTGGTAATTTCGAATATCGCATTTTCCATGCTATACGGGTGTATTTTTGATAATAAAGACTATTGCGACGCCTAGGAACAGAATCTTTAGCTGTTGTCAATGCAGATCGATTGGGAATGTCGAATATCGCGTTTTCCAAGTTGAACGAGTGAATTTTCAATAAGCACTATTGCGACGCCTGGGAACTGAATCTTTAGCTGTTGTCGATGCAGGTCGATTGGAGATGTCGAATATCGAGGTTTCCAAGCTCAACGAGTGAATTTTCAATAAGAAGGGCTATTGCGACGCCTGGGAACTGAATCTTTAGCTGTTGTCGATGCAGATCGATTGGAAATGTCGAATATCGCATTTTCCATGCTATACGGGTGTATTTTTGATAATAAAGACTATTGCGACGCCTGGGAACAGAATCTTTAGCTGTTGTCGATGCAGATCGATTGGAAATGTCGAATATCGCGTTTTCCAAGCTGTACGAGTGAATTTGCAATAAGCACTATTGCGACGCCTGGGAACTGCATCTTTGGCTGTTGTCGATGCAGGTCGATTGGAGATGTCGTATATCGAGGTTTCCAAGCTCAACGAGTGAATTTTCAATAAGAAGGGCTATTGCGACGCCTGGGAACTGAATCTTTAGCTGTTGTCGATGCAGATCGATTGGAAATGTTGAATATCGCGTTTTCCAAGCTGTACGAGTGAATTTCCAATAAGCACTATTGCGACGCCTCGGAACTGAATCTTTAGCTGTTGTCGATGCAGGTCGATTGGAGATGTCGAATATCGAGGTTTCCAAGCTCAACGAGTGAATTTTCAATAAGAAGGGCCATTGCGACGCCTGGGAACTGAATCTTTAGCTGTTGTCGATGCAGATCGATTGGAAATGTCGAATATCGCATTTGCCATCCAATACGGGTGTATTTATGATAATAAAGACCTTTGCGACGCCTGGGAACTGAATCTTCAGCTGTTGTCGATGCAGATCGATGGAAATGTCGAATATCCCATTTTCCATGCTATACGGGTGTATTTTTGATAATAAGGACTATTTCGTCGCCTGGGAACTGAATCTTAAGCTGTTGTCGATGCAGATCCATTGGAAATGTCGAATATCGCATTTTCCATGCTATACGGGTGTATTTTTGATAATTAAGACTATTGCGACGCCTGGGAACAGAATCTTTAGCTGTTGTCGATGCAGATCGATTGGGAATGTCGAATATCGCGTTTTCCAAGCTGTACGAGTGAATTTTCAATAAGCACTATTGCGACGCCTGGGAACTGCATCTTTGGCTGTTGTCGATGCAGGTCGATTGGAGATGTTGAATATCGAGGTTTCCAAGCTCAACGAGTGAATTTTCAATAAGAAGGGCTATTGCGACGCCTGGTAACTGAATCTTTAGCTGTTGTCGATGCAGATCGATTGGAAATGTTGAATATCGCGTTTTCCAAGCTGTACGAGTGAATTTTTAATAAGCACTATTGCGACGCCTGGGAATTGAATCTTTAGCTGATGTCGATGCAGGTCGATTGGAAATGTCGAATATCGAGGTTTCCAAGCTCAACGAGTGAATTTTCAATAAGAAGGGCCATTGCGACGCCTGGGAACTGAATCTTTAGCTGTTGTCGATGCAGATCGATTGGAAATGTCGAATATCGCATTTTCCATGCTATACGGGTGTATTTTTGATAATAAAGACTATTGCGACGCCTGGGAACAGAATCTTTAGCTGTTGTCGATGCAGATCGATTGGAAATGTCCAATATCGCGTTTTCCAAGCTGTACGAGTGAATTTTCAATAAGCACTATTGCGACGCCTGGGAACTGCATCTTTGGCTGTTGTCGATGCAGGTCGATTGGAGATGTCGAATATCGAGGTTTCCAAGCTCAACGAGTGAATTTTCAATAAGAAGGGCTATTGCGACGCCTGGGAACTGAATCTTTAGCTGTTGTCGATGCAGGTCGATTGGAGATGTCGAATATCGAGGTTTCCAAGCTCAACGAGTGAATTTTCAATAAGAAGGGCTATTGCGACGCATGGGAAATGAATCTCTAGCTGTTGTCGATGCAGATCGATTGGTAATGTCGAATATCGCATTTTCCATGCTATACGGGTGTATTTTTGATAATAAAGACTATTGCGACGCCTGGGAACAGAATCTTTAGCTGTTGTCGATGCAGATCGATTGGGAATGTCGAATATCGCGTTTTCCAAGTTGAACGAGTGAATTTTCAATAACCACTATTGCGACGCCTGGGAACTGAATCTTTAGCTGTTGTCGATGCAGATCGATGGAAATGTCGAATATCGCATTTTCCATGCTATACGGGTGTATTTTTGATAATAAGGACTATTGCGTCGCCTGGGAACTGAATCTTAAGCTGTTGTCGATGCAGATCCATTGGAAATGTCGAATATCGCATTTTTCATGCTATACGGGTGTATTTATGATAATAAAGACTATTGCGACGCCTGGGAACTGAATCTTCAGCTGTTGTCGATGCAGATCGATGGAAATGTCGAATATCGCATTTTCCATGCTATACGGGTGTATTTTTGATAATAAGGACTATTGCGTCGCCTGGGAACAGAATCTTTAGCTGTTGTCGATGCAGATCGATGGAAATGTCGAATATCGCATTTTCCATGCTATACGGGTGTATTTTTGCTAATAAGGACTATTGCGTCGCCTGGGAACTGAATCTTAAGCTGTTGTCGATGCAGATCCATTGGAAATGTCGAATATCGCATTTTCCAAGATATACGGGTGTATTTATGATAATAAAGAATATTGCGACGCCTGGGAACTGAATCTTTAGCTGTTGTCGATGCAGATCGATGGAAATGTCGAATATCGCATTTTCCATGCTATACGGGTGTATTTGTGATAATAAGGACTATTGCGACGCCTGGGAACTGAATCTTTAGCTGTTGTCGATGCAGGTCGATTGGAGATGTCGAATATCGAGGTTTCCAAGCTCAACGAGTGAATTTTCAATAAGAAGGACTATTGCGACGCCTGGGTACTGAATCTTTAGCTGTTGTCGATGCAGATCGATTGGAAATATCGAATATCGCATTTGCCATGCAATACGGGCGTATTTTAGATAATAAAGACTATTGCGACGCCTGGGAACTGAATCTTTAGCTGTTGTCGATGCAGATCGATTGGGAATGTCGAATATCGCGTTTTCCAAGTTGAACGAGTGAATTTTCAATAAGCACTATTGCGACGCCTGGGAACTGAATCTTTAGCTGTTGTCGATGCAGATCGATGGAAATGTCGAATATCGCATTTTCCATGCTATACGGGTGTATTTTTGATAATAAAGACTATTGCGACGCCTGGGAACTGAATCTTTAGCTGTTGTCGATGCAGATCGATTGGAAATGTCGAATATCGCATTTTCCATGCTATACGGGTGTATTTTTGATAATAAGGACTATTGCGTCGCCTGGGAACTGAATCTTAAGCTGTTGTCGATGCAGATCCATTGGAAATGTCGAATATCGCACTTTCCAAGCTATACGGGTGTATTTTTGATAATAAAGACTATTGCGACGCCTGGGAACTGAATCTTTAGCTGTTGTCGATGCAGGTCGATTGGAGATGTCGAATATCGAGGTTTCCAAGCTCAACGAGTGAATTTTCAACAAGAAGGGCTATTGCGACGCCTGGGAATTGAATCTCTAGCTGTTGTCGATGCAGATCGATTGGTAATTTCGAATATCGCATTTTCCATGCTATACGGGTGTATTTTTGATAATAAAGACTATTGCGACGCCTGGGAACAGAATCTTTAGCTGTTGTCAATGCAGATCGATTGGGAATGTCGAATATCGCGTTTTCCAAGTTGAACGAGTGAATTTTCAATAAGCACTATTGCGACGCCTGGGAACTGAATCTTTAGCTGTTGTCGATGCAGGTCGATTGGAGATGTCGAATATCGAGGTTTCCAAGCTCAACGAGTGAATTTTCAATAAGAAGGGCTATTGCGACGCCTGGGAACTGAATCTTTAGCTGTTGTCGATGCAGATCGATTGGAAATGTCGAATATCGCATTTTCCATGCTATACGGGTGTATTTTTGATAATAAAGACTATTGCGACGCCTGGGAACAGAATCTTTAGCTGTTGTCGATGCAGATCGATTGGAAATGTCGAATATCGCGTTTTCCAAGCTGTACGAGTGAATTTGCAATAAGCACTATTGCGACGCCTGGGAACTGCATCTTTGGCTGTTGTCGATGCAGGTCGATTGGAGATGTCGTATATCGAGGTTTCCAAGCTCAACGAGTGAATTTTCAATAAGAAGGGCTATTGCGACGCCTGGGAACTGAATCTTTACCTGTTGTCGATGCAGATCGATTGGAAATGTTGAATATCGCGTTTTCCAAGCTGTACGAGTGAATTTCCAATAAGCACTATTGCGACGCCTCGGAACTGAATCTTTAGCTGTTGTCGATGCAGGTCGATTGGAGATGTCGAATATCGAGGTTTCCAAGCTCAACGAGTGAATTTTCAACAAGAAGGGCTATTGCGACGCCTGGGAACTGAATCTTTAGCTGTTGTCGATGCAGATCGATTGGAAATGTCGAATATCGCATTTTCCATGCTATACGGGTGTATTTTTGATAATAAGGACTATTGCGTCGCCTGGGAACTGAATCTTAAGCTGTTGTCGATGCAGATCCATTGGAAATGTCGAATATCGCATTTTTCATGCTATACGGGTGTATTTATGATAATAAAGACTATTGCGACGCCTGGGAACTGAATCTTCAGCTGTTGTCGATGCAGATCGATGGAAATGTCGAATATCGCATTTTCCATGCTATACGGGTGTATTTTTGATAATAAGGACTATTGCGTCGCCTGGGAACTGAATCTTAAGCTGTTGTCGATGCAGATCCATTGGAAATGTCGAATATCGCATTTTCCATGCTATACGGGTGTATTTTTGATAATTAAGACTATTGCGACGCCTGGGAACAGAATCTTTAGCTGTTGTCGATGCAGATCGATTGGGAATGTCGAATATCGCGTTTTCCAAGCTGTACGAGTGAATTTTCAATAAGCACTATTGCGACGCCTTGGAACTGCATCTTTGGCTGTTGTCGATGCAGGTCGATTGGAGATGTCGAATATCGAGGTTTCCAAGCTCAACGAGTGAATTTTCAATAAGAAGGGCTATTGCGACGCCTGGGAACTGAATCTTTAGCTGTTGTCGATGCAGATCGATTGGAAATGTTGAATATCGCGTTTTCCAAGCTGTACGAGTGAATTTTCAATAAGCACTATTGCGACGCCTCGGAACTGAATCTTTAGCTGTTGTCGATGCAGGTCGATTGGAGATGTCGAATATCGAGGTTTCCAAGCTCAACGAGTGAATTTTCAATAAGAAGGACTATTGCGACGCCTGGGAACTGAATCTTTAGCTGTTGTGGATGCAGATCGATTGGAAATGTCGAATATCGCATTTGCCATGCTATGATAATAAAGACTATTGCGACGCCTGGGAACTGAATCTTTAGCTGTTGTCGATGCAGATCGATTGGACATGTCGAATATCACATTTTCCATGCTATACGGGTGTATTTTTGATAATAAGGACTATTGCGTCGCCTGGGAACTGAATCTTTAGCTGTTGTCGAAGCAGATCGATTGGAAATGTCGAATATCGCGTTTTCCAAGTTGTACGAGTGAATTTTCAATAAGGACTATTGCGACGCCTGGGAACTGAATCTGTAGCTGTTGTCGATGCAGGTCGATTGGAGATGTCGAATATCGAGGTTTAAAGCTGAACGAGCGAATTTTCAATAAGAAGGACTATTGCGACGCCTGGGAACTGAATCTTTAGCTGTTGTCGATGCAGATCGATTGAAAATGTCGAATATCGCATTTTCCATGCTATACGGGTGTATTTTTGATAATTAGGAATATTGCGTCGCCTGGGAACTGAATCTTTAGCTGTTGTCGATGCAGATCGATTGGATATGTCTAATATCGCGTTTGCCATGCGATACGGGTGTATTTTAGATAATAAATACTATTGCGACGCCTGGGAACAGAATCTTTAGCTGTTGTCGATGCAGATCGATGGAAATGTCGAATATCGCATTTTCCATGCTATACGGGTGTATTTTTGCTAATAAGGACTATTGCGTCGCCTGGGAACTGAATCTTAAGCTGTTGTCGATGCAGATCCATTGGAAATGTCGAATATCGCATTTTCCAAGATATACGGGTGTATTTATGATAATAAAGAATATTGCGACGCCTGGGAACTGAATCTTTAGCTGTTGTCGATGCAGATCGATGGAAATGTCGAATATCGCATTTTTCATGCTATACGGGTGTATTTGTGATAATAAGGACTATTGCGTCGCCTGGGAACTGAATCTTAAGCTGTTGTCGATGCAGATCCATTGGAAATGTCGAATATCGCATTTCCCAAGCTATACTGGTGTATTTATGATAATAAAGAATGTTGCGACGCCTGGGAACTGAATCTTTAGCTGTTGTCGATGCAGATCGATGGAAATGTCGAATATCGCATTTTCCATGCTATACGGGTGTATTTTTGATAATAAGGACTATTGCGACGCCTGGGAACTGAATCTTTAGCTGTTGTCGATGCAGGTCGATTGGAGATGTCGAATATCGAGGTTTCCAAGCTCAACGAGTGAATTTTCAATAAGAAGGACTATTGCGACGCCTGGGTACTGAATCTTTAGCTGTTGTCGATGCAGATCGATTGGAAATATCGAATATCGCATTTGCCATGCTATACGGGCGTATTTTAGATAATAAAGACTATTGCGACGCCTGGGAACTGAATCTTTAGCTGTTGTCGATGCAGATCGATTGGGAATGTCGAATATCGCGTTTTCCAAGTTGAACGAGTGAATTTTCAATAAGCACTATTGCGACGCCTGGGAACTGAATCTTTAGCTGTTGTCGATGCAGATCGATGGAAATGTCGAATATCGCATTTTCCATGCTATACGGGTGTATTTTTGATAATAAAGACTATTGCGACGCCTGGGAACTGAATCTTTAGCTGTTGTCGATGCAGATCGATTGGAAATGTCGAATATCGCATTTTCCATGCTATACGGGTGTATTTTTGATAATAAGGACTATTGCGTCGCCTGGGAACTGAATCTTAAGCTGTTGTCGATGCAGATCCATTGGAAATGTCGAATATCGCACTTTCCAAGCTATACGGGTGTATTTTTGATAATAAAGACTATTGCGACGCCTGGGAACTGAATCTTTAGCTGTTGTCGATGCAGGTCGATTGGAGATGTCGAATATCGAGGTTTCCAAGCTCAACGAGTGAATTTTCAACAAGAAGGGCTATTGCGACGCCTGGGAATTGAATCTCTAGCTGTTGTCGATGCAGATCGATTGGTAATTTCGAATATCGCATTTTCCATGCTATACGGGTGTATTTTTGATAATAAAGACTATTGCGACGCCTGGGAACAGAATCTTTAGCTGTTGTCAATGCAGATCGATTGGGAATGTCGAATATCGCGTTTTCCAAGTTGAACGAGTGAATTTTCAATAAGCACTATTGCGACGCCTGGGAACTGAATCTTTAGCTGTTGTCGATGCAGGTCGATTGGAGATGTCGAATATCGAGGTTTCCAAGCTCAACGAGTGAATTTTCAATAAGAAGGGCTATTGCGACGCCTGGGAACTGAATCTTTAGCTGTTGTCGATGCAGATCGATTGGAAATGTCGAATATCGCATTTTCCATGCTATACGGGTGTATTTTTGATAATAAAGACTATTGCGACGCCTGGGAACAGAATCTTTAGCTGTTGTCGATGCAGATCGATTGGAAATGTCGAATATCGCGTTTTCCAAGCTGTACGAGTGAATTTGCAATAAGCACTATTGCGACGCCTGGGAACTGCATCTTTGGCTGTTGTCGATGCAGGTCGATTGGAGATGTCGTATATCGAGGTTTCCAAGCTCAACGAGTGAATTTTCAATAAGAAGGGCTATTGCGACGCCTGGGAACTGAATCTTTAGCTGTTGTCGATGCAGATCGATTGGAAATGTTGAATATCGCGTTTTCCAAGCTGTACGAGTGAATTTCCAATAAGCACTATTGCGACGCCTCGGAACTGAATCTTTAGCTGTTGTCGATGCAGGTCGATTGGAGATGTCGAATATCGAGGTTTCCAAGCTCAACGAGTGAATTTTCAATAAGAAGGGCCATTGCGACGCCTGGGAACTGAATCTTTAGCTGTTGTCGATGCAGATCGATTGGAAATGTCGAATATCGCATTTGCCATCCAATACGGGTGTATTTATGATAATAAAGACCTTTGCGACGCCTGGGAACTGAATCTTCAGCTGTTGTCGATGCAGATCGATGGAAATGTCGAATATCCCATTTTCCATGCTATACGGGTGTATTTTTGATAATAAGGACTATTTCGTCGCCTGGGAACTGAATCTTAAGCTGTTGTCGATGCAGATCCATTGGAAATGTCGAATATCGCATTTTCCATGCTATACGGGTGTATTTTTGATAATTAAGACTATTGCGACGCCTGGGAACAGAATCTTTAGCTGTTGTCGATGCAGATCGATTGGGAATGTCGAATATCGCGTTTTCCAAGCTGTACGAGTGAATTTTCAATAAGCACTATTGCGACGCCTGGGAACTGCATCTTTGGCTGTTGTCGATGCAGGTCGATTGGAGATGTTGAATATCGAGGTTTCCAAGCTCAACGAGTGAATTTTCAATAAGAAGGGCTATTGCGACGCCTGGTAACTGAATCTTTAGCTGTTGTCGATGCAGATCGATTGGAAATGTTGAATATCGCGTTTTCCAAGCTGTACGAGTGAATTTTTAATAAGCACTATTGCGACGCCTGGGAATTGAATCTTTAGCTGATGTCGATGCAGGTCGATTGGAAATGTCGAATATCGAGGTTTCCAAGCTCAACGAGTGAATTTTCAATAAGAAGGGCCATTGCGACGCCTGGGAACTGAATCTTTAGCTGTTGTCGATGCAGATCGATTGGAAATGTCGAATATCGCATTTTCCATGCTATACGGGTGTATTTTTGATAATAAAGACTATTGCGACGCCTGGGAACAGAATCTTTAGCTGTTGTCGATGCAGATCGATTGGAAATGTCCAATATCGCGTTTTCCAAGCTGTACGAGTGAATTTTCAATAAGCACTATTGCGACGCCTGGGAACTGCATCTTTGGCTGTTGTCGATGCAGGTCGATTGGAGATGTCGAATATCGAGGTTTCCAAGCTCAACGAGTGAATTTTCAATAAGAAGGGCTATTGCGACGCCTGGGAACTGAATCTTTAGCTGTTGTCGATGCAGGTCGATTGGAGATGTCGAATATCGAGGTTTCCAAGCTCAACGAGTGAATTTTCAATAAGAAGGGCTATTGCGACGCATGGGAAATGAATCTCTAGCTGTTGTCGATGCAGATCGATTGGTAATGTCGAATATCGCATTTTCCATGCTATACGGGTGTATTTTTGATAATAAAGACTATTGCGACGCCTGGGAACAGAATCTTTAGCTGTTGTCGATGCAGATCGATTGGGAATGTCGAATATCGCGTTTTCCAAGTTGAACGAGTGAATTTTCAATAACCACTATTGCGACGCCTGGGAACTGAATCTTTAGCTGTTGTCGATGCAGATCGATGGAAATGTCGAATATCGCATTTTCCATGCTATACGGGTGTATTTTTGATAATAAAGACTATTGCGACGCCTGGGAACTGAATCTTTAGCTGTTGTCGATGCAGATCGATTGGAAATGTCGAATATCGCATTTTCCATGCTATACGGGTGTATTTTTGATAATAAGGACTATTGCGTCGCCTGGGAAATGAATCTTAAGCTGTTGTCGATGCAGATCCATTGGAAATGTCGAATATCGCACTTTCCAAGCTATACGGGTGTATTTTTGATAATAAAGACTATTGCGACGCCTGGGAACTGAATCTTTAGCTGTTGTCGATGCAGGTCGATTGGAGATGTCGAATATCGAGGTTTCCAAGCTCAACGAGTGAATTTTCAACAAGAAGGGCTATTGCGACGCCTGGGAATTGAATCTCTAGCTGTTGTCGATGCAGATCGATTGGTAATTTCGAATATCGCATTTTCCATGCTATACGGGTGTATTTTTGATAATAAAGACTATTGCGACGCCTGGGAACAGAATCTTTAGCTGTTGTCAATGCAGATCGATTGGGAATGTCGAATATCGCGTTTTCCAAGTTGAACGAGTGAATTTTCAATAAGCACTATGGCGACGCCTGGGAACTGAATCTTTAGCTGTTGTCGATGCAGGTCGATTGGAGATGTCGAATATCGAGGTTTCCAAGCTCAACGAGTGAATTTTCAATAAGATGGGCTATTGCGGCGCCTGGGAACTGAATCTTTAGCTGTTGTCGATGCAGATCGATTGGAAATGTCGAATATCGCATTTTCCATGCTATACGGGTGTATTTTTGATAATAAAGACTATTGCGACGCCTGGGAACAGAATCTTTAGCTGTTGTCGATGCAGATCGATTGGAAATGTCGAATATCGCGTTTTCCAAGCTGTACGAGTGAATTTGCAATAAGCACTATTGCGACGCCTGGGAACTGCATCTTTGGCTGTTGTCGATGCAGGTCGATTGGAGATGTCGTATATCGAGGTTTCCAAGCTCAACGAGTGAATTTTCAATAAGAAGGGCTATTGCGACGCCTGGGAACTGAATCTTTAGCTGTTGTCGATGCAGATCGATTGGAAATGTTGAATATCGCGTTTTCCAAGCTGTACGAGTGAATTTCCAATTAGCACTATTGCGACGCCTCGGAACTGAATCTTTAGCTGTTGTCGATGCAGGTCGATTGGAGATGTCGAATATCGAGGTTTCCAAGCTCAACGAGTGAATTTTCAATAAGAAGGGCCATTGCGACGCCTGGGAACTGAATCTTTAGCTGTTGTCGATGCAGATCGATTGGAAATGTCGAATATCGCATTTGCCATGCAATACGGGTGTATTTATGATAATAAAGACTATTGCGACGCCTGGGAACTGAATCTTCAGCTGTTGTCGATGCAGATCGATGGAAATGTCGAATATCGCATTTTCCATGCTATACGGGTGTATTTTTGATAATAAGAACTATTTCGTCGCCTGGGAACTGAATCTTAAGCTCTTGTCGATGCAGATCCATTGGAAATGTCGAATATCGCATTTTCCATGCTATACGGGTGTATTTTTGATAATTAAGACTATTGCGACGCCTGGGAACAGTATCTTTAGCTGTTGTCGATGCAGATCGATTGGGAATGTCGAATATCGCGTTTTCCAAGCTGTACTAGTGAATTTTCAATAAGCACTATTGCGACGCCTGGGAACTGCATCTTTGGCTGTTGTCGATGCAGGTCGATTGGAGATGTTGAATATCGAGGTTTCCAAGCTCAACGAGTGAATTTTCAATAAGAAGGGCTATTGCGACGCCTGGTAACTGAATCTTTAGCTGTTGTCGATGCAGATCGATTGGAAATGTTGAATATCGCGTTTTCCAAGCTGTACGAGTGAATTTTCAATAAGCACTATTGCGACGCCTGGGAATTGAATCTTTAGCTGATGTCGATGCAGGTCGATTGGAGATGTCGAATATCGAGGTTTCCAAGCTCAACGAGTGAATTTTCAATAAGAAGGGCTATTGCGACGCCTGGGAACTGAATCTTTAGCTGTTGTCGATGCAGATCGATTGGAAATGTTGAATATCGCGTTTTCCAAGCTGTACGAGCGAATTTCCAATAAGCACTATTGCGACGCCTCGGAACTGAATCTTTAGCTGTTGTCGATGCAGGTCGATTGGAGATGTCGAATATCGAGGTTTCCAAGCTCAACGAGTGAATTTTCAATAAGAAGGGCCATTGCGACGCCTGGGAACTGAATCTTTAGCTGTTGTCGATGCAGATCGATTGGAAATGTCGAATATCGCATTTTCCATGCTATACGGGTGTATTTTTGATAATAAAGACTATTGCGACGCCTGGGAACAGAATCTTTAGCTGTTGTCGAGGCAGATCGATTAGAAATGTCCAATATCGCGTTTTCCAAGCTGTACGAGTGAATTTTCAATAAGCACTATTGCGACGCCTGGGAACTGCATCTTTGGCTGTTGTCGATGCAGGTCGATTGGAGATGTCGAATATCGAGGTTTCCAAGCTCAACGAGTGAATTTTCAATAAGAAGGGCTATTGCGACGCCTGGGAACTGAATCTTTAGCTGTTGTCGATGCAGATCGATTGGAAATGTTGAATATCGCGTTTTCCAAGCTGTACGAGCGAATTTCCAATAAGCACTATTGCGACGCCTCGGAACTGAATCTTTAGCTGTTGTCGATGCAGGTCGATTGGAGATGTCGAATATCGAGGTTTCCAAGCTCAACGAGTGAATTTTCAATAAGAAGGACTATTGCGACGCCTGGGAACTGAATCTTTAGCTGTTGTCGATGCAGATCGATTGGAAATGTCGAATATCGCATTTGCCATGCTATACGGGTGTATTTTAGATAATAAAAACTATTGCGACGCCTGGGAACTGAATCTTTAGCTGTTGTCGATGCAGATCGATTGGAAATGTCGAATATCGCATTTTCCATGCTATACGGGTGTATTTTTGATAATAAGGACTATTGCGTCGCCTGGGAACTGAATCTTAAGCTGTTGTCGATGCAGATCGATTGGGAATGTCGAATATCGCGTTTTCCAAGCTGTACGAGTGAATTTTCAATAAGCACTATTGCGACGCCTGGGAACTGCATCTTTGGCTGTTGTCGATGCAGGTCGATTGGAGATTTTGAATATCGAGGTTTCCAAGCTCAACGAGTGAATTTTCAATAAGAAGGGCTATTGCGACGCCTGGGAACTGAATCTTTAGCTGTTGTCGATGCAGATCGATTGGAAATGTCGAATATCGCATTTTCCAAGCTATACGGGTGTATTTATGATAATAAAGACAATTGCGACGCCTGGGAACTGAATCTTCAGCTGTTGTCGATGCAGATCGATGGAAATGTCGAATATCGCATTTTCCATGCTATACGGGTGTATTTTTGATAATAAAGACTATTGCGACGCCTGGGAACCGAATCTTTAGCTGCTGTCGATGCAGGTCGATTGGAGATGTCGAATATCGAGGTTTCCAAGCTCAACGAGTGAATTTTCAATAAGAAGGGCTATTGCGACGCCTGGGAACTGAATCTTTAGCTGTTGTCGATGCAGATCGATTGGAAATGTCGAATATCGCATTTTCCATGCTATACGGGTGTATTTTTGATAATAAAGACTATTGCGACGCCTGGGAACAGAATCTTTAGCTGTTGTCGATGCAGATCGATTGGAAATGTCGAATATCGCGTTTTCCAAGCTGTACGAGTGAATTTGCAATAAGCACTATTGCGACGCCTGGGAACTGCATCTTTGGCTGTTGTCGATGCAGGTCGATTGGAGATGTCGTATATCGAGGTTTCCAAGCTCAACGAGTGAATTTTCAATAAGAAGGGCTATTGCGACGCCTGGGAACTGAATCTTTAGCTGTTGTCGATGCAGATCGATTGGAAATGTTGAATATCGCGTTTTCCAAGCTGTACGAGTGAATTTCCAATAAGCACTATTGCGACGCCTCGGAACTGAATCTTTAGCTGTTGTCGATGCAGGTCGATTGGAGATGTCGAATATCGAGGTTTCCAAGCTCAACGAGTGAATTTTCAATAAGAAGGACTATTGCGACGCCTGGGAACTGAATCTTTAGCTGTTGTGGATGCAGATCGATTGGAAATGTCGAATATCGCATTTGCCATGCTATACGGGTGTATTTTAGATAATAAAGACTATTGCGACGCCTGGGAACTGAATCTTTAGCTGTTGTCGATGCAGATCGATTGGACATGTCGAATATCGCATTTTCCATGCTATACGGGTGTATTTTTGATAATAAGGACTATTGCGACGCCTGGGAACTGAATCTTCAGCTGTTGTCGATGCAGATCGATGGAAATGTCGAATATCGCATTTTCCATGCTATACGGGTGTATTTTTGATAATAAAGACTATTGCGACGCCTGGGAACCGAATCTTTAGCTGCTGTCGATGCAGGTCGATTGGAGATGTCGAATATCGAGGTTTCCAAGCTCAACGAGTGAATTTTCAATAAGAAGGGCTATTGCGACGCCTGGGAACTGAATCTTTAGCTGTTGTCGATGCAGATCGATTGGAAATGTCGAATATCGCATTTTCCATGCTATACGGGTGTATTTTTGATAATAAAGACTATTGCGACGCCTGGGAACAGAATCTTTAGCTGTTGTCGATGCAGATCGATTGGAAATGTCCAATATCGCGTTTTCCAAGCTGTACGAGTGAATTTTCAATAAGCACTATTGCGACGCCTGGGAACTGCATCTTTGGCTGTTGTCGATGCAGGTCGATTGGAGATGTCGAATATCGAGGTTTCCAAGCTCAACGAGTGAATTTTCAACAAGAAGGGCTATTGCGACGCCTGGGAACTGAATCTTTAGCTGTTGTCGATGCAGATCGATTGGAAATGTTGAATATCGCGTTTTCCAAGCTATACGGGTGTATTTATGATAATAAAGACTATTGCGACGCCTGGGAACTGAATCTTCAGCTGTTGTCGATGCAGATCGATGGAAATGTCGAATATCGCATTTTCCATGCTATACGGGTGTATTTTTGATAATAAAGACTATTGCGACGCCTGGGAACCGAATCTTTAGCTGCTGTCGATGCAGGTCGATTGGAGATGTCGAATATCGAGGTTTCCAAGCTCAACGAGTGAATTTTCAATAAGAAGGGCTATTGCGACGCCTGGGAACTGAATCTTTAGCTGTTGTCGATGCAGATCGATTGGAAATGTCGAATATCGCATTTTCCATGCTATACGGGTGTATTGTTGATAATAAAGACTATTGCGACGCCTGGGAACAGAATCTTTAGCTGTTGTCGATGCAGATCGATTGGAAATGTCGAATATCGCGTTTTCCAAGCTGTACGAGTGAATTTGCAATAAGCACTATTGCGACGCCTGGGAACTGCATCTTTGGCTGTTGTCGATGCAGGTCGATTGGAGATGTCGTATATCGAGGTTTCCAAGCTCAACGAGTGAATTTTCAATAAGAAGGGCTATTGCGACGCCTGGGAACTGAATCTTTAGCTGTTGTCGATGCAGATCGATTGGAAATGTTGAATATCGCGTTTTCCAAGCTGTACGAGTGAATTTCCAATAAGCACTATTGCGACGCCTCGGAACTGAATCTTTAGCTGTTGTCGATGCAGGTCGATTGGAGATGTCGAATATCGAGGTTTCCAAGCTCAACGAGTGAATTTTCAATAAGAAGGACTATTGCGACGCCTGGGAACTGAATCTTTAGCTGTTGTGGATGCAGATCGATTGGAAATGTCGAATATCGCATTTGCCATGCTATACGGGTGTATTTTAGATAATAAAGACTATTGCGACGCCTGGGAACTGAATCTTTAGCTGTTGTCGATGCAGATCGATTGGACATGTCGAATATCGCATTTTCCATGCTATACGGGTGTATTTTTGATAATAAGGACTATTGCGTCGCCTGGGAACTGAATCTTAAGCTGTTGTCGATGCAGATCCATTGGAAATGTCGAATATCGCATTTTCCAAGCTATACGGGTGTATTTATGATAATAAAGACTATTGCGACGCCTGGGAACTGAATCTTCAGCTGTTGTCGATGCAGATCGATGGAAATGTCGAATATCGCATTTTCCATGCTATACGGGTGTATTTTTGATAATAAAGACTATTGCGACGCCTGGGAACCGAATCTTTAGCTGCTGTCGATGCAGGTCGATTGGAGATGTCGAATATCGAGGTTTCCAAGCTCAACGAGTGAATTTTCAATAAGAAGGGCTATTGCGACGCCTGGGAACTGAATCTTTAGCTGTTGTCGATGCAGATCGATTGGAAATGTCGAATATCGCATTTTCCATGCTATACGGGTGTATTTTTGATAATAAAGACTATTGCGACGCCTGGGAACAGAATCTTTAGCTGTTGTCGATGCAGATCGATTGGAAATGTCCAATATCGCGTTTTCCAAGCTGTACGAGTGAATTTTCAATAAGCACTATTGCGACGCCTGGGAACTGCATCTTTGGCTGTTGTCGATGCAGGTCGATTGGAGATGTCGAATATCGAGGTTTCCAAGCTCAACGAGTGAATTTTCAACAAGAAGGGCTATTGCGACGCCTGGGAACTGAATCTTTAGCTGTTGTCGATGCAGATCGATTGGAAATGTTGAATATCGCGTTTTCCAAGCTATACGGGTGTATTTATGATAATAAAGACTATTGCGACGCCTGGGAAATGAATCTTCAGCTGTTGTCGATGCAGATCGATGGAAATGTCGAATATCGCATTTTCCATGCTATACGGGTGTATTTTTGATAATAAAGACTATTGCGACGCCTGGGAACCGAATCTTTAGCTGCTGTCGATGCAGGTCGATTGGAGATGTCGAATATCGAGGTTTCCAAGCTCAACGAGTGAATTTTCAATAAGAAGGGCTATTGCGACGCCTGGGAACTGAATCTTTAGCTGTTGTCGATGCAGATCGATTGGAAATGTCGAATATCGCATTTTCCATGCTATACGGGTGTATTTTTGATAATAAAGACTATTGCGACGCCTGGGAACAGAATCTTTAGCTGTTGTCGATGCAGATCGATTGGAAATGTCGAATATCGCGTTTTCCAAGCTGTACGAGTGAATTTGCAATAAGCACTATTGCGACGCCTGGGAACTGCATCTTTGGCTGTTGTCGATGCAGGTCGATTGGAGATGTCGTATATCGAGGTTTCCAAGCTCAACGAGTGAATTTTCAATAAGAAGGGCTATTGCGACGCCTGGGAACTGAATCTTTAGCTGTTGTCGATGCAGATCGATTGGAAATGTTGAATATCGCGTTTTCCAAGCTGTACGAGTGAATTTCCAATAAGCACTATTGCGACGCCTCGGAACTGAATCTTTAGCTGTTGTCGATGCAGGTCGATTGGAGATGTCGAATATCGAGGTTTCCAAGCTCAACGAGTGAATTTTCAATAAGAAGGACTATTGCGACGCCTGGGAACTGAATCTTTAGCTGTTGTGGATGCAGATCGATTGGAAATGTCGAATATCGCATTTGCCATGCTATACGGGTGTATTTTAGATAATAAAGACTATTGCGACGCCTGGGAACTGAATCTTTAGCTGTTGTCGATGCAGATCGATTGGACATGTCGAATATCGCATTTTCCATGCTATACGGGTGTATTTTTGATAATAAGGACTATTGCGTCGCCTGGGAACTGAATCTTAAGCTGTTGTCGATGCAGATCCATTGGAAATGTCGAATATCGCATTTTCCAAGCTATACGGGTGTATTTATGATAATAAAGACTATTGCGACGCCTGGGAACTGAATCTTCAGCTGTTGTCGATGCAGATCGATGGAAATGTCGAACATCGCATTTTCCATGCTATACGGGTGTATTTTTGATAATAAAGACTATTGCGACGCCTGGGAACCGAATCTTTAGCTGCTGTCGATGCAGGTCGATTGGAGATGTCGAATATCGAGGTTTCCAAGCTCAACGAGTGTATTTTTGATAATAAAGACTATTGCGACGCCTGGGAACAGAATCTTTAGCTGTTGTCGATGCAGATCGATTGGAAATGTCCAATATCGCGTTTTCCAAGCTGTACGAGTGAATTTTCAATAAGCACTATTGCGACGCCGGGGAACTGCATCTTTGGCTGTTGTCGATGCAGGTCGATTGGAGATGTCGAATATCGAGGTTTCCAAGCTCAACGAGTGAATTTTCAACAAGAAGGGCTATTGCGACGCCTGGGAACTGAATCTTTAACTGTTGTCGATGCAGATCGATTGGAAATGTTGAATATCGCGTTTTCCAAGCTGTACGAGTGAATTTCCAATAAGCACTATTGCGACGCCTGGGAACTGAATCTTTAGCTGTTGTCGATGCAGGTCGATTGGAGATGTCGAATATCGAGGTTTCCAAGCTCAACGAGTGAATTTTCAATAAGATGGGCTATTGCGTCGCCTGGGAACTGAATCTTAAGCTGTTGTCGATGCAGATCCATTGGAAATGTCGAATATCGCATTTTCCAAGCTATACTGGTGTATTTATGATAATAAAGAATGTTGCGACGCCTGGGAACTGAATCATTAGCTGTTGTCGATGCAGATCGATGGAAATGTCGAATATCGCATTTTCCATGCTATACGGGTGTATTTTTGATAATAAGGACTATTGCGACGCCTGGGAACTGAATCTTTAGCTGTTGTCGATGCAGGTCGATTGGAGATGTCGAATATCGAGGTTTCCAAGCTCAACGAGTGAATTTTCAATAAGAAGGGCTATTGCGACGCCTGGGTACTGAATCTTTAGCTGTTGTCGATGCAGATCGATTGGAAATGTCGAATATCGCATTTGCCGAGCTATACGGGTGTATTTTTGATAATAAGGACTATTGCGTCGCCTGGGAACTGAATCTTAAGCTGTTGTCGATGCAGATCCATTGGAAATGTCGAATATCGCATTTTCCAAGCTATACGGGTGTATTTATGATAATAAATACTATTGCGACGCCTGGCAACTGAATCT
The DNA here is from genome assembly GCA_951802745.1 of Nomada flava. Lineage (NCBI taxonomy): Eukaryota > Metazoa > Arthropoda > Insecta > Hymenoptera > Apidae > Nomada > Nomada flava. The sequence continues at coordinate 2,800,627 of CATOQN010000058.1, read as the reverse complement.
TCAGCTGTTGTCGATGCAGATCGATGGAAATGTCGAATATCGCATTTTCCATGCTATACGGGTGTATTTTTGATAATAAAGACTATTGCGACGCCTGGGAACAGAATCTTTAGCTGTTGTCGATGCAGATCGATTGGAAATGTCCAATATCGCGTTTTCCAAGCTGTACGAGTGAATTTTCAATAAGCACTATTGCGACGCCTGGGAACTGCATCTTTGGCTGTTGTCGATGCAGGTCGATTGGAGATGTCGAATATCGAGGTTTCCAAGCTCAACGAGTGAATTTTCAATAAGAAGGGCTATTGCGACGCCTGGGAACTGAATCTTTAGCTGTTGTCGATGCAGATCGATTGGAAATGTCGAATATCGCATTTTCCATGCTATACGGGTGTATTTTTGATAATAAAGACTATTGCGACGCCTGGGAACAGAATCTTTAGCTGTTGTCGATGCAGATCGATTGGAAATGTCCAATATCGCGTTTTCCAAGCTGTACGAGTGAATTTTCAATAAGCACTATTGCGACGCCTGGGAACTGAATCTTTAGCTGTTGTCGATGCAGGTCGATTGGAGATGTCGAATATCGAGGTTTCCAAGCTCAACGAGTGAATTTTCAATAAGAAGGACTATTGCGACGCCTGCGTACTGAATCTTTAGCTGTTGTCGATGCAGATCGATTGGAAATGTCGAATATCGCATTTGCCATGCTATACGGTTGTATTTTAGATAATGAAGACTATTGCGACGCCTGGGAACTGAATCTTTAGCTGTTGTCGATGCAGATCGATGGAAATGTCGAATATCGCATTTTCCATGCTATACGGGTGTATTTTTGATAATAAAGACTATTGCGACGCCTGGGAACTGAATCTTTAGCTGTTGTCGATGCAGGTCGATTGGAGATGTCGAATATCGAGGTTTCCAAGCTCAACGAGTGAATTTTCAACAAGAAGGGCTATTGCGACGCCTGGGAATTGAATCTCTAGCTGTTGTCGATGCAGATCGATTGGTAATTTCGAATATCGCATTTTCCATGCTATACGGGTGTATTTTTGATAATAAAGACTATTGCGACGCCTGGGAACAGAATCTTTAGCTGTTGTCGATGCAGATCGATTGGAAATGTCCAATATTGCGTTTTCCAAGCTGTACGAGTGAATTTTCAATAAGCACTATTGCGACGCCTGGGAACTGCATCTTTGGCTGTTGTCGATGCAGGTCGATTGGAGATGTCGAATATCGAGGTTTCCAAGCTCAACGAGTGAATTTTCAACAAGAAGGGCTATTGCGACGCCTGGGAACTGAATCTTTAGCTGTTGTCGATGCAGATCGATTGGAAATGTTGAATATCGCGTTTTCCAAGCTGTACGAGTGAATTTCCAATAAGCACTATTGCGACGCCTGGGAACTGAATCTTTAGCTGTTGTCGATGCAGGTCGATTGGAGATGTCGAATATCGAGGTTTCCAAGCTCAACGAGTGAATTTTCAATAAGATGGGCTATTGCGACGCCTGGGAACTGAATCTTTAGCTGTTGTCGATGCAGATCGATTGGAAATGTCGAATATCGCATTTTCCATGCTATACGGGTGTATTTTTGATAATAAGGACTATTGCGTCGCCTGGGAACTGAATCTTAAGCTGTTGTCGATGCAGATCCATTGGAAATGTCGAATATCGCACTTTCCAAGCTATACGGGTGTATTTTTGATAATAAAGACTATTGCGACGCCTGGGAACTGAATCTTTAGCTGTTGTCGATGCAGGTCGATTGGAGATGTCGAATATCGAGGTTTCCAAGCTCAACGAGTGAATTTTCAACAAGAAGGGCTATTGCGACGCCTGGGAATTGAATCTCTAGCTGTTGTCGATGCAGATCGATTGGTAATTTCGAATATCGCATTTTCCATGCTATACGGGTGTATTTTTGATAATAAAGACTATTGCGACGCCTGGGAACAGAATCTTTAGCTGTTGTCAATGCAGATCGATTGGGAATGTCGAATATCGCGTTTTCCAAGTTGAACGAGTGAATTTTCAATAAGCACTATTGCGACGCCTGGGAACTGAATCTTTAGCTGTTGTCGATGCAGGTCGATTGGAGATGTCGAATATCGAGGTTTCCAAGCTCAACGAGTGAATTTTCAATAAGAAGGGCTATTGCGACGCCTGGGAACTGAATCTTTAGCTGTTGTCGATGCAGATCGATTGGAAATGTCGAATATCGCATTTTCCATGCTATACGGGTGTATTTTTGATAATAAAGACTATTGCGACGCCTGGGAACAGAATCTTTAGCTGTTGTCGATGCAGATCGATTGGAAATGTCGAATATCGCGTTTTCCAAGCTGTACGAGTGAATTTGCAATAAGCACTATTGCGACGCCTGGGAACTGCATCTTTGGCTGTTGTCGATGCAGGTCGATTGGAGATGTCGTATATCGAGGTTTCCAAGCTCAACGAGTGAATTTTCAATAAGAAGGGCTATTGCGACGCCTGGGAACTGAATCTTTAGCTGTTGTCGATGCAGATCGATTGGAAATGTTGAATATCGCGTTTTCCAAGCTGTACGAGTGAATTTCCAATAAGCACTATTGCGACGCCTCGGAACTGAATCTTTAGCTGTTGTCGATGCAGGTCGATTGGAGATGTCGAATATCGAGGTTTCCAAGCTCAACGAGTGAATTTTCAATAAGAAGGGCCATTGCGACGCCTGGGAACTGAATCTTTAGCTGTTGTCGATGCAGATCGATTGGAAATGTCGAATATCGCATTTGCCATCCAATACGGGTGTATTTATGATAATAAAGACCTTTGCGACGCCTGGGAACTGAATCTTCAGCTGTTGTCGATGCAGATCGATGGAAATGTCGAATATCGCATTTTCCATGCTATACGGGTGTATTTTTGATAATAAGGACTATTTCGTCGCCTGGGAACTGAATCTTAAGCTGTTGTCGATGCAGATCCATTGGAAATGTCGAATATCGCATTTTCCATGCTATACGGGTGTATTTTTGATAATTAAGACTATTGCGACGCCTGGGAACAGAATCTTTAGCTGTTGTCGATGCAGATCGATTGGGAATGTCGAATATCGCGTTTTCCAAGCTGTACGAGTGAATTTTCAATAAGCACTATTGCGACGCCTGGGAACTGCATCTTTGGCTGTTGTCGATGCAGGTCGATTGGAGATGTTGAATATCGAGGTTTCCAAGCTCAACGAGTGAATTTTCAATAAGAAGGGCTATTGCGACGCCTGGTAACTGAATCTTTAGCTGTTGTCGATGCAGATCGATTGGAAATGTTGAATATCGCGTTTTCCAAGCTGTACGAGTGAATTTTTAATAAGCACTATTGCGACGCCTGGGAATTGAATCTTTAGCTGTTGTCGATGCAGATCGATTGGAAATGTCCAATATCGCGTTTTCCAAGCTGTACGAGTGAATTTTCAATAAGCACTATTGCGACGCCTGGGAACTGCATCTTTGGCTGTTGTCGATGCAGGTCGATTGGAGATGTCGAATATCGAGGTTTCCAAGCTCAACGAGTGAATTTTCAATAAGAAGGGCTATTGCGACGCCTGGGAACTGAATCTTTAGCTGTTGTCGATGCAGGTCGATTGGAGATGTCGAATATCGAGGTTTCCAAGCTCAACGAGTGAATTTTCAATAAGAAGGGCTATTGCGACGCATGGGAAATGAATCTCTAGCTGTTGTCGATGCAGATCGATTGGTAATGTCGAATATCGCATTTTCCATGCTATACGGGTGTATTTTTGATAATAAAGACTATTGCGACGCCTGGGAACAGAATCTTTAGCTGTTGTCGATGCAGATCGATTGGGAATGTCGAATATCGCGTTTTCCAAGTTGAACGAGTGAATTTTCAATAAGCACTATTGCGACGCCTGGGAACTGAATCTTTAGCTGTTGTCGATGCAGATCGATGGAAATGTCGAATATCGCATTTTCCATGCTATACGGGTGTATTTTTGATAATAAAGACTATTGCGACGCCTGGGAACTGAATCTTTAGCTGTTGTCGATGCAGATCGATTGGAAATGTCGAATATCGCATTTTCCATGCTATACGGGTGTATTTTTGATAATAAGGACTATTGCGTCGCCTGGGAACTGAATCTTAAGCTGTTGTCGATGCAGATCCATTGGAAATGTCGAATATCGCACTTTCCAAGCTATACGGGTGTATTTTTGATAATAAAGACTATTGCGACGCCTGGGAACTGAATCTTTAGCTGTTGTCGATGCAGGTCGATTGGAGATGTCGAATATCGAGGTTTCCAAGCTCAACGAGTGAATTTTCAATAAGAAGGGCTATTGCGACGCATGGGAAATGAATCTCTAGCTGTTGTCGATGCAGATCGATTGGTAATGTCGAATATCGCATTTTCCATGCTATACGGGTGTATTTTTGATAATAAAGACTATTGCGACGCCTGGGAACAGAATCTTTAGCTGTTGTCGATGCAGATCGATTGGGAATGTCGAATATCGCGTTTTCCAAGTTGAACGAGTGAATTTTCAATAAGCACTATTGCGACGCCTGGGAACTGAATCTTTAGCTGTTGTCGATGCAGATCGATGGAAATGTCGAATATCGCATTTTCCATGCTATACGGGTGTATTTTTGATAATAAAGACTATTGCGACGCCTGGGAACTGAATCTTTAGCTGTTGTCGATGCAGATCGATTGGAAATGTCGAATATCGCATTTTCCATGCTATACGGGTGTATTTTTGATAATAAGGACTATTGCGTCGCCTGGGAACTGAATCTTAAGCTGTTGTCGATGCAGATCCATTGGAAATGTCGAATATCGCACTTTCCAAGCTATACGGGTGTATTTTTGATAATAAAGACTATTGCGACGCCTGGGAACTGAATCTTTAGCTGTTGTCGATGCAGGTCGATTGGAGATGTCGAATATCGAGGTTTCCAAGCTCAACGAGTGAATTTTCAACAAGAAGGGCTATTGCGACGCCTGGGAATTGAATCTCTAGCTGTTGTCGATGCAGATCGATTGGTAATTTCGAATATCGCATTTTCCATGCTATACGGGTGTATTTTTGATAATAAAGACTATTGCGACGCCTGGGAACAGAATCTTTAGCTGTTGTCAATGCAGATCGATTGGGAATGTCGAATATCGCGTTTTCCAAGTTGAACGAGTGAATTTTCAATAAGCACTATGGCGACGCCTGGGAACTGAATCTTTAGCTGTTGTCGATGCAGGTCGATTGGAGATGTCGAATATCGAGGTTTCCAAGCTCAACGAGTGAATTTTCAATAAGATGGACTATTGCGACGCCTGGGAACTGAATCTTTAGCTGTTGTCGATGCAGATCGATTGGAAATGTCGAATATCGCATTTTCCATGCTATACGGGTGTATTTTTGATAATAAAGACTATTGCGACGCCTGGGAACAGAATCTTTAGCTGTTGTCGATGCAGATCGATTGGAAATGTCGAATATCGCGTTTTCCAAGCTGTACGAGTGAATTTGCAATAAGCACTATTGCGACGCCTGGGAACTGCATCTTTGGCTGTTGTCGATGCAGGTCGATTGGAGATGTCGTATATCGAGGTTTCCAAGCTCAACGAGTGAATTTTCAATAAGAAAGGCCATTGCGACGCCTGGGAACTGAATCTTTAGCTGTTGTCGATGCAGATCGATTGGAAATGTCGAATATCGCATTTGCCATGCAATACGGGTGTATTTATGATAATAAAGACTATTGCGACGCCTGGGAACTGAATCTTCAGCTGTTGTCGATGCAGATCGATGGAAATGTCGAATATCGCATTTTCCATGCTATACGGGTGTATTTTTGATAATAAGGACTATTTCGTCGCCTGGGAACTGAATCTTAAGCTGTTGTCGATGCAGATCCATTGGAAATGTCGAATATCGCATTTTCCATGCTATACGGGTGTATTTTTGATAATTAAGACTATTGCGACGCCTGGGAACAGTATCTTTAGCTGTTGTCGATGCAGATCGATTGGGAATGTCGAATATCGCGTTTTCCAAGCTGTACGAGTGAATTTTCAATAAGCACTATTGCGACGCCTGGGAACTGCATCTTTGGCTGTTGTCGATGCAGGCCGATTGGAGATGTTGAATATCGAGGTTTCCAAGCTCAACGAGTGAATTTTCAATAAGAAGGGCTATTGCGACGCCTGGTAACTGAATCTTTAGCTGTTGTCGATGCAGATCGATTGGAAATGTTGAATATCGCGTTTTCCAAGCTGTACGAGTGAATTTTCAATAAGCACTATTGCGACGCCTGGGAATTGAATCTTTAGCTGATGTCGATGCAGGTCGATTGGAGATGTCGAATATCGAGGTTTCCAAGCTCAACGAGTGAATTTTCAATAAGAAGGGCTATTGCGACGCCTGGGAACTGAATCTTTAGCTGTTGTCGATGCAGATCGATTGGAAATGTCGAATATCGCATTTGCCATGCTATACGGGTGTATTTTAGATAATAAAAACTATTGCGACGCCTGGGAACTGAATCTTTAGCTGTTGTCGATGCAGATCGATTGGAAATGTCGAATATCGCATTTTCCATGCTATACGGGTGTATTTTTGATAATAAGGACTATTGCGTCGCCTGGGAACTGAATCTTAAGCTGTTGTCGATGCAGATCGATTGGGAATTTCGAATATCGCGTTTTCCAAGCTGTACGAGTGAATTTTCAATAAGCACTATTGCGACGCCTGGGAACTGCATCTTTGGCTGTTGTCGATGCAGGTCGATTGGAGATTTTGAATATCGAGGTTTCCAAGCTCAACGAGTGAATTTTCAATAAGAAGGGCTATTGCGACGCCTGGGAACTGAATCTTTAGCTGTTGTCGATGCAGATCGATTGGAAATGTTGAATATCGCGTTTTCCAAGCTGTACGAGTGAATTTTCAATAAGCACTATTGCGACGTCTCGTAACTGTATCTTTAGCTGTTGTCGATGCAGGTCGATTGGAGATGTCGAATATCGAGGTTTCCAAGCTCAACGAGTGAATTTTCAATAAGAAGGACTATTGCGACGCCTGGGAACTGAATCTTTAGCTGTTGTGGATGCAGATCGATTGGAAATGACGAATATCGCATTTGCCATGCTATACGGGTGTATTTTAGATAATAAAGACTATTGCGACGCCTGGGAACTGAATCTTTAGCTGTTGTCGATGCAGATCGATTGGACATGTCGAATATCGCATTTTCCATGCTATACGGGTGTATTTTTGATAATAAGGACTATTGCGTCGCCTGGGAACTGAATCTTAAGCTGTTGTCGATGCAGATCCATTGGAAATGTCGAATATCGCATTTTCCAAGCTATACGGGTGTATTTATGATAATAAAGACTATTGCGACGCCTGGGAACTGAATCTTCAGCTGTTGTCGATGCAGATCGATGGAAATGTCGAATATCGCATTTTCCATGCTATACGGGTGTATTTTTGATAATAAAGACTATTGCGACGCCTGGGAACCGAATCTTTAGCTGCTGTCGATGCAGGTCGATTGGAGATGTCGAATATCGAGGTTTCCAAGCTCAACGAGTGAATTTTCAATAAGAAGGGCTATTGCGACGCCTGGGAACTGAATCTTTAGCTGTTGTCGATGCAGATCGATTGGAAATGTCGAATATCGCATTTTCCATGCTATACGGGTGTATTTTTGATAATAAAGACTATTGCGACGCCTGGGAACAGAATCTTTAGCTGTTGTCGATGCAGATCGATTGGAAATGTCGAATATCGCGTTTTCCAAGCTGTACGAGTGAATTTGCAATAAGCACTATTGCGACGCCTGGGAACTGCATCTTTGGCTGTTGTCGATGCAGGTCGATTGGAGATGTCGTATATCGAGGTTTCCAAGCTCAACGAGTGAATTTTCAATAAGAAGGGCTATTGCGACGCCTGGGAACTGAATCTTTAGCTGTTGTCGATGCAGATCGATTGGAAATGTTGAATATCGCGTTTTCCAAGCTGTACGAGTGAATTTCCAATAAGCACTATTGCGACGCCTCGGAACTGAATCTTTAGCTGTTGTCGATGCAGGTCGATTGGAGATGTCGAATATCGAGGTTTCCAAGCTCAACGAGTGAATTTTCAATAAGAAGGACTATTGCGACGCCTGGGAACTGAATCTTTAGCTGTTGTGGATGCAGATCGATTGGAAATGTCGAATATCGCATTTGCCATGCTATACGGGTGTATTTTAGATAATAAAGACTATTGCGACGCCTGGGAACTGAATCTTTAGCTGTTGTCGATGCAGATCGATTGGACATGTCGAATATCGCATTTTCCATGCTATACGGGTGTATTTTTGATAATAAGGACTATTGCGTCGCCTGGGAACTGAATCTTAAGCTGTTGTCGATGCAGATCGATTGGGAATGTCGAATATCGCGTTTTCCAAGCTGTACGAGTGAATTTTCAATAAGCACTATTGCGACGCCTGGGAACTGCATCTTTGGCTGTTGTCGATGCAGGTCGATTGGAGATTTTGAATATCGAGGTTTCCAAGCTCAACGAGTGAATTTTCAATAAGAAGGGCTATTGCGACGCCTGGGAACTGAATCTTTAGCTGTTGTCGATGCAGATCGATTGGAAATGTTGAATATCGCGTTTTCCAAGCTGTACGAGTGAATTTTCAATAAGCACTATTGCGACGCCTCGTAACTGTATCTTTAGCTGTTGTCGATGCAGGTCGATTGGAGATGTCGAATATCGAGGTTTCCAAGCTCAACGAGTGAATTTTCAATAAGAAGGACTATTGCGACGCCTGGGAACTGAATCTTTAGCTGTTGTGGATGCAGATCGATTGGAAATGTCGAATATCGCATTTGCCATGCTATACGGGTGTATTTTAGATAATAAAGACTATTGCGACGCCTGGGAACTGAATCTTTAGCTGTTGTCGATGCAGATCGATTGGACATGTCGAATATCGCATTTTCCATGCTATACGGGTGTATTTTTGATAATAAGGACTATTGCGTCGCCTGGGAACTGAATCTTAAGCTGTTGTCGATGCAGATCCATTGGAAATGTCGAATATCGCATTTTCCAAGCTATACGGGTGTATTTATGATAATAAAGACTATTGCGACGCCTGGGAACTGAATCTTCAGCTGTTGTCGATGCAGATCGATGGAAATGTCGAATATCGCATTTTCCATGCTATACGGGTGTATTTTTGATAATAAAGACTATTGCGACGCCTGGGAACCGAATCTTTAGCTGCTGTCGATGCAGGTCGATTGGAGATGTCGAATATCGAGGTTTCCAAGCTCAACGAGTGAATTTTCAATAAGAAGGGCTATTGCGACGCCTGGGAACTGAATCTTTAGCTGTTGTCGATGCAGATCGATTGGAAATGTCGAATATCGCATTTTCCATGCTATACGGGTGTATTTTTGATAATAAAGACTATTGCGACGCCTGGGAACAGAATCTTTAGCTGTTGTCGATGCAGATCGATTGGAAATGTCGAATATCGCGTTTTCCAAGCTGTACGAGTGAATTTGCAATAAGCACTATTGCGACGCCTGGGAACTGCATCTTTGGCTGTTGTCGATGCAGGTCGATTGGAGATGTCGTATATCGAGGTTTCCAAGCTCAACGAGTGAATTTTCAATAAGAAGGGCTATTGCGACGCCTGGGAACTGAATCTTTAGCTGTTGTCGATGCAGATCGATTGGAAATGTTGAATATCGCGTTTTCCAAGCTGTACGAGTGAATTTCCAATAAGCACTATTGCGACGCCTCGGAACTGAATCTTTAGCTGTTGTCGATGCAGGTCGATTGGAGATGTCGAATATCGAGGTTTCCAAGCTCAACGAGTGAATTTTCAATAAGAAGGACTATTGCGACGCCTGGGAACTGAATCTTTAGCTGTTGTGGATGCAGATCGATTGGAAATGTCGAATATCGCATTTGCCATGCTATACGGGTGTATTTTAGATAATAAAGACTATTGCGACGCCTGGGAACTGAATCTTTAGCTGTTGTCGATGCAGATCGATTGGACATGTCGAATATCGCATTTTCCATGCTATACGGGTGTATTTATGATAATAAAGACTATTGCGACGCCTGGGAACTGAATCTTCAGCTGTTGTCGATGCAGATCGATGGAAATGTCGAATATCGCATTTTCCATGCTATACGGGTGTATTTTTGATAATAAAGACTATTGCGACGCCTGGGAACCGAATCTTTAGCTGCTGTCGATGCAGGTCGATTGGAGATGTCGAATATCGAGGTTTCCAAGCTCAACGAGTGAATTTTCAATAAGAAGGGCTATTGCGACGCCTGGGAACTGAATCTTTAGCTGTTGTCGATGCAGGTCGATTGGAGATGTCGAATATCGAGGTTTCCAAGCTCAACGAGTGAATTTTCAATAAGATGGGCTATTGCGACGCCTGGGAACTGAATCTTTAGCTGTTGTCGATGCAGATCGATTGGAAATGTCGAATATCGCGTTTGCCATGCGATACGGGTGTATTTTAGATAATAAATACTATTGCGACGCCTGGGAACAGAATCTTTAGCTGTTGTCGATGAAGATCGATGGAAATGTCGAATATCGCATTTTCCATGCTATACGGGTGTATTTTTGATAATAAGGACTATTGCGTCGCCTGGGAACTGAATCTTAAGCTGTTGTCGATGCAGATCCATTGGAAATGTCGAATATCGCATTTTCCAAGATATACGGGTGCATTTATGATAATAAAGAATATTGCGACGCCTGGGAACTGAATCTTTAGCTGTTGTCGATGCAGATCGATGGAAATGTCGAATATCGCATTTTCCATGCTATACGGGTGTATTTTTGATAATAAGGACTATTGCGTCGCCTGGGAACTGAATCTTAAGGTGTTGTCGAAGCAGATCCATTGGAAATGTCGAATATCGCATTTCCCAAGCTATACTGGTGTATTTATGATAATAAAGAATGTTGCGACGCCTGGGAACTGAATCATTAGCTGTTGTCGATGCAGATCGATGGAAATGTCGAATATCGCATTTTCCATGCTATACGGGTGTATTTTTGATAATAAGGACTATTGCGACGCCTGGGAACTGAATCTTTAGCTGTTGTCGATGCAGGTCGATTGGAGATGTCGAATATCGAGGTTTCCAAGCTCAACGAGTGAATTTTCAATAAGAAGGGCTATTGCGACGCCTGGGTACTGAATCTTTAGCTGTTGTCGATGCAGATCGATTGGAAATGTCGAATATCGCATTTGCCGAGCTATACGGGTGTATTTTTGATAATAAGGACTATTGCGTCGCCTGGGAACTGAATCTTAAGCTGTTGTCGATGCAGATCCATTGGAAATGTCGAATATCGCATTTTCCAAGCTATACGGGTGTATTTATGATAATAAATACTATTGCGACGCCTGGCAACTGAATCTTCAGCTGTTGTCGATGCAGATCGATGGAAATGTCGAATATCGCATTTTCCATGCTATACGGGTGTATTTTTGATAATAAAGACTATTGCGACGCCTGGGAACAGAATCTTTAGCTGTTGTCGATGCAGATCGATTGGAAATGTCCAATATCGCGTTTTCCAAGCTGTACGAGTGAATTTTCAATAAGCACTATTGCGACGCCTGGGAACTGCATCTTTGGCTGTTGTCGATGCAGGTCGATTGGAGATGTCGAATATCGAGGTTTCCAAGCTCAACGAGTGAATTTTCAATAAGAAGGGCTATTGCGACGCCTGGGAACTGAATCTTTAGCTGTTGTCGATGCAGATCGATTGGAAATGTCGAATATCGCATTTTCCATGCTATACGGGTGTATTTTTGATAATAAAGACTATTGCGACGCCTGGGAACAGAATCTTTAGCTGTTGTCGATGCAGATCGATTGGAAATGTCCAATATCGCGTTTTCCAAGCTGTACGAGTGAATTTTCAATAAGCACTATTGCGACGCCTGGGAACTGAATCTTTAGCTGTTGTCGATGCAGGTCGATTGGAGATGTCGAATATCGAGGTTTCCAAGCTCAACGAGTGAATTTTCAATAAGAAGGACTATTGCGACGCCTGGGTACTGAATCTTTAGCTGTTGTCGATGCAGATCGATTGGAAATGTCGAATATCGCATTTGCCATGCTATACGGTTGTATTTTAGATAATAAAGACTATTGCGACGCCTGGGAACTGAATCTTTAGCTGTTGTCGATGCAGATCGATTGGAAATGTCGAATATCGCATTTGCCATGCTATACGGTTGTATTTTAGATAATAAAGACTATTGCGACGCCTGGGAACTGAATCTTTAGCTGTTGTCGATGCAGATCGATTGGAAATGTCGAATATCGCATTTTCCATGCTATACGGGTGTATTTATGATAATAAGGACTATTGCGTCGCCTGGGAACTGAATCTTAAGCTGTTGTCGATGCAGATCCATTGGAAATGTCGAATATCGCATTTTCCAAGCTATACGGGTGTATTTATGATAATAAAGACTATTGCGACGCCTGGGAACTGAATCTTCAGCTGTTGTCGATGCAGATCGATGGAAATGTCGAATATCGCATTTTCCATGCTATACGGGTGTATTTTTGATAATAAAGACTATTGCGACGCCTGGGAACTGAATCTTTAGCTGTTGTCGATGCAGGTCGATTGGAGATGTCGAATATCGAGGTTTCCAAGCTCAACGAGTGAATTTTCAACAAGAAGGGCTATTGCGACGCCTGGGAATTGAATCTCTAGCTGTTGTCGATGCAGATCGATTGGTAATTTCGAATATCGCATTTTCCATGCTATACGGGTGTATTTTTGATAATAAAGACTATTGCGACGCCTGGGAACAGAATCTTTAGCTGTTGTCGATGCAGATCGATTGGAAATGTCCAATATTGCGTTTTCCAAGCTGTACGAGTGAATTTTCAATAAGCACTATTGCGACGCCTGGGAACTGCATCTTTGGCTGTTGTCGATGCAGGTCGATTGGAGATATCGAATATCGAGGTTTCCAAGCTCAACGAGTGAATTTTCAACAAGAAGGGCTATTGCGACGCCTGGGAACTGAATCTTTAGCTGTTGTCGATGCAGATCGATTGGAAATGTTGAATATCGCGTTTTCCAAGCTGTACGAGTGAATTTCCAATAAGCACTATTGCGACGCCTGGGAACTGAATCTTTAGCTGTTGTCGATGCAGGTCGATTGGAGATGTCCAATATCGAGGTTTCCAAGCTCAACGAGTGAATTTTCAATAAGATGGGCTATTGCGACGCCTGGGAACTGAATCTTTAGCTGTTGTCGATGCAGATCGATGGAAATGTCGAATATCGCATTTTCCATGCTATACGGGTGTATTTTTGATAATAAGGACTATTGCGTCGCCTGGGAACTGAATCTTAAGGTGTTGTCGATGCAGATCCATTGGAAATGTCGAATATCGCATTTCCCAAGCTATACTGGTGTATTTATGATAATAAAGAATGTTGCGACGCCTGGGAACTGAATCATTAGCTGTTGTCGATGCAGATCGATGGAAATGTCGAATATCGCATTTTCCATGCTATACGGGTGTATTTTTGATAATAAGGACTATTGCGACGCCTGGGAACTGAATCTTTAGCTGTTGTCGATGCAGGTCGATTGGAGATGTCGAATATCGAGGTTTCCAAGCTCAACGAGTGAATTTTCAATAAGAAGGGCTATTGCGACGCCTGGGTACTGAATCTTTAGCTGTTGTCGATGCAGATCGATTGGAAATGTCGAATATCGCATTTGCCGAGCTATACGGGTGTATTTTTGATAATAAGGACTATTGCGTCGCCTGGGAACTGAATCTTAAGCTGTTGTCGATGCAGATCCATTGGAAATGTCGAATATCGCATTTTCCAAGCTATACGGGTGTATTTATGATAATAAATACTATTGCGACGCCTGGGAACTGAATCTTCAGCTGTTGTCGATGCAGATCGATTGGAAATGTCCAATATCGCGTTTTCCAAGCTGTACGAGTGAATTTTCAATAAGCACTATTGCGACGCCTGGGAACTGCATCTTTGGCTGTTGTCGATGCAGGTCGATTGGAGATGTCGAATATCGAGGTTTCCAAGCTCAACGAGTGAATTTTCAATAAGAAGGGCTATTGCGACGCCTGGGAACTGAATCTTTAGCTGTTTTCGATGCAGATCGATTGGAAATGTTGAATATCGCGTTTTCCAAGCTGTACGAGTGAATTTCCAATAAGCACTATTGCGACGCCTGGGAACTGAATCTTTAGCTGTTGTCGATGCAGGTCGATTGGAGATGTCGAATATCGAGGTTTCCAAGCTCAACGAGTGAATTTTCAATAAGAAGGACTATTGCGACGCCTGGGTACTGAATCTTTAGCTGTTGTCGATGCAGATCGATTGGAAATGTCGAATATCGCATTTGCCATGCTATACGGTTGTATTTTAGATAATAAAGACTATTGCGACGCCTGGGAACTGAATCTTTAGCTGTTGTCGATGCAGATCGATTGGAAATGTCGAATATCGCATTTTCCATGCTATACGGGTGTATTTATGATAATAAGGACTATTGCGTCGCCTGGGAACTGAATCTTAAGCTGTTGTCGATGCAGATCCATTGGAAATGTCGAATATCGCATTTTCCAAGCTATACGGGTGTATTTATGATAATAAAGACTATTGCGACGCCTGGGAACTGAATCTTCAGCTGTTGTCGATGCAGATCGATGGAAATGTCGAATATCGCATTTTCCATGCTATACGGGTGTATTTTTGATAATAAAGACTATTGCGACGCCTGGGAACTGAATCTTTAGCTGTTGTCGATGCAGGTCGATTGGAGATGTCGAATATCGAGGTTTCCAAGCTCAACGAGTGAATTTTCAACAAGAAGGGCTATTGCGACGCCTGGGAATTGAATCTCTAGCTGTTGTCGATGCAGATCGATTGGTAATTTCGAATATCGCATTTTCCATGCTATACGGGTGTATTATTGATAATAAAGACTATTGCGACGCCTGGGAACAGAATCTTTAGCTGTTGTCGATGCAGATCGATTGGGAATGTCGAATATCGCGTTTTCCAAGTTGAACGAGTGAATTTTCAATAAGCACTATTGCGACGCCTGGGAGCTGAATCTTTAGCTGTTGTCGATGCAGGTCGATTGGAGATGTCGAATATCGAGGTTTCCAAGCTCAACGAGTGAATTTTCAATAAGAAGGACTATTGCGACGCCTGGGAACTGAATCTTTAGCTGTTGTCGATGCAGATCGATTGGAAATGTCGAATATCGCATTTGCCATGCTATACGGGTGTATTTTAGATAATAAAAACTATTGCGACGCCTGGGAACTGAATCTTTAGCTGTTGTCGATGCAGATCGATTGGAAATGTCGAATATCGCATTTGCCATGCTATACGGGTGTATTTTAGATAATAAAAACTATTGCGACGCCTGGGAACTGAATCTTTAGCTGTTGTCGATGCAGATCGATTGGAAATGTCGAATATCGCATTTTCCATGCTATACGGGTGTATTTTTGATAATAAGGACTATTGCGACGCCTGGGAACTGAATCTTTAGCTGTTGTCGATGCAGGTCGATTGGAGATGTCGAATATCGAGGTTTCCAAGCTCAACGAGTGAATTTTCAATAAGAAGGGCTATTGCGACGCCTGGGTACTGAATCTTTAGCTGTTGTCGATGCAGATCGATTGGAAATGTCGAATATCGCATTTGCCGAGCTATACGGGTGTATTTTTGATAATAAGGACTATTGCGTCGCCTGGGAACTGAATCTTAAGCTGTTGTCGATGCAGATCCATTGGAAATGTCGAATATCGCATTTTCCAAGCTATACGGGTGTATTTATGATAATAAATACTATTGCGACGCCTGGCAACTGAATCTTCAGCTGTTGTCGATGCAGATCGATGGAAATGTCGAATATCGCATTTTCCATGCTATACGGGTGTATTTTTGATAATAAGGACTATTGCGTCGCCTGGGAACTGAATCTTAAGGTGTTGTCGATGCAGATCCATTGGAAATGTCGAATATCGCATTTCCCAAGCTATACTGGTGTATTTATGATAATAAAGAATGTTGCGACGCCTGGGAACTGAATCATTAGCTGTTGTCGATGCAGATCGATGGAAATGTCGAATATCGCATTTTCCATGCTATACGGGTGTATTTTAGATAATAAAAACTATTGCGACGCCTGGGAACTGAATCTTTAGCTGTTGTCGATGCAGATCGATTGGAAATGTCGAATATCGCATTTGCCATCCTATACGGGTGTATTTTTGATAATAAGGACTATTGCGACGCCTGGGAACTGAATCTTTAGCTGTTGTCGATGCAGGTCGATTGGAGATGTCGAATATCGAGGTTTCCAAGCTCAACGAGTGAATTTTCAATAAGAAGGACTATTGCGACGCCTGGGAACTGAATCTTTAGCTGTTGTCGATGCAGATCGATTGGAAATGTCGAATATCGCATTTGCCATGCTATACGGGTGTATTTTAGATAATAAAAACTATTGCGACGCCTGCGAACTGAATCTTTAGCTGTTGTCGATGCAGATCGATTGGAAATGTCGAATATCGCATTTGCCATGCTATACGGGTGTATTTTAGATAATAAAAACTATTGCGACGCCTGGGAACTGAATCTTTAGCTGTTGTCGATGCAGATCGATTGGAAATGTCGAATATCGCATTTTCCATGCTATACGGGTGTATTTTTGATAATAAGGACTATTGCGACGCCTGGGAACTGAATCTTTAGCTGTTGTCGATGCAGGTCGATTGGAGATGTCGAATATCGAGGTTTCCAAGCTCAACGAGTGAATTTTCAATAAGAAGGGCTATTGCGACGCCTGGGTACTGAATCTTTAGCTGTTGTCGATGCAGATCGATTGGAAATGTCGAATATCGCATTTGCCGAGCTATACGGGTGTATTTTTGATAATAAGGACTATTGCGTCGCCTGGGAACTGAATCTTAAGCTGTTGTCGATGCAGATCCATTGGAAATGTCGAATATCGCATTTTCCAAGCTATACGGGTGTATTTATGATAATAAATACTATTGCGACGCCTGGCAACTGAATCTTCAGCTGTTGTCGATGCAGATCGATGGAAATGTCGAATATCGCATTTTCCATGCTATACGGGTGTATTTTTGATAATAAGGACTATTGCGTCGCCTGGGAACTGAATCTTAAGGTGTTGTCGATGCAGATCCATTGGAAATGTCGAATATCGCATTTCCCAAGCTATACTGGTGTATTTATGATAATAAAGAATGTTGCGACGCCTGGGAACTGAATCATTAGCTGTTGTCGATGCAGATCGATGGAAATGTCGAATATCGCATTTTCCATGCTATACGGGTGTATTTTTGATAATAAGGACTATTGCGACGCCTGGGAACTGAATCTTTAGCTGTTGTCGATGCAGGTCGATTGGAGATGTCGAATATCGAGGTTTCCAAGCTCAACGAGTGAATTTTCAATAAGAAGGGCTATTGCGACGCCTGGGTACTGAATCTTTAGCTGTTGTCGATGCAGATCGATTGGAAATGTCGAATATCGCATTTGCCGAGCTATACGGGTGTATTTTTGATAATAAGGACTATTGCGTCGCCTGGGAACTGAATCTTAAGCTGTTGTCGATGCAGATCCATTGGAAATGTCGAATATCGCATTTTCCAAGCTATACGGGTGTATTTATGATAATAAATACTATTGCGACGCCTGGGAACTGAATCTTCAGCTGTTGTCGATGCAGATCGATGGAAATGTCGAATATCGCATTTTCCATGCTATACGGGTGTATTTTTGATAATAAAGACTATTGCGACGCCTGGGAACAGAATCTTTAGCTGTTGTCGATGCAGATCGATTTGAAATGTCCAATATCGCGTTTTCCAAGCTGTACGAGTGAATTTTCAATAAGCACTATTGCGACGCCTGGGAACTGCATCTTTGGCTGTTGTCGATGCAGGTCGATTGGAGATGTCGAATATCGAGGTTTCCAAGCTCAACGAGTGAATTTTCAATAAGAAGGGCTATTGCGACGCCTGGGAACTGAATCTTTAGCTGTTGTCGATGCAGATCGATTGGAAATGTCGAATATCGCATTTTCCATGCTATACGGGTGTATTTTTGATAATAAAGACTATTGCGACGCCTGGGAACAGAATCTTTAGCTGTTGTCGATGCAGATCGATTGGAAATGTCCAATATCGCGTTTTCCAAGCTGTACGAGTGAATTTTCAATAAGCACTATTGCGACGCCTGGGAACTGCATCTTTGGCTGTTGTCGATGCAGGTCGATTGGAGATGTCGAATATCGAGGTTTCCAAGCTCAACGAGTGAATTTTCAATAAGAAGGGCTATTGCGACGCCTGGGAACTGAATCTTTAGCTGTTTTCGATGCAGATCGATTGGAAATGTTGAATATCGCGTTTTCCAAGCTGTACGAGTGAATTTCCAATAAGCACTATTGCGACGCCTGGGAACTGAATCTTTAGCTGTTGTCGATGCAGGTCGATTGGAGATGTCGAATATCGAGGTTTCCAAGCTCAACGAGTGAATTTTCAATAAGAAGGACTATTGCGACGCCTGGGTACTGAATCTTTAGCTGTTGTCGATGCAGATCGATTGGAAATGTCGAATATCGCATTTGCCATGCTATACGGTTGTATTTTAGATAATTGTAGGGAGTGGCACGTATGAACTGATGTGGAGAAATAACATACACTTACTTAATCGATTTATAACAGTTCATGCCCCGTATGGGAATACAATACTCTACAATAATCGCAATACAATAATCTCTTGGTCTCTGTCTGTCGGGACCGCTAATTTCCGCGTATTTATACCCGATCGCGAAATCCCCGCTGCTACCGCCGTAGCCAATCGATATGGAATCAATGGGCGATTCGTCACTCAACTAGAGGTGGGGGGGGCCACGTTTCGGCAGTCTAACGCCGGCGATAGACAAGGAGCGTTAGGCCCAGTAAATGCGCCAACAGTTCGGCCATCCTGACTTGTTGACCGTCCCGGTCAAACACTAAGAGGGGACGCATACATCAGAAATAACGATTACAATCAGTTATACAAAATTTTAGTTACATATGTATGGTCGCATCTGATCCGGCGCCAGTACGCTTGTATAGGGTCGTTGTGTCAGTTGAAACCCTTCGACGTCACTGATGACGTAGCGATCACGGTCTAGAACTTTCTTTACAATGTATGGGCCTTTAAATTTCGGTACCAGTTTTTTGTTAATTCCGGCCGCAGTCTCTACATTACGTATCTCTACATAGTCTCCGACCTTATACTCGCGCGCAGGTTTCCGTCTTAAATTATATTGGTGGGCACTTTTGCGTTGCTCTTCCTCTATCTTAAATTTAGCGCTACGGCGAAGCGAATCAAAGTCCCTTTCCGTCTCCTGACGGTGTTCCAGTAAGTCGCGTAATGCGTCGTTCTGTTTTCCCCGCTGTTCTAAACCGAATAATAGTCGAGACGGTGTTTCGCCCGTTGCGCGGCAAACGGTATTATTTAAAGAAAATTCCACGCTGTCCAGAACGCTGTCCCATTTAGATGGCGCCGTGCACAATTTCGCCAGCATTGGAAGAATTGTTCGGTTAAACCGCTCGACTTGACCATTTGCCCTCGGCGTGCTCACCGCCACTAACACATGTTCGATCATCTCCGCTTTCAAAAATTCTCTAAACGCATCGGAGGTAAAACAGGTTCCGCGGTCCGAAATTAAACGCTTAGGCCTGCTGTACGCGCGAAAGTAATCGCGAAGATGTTTTAGCGCTTCTTGCGTCGTTGTCGACTTACACGGATAAAGCCTGATAAACTTGGTGAAAGCGTCGATCACTGCTAATAGGTGCCGGTGACCCTTCCCGGTTTTTTCCAACGGACCCAAATGGTCAACATGAATTGTCGCGAACGGTAAGTCGTCTTTTGGTATGTTGTGTAAGTACCCCTCTGCCCTTCCGCTAGGTGGGGAGAATTCGATACATTTCAAGCAGTTTGAAATATATTCTCGTACCTTCGCACGCATACGGGGAAACCAGTAAACTTTAATAATATTTTCGAGAACCTTGTTGATTCCTACATGACCGAGGTCGTCGTGACATGTTCTTATAACGTTCGATTCCATAGAACGGGGAACATAGAACAATAACCGTTTTTGCTTATCCTTGCGGTATACTAACCCATCCCGCAATTCATAATATTTCA
Source organism: Nomada flava (assembly GCA_951802745.1). Taxonomy (NCBI): domain Eukaryota; kingdom Metazoa; phylum Arthropoda; class Insecta; order Hymenoptera; family Apidae; genus Nomada; species Nomada flava. The sequence continues at coordinate 2,780,321 of CATOQN010000058.1, read as the reverse complement.
CATCGCTTTTTTCGAGCTCGTCGCGGATTTCCGATATATCCTCGTCGCGGTCTTGGCAGACTGAGAGAGTCCTTTCCAACGTACTACCCTCAAGGACGAGTATGCTATGGCATCGGCTAAGCGCATCCACATGGCTCATTCGCTTGGCCGGACGATGAACGATTTCGTAATCGTAATTTTGAAGAAGTAGAGCCCAACGGGATATTCGCGGGTTTACATCTTTTTTGCTCAAGGTAAGACGGAAGCTATCACAGTCGGTAATGATTTTAAACTTTCGTCCCGCGAGGTAAATATGAAACCGTTTCAGCGCGTACACGACAGCAAGACATTCCAATTCGAAACTATGATACTTTGCTTCGGTGACCGTTGTTCGCTGGCTCCAAAACGAAACTGGTCGCCACGTGCTGTCGTTTTGTTTTTGGAACAGAATCCCACCGAATCCGCTCGCACTAGCGTCGCAGTGCAGCTCTGTTTCCGCTTGCGGAGAATAAATCGCGAGCACTGGCTTACTCGATAAATGACGTTTGAGCGTCGTAAACGCAGAATTCTCGGTGGGTCCGAATTTAAAGGTAGTGCCTTTTTTTATTAAGTCATGCAACGGCTTTGCCAGCAGCGAAAATCCGGGGATGAATCGTCGGAAATAACTCGCGAGACCGACGAATCTTTGTACGTCCTTTGCGTTACGAGGCATGGGATAACTAAGGACAGATTCAATGTTCTCGTCGCTCGGTCGGATACCATGCTTATTAACGCAATACCCTAAATATTTTATTTCCGTCTGCGCGAAGTAACACTTATCTAACTTAAATTCTAGATGATGGTTGCCCGCAATCTCGAAAGTTTCTGCTAAAACCTGGACGTGTTCATCGAGGCCTTTCGTCGCGATCAGTAGATCGTCTAGATAGACCAAGATTTTGTTTTCCCGGATTAATGGCTTAAAAACAGCGTGTACGAACCGTTGAAAAACGCGCGGTGCGTTCATCAGCCCAAACGGCATGCGCGTATATTCAAATTGTCCGAGGGGCGTCACGAACGCGGTATATTTTACTGACGATTCGTGTACTCTTACATGGTGGAATCCATCCCGTAAGTCCAGTGTCGTGAAGAAAGCTTTATCTCGCAGCTGATCGAGGTTATCATCGATCAGTTCGGTTGGAAAATTGTCGCGTATAGTGATCTTATTCAATTCACGATAATCTATGCACAACCGGCAACGGCCGTCCTTTTTCCTCACTAGCACGATCGGACTTGCGTACGGCGAACAACTCGGTCGGATAATCCCTCGGTCTAACAGCTCATCAAGAATTTTCTGCAAAGTTTCTTTGTCCGCGAATGACAGTCTACGCGGGCGTGAACTTATGGGCTGTTCGTGTTTGAGAGCGATGACCATCTCGACGTCGGGGACCTGTTTTCCCTGTCGAAGATTCTGAAGATAGCGCGATTCGTACGCCTCGCGAATACGCGCGGACACGTGTTCTCCGATGGTCGGACCAATTTTCAATTGTTCTTCCGGACGAATCACGCCGTCGTCGCATTCGACGTGCATGAGGTGATCAATCGCGTGTGCTTCTTCGGCCCCGCTAATTTTGACGGTTTCCCCCATCGAGATGCTCAACTGTGGACAATTTAAAAAATCTCTCCCTAAAAGCACGTCATACGCCATCGTGTTGCTTGGTACCGCGTAAAATTTCATCCGGACTCGTACACCGCTAATCTCTAGAATGCCGTAGGATATCCCGGTGATTTCCAACCGTGAGCCATTAATCCCGTAAAACTGGTGGACATTTTCACCTTCGAGCAAGTGTGGCTTGCCGGGAATAACATCGTTTCGCGCGAGGCTAACCGGCGATCCGGAGTCGATCAGCGCGTCGACAGAATGGCAAGACGGTCCGCGGTCCGCGTTTTCCGTCGTGATTTTCACGCGAATCAGGTATGGTTTCGGCAAATCGACCGGGTTCACGACGTTCGTGGAAACCGTTTGCACGAAGTTCCTGGCCGCTCCCGAGGTCGAGGGTTGGCTTCGTTTCGGGCAATCGCGCGCAAGATGTTCCGTCGATTCGCATACGTAGCACGCGATTTTCGCCGGCGCACGCTTGCATTTCGTTGCGACGTGTCCCGTCTCGCGACACCTATAGCATCTTACCGGCCTCCCCTTCGGCGGCGGCGCCTCCGTCCTTCCGCTGTTACCGGCTCTCGCTACGTCCCTTTTCGCCCTGACGTCGGTTGGTCGGCTCTCGTTCCCCTGCACCTTCTCGAACGCCTTCAGCAACTCCGCTGTCGTTTGGTAGTTCATCAGGCGAGCCTGGTTTCTTAGTCGCTGGTCCATCACGCCCTCGATAAGATAATCCATGACTTCGTCCTCTGCGATCGGCACTCGGTTTGCCAGGATCATTTTGTCGTGGTAGTAGTCGCAAAACGGTTCGACTCCTCTCCAAACTCGAGACTCAAATTCTCGCCTTAGCTCTAGCTTACTGAGGCGCTGGTCAAACATCCGGCCCATTTCCGCGAGCAGTTCGTCCATGCTCATGGTAAGGTGCTCGGCCCTCGAGTGGAACCACGCTAGTGCACGGCCCTTTAAACGCGAGCTGACCAATATCCGCGTCGCATTTTCGTCCAGGTTATAGGAGCCCCTCACTAGCTGCAGTTGCTGCCTCCACCTCCAAAAGGCATTATCTGTCCCCTCGAATTCGGGCAGCAGCTCTTTCACGTTGCGTACGCCCCCGAAGAGACTACTGTTGCTATTGTCCGACGTAGCGCTCGCCGTTGCGGGGGAGTTCCGTGCCGTTTCCAGCTCCCGCTGCAATAGTGCTCGCTCCCGTTTGAGGACCTCTTTTTCCCGACGCAGGAGCGCGAGTTCCATCCTCATCAGGTTATCTTGCTCCGCCGGCGCCGCGTTACCCGTCTGGGTGCCGACGATCCCAGCGTCCCCCGTCGGTTGGGTCACCGTCGCATGGTTTGACCCGTCGGCCGCTCGTGTGGTACCCTCTCCCCGATTGGCAAGCACTTGCCACACATTCGGATCATGTTCAGCTAATCTCTTGATCAGTTCCGTCTTTGTGCCACCTATGGCTAATTCACGTTCGCGAAGAGCCTCTCTCAGCTCTACGACCGTGTGTTCGCTTCCCGTATACGAATCCATCACTTGGTTAACCGGCGCACCGTCACGCGGCTTGCACTCACACAGAGTTCGCTTATTATCCGTGTTCGACCCACGAACACTCCACGTTCCCGACGCTTCGCACCGATCAGAATACTTCCTTGCGAGGATCTCGAAGCAAAACCCGGGCGCGACGACCGAATCCCACTTCTGAAACTGTAGGGAGTGGCACGTATGAACTGATGTGGAGAAATAACATACACTTACTTAATCGATTTATAACAGTTCATGCCCCGTATGGGAATACAATACTCTACAATAATCGCAATACAATAATCTCTTGGTCTCTGTCTGTCGGGACCGCTAATTTCCGCGTATTTATACCCGATCGCGAAATCCCCGCTGCTACCGCCGTAGCCAATCGATATGGAATCAATGGGCGATTCGTCACTCAACTAGAGGTGGGGGGGCCACGTTTCGGCAGTCTAACGCCGGCGATAGACAAGGAGCGTTAGGCCCAGTAAATGCGCCAACATAATAAAGACTATTGCGACGCCTGGGAACTGAATCTTTAGCTGTTGTCGATGCAGATCGATTGGAAATGTCGAATATCGCATTTTCCATGCTATACGGGTGTATTTATGATAATAAGGACTATTGCGTCGCCTGGGAACTGAATCTTAAGCTGTTGTCGATGCAGATCCATTGGAAATGTCGAATATCGCATTTTCCAAGCTATACGGGTGTATTTTTGATAATAAAGACTATTGCGACGCCTGGGAACTGAATCTTTAGCTGTTGTCGATGCAGGTCGATTGGAGATGTCGAATATCGAGGTTTCCAAGCTCAACGAGTGAATTTTCAACAAGAAGGGCTATTGCGACGCCTGGGAATTGAATCTCTAGCTGTTGTCGATGCAGATCGATTGGTAATTTCGAATATCGCATTTTCCATGCTATACGGGTGTATTATTGATAATAAAGACTATTGCGACGCCTGGGAACAGAATCTTTAGCTGTTGTCGATGCAGATCGATTGGGAATGTCGAATATCGCGTTTTCCAAGTTGAACGAGTGAATTTTCAATAAGCACTATTGCGACGCCTGGGAGCTGAATCTTTAGCTGTTGTCGATGCAGGTCGATTGGAGATGTCGAATATCGAGGTTTCCAAGCTCAACGAGTGAATTTTCAATAAGAAGGACTATTGCGACGCCTGGGAACTGAATCTTTAGCTGTTGTCGATGCAGATCGATTGGAAATGTCGAATATCGCATTTGCCATGCTATACTTTTTGATAATAAGGACTATTGCGACGCCTGGGAACTGAATCTTTAGCTGTTGTCGATGCAGGTCGATTGGAGATGTCGAATATCGAGGTTTCCAAGCTCAACGAGTGAATTTTCAATAAGAAGGGCTATTGCGACGCCTGGGTACTGAATCTTTAGCTGTTGTCGATGCAGATCGATTGGAAATGTCGAATATCGCATTTGCCGAGCTATACGGGTGTATTTTTGATAATAAGGACTATTGCGTCGCCTGGGAACTGAATCTTAAGCTGTTGTCGATGCAGATCCATTGGAAATGTCGAATATCGCATTTTCCAAGCTATACGGGTGTATTTATGATAATAAATACTATTGCGACGCCTGGGAACTGAATCTTCAGCTGTTGTCGATGCAGATCGATGGAAATGTCGAATATCGCATTTTCCATGCTATACGGGTGTATTTTTGATAATAAAGACTATTGCGACGCCTGGGAACAGAATCTTTAGCTGTTGTCGATGCAGATCGATTGGAAATGTCCAATATCGCGTTTTCCAAGCTGTACGAGTGAATTTTCAATAAGCACTATTGCGACGCCTGGGAACTGCATCTTTGGCTGTTGTCGATGCAGGTCGATTGGAGATGTCGAATATCGAGGTTTCCAAGCTCAACGAGTGAATTTTCAATAAGAAGGGCTATTGCGACGCCTGGGAACTGAATCTTTAGCTGTTGTCGATGCAGATCGATTGGAAATGTCGAATATCGCATTTTCCATGCTATACGGGTGTATTTTTGATAATAAAGACTATTGCGACGCCTGGGAACAGAATCTTTAGCTGTTGTCGATGCAGATCGATTGGAAATGTCCAATATCGCGTTTTCCAAGCTGTACGAGTGAATTTTCAATAAGCACTATTGCGACGCCTGGGAACTGCATCTTTGGCTGTTGTCGATGCAGGTCGATTGGAGATGTCGAATATCGAGGTTTCCAAGCTCAACGAGTGAATTTTCAATAAGAAGGGCTATTGCGACGCCTGGGAACTGAATCTTTAGCTGTTTTCGATGCAGATCGATTGGAAATGTTGAATATCGCGTTTTCCAAGCTGTACGAGTGAATTTCCAATAAGCACTATTGCGACGCCTGGGAACTGAATCTTTAGCTGTTGTCGATGCAGGTCGATTGGAGATGTCGAATATCGAGGTTTCCAAGCTCAACGAGTGAATTTTCAATAAGAAGGACTATTGCGACGCCTGGGTACTGAATCTTTAGCTGTTGTCGATGCAGATCGATTGGAAATGTCGAATATCGCATTTGCCATGCTATACGGTTGTATTTTAGATAATAAAGACTATTGCGACGCCTGGGAACTGAATCTTTAGCTGTTGTCGATGCAGATCGATTGGAAATGTCGAATATCGCATTTTCCATGCTATACGGGTGTATTTATGATAATAAGGACTATTGCGTCGCCTGGGAACTGAATCTTAAGCTGTTGTCGATGCAGATCCATTGGAAATGTCGAATATCGCATTTTCCAAGCTATACGGGTGTATTTATGATAATAAAGACTATTGCGACGCCTGGGAACTGAATCTTCAGCTGTTGTCGATGCAGATCGATGGAAATGTCGAATATCGCATTTTCCATGCTATACGGGTGTATTTTTGATAATAAAGACTATTGCGACGCCTGGGAACTGAATCTTTAGCTGTTGTCGATGCAGGTCGATTGGAGATGTCGAATATCGAGGTTTCCAAGCTCAACGAGTGAATTTTCAACAAGAAGGGCTATTGCGACGCCTGGGAATTGAATCTCTAGCTGTTGTCGATGCAGATCGATTGGTAATTTCGAATATCGCATTTTCCATGCTATACGGGTGTATTATTGATAATAAAGACTATTGCGACGCCTGGGAACAGAATCTTTAGCTGTTGTCGATGCAGATCGATTGGGAATGTCGAATATCGCGTTTTCCAAGTTGAACGAGTGAATTTTCAATAAGCACTATTGCGACGCCTGGGAGCTGAATCTTTAGCTGTTGTCGATGCAGGTCGATTGGAGATGTCGAATATCGAGGTTTCCAAGCTCAACGAGTGAATTTTCAATAAGAAGGACTATTGCGACGCCTGGGAACTGAATCTTTAGCTGTTGTCGATGCAGATCGATTGGAAATGTCGAATATCGCATTTGCCATGCTATACGGGTGTATTTTAGATAATAAAAACTATTGCGACGCCTGGGAACTGAATCTTTAGCTGTTGTCGATACAGATCGATTGGAAATGTCGAATATCGCATTTGCCATGCTATACGGGTGTATTTTAGATAATAAAAACTATTGCGACGCCTGGGAACTGAATCTTTAGCTGTTGTCGATGCAGATCGATTGGAAATGTCGAATATCGCATTTTCCATGCTATACGGGTGTATTTTTGATAATAAGGACTATTGCGACGCCTGGGAACTGAATCTTTAGCTGTTGTCGATGCAGGTCGATTGGAGATGTCGAATATCGAGGTTTCCAAGCTCAACGAGTGAATTTTCAATAAGAAGGGCTATTGCGACGCCTGGGTACTGAATCTTTAGCTGTTGTCGATGCAGATCGATTGGAAATGTCGAATATCGCATTTGCCGAGCTATACGGGTGTATTTTTGATAATAAGGACTATTGCGTCGCCTGGGAACTGAATCTTAAGCTGTTGTCGATGCAGATCCATTGGAAATGTCGAATATCGCATTTTCCAAGCTATACGGGTGTATTTATGATAATAAATACTATTGCGACGCCTGGCAACTGAATCTTCAGCTGTTGTCGATGCAGATCGATGGAAATGTCGAATATCGCATTTTCCATGCTATACGGGTGTATTTTTGATAATAAAGACTATTGCGACGCCTGGGAACAGAATCTTTAGCTGTTGTCGATGCAGATCGATTGGAAATGTCCAATATCGCGTTTTCCAAGCTGTACGAGTGAATTTTCAATAAGCACTATTGCGACGCCTGGGAACTGCATCTTTGGCTGTTGTCGATGCAGGTCGATTGGAGATGTCGAATATCGAGGTTTCCCAGCTCAACGAGTGAATTTTCAATAAGAAGGACTATTGCGACGCCTGGGAACTGAATCTTTAGCTGTTGTCGATGCAGATCGATTGGAAATGTCGAATATCGCATTTGCCATGCTATACGGGTGTATTTTAGATAATAAAAACTATTGCGACGCCTGGGAACTGAATCTTTAGCTGTTGTCGATGCAGATCGATTGGAAATGTCGAATATCGCATTTGCCATGCTATACGGGTGTATTTTAGATAATAAAAACTATTGCGACGCCTGGGAACTGAATCTTTAGCTGTTGTCGATGCAGATCGATTGGAAATGTCGAATATCGCATTTGCCATGCTATACGGGTTTATTTTAGATAATAAAGACTATTGCGACGCCTGGGAACTGAATCTTTAGCTGTTGTCGATGCAGATCGATTGGAAATGTCGAATATCGCATTTTCCATGCTATACGGGTGTATTTTTGCTAATAAGGACTATTGCGTCGCCTGGGAACTGAATCTTAAGCTGTTGTCGATGCAGATCCATTGGAAATGTCGAATATCACATTTTCCAAGCTATACGGGTGTATTTATGATAATAAAGACTATTGCGACGCCTGGGAACTGAATCTTCAGCTGTTGTCGATGCAGATCGATTGAAATGTCGAATATCGCATTTTCCATGCTATACGGGTGTATTTTTGATAATAAAGACTATTGCGACGCCTGGGAACTGAATCTTTAGCTGTTGTCGATGCAGATCGATTGGAAATGTCGAATATCGCATTTGCCATGCTATACGGGTGTATTTTAGATAATAAAGACTATTGCGACGCCTGGGAACTGAATCTTTAGCTGTTGTCGATGCAGATCGATTGGAAATGTCCAATATCGCGTTTTCCAAGCTGTACGAGTGAATTTTCAATAAGCACTATTGCGACGCCTGGGAACTGCATCTTTGGCTGTGGTCGATGCAGGTCGATTGGAGATGTCGAATATCGAGGTTTCCGAGCTCAACGAGTGAATTTTCAATAAGAAGGGCTATTGCGACGCCTGGGAACTGAATCTTTAGCTGTTGTCGATGCAGATCGATTGGAAATGTCGAATATCGCATTTGCCATGCTATACGGGTGTATTTTAGATAATAAAAACTATTGCGACGCCTGGGAACTGAATCTTTAGCTGTTGTCGATGCAGATCGATTGGAAATGTCGAATATCGCATTTGCCATGCTATACGGGTGTATTTTAGATAATAAAAACTATTGCGACGCCTGGGAACTGAATCTTTAGCTGTTGTCGATGCAGATCGATTGGAAATGTCGAATATCGCATTTGCCATGCTATACGGGTTTATTTTAGATAATAAAGACTATTGCGACGCCTGGGAACTGAATCTTTAGCTGTTGTCGATGCAGATCGATTGGAAATGTCGAATATCGCATTTTCCATGCTATACGGGTGTATTTTTGCTAATAAGGACTATTGCGTCGCCTGGGAACTGAATCTTAAGCTGTTGTCGATGCAGATCCATTGGAAATGTCGAATATCACATTTTCCAAGCTATACGGGTGTATTTATGATAATAAAGACTATTGCGACGCCTGGTAACTGAATCTTCAGCTGTTGTCGATGCAGATCGATTGAAATGTCGAATATCGCATTTTCCATGCTATACGGGTGTATTTTTGATAATAAAGACTATTGCGACGCCTGGGAACTGAATCTTTAGCTGTTGTCGATGCAGATCGATTGGAAATGTCGAATATCGCATTTGCCATGCTATACGGGTGTATTTTAGATAATAAAAACTATTGCGACGCCTGGGAACTGAATCTTTAGCTGTTGTCGATGCAGATCGATTGGAAATGTCGAATATCGCATTTGCCATGCTATACGGGTGTATTTTAGATAATAAAAACTATTGCGACGCCTGGGAACTGAATCTTTAGCTGTTGTCGATGCAGATCGATTGGAAATGTCGAATATCGCATTTGCCATGCTATACGGGTTTATTTTAGATAATAAAGACTATTGCGACGCCTGGGAACTGAATCTTTAGCTGTTGTCGATGCAGATCGATTGGAAATGTCGAATATCGCATTTTCCATGCTATACGGGTGTATTTTTGCTAATAAGGACTATTGCGTCGCCTGGGAACTGAATCTTAAGCTGTTGTCGATGCAGATCCATTGGAAATGTCGAATATCACATTTTCCAAGCTATACGGGTGTATTTATGATAATAAAGACTATTGCGACGCCTGGTAACTGAATCTTCAGCTGTTGTCGATGCAGATCGATTGAAATGTCGAATATCGCATTTTCCATGCTATACGGGTGTATTTTTGATAATAAAGACTATTGCGACGCCTGGGAACTGAATCTTTAGCTGTTGTCGATGCAGATCGATTGGAAATGTCCAATATCGCGTTTTCCAAGCTGTACGAGTGAATTTTCAATAAGCACTATTGCGACGCCTGGGAACTGCATCTTTGGCTGTGGTCGATGCAGGTCGATTGGAGATGTCGAATATCGAGGTTTCCGAGCTCAACGAGTGAATTTTCAATAAGAAGGGCTATTGCGACGCCTGGGAACTGAATCTTTAGCTGTTGTCGATGCAGATCGATTGGAAATGTTGAATATCGCGTTTTCCAAGCTATACGGGTGTATTTATGATAATAAGGACTATTGCGTCGCCTGGGAACTGAATCTTAAGCTGTTGTCGATGCCGATCCATTGGAAATGTCGAATATCGCATTTTCCAAGCTATACGGGTGTATTTATGATAATAAAGACTATTGCGACGCCTGGGAACTGAATCTTCAGCTGTTGTCGATGCAGATCGATGGAAATGTCGAATATCGAGGTTTCCAAGCTCAACGAGTGAATTTTCAATAAGAAGGACTATTGCGACGCCTGGGTACTGAATCTTTAGCTGTTGTCGATGCAGATCGATTGGAAATGTCGAATATCGCATTTGCCATGCTATACGGTTGTATTTTAGATAATAAAGACTATTGCGACGCCTGGGAACTGAATCTTTAGCTGTTGTCGATGCAGATCGATTGGAAATGTCGAATATCGCATTTTCCATTCTATACGGGTGTATTTATGATAATAAGGACTATTGCGTCGCCTGGGAACTGAATCTTAAGCTGTTGTCGATGCAGATCCATTGGAAATGTCGAATATCGCATTTTCCAAGCTATACGGGTGTATTTATGATAATAAAGACTATTGCGACGCCTGGGAACTGAATCTTCAGCTGTTGTCGATGCAGATCGATGGAAATGTCGAATATCGCATTTTCCATGCTATACGGGTGTATTTTTGATAATAAAGACTATTGCGACGCCTGGGAACTGAATCTTTAGCTGTTGTCGATGCAGGTCGATTGGAGATGTCGAATATCGAGGTTTCCAAGCTCAACGAGTGAATTTTCAACAAGAAGGGCTATTGCGACGCCTGGGAATTGAATCTCTAGCTGTTGTCGATGCAGATCGATTGGTAATTTCGAATATCGCATTTTCCATGCTATACGGGTGTATTATTGATAATAAAGACTATTGCGACGCCTGGGAACAGAATCTTTAGCTGTTGTCGATGCAGATCGATTGGGAATGTCGAATATCGCGTTTTCCAAGTTGAACGAGTGAATTTTCAATAAGCACTATTGCGACGCCTGGGAGCTGAATCTTTAGCTGTTGTCGATGCAGGTCGATTGGAGATGTCGAATATCGAGGTTTCCAAGCTCAACGAGTGAATTTTCAATAAGAAGGACTATTGCGACGCCTGGGAACTGAATCTTTAGCTGTTGTCGATGCAGATCGATTGGAAATGTCGAATATCGCATTTGCCATGCTATACGGGTGTATTTTAGATAATAAAAACTATTGCGACGCCTGGGAACTGAATCTTTAGCTGTTGTCGATGCAGATCGATTGGAAATGTCGAATATCGCATTTGCCATGCTATACGGGTGTATTTTAGATAATAAAAACTATTGCGACGCCTGGGAACTGAATCTTTAGCTGTTGTCGATGCAGATCGATTGGAAATGTCGAATATCGCATTTTCCATGCTATACGGGTGTATTTTTGATAATAAGGACTATTGCGACGCCTGGGAACTGAATCTTTAGCTGTTGTCGATGCAGGTCGATTGGAGATGTCGAATATCGAGGTTTCCAAGCTCAACGAGTGAATTTTCAATAAGAAGGGCTATTGCGACGCCTGGGTACTGAATCTTTAGCTGTTGTCGATGCAGATCGATTGGAAATGTCGAATATCGCATTTGCCGAGCTATACGGGTGTATTTTTGATAATAAGGACTATTGCGTCGCCTGGGAACTGAATCTTAAGCTGTTGTCGATGCAGATCCATTGGAAATGTCGAATATCGCATTTTCCAAGCTATACGGGTGTATTTATGATAATAAATACTATTGCGACGCCTGGCAACTGAATCTTCAGCTGTTGTCGATGCAGATCGATGGAAATGTCGAATATCGCATTTTCCATGCTATACGGGTGTATTTTTGATAATAAAGACTATTGCGACGCCTGGGAACAGAATCTTTAGCTGTTGTCGATGCAGATCGATTGGAAATGTCCAATATCGCGTTTTCCAAGCTGTACGAGTGAATTTTCAATAAGCACTATTGCGACGCCTGGGAACTGCATCTTTGGCTGTTGTCGATGCAGGTCGATTGGAGATGTCGAATATCGAGGTTTCCCAGCTCAACGAGTGAATTTTCAATAAGAAGGACTATTGCGACGCCTGGGAACTGAATCTTTAGCTGTTGTCGATGCAGATCGATTGGAAATGTCGAATATCGCATTTGCCATGCTATACGGGTGTATTTTAGATAATAAAAACTATTGCGACGCCTGGGAACTGAATCTTTAGCTGTTGTCGAAGCAGATCGATTGGAAATGTCGAATATCGCGTTTTCCAAGTTGTACGAGTGAATTTTCAATAAGCACTATTGCGACGCCTGGGAAATGAATCTTTAGCTGTTGTCGATGCAGATCGATTGGAAATGTCGAATATCGCATTTTCCATGCTATACGGGTGTATTTTTGATAATTAAGACTATTGCGACGCCTGGGAACAGAATCTTTAGCTGTTGTCGATGCAGATCGATTGGGAATGTCGAATATCGCGTTTTCCAAGCTGTACGAGTGAATTTTCAATAAGCACTATTGCGACGCCTGGGAACTGCATCTTTGGCTGTTGTCGATGCAGGTCGATTGGAGATGTCGATTATCGAGGTTTCCAAGCTCAACGAGTGAATTTTCAATAAGAAGGGCTATTGCGACGCCTGGGAACTGAATCTTTAGCTGTTGTCGATGCAGATCGATTGGAAATGTTGAATATCGCGTTTTCCAAGCTGTACGAGTGAATTTTCAATAAGCACTATTGCGACGCCTCGGAACTGAATCTTTAGCTGTTGTCGATGCAGGTCGATTGGAGATGTCGAATATCGAGGTTTCCAAGCTCAACGAGTGAATTTTCAATAAGAAGGACTATTGCGACGCCTGGGAACTGAATCTTTAGCTGTTGTGGATGCAGATCGATTGGAAATGTCGAATATCGCATTTGCCATGCTATACGGGTGTATTTTAGATAATAAACACTATTGCGACGCCTGGGAACTGAATCTTTAGCTGTTGTCGATGCAGATCGATTGGACATGTCGAATATCACATTTTCCATGCTATACGGGTGTATTTTTGATAATAAGGACTATTGCGTCGCCTGGGAACTGAATCTTTAGCTGTTGTCGAAGCAGATCGATTGAAAATGTCGAATATCGCGTTTTCCTAGCTCTATGAGCGAATGTTCAATAAGGACTATTGCGACGCCTGGGAACTGAATCTTCAGCTGTTGTTGATGCAGATCGATTGGAAATGTCGAATATCGCGTTTTCCTAGCTCTATGAGCGAATGTTCAATAAGGACTATTGCGACGCCTGGGAACTGAATCTTCAGCTGTTGTCGATGCAGATCGATGGAAATGTCGAATATCGCATTTTCCATGCTATACGGGTGTATTTTTGATAATAAAGACTATTGCGACGCCTGAGAACAGAATCTTTAGCTGTTGTCGATGCAGATCGATTGGAAATTTCGAATATCGCGTTTTCCAAGCTGTACGAGTGAATTTTCAATAATCACTATTGCGACGCCTAGGAACTGAATCTTTAGCTGTTGTTGATGCAGATGGATTGGAAATGTCGAATATCGCGTTTTCCAAGCTCTATGAGTGAATTTTCAATAAGGACTATTGCGACGCCTGGGAACTGCATCTTTGGCTGTTGTCGATGCAGATCGATTGGAAATGTCGAATATCGCGTTTTTCAAGCACTACGTGTGAATTTTCAATAAGGACTATTGCGACGCCTGGGAACTGAATCTGTAGCTGTTGTCGATGCAGGTCGATTGGAGATGTCGAATATCGAGGTTTAAAGCTGAACGAGCGAATTTTCAATAAGAAGGACTATTGCGACGCCTGGGAACTGAATCTTTAGCTGTTGTCGATGCAGATCGATTGGAAATGTCGAATATCGCATTTTCCATGCTATACGGGTGTATTTTTGATAATTAGGACTATTGCGTCGCCTGGGAACTGAATCTTAAGCTGTTGTCGATGCAGATCGATTGGAAATGTCGAATATCGCGTTTTCCAAGCTCAACGAGTGAATTTTCAATAAGAAGGGCTAGTGCGACACCTGGGAACTGAATCTTTAGCTTTTGTCGATGCAAATCGATTGGGAATGTCGAATATCGCGTTTTCCAAGTTGTACGAGTGAATTTTCAATAAGCACTATTGTGACGCCTGGGAACTGAATCTTTAGCTGTTGTCGATGCAGGTCGATTGGAGATGTCGAATATCGACGTTTCCAAGCTCAACGAGTGAATTTTCAATAAGAAGGACTATTGCGACGCCTGGGAACTGAATCTTTAGCTGTTGTCGATGCAGATCGATTGGAAATGTCGAATATCGCATTTTCCATGCTATACGGGTGTATTTTTGATAATAAAGACTATTGCGACGCCTGGGAACTGAATCATTAGCTGTTGTCGATGCAGGTCGATTGGAGATGTCGAATATCGAGGTTTCCAAGCTCAACGAGTGAATTTTCAATAAGATGGGCTATTGCGACGCCTGGGAACTGAATCTTTGGCTGTTGTCGATGCAGGTCGATTGGAGATGTCGAATATCGAGGTTTCCAAGCTCAACGAGTGAATTTTCAATAAGAAGGGCTATTGCGACGCCTGGGAACTGAATCTTTAGCTGTTGTCGATGCAGATCGATTGGAATTGTTGAATATCGCGGTTTTCCAAGCTGTACGAGTGAATTTCCAATAAGCACTATTGCGACGCCTCGGAACTGAATCTTTAGCTGTTGTCGATGCAGGTCGATTGGAGATGTCGAATATCAAGGTTTCCAAGCTCAACGAGTGAATTTTCAATAAGAAGGACTATTGCGACGCCTGGGAACTGAATCTTTAGCTGTTGTCGATGCAGATCGATTGGAAATGTCGAATATCGCATTTGCCATGCTATACGGGTGTATTTTAGATAATAAAGACTATTGCGACGCCTGGGAACTGAATCTTTAGCTGTTGTCGATGCAGATCGATTGGAAATGTCCAATATCGCGTTTTCCAAGCTGTACGAGTGAATTTTCAATAAGCACTATTGCGACGCCTGGGAACTGCATCTTTGGCTGTGGTCGATGCAGGTCGATTGGAGATGTCGAATATCGAGGTTTCCGAGCTCAACGAGTGAATTTTCAATAAGAAGGGCTATTGCGACGCCTGGGAACTGAATCTTTAGCTGTTGTCGATGCAGATCGATTGGAAATGTTGAATATCGCGTTTTCCAAGCTATACGGGTGTATTTATGATAATAAGGACTATTGCGTCGCCTGGGAACTGAATCTTAAGCTGTTGTCGATGCAGATCCATTGGAAATGTC
Organism: Nomada flava; assembly: GCA_951802745.1. Classification (NCBI taxonomy): domain Eukaryota; kingdom Metazoa; phylum Arthropoda; class Insecta; order Hymenoptera; family Apidae; genus Nomada; species Nomada flava. Next base: position 2,764,928 of record CATOQN010000058.1, on the reverse strand, counting down.
GAATATCGCATTTTCCAAGCTATACGGGTGTATTTATGATAATAAAGACTATTGCGACGCCTGGGAACTGAATCTTCAGCTGTTGTCGATGCAGATCGATGGAAATGTCGAATATCGCATTTTCCATGCTATACGGGTGTATTTTTGATAATAAAGACTATTGCGACGCCTGGGAACTAAATCTTTAGCTGTTGTCGATGCAGGTCGATTGGAGATGTCGAATATCGAGGTTTCCAAGCTCAACGAGTGAATTTTCAACAAGAAGGGCTATTGCGACGCCTGGGAATTGAATCTCTAGCTGTTGTCGATGCAGATCGATTGGTAATTTCGAATATCGCATTTTCCATGCTATACGGGTGTATTTTTGATAATAAAGACTATTGCGACGCCTGGGAACAGAAACTTTAGCTGTTGTCGATGCAGATCGATTGGGAATGTCGAATATCGCGTTTTCCAAGTTGAACGAGTGAATTTTCAATAAGCACTATTGCGACGCCTGGGAACTGAATCTTTAGCTGTTGTCGATGCAGGTCGATTGGAGATGTCGAATATCGAGGTTTCCAAGCTCAACGAGTGAATTTTCAATAAGAAGGGCTATTGCGACGCCTGGGAACTGTATCTTTAGCTGTTGTCGATGCAGATCGATTGGAAATGTCGAATATCGCATTTTCCATGCTATACGGGTGTATTTTTGATAATAAAGACTATTGCGACGCCTGGGAACAGAATCTTTAGCTGTTGTCGATGCAGATCGATTGGAAATGTTGAATATCGCGTTTTCCAAGCTGTACGAGTGAATTTCCAATAAGCACTATTGCGACGCCTCGGAACTGAATCTTTAGCTGTTGTCGATGCAGATCGATTGGAAATGTCGAATATCGCATTTTCCATGCTATACGGGTGTATTTTTGATAATAAGGACTATTGCGTCGCCTGGGAACTGAATCATAAGCTGTTGTCGATGCAGATCCATTGGAAATGTCGAATATCGCATTTTTCATGCTATACGGGTGTATTTATGATAATAAAGACTATTGCGACGCCTGGGAACTGAATATTCAGCTGTTATAGATGCAGATCGATGGAAATGTCGAATATCGCATTTTCCATGCTATACGGGTGTATTTTCGATAATAAGGGCTATTGCGACGCCTGGGAACTGAATCTCTAGCTGTTGTCGATGCAGATCGATTGGAAATGTCGAATATCGCATTTTCCATGCTATACGGGTGTATTCTTGATAATAAAGACTATTGCGACGCCTGGGAACTGAATCACTAGCTGTTGTCGATGCAGGTCGATTGGAGATGACGAATATCGAGGTTTCCAAGCTCAACGAGTGAATTTTCAATAAGAAGGGCTATTGCGACGCCTGGGAACTGAATCTTTAGCTGTTGTCGATGCAGATCGATTGGAAATGTCGAATATCGCAATTTCCATGCTATACGGGTGTATTTTTGATAATAAAGACTATTGCGACGCCTGAGAACAGAATCTTTAGCTATTGTCGATGCAGATCGATTGGAAATTACGAATATCGCGTTTTCCAAGCTCTATGAGTGAATTTTCAATAAGGACTATTGCGACGCCTGGGAACTGCATCTTTGGCTGTTGTCGATGCAGATCGATTGGAAATGTCGAATATCGCGTTTTTCAAGCACTACGAGTGAATTTTCCATAAGGACTATTGCGACGCCTGGGAACTGAATCTGTAGCTGTTGTCGATGCAGGTCGATTGGAGATGTCGAATATCGAGGTTTCCAAGCTGATCGAGCGAATTTTCAATAAGAAGGACTATTGCGACGCCTGGGATCTGAATCTTTAGCTGTTGTCGATGCATATCGATTGGACATGTCGAATATCGCATTTTCCATGCTATACGGGTGTATTTTTGATAATAAGGACTATTGCGTCGCCTGGGAACTGAATCTTTAGCTGTTGTCGAAGCAGATCGATTGGAAATGTCGAATATCGCGTTTTCCAAGTTGTACGAGTGAATTTTCAATAAGCACTATTGCGACGCCTGGGAAATGAATCTTTAGCTGTTGTCGATGCAGATCGATTGGAAATGTCGAATATCGCATTTTCCATGCTATACGGGTGTATTTTTGATAATTAAGACTATTGCGACGCCTGGGAACAGAATCTTTAGCTGTTGTCGATGCAGATCGATTGGGAATGTCGAATATCGCGTTTTCCAAGCTGTACGAGTGAATTTTCAATAAGCACTATTGCGACGCCTGGGAACTGCATCTTTGGCTGTTGTCGATGCAGGTCGATTGGAGATGTCGAATATCGAGGTTTCCAAGCTCAACGAGTGAATTTTCAATAAGAAGGGCTATTGCGACGCCTGGGAACTGAATCTTTAGCTGTTGTCGATGCAGATCGATTGGAAATGTTGAATATCGCGTTTTCCAAGCTGTACGAGTGAATTTTCAATAAGCACTATTGCGACGCCTCGGAACTGAATCTTTAGCTGTTGTCGATGCAGGTCGATTGGAGATGTCGAATATCGAGGTTTCGAAGCTCAACGAGTGAATTTTCAATAAGAAGGACTATTGCGACGCCTGGGAACTGAATCTTTAGCTGTTGTGGATGCAGATCGATTGGAAATGTCGAATATCGCATTTGCCATGCTATACGGGTGTATTTTAGATAATAAACACTATTGCGACGCCTGGGAACTGAATCTTTAGCTGTTGTCGATGCAGATCGATTGGACATGTCGAATATCACATTTTCCATGCTATACGGGTGTATTTTTGATAATAAGGACTATTGCGTCGCCTGGGAACTGAATCTTTAGCTGTTGTCGAAGCAGATCGATTGAAAATGTCGAATATCGCGTTTTCCTAGCTCTATGAGCGAATGTTCAATAAGGACTATTGCGACGCCTGGGAACTGAATCTTCAGCTGTTGTTGATGCAGATCGATTGGAAATGTCGAATATCGCGTTTTCCTAGCTCTATGAGCGAATGTTCAATAAGGACTATTGCGACGCCTGGGAACTGAATCTTCAGCTGTTGTCGATGCAGATCGATGGAAATGTCGAATATCGCATTTTCCATGCTATACGGGTGTATTTTTGATAATAAAGACTATTGCGACGCCTGAGAACAGAATCTTTAGCTGTTGTCGATGCAGATCGATTGGAAATTTCGAATATCGCGTTTTCCAAGCTGTACGAGTGAATTTTCAATAATCACTATTGCGACGCCTAGGAACTGAATCTTTAGCTGTTGTTGATGCAGATGGATTTGAAATGTCGAATATCGCGTTTTCCAAGCTCTATGAGTGAATTTTCAATAAGGACTATTGCGACGCCTGGGAACTGCATCTTTGGCTGTTGTCGATGCAGATCGATTGGAAATGTCGAATATCGCGTTTTTCAAGCACTACGTGTGAATTTTCAATAAGGACTATTGCGACGCCTGGGAACTGAATCTGTAGCTGTTGTCGATGCAGGTCGATTGGAGATGTCGAATATCGAGGTTTAAAGCTGAACGAGCGAATTTTCAATAAGAAGGACTATTGCGACGCCTGGGAACTGAATCTTTAGCTGTTGTCGATGCAGATCGATTGGAAATGTCGAATATCGCATTTTCCATGCTATACGGGTGTATTTTTGATAATTAGGACTATTGCGTCGCCTGGGAACTGAATCTTAAGCTGTTGTCGATGCAGATCGATTGGAAATGTCGAATATCGCGTTTTCCAAGCTCAACGAGTGAATTTTCAATAAGAAGGGCTAGTGCGACACCTGGGAACTGAATCTTTAGCTTTTGTCGATGCAGATCGATTGGGAATGTCGAATATCGCGTTTTCCAAGTTGTACGAGTGAATTTTCAATAAGCACTATTGTGACGCCTGGGAACTGAATCTTTAGCTGTTGTCGATGCAGGTCGATTGGAGATGTCGAATATCGACGTTTCCAAGCTCAACGATTGAATTTTCAATAAGAAGGACTATTGCGACGCCTGGGAACTGAATCTTTAGCTGTTGTCGATGCAGATCGATTGGAAATGTCGAATATCGCATTTTCCATGCTATACGGGTGTATTTTTGATAATAAAGACTATTGCGACGCCTGGGAACTGAATCATTAGCTGTTGTCGATGCAGGTCGATTGGAGATGTCGAATATCGAGGTTTCCAAGCTCAACGAGTGAATTTTCAATAAGATGGGCTATTGCGACGCCTGGGAACTGAATCTTTAGCTGTTGTCGATGCAGATCGATGGAAATGTCGAATATCGCATTTTCCATGCTATACGGGTGTATTTTTGATAATAAGGACTATTGCGACGCCTGGGAACTGAATCTTTAGCTGTTGTCGATGCAGGTCGATTGGAAATGTCGAATATCGAGGTTTCCAAGCTCAACGAGTGAATTTTCAATAAGAAGGACTATTGCGACGCCTGGGTACTGAATCTTTAGCTGTTGTCGATGCAGATCGATTGGAAATATCGAATATCGCATTTGCCATGCTATACGGGCGTATTTTAGATAATAAAGACTATTGCGACGCCTGGGAACTGAATCTTTAGCTGTTGTCGATGCAGATCGATTGGAAATGACGAATATCGCATTTTCCATGCTATACGGGTGTATTTTAGATAATAAATACTATTGCGACGCCTGGGAACTGAATCTTTAGCTGTTGTCGATGCAGATCGATGGAAATGTCGAGTATCGCATTTTCCATTCTCTACGGGTGTATTTTTGATAATAAAGACTATTGCGTCGCCTGGGAACTGAATCTTTAGCTGTTGTCGATGCAGATCGATTGCAAATGTCGAATATCGCATTTTCCATGCTATACGGGTGAATTTTCAATAAGAAGGACTATTGCGACGCCTGGGTACTGAATCTTTAGCTGTTGTCGATGCAGGTCGATTGGAGATGTCGAATATCGAGGTTTCCAAGCTCAACGAGTGAATTTTCAATAAGTAGGACTATTGCGACGCCTGGGTACTGAATCTTTAGCTGTTGTCGATGCAGATCGATTGGAAATATCGAATATCGCATTTGCCATGCTATACGGGCGTATTTTAGATAATAAAGACTATTGCGACGCCTGGGAACTGAATCTTTAGCTGTTGTCGATGCAGATCGATTGGAAATGACGAATATCGCATTTTCCATGCTATACGGGTGTATTTTAGATAATAAATACTATTGCGACGCCTGGGAACTGAATCTTTAGCTGTTGTCGATGCAGATCGATGGAAATGTCGAGTATCGCATTTTCCATTCTCTACGGGTGTATTTTTGATAATAAAGACTATTGCGTCGCCTGGGAACTGAATCTTTAGCTGTTGTCGATGCAGATCGATTGCAAATGTCGAATATCGCATTTTCCATGCTATACGGGTGAATTTTCAATAAGAAGGACTATTGCGACGCCTGGGTACTGAATCTTTAGCTGTTGTCGATGCAGATCGATTGGAAATGTCGAATATCGCATTTGCCATGCTATACGAGTGTATTTTAGATAATAAAGACTATTGCGATGCCTGGGAACAGAATCTTAAGCTGTTGTAGATGCAGATCGATTGGAAATGTCGAATATCGCATTTTCCATGCTATACGGGTGTATTTTTGATAATAAGGACTATTGCGTCGCCTGGGAACTGAATCTTAAGCTGTTGTCGATGCAGATCCATTTGAAATATCGAATATCGCATTTTCCAAGCTATACGGGTGTATTTATGATAATAAAGACTATTGCGACGCCTGGGAACTGAATCTTCAGCTGTTGTCGATGCAGATCGATGGAAATGTCGAATATCGCATTTTCCATGCTATACGGGTGTATTTTTGATAATAAAGACTATTGCGACGCCTGGGAACTGAATCTTTAGCTGTTGTCGATGCAGGTCGATTGGAGATGTCGAATATCGAGGTTTCCAGGCTCAACGAGTGAATTTTCAATAAGAAGGGCTATTGCGACGCCTGGGAATTGAATCTTTAGCTGTTGTCGATGCAGATCGATTGGTAATGTCGAATATCGCATTTTCCATGCTATACGGGTGTATTTTTGATAATAAAGACTATTGCGACGCCTGGGAACAGAATCTTTAGCTGTTGTCGATGCAGATCGATTGGGAATGTCGAATATCGCGTTTTCCAAGTTGAACGAGTGAATTTTCAATAAGCACTATTGCGACGCCTGGGAATTGAATCTTTAGCTGATGTCGATGCAGGTCGATTGGAGATGTCGAATATCGAGGTTTCCATGCTATACGGGTGTATTTTTGATAATTAAGACTATTGCGACGCCTGGGAACAGAATCTTTAGCTGTTGTCGATGCAGATCGATTGGGAATGTCGAATATCGCGTTTTCCAAGTTGAACGAGTGAATTTTCAATAAGCACTATTGCGACGCCTGGGAATTGAATCTTTAGCTGATGTCGATGCAGGTCGATTGGAGATGTCGAATATCGAGGTTTCCATGCTATACGGGTGTATTTTTGATAATTAAGACTATTGCGACGCCTGGGAACAGAATCTTTAGCTGTTGTCGATGCAGATCGATTGGGAATGTCGAATATCGCGTTTTCCAAGCTGTACGAGTGAATTTTCAATAAGCACTATTGCGACGCCTGGGAACTGCATCTTTGGCTGTTGTCGATGCAGGTCGATTGGAGATGTCGAATATCGAGGTTTCCAAGCTCAACGAGTGAATTTTCAATAAGAAGGGCTATTGCGACGCCTGGGAACTGAATCTTTAGCTGTTGTCGATGCAGATCGATTGGAAATGTTGAATATCGCGTTTTCCAAGCTGTACGAGTGAATTTTCAATAAGCACCATTGCGACGCCTCGGAACTGAATCTTTAGCTGTTGTCGATGCAGGTCGATTGGAGATGTCGAATATCGAGGTTTCCAAGCTCAACGAGTGAATTTTCAATAAGAAGGACTATTGCGACGCCTGGGAACTGAATCTTTAGCTGTTGTGGATGCAGATCGATTGGAAATGTCGAATATCGCATTTGCCATGCTATACGGGTGTATTTTAGATAATAAAGACTATTGCGACGCCTGGGAACTGAATCTTTAGCTGTTGTCGATGCAGATCGATTGGACATGTCGAATATCGCATTTTCCATGCTATACGGGTGTATTTTTGATAATAAGGACTATTGCGTCGCCTGGGAACTGAATCTTTAGCTGTTGTCGAAGCAGATCGATTGGAAATGTCGAATATCGCGTTTTCCAAGTTGTACGAGTGAATTTTCAATAAGCACTATTGCGACGCCTGGGAACTGAATCTTTAGCTGTTGTTGATGCAGATCGATTGGAAATGTCGAATATCGCGTTTTCCAAGCTCTATGAGCGAATGTTCAATAAGGACTATTGCGACGCCTGGGAACTGAATCTTCAGCTGTTGTCGATGCAGATCGATGGAAATGTCGAATATCGCATTTTCCATGCTATACGGGTGTATTTTTGATAATAAAGACTATTGCGACGCCTGAGAACAGAATCTTTAGCTGTTGTCGATGCAGATCGATTGGAAATTTCGAATATCGCGTTTTCCAAGCGGTACGAGTGAATTTTCAATAATCACTATTGCGACGCCTAGGAACTGAATCTTTAGCTGTTGTTGATGCAGATGGATTGGAAATGTCGAATATCGCGTTTTCCAAGCTCTATGAGTGAATTTTCAATAAGGACTATTGCGACGCCTGGGAACTGAATCTGTAGCTGTTGTCGATGCAGGTCGATTGGAGATGTCGAATATCGAGGTTTCCAAGCTGATCGAGCGAATTTTCAATAAGAAGGACTATTGCGACGCCAGGGATCTGAATCTTTAGCTGTTGTCGATGCAGATCGATTGGACATGTCGAATATCGCATTTTCCATGCTATACGGGTGTATTTTTGATAATAAGGACTATTGCGTCGCCTGGGAACTGAATCTTTAGCTGTTGTCGAAGCAGATCGATTGGAAATGTCGAATATCGCGTTTTCCAAGTTGTACGAGTGAATTTTCAATAAGCACTATTGCGACGCCTGGGAACTGAATCTTTAGCTGTTGTCGATGCAGATCGATTGGAAATGTCGAAAATCGCATTTGCCATGCTATACGGGTGTATTTTAGATAATAAAGACTTTTGCGACGCCTGGGAACTGAATCTTTAGCTGTTGTCGATGCAGATCGATTGGAAATGTCGAATATCGCATTTTCCATGCTATACGGGTGTATTTTTGATAATAAAGACTATTGCGACGCCTGGGAACTGAAACTTTAGCTGTTGTCGATGCAGGTCGATTGGAAATGTCGAATATCGCGTTTTCCAAGCTCTATGAGTGAATGTTCAATAAGCACTATTGCGACGCCTCGGAACTGAATCTTTAGCTGTTGTTGATGCAGATCGATTGGAAATGTCGAATATCGCGTTTTCCAAGCTCTATGAGTGAATGTTCAATAAGGACTATTGCGACCCTGGGAACTGATTCTTCAGCTGTTGTCGATGCAGATCGATGGAAATGTCGAATATCGCATTTTCCATGCTATACGGGTGTATTTTTGATAATAAAGACTATTGCGACGCCTGAGAACAGAATCTTTAGCTGTTGTCGATGCAGATCGATTGGAAATTTCGAATATCGCGTTTTCCAAGCTCTACGAGTGAATTTTCAATAATCACTATTGCGACGCCTGGGAACTGAATCTTTAGCTGTTGTTGATGCAGATGGATTGGAAATGTCGAATATCGCGTTTTCCAAGCTCTATGAGTGAATTTTCAATAAGGACTATTGCGACGCCTGGGAACTGCATCTTTGGCTGTTGTCGATGCAGATCGATTGGAAATGTCGAATATCGAGGTTTAAAGCTGAACGAGCGAATTTTCAATAAGAAGGACTATTGCGACGCCTGGGAACTGAATCTTTAGCTGTTGTCGATGCAGATCGATTGGAAATGTCGAATATCGCATTTGCCATGCTATACGGGTGTATTTTTGATAATAAAGACTATTGCGACGCCTGGGAACTGAAACTTTAGCTGTTGCCGATGCAGATCGATTGGAAATGTCGAATATCGCATTTTCCATGCTATACGGGTGTATTTTTGATAATAAGGACTATTGCGACGCCTGGGAACTGAATCTTTAGCTGTTGTCGATGCAGGTCGATTGGAGGTGTCGAATATCAAGGTTTCCAAGCTCAACGAGTGAATTTTCAATAAGAAGGGCTATTGCGACGCCTGGGAACTGAATCTCTAGCTGTTGTCGACGCAGATCGATTGGAAATGTCGAATATCGCATTTTCCATGCTATACGGGTGTATTTTTGATAATAAAGACTATTGCGACGCCTGAGAACAGAATCTTTAGCTGTTGTCGATGCATATCGATTGGAAATTTCGAATATCGCGTTTTCCAAGCTCTATGAGTGAATTTTCAATAAGGACTATTGCGACGCCTGGGAACTGCATCTTTGGCTGTTGTCGATGCAGATCGATTGGAAATGTCGAATATCGCGTTTTTCATGCACTACGAGTGAATTTTCCATAAGGACTATTGCGACGCCTGGGAACTGAATCTTCAGCTGTTGTCGATGCAGATCGATGGAAAAGTCGAATATCGCATTTTCCATGCTATACGGGTGTATTTTTGATAATAAAGACTATTGCGACGCCTGAGAACAGAATCTTTAGCTGTTGTCGATGCAGATCGATTGGAAATTTCGAATATCGCGTTTTCCAAGCGGTACGAGTGAATTTTCAATAATCACTTTTGCGACGCCTAGGAACTGAATCTTTAGCTGTTGTTGATGCAGATGGATTGGAAATGTCGAATATCGCGTTTTCCAAGCTCTATGAGTGAATTTTCAATAAGGACTATTGCGACGCCTGGGAACTGCATCTTTGGCTGTTGTCGATGCAGATCGATTGGAAATGTCGAAAATCGCGTTTTTCAAGCACTACGTGTGAATTTTCAATAAGGACTATTGCGACGCCTGGGAACTGAATCTGTAGCTGTTGTCGATGCAGGTAGATTGGAGATGTCGAATATCGAGTTTTAAAGCTGAACGAGCGAATTTTCAATAAGAAGGACTATTGCGACGCCTGGGAACTGAATCTTTAGCTGTTGTCGATGCAGATCGATTGGAAATGTCGAATATCGCATTTGCCATGCTATACGGGTGTATTTTAGATAATAAAGACTATTGCGACGCCTGGGAACTGAATCTTTAGCTGTTGTCGATGCAGATCGATTGGACATGTCGAATATCGCATTTTCCATGCTATACGGGTGTATTTTTGATAATAAGGACTATTGCGTCGCCTGGCAACTGAATCTTTAGTTGTTGTCGAAGCAGATCGATTGGAAATGTCGAATATCGCGTTTTCCAAGTTGTACGAGTGAATTTTCAATAAGCACTATTGCGACGCCTGGGAACTGAATCTTTAGCTGTTGTTGATGCAGATCGATTGGAAATGTCGAATATCGCGTTTTCCAAGCTCTATGAGCGAATGTTCAATAAGGACTATTGCGACGCCTGGGAACTGAATCTTCAGCTGTTGTCGATGCAGATCGATGGAAATGTCGAATATCGCATTTTCCATGCTATACGGGTGTATTTTTGATAATAAAGACTATTGCGACGCCTGAGAACAGAATCTTTAGCTGTTGTCGATGCAGATCGATTGGAAATTTCGAATATCGCGTTTTCCAAGCGGTACGAGTGAATTTTCAATAATCACTATTGCGACGCCTAGGAACTGAATCTTTAGCTGTTGTTGATGCAGATGGATTGGAAATGTCGAATATCGCGTTTTCCAAGCTCTATGAGTGAATTTTCAATAAGGACTATTGCGACGCCTGGGAACTGAATCTGTAGCTGTTGTCGATGCAGGTCGATTGGAGATGTCGAATATCGAGGTTTCCAAGCTGATCGAGCGAATTTTCAATAAGAAGGACTATTGCGACGCCTGGGATCTGAATCTTTAGCTGTTGTCGATGCAGATCGATTGGACATGTCGAATATCGCATTTTCCATGCTATACGGGTGTATTTTTGATAATAAGGACTATTGCGTCGCCTGGGAACTGAATCTTTAGCTGTTGTCGAAGCAGATCGATTGGAAATGTCGAATATCGCGTTTTCCAAGTTGTACGAGTGAATTTTCAATAAGCACTATTGCGACGCCTGGGAACTGAATCTTTAGCTGTTGTCGATGCAGATCGATTGGAAATGTCGAAAATCGCATTTGCCATGCTATACGGGTGTATTTTAGATAATAAAGACTTTTGCGACGCCTGGGAACTGAATCTTTAGCTGTTGTCGATGCAGATCGATTGGAAATGTCGAATATCGCATTTTCCATGCTATACGGGTGTATTTTTGATAATAAGGACTATTGCGTCGCCTGGGAACTGAATCTTTAGTTGTTGTCGAAGCAGATCGATTGGAAATGTCGAATATCGCGTTTTCCAAGTTGTACGAGTGAATTTTCAATAAGCACTATTGCGACGCCTGGGAACTGAATCTTTAGCTGTTGTTGATGCAGATCGATTGGAAATGTCGAATATCGCGTTTTCCAAGCTCTATGAGCGAATGTTCAATAAGGACTATTGCGACGCCTGGGAACTGAATCTTCAGCTGTTGTCGATGCAGATCGATGGAAATGTCGAAAATCGCATTTGCCATGCTATACGGGTGTATTTTAGATAATAAAGACTTTTGCGACGCCTGGGAACTGAATCTTTAGCTGTTGTCGATGCAGATCGATTGGAAATGTCGAATATCGCATTTTCCATGCTATACGGGTGTATTTTTGATAATAAAGACTATTGCGACGCCTGGGAACTGAAACTTTAGCTGTTGTCGATGCAGGTCGATTGGAAATGTCGAATATCGCGTTTTCCAAGTTGTACGAGTGAATTTTCAATAAGCACTATTGCGACGCCTGGGAACTGAATCTTTAGCTGTTGTCGATGCAGATCGATTGGAAATGTCGAAAATCGCATTTGCCATGCTATACGGGTGTATTTTAGATAATAAAGACTTTTGCGACGCCTGGGAACTGAATCTTTAGCAGTTGTCGATGCAGATCGATTGGAAATGTCGAATATCGCATTTTCCATGCTATACGGGTGTATTTTTGATAATAAAGACTATTGCGACGCCTGGGAACTGAAACTTTAGCTGTTGTCGATGCAGGTCGATTGGAAATGTCGAATATCGCGTTTTCCAAGCTCTATGAGTGAATGTTCAATAAGCACTATTGCGACGCCTCGGAACTGAATCTTTAGCTGTTGTTGATGCAGATCGATTGGAAATGTCGAATATCGCGTTTTCCAAGCTCTATGAGTGAATGTTCAATAAGGACTATTGCGACCCTGGGAACTGATTCTTCAGCTGTTGTCGATGCAGATCGATGGAAATGTCGAATATCGCATTTTCCATGCTATACGGGTGTATTTTTGATAATAAAGACTATTGCGACGCCTGAGAACAGAATCTTTAGCTGTTGTCGATGCAGATCGATTGGAAATTTCGAATATCGCGTTTTCCAAGCTCTACGAGTGAATTTTCAATAATCACTATTGCGACGCCTGGGAACTGAATCTTTAGCTGTTGTTGATGCAGATGGATTGGAAATGTCGAATATCGCGTTTTCCAAGCTCTATGAGTGAATTTTCAATAAGGACTATTGCGACGCCTGGGAACTGCATCTTTGGCTGTTGTCGATGCAGATCGATTGGAAATGTCGAATATCGAGGTTTAAAGCTGAACGAGCGAATTTTCAATAAGAAGGACTATTGCGACGCCTGGGAACTGAATCTTTAGCTGTTGTCGATGCAGATCGATTGGAAATGTCGAATATCGCATTTGCCATGCTATACGGGTGTATTTTTGATAATAAAGACTATTGCGACGCCTGGGAACTGAAACTTTAGCTGTTGCCGATGCAGATCGATTGGAAATGTCGAATATCGCATTTTCCATGCTATACGGGTGTATTTTTGATAATAAGGACTATTGCGACGCCTGGGAACTGAATCTTTAGCTGTTGTCGATGCAGGTCGATTGGAGGTGTCGAATATCAAGGTTTCCAAGCTCAACGAGTGAATTTTCAATAAGAAGGGCTATTGCGACGCCTGGGAACTGAATCTCTAGCTGTTGTCGACGCAGATCGATTGGAAATGTCGAATATCGCATTTTCCATGCTATACGGGTGTATTTTTGATAATAAAGACTATTGCGACGCCTGAGAACAGAATCTTTAGCTGTTGTCGATGCATATCGATTGGAAATTTCGAATATCGCGTTTTCCAAGCTCTATGAGTGAATTTTCAATAAGGACTATTGCGACGCCTGGGAACTGCATCTTTGGCTGTTGTCGATGCAGATCGATTGGAAATGTCGAATATCGCGTTTTTCATGCACTACGAGTGAATTTTCCATAAGGACTATTGCGACGCCTGGGAACTGAATCTTCAGCTGTTGTCGATGCAGATCGATGGAAAAGTCGAATATCGCATTTTCCATGCTATACGGGTGTATTTTTGATAATAAAGACTATTGCGACGCCTGAGAACAGAATCTTTAGCTGTTGTCGATGCAGATCGATTGGAAATTTCGAATATCGCGTTTTCCAAGCGGTACGAGTGAATTTTCAATAATCACTTTTGCGACGCCTAGGAACTGAATCTTTAGCTGTTGTTGATGCAGATGGATTGGAAATGTCGAATATCGCGTTTTCCAAGCTCTATGAGTGAATTTTCAATAAGGACTATTGCGACGCCTGGGAACTGCATCTTTGGCTGTTGTCGATGCAGATCGATTGGAAATGTCGAAAATCGCGTTTTTCAAGCACTACGTGTGAATTTTCAATAAGGACTATTGCGACGCCTGGGAACTGAATCTGTAGCTGTTGTCGATGCAGGTAGATTGGAGATGTCGAATATCGAGTTTTAAAGCTGAACGAGCGAATTTTCAATAAGAAGGACTATTGCGACGCCTGGGAACTGAATCTTTAGCTGTTGTCGATGCAGATCGATTGGAAATGTCGAATATCGCATTTGCCATGCTATACGGGTGTATTTTAGATAATAAAGACTATTGCGACGCCTGGGAACTGAATCTTTAGGTGTTGTCGATGCAGATCGATTGGACATGTCGAATATCGCATTTTCCATGCTATACGGGTGTATTTTTGATAATAAGGACTATTGCGTCGCCTGGGAACTGAATCTTTAGTTGTTGTCGAAGCAGATCGATTGGAAATGTCGAATATCGCGTTTTCCAAGTTGTACGAGTGAATTTTCAATAAGCACTATTGCGACGCCTGGGAACTGAATCTTTAGCTGTTGTTGATGCAGATCGATTGGAAATGTCGAATATCGCGTTTTCCAAGCTCTATGAGCGAATGTTCAATAAGGACTATTGCGACGCCTGGGAACTGAATCTTCAGCTGTTGTCGATGCAGATCGATGGAAATGTCGAATATCGCATTTTCCATGCTATACGGGTGTATTTTTGATAATAAAGACTATTGCGACGCCTGAGAACAGAATCTTTAGCTGTTGTCGATGCAGATCGATTGGAAATTTCGAATATCGCGTTTTCCAAGCGGTACGAGTGAATTTTCAATAATCACTATTGCGACGCCTAGGAACTGAATCTTTAGCTGTTGTTGATGCAGATGGATTGGAAATGTCGAATATCGCGTTTTCCAAGCTCTATGAGTGAATTTTCAATAAGGACTATTGCGACGCCTGGGAACTGAATCTGTAGCTGTTGTCGATGCAGGTCGATTGGAGATGTCGAATATCGAGGTTTCCAAGCTGATCGAGCGAATTTTCAATAAGAAGGACTATTGCGACGCCTGGGATCTGAATCTTTAGCTGTTGTCGATGCAGATCGATTGGACATGTCGAATATCGCATTTTCCATGCTATACGGGTGTATTTTTGATAATAAGGACTATTGCGTCGCCTGGGAACTGAATCTTTAGCTGTTGTCGAAGCAGATCGATTGGAAATGTCGAATATCGCGTTTTCCAAGTTGTACGAGTGAATTTTCAATAAGCACTATTGCGACGCCTGGGAACTGAATCTTTAGCTGTTGTCGATGCAGATCGATTGGAAATGTCGAAAATCGCATTTGCCATGCTATACGGGTGTATTTTAGATAATAAAGACTTTTGCGACGCCTGGGAACTGAATCTTTAGCTGTTGTCGATGCAGATCGATTGGAAATGTCGAATATCGCATTTTCCATGCTATACGGGTGTATTTTTGATAATAAGGACTATTGCGTCGCCTGGGAACTGAATCTTTAGTTGTTGTCGAAGCAGATCGATTGGAAATGTCGAATATCGCGTTTTCCAAGTTGTACGAGTGAATTTTCAATAAGCACTATTGCGACGCCTGGGAACTGAATCTTTAGCTGTTGTTGATGCAGATCGATTGGAAATGTCGAATATCGCGTTTTCCAAGCTCTATGAGCGAATGTTCAATAAGGACTATTGCGACGCCTGGGAACTGAATCTTCAGCTGTTGTCGATGCAGATCGATGGAAATGTCGAATATCGCATTTTCCATACTATACGGGTGTATTTTTGATAATAAAGACTATTGCGACGCCTGAGAACAGAATCTTTAGCTGTTGTCGATGCAGATCGATTGGAAATTTCGAATATCGCGTTTTCCAAGCGGTACGAGTGAATTTTCAATAATCACTATTGCGACGCCTAGGAACTGAATCTTTAGCTGTTGTTGATGCAGATGGATTGGAAATGTCGAATATCGCGTTTTCCAAGCTCTATGAGTGAATTTTCAATAAGGACTATTGCGACGCCTGGGAACTGAATCTGTAGCTGTTGTCGATGCAGGTCGATTGGAGATGTCGAATATCGAGGTTTCCAAGCTGATCGAGCGAATTTTCAATAAGAAGGACTATTGCGACGCCTGGGATCTGAATCTTTAGCTGTTGTCGATGCAGATCGATTGGACATGTCGAATATCGCATTTTCCATGCTATACGGGTGTATTTTTGATAATAAGGACTATTGCGTCGCCTGGGAACTGAATCTTTAGCTGTTGTCAAAGCAGATCGATTGGAAATGTCGAATATCGCGTTTTCCAAGTTGTACGAGTGAATTTTCAATAAGCACTATTGCGACGCCTGGGAACTGAATCTTTAGCTGTTGTCGATGCAGATCGATTGGAAATGTCGAAAATCGCATTTGCCATGCTATACGGGTGTATTTTAGATAATAAAGACTTTTGCGACGCCTGGGAACTGAATCTTTAGCTGTTGTCGATGCAGATCGATTGGAAATGTCGAATATCGCATTTTCCATGCTATACGGGTGTATTTTTGATAATAAAGACTATTGCGACGCCTGGGAACTGAAACTTTAGCTGTTGTCGATGCAGGTCGATTGGAAATGTCGAATATCGCGTTTTCCAAGCTCTATGAGTGAATGTTCAATAAGCACTATTGCGACGCCTCGGAACTGAATCTTTAGCTGTTGTTGATGCAGATCGATTGGAAATGTCGAATATCGCGTTTTCCAAGCTCTATGAGTGAATGTTCAATAAGGACTATTGCGACCCTGGGAACTGATTCTTCAGCTGTTGTCGATGCAGATCGATGGAAATGTCGAATATCGCATTTTCCATGCTATACGGGTGTATTTTTGATAATAAAGACTATTGCGACGCCTGGGAACTGAAACTTTAGCTGTTGTCGATGCAGGTCGATTGGAAATGTCGAATATCGAGGTTTCCAAGCTCAACGAGTGAATTTTCAATAAGAAGGGCTATTGCGACGCCTGGGAATTGAATCTCTAGCTGTTGTCGATGCAGATCGATTGGTAATGTCGAATATCGCATTTTCCATGCTATACGGGTGTATTTTTGATAATAAAGACTATTGCGACGCCTGGGAACAGAATCTTTAGCTGTTGTCGATGCAGATCGATTGGGAATGTCGAATATCGCGTTTTCCAAGTTGAACGAGTGAATTTTCAATAAGCACTATTGCGACGCCTGGGAATTGAATCTTTAGCTGATGTCGATGCAGGTCGATTGGAGATGTCGAATATCGAGGTTTCCAAGCTCAACGAGTGAATTTTCAATAAGAAGGGCCATTGCGACGCCTGGGAACTGAATCTTTAGCTGTTGTCGATGCAGATCGATTGGAAATGTCGAATATCGCATTTTCCATGCTATACGGGTGTATTTTTGATAATAAAGACTATTGTGACGCCTGGGAACAGAATCTTTAGCTGTTGTCGATGCAGATCGATTGGAAATGTCCAATATCGCGTTTTCCAAGCTGTACGAGTGAATTTTCAATAAGCACTATTGCGACGCCTGGGAACTGCATCTTTGGCTGTTGTCGATGCAGGTCGATTGGAGATGTCGAATATCGAGGTTTCCAAGCTCAACGAGTGAATTTTCAATAAGAAGGGCTATTGCGACGCCTGGGAACTGAATCTTTAGCTGTTGTCGATGCAGATCGATTGGAAATGTTGAATATCGCGTTTTCCAAGCTGTACGAGTGAATTTTCAATAAGCACCATTGCGACGCCTCGGAACTGAATCTTTAGCTGTTGTCGATGCAGATCGATTGGACATGTCGAATATCGCATTTTCCATGCTATACGGGTGTATTTTTGATAATAAGGACTATTGCGTCGCCTGGGAACTGAATCTTTAGCTGTTGTCGAAGCAGATCGATTGGAAATGTCGAATATCGCGTTTTCCAAGTTGTACGAGTGAATTTTCAATAAGCACTATTGCGACGCCTGGGAACTGAATCTTTAGCTGTTGTTGATGCAGATCGATTGGAAATGTCGAATATCGCGTTTTCCAAGCTCTATGAGCGAATGTTCAATAAGGACTATTGCGCCGCCTGGGATCTGAATCTTCAGCTGTTGTCGATGCAGATCGATGGAAATGTCGAATATCGCATTTTCCATGCTATACGGGTGTATTTTTGATAATAAAGACTATTGCGACGCCTGAGAACAGAATCTTTAGCTGTTGTTGATGCAGATGGATTGGAAATGTCGAATATCGCGTTTTCCAAGCTCTATGAG
This sequence comes from Nomada flava, assembly GCA_951802745.1. Lineage (NCBI taxonomy): Eukaryota > Metazoa > Arthropoda > Insecta > Hymenoptera > Apidae > Nomada > Nomada flava. The sequence goes on along the minus strand of CATOQN010000058.1, from coordinate 2,746,861 downwards.
TGAATTTTCAATAAGGACTATTGCGACGCCTGGGAACTGCATCTTTGGCTGTTGTCGATGCAGATCGATTGGAAATGTCGAATATCGAGGTTTAAAGCTGAACGAGCGAATTTTCAATAAGAAGGACTATTGCGACGCCTGGGAACTGAATCTTTAGCTGTTGTCGATGCAGATCGATTGGAAATGTCGAATATTGCATTTTCCATGCTATACGGGTGTATTTTTGATAATTAGGACTATTGCGTCGCCTGGGAACTGAATCTTAAGCTGTTGTCGATGCAGATCGATTGGAAATGTCGAATATCGCGTTTTCCAAGCTCAACGAGTGAATTTTCAATAAGAAGGGCTATTGCGACACCTGGGAACTGAATCTTTAGCTGTTGACGATGCAGATCGATTGGGAATGTCGAATATCGCGTTTTCCAAGTTGTACGAGTGAATTTTCAATAAGCACTATTGCGACGCCTGGGAACTGAATCTTTAGCTGTTGTCGATGCAGATCGATTGGAAATGTCGAATATCGCATTTGCCATGCTATACGGGTGTATTTTTGATAATAAAGACTATTGCGACGCCTGGGAACTGAATCTTTAGCTGTTTCCGATGCAGATCGATTGGTAATGTCGAATATCGCATTTTCCATGCTATACGGGTGTATTTTTGATAATAAGGACTATTGCGACGCCTGGGAACTGAATCTTTAGCTGTTGTCGATGCAGATCGATTGGAAATGTCGAATATCGCATTTTCCATGCTATACGGGTGTATTTTTGATAATAAAGACTATTGCGACGCCTGGGAACTGAATCTTTAGCTGTTGCCGATGCAGATCGATTGGAAATGTCGAATATCGCATTTTCCATGCTATACGGGTGTATTTTTGATAATAAGGACTATTGCGACGCCTGGGAACTGAATCTTTAGCTGTTGTCGATGCAGGTCGATTGGAGGTGTCGAATATCAAGGTTTCCAAGCTCAACAAGTGAATTTTCAATAAGAAGGGCTATTGCGACGCCTGGGAACTGAATCTCTAGCTGTTGTCGATGCAGATCGATTGGAAATTTCGAATATCGCGTTTTCCAAGCTCTATGAGTGAATTTTCAATAAGGACTATTGCGACGCCTGGGAACTGCATCTTTGGCTGTTGTCGATGCAGATCGATTGGAAATGTCGAATATCGCGTTTTTCATGCACTACGAGTGAATTTGCCATAAGGACTATTGCGACGCCTGGGAACTGAATCTGTAGCTGTTGTCGATGCAGGTCGATTGGAGATGTCGAATATCGAGGTTTCCAAGCTGATCGAGCGAATTTTCAATAAGAAGGACTATTGCGACGCCTGGGATCTGAATCTTTAGCTGTTGTCGATGCAGATCGATTGGACATGTCGAATATCGCATTTTCCATGCTATACGGGTGTATTTTTGATAATAAGGACTATTGCGTCGCCTGGGAACTGAATCTTTAGCTGTTGTCGAAGCAGATCGATTGGAAATGTCGAATATCGCGTTTTCCAAGTTGTACGAGTGAATTTTCAATAAGCACTATTGCGACGCATGGGAACTGAATCTTTAGCTGTTGTCGATGCAGATCGATTGGAAATGTCGAATATCGCATTTGCCATGCTATACGGGTGTATTTTAGATAATAAAGACTATTGCGACGCCTGGGAACTGAATCTGTAGCTGTTGTCGATGCAGGTCGATTGGAGATGCCGAATATCGAGGTTTCCAAGCTGATCGAGCGAATTTTCAATAAGAAGGACTATTGCGACGCCTGGGATCTGAATCTTTAGCTGTTGTCGATGCAGATCGATTGGAAATGTCGAATATCGCATTTGCCATGCTATACGGGTGTATTTTAGATAATAAAGACTATTGCGACACCTGGGAACTGAATCTTTAGCTGTTGTCGATGCAGATCGATTGGAAATGTCGAATATCGCATTTTCCATGCTATACGGGTGTATTTTTGATAATAAAGACTATTGCGACGCCTGGGAACTGAAACTTTAGCTGTTGTCGATGCAGGTCGATTGGAAATGTCGAATATCGCGTTTTCCAAGCTCTATGAGTGAATGTTCAATAAGGACTATTGCGACCCTGGGAACTGATTCTTCAGCTGTTGTCGATGCAGATCGATGGAAATGTCGAATATCGCATTTTCCATGCTATACGGGTGTATTTTTGATAATAAGGACTATTGCGACGCCTGGGAACTGAATCTTTAGCTGTTGTCGATGCAGGTCGATTGGAGGTGTCGAATATCGAGGTTTCCAAGCTCAACGAGTGAATTTTCAATAAGATGTGCTATTGCGACGCCTGGGAACTGAATCTCTAGCTGTTGTCGATGCAGATCGATTGGAAATGTCGAATATCGCATTTTCCATGCTATACGGGTGTATTTTTGATAATAAAGACTATTGCGACGCCTGAGAACAGAATCTTTAGCTGTTGTCGATGCAGATCGATTGGAAATTTCGAATATCGCGTTTTCCAAGCTCTATGAGTGAATTTTCAATAAGGACTATTGCGACGCCTGGGAACTGCATCTTTGGCTGTTGTCGATGCAGATCGATTGGAAATGTCGAATATCGCGTTTTTCAAGCACTACGAGTGAATTTTCCATAAGGACTATTGCGACGCCTGGGAACTGAATCTGTAGCTGTTGTCGATGCAGGTCGATTGGAGATGTCGAATATCGAGGTTTCCAAGCTGATCGAGCGAATTTTCAATAAGAAGGACTATTGCGACGCCTGGGATCTGAATCTTTAGCTGTTGTCGATGCAGATCGATTGGACATGTCGAATATCGCATTTTCCATGCTATACGGGTGTATTTTTGATAATAAGGACTATTGCGTCGCCTGGGAACTGAATCTTTAGCTGTTGTCGAAGCAGATCAATTGGAAATGTCGAATATCGCGTTTTCCAAGTTGTACGAGTGAATTTTCAATAAGCACTATTGCGACGCCTGGGAACTGAATCTTTAGCTGTTGTCGATGCAGATCGATTGGAAATGTCGAATATCGCATTTGCCATGCTATACGGGTGTATTTTAGATAATAAAGACTATTGCGACGCCTGGGAACTGAATCTTTAGCTGTTGTCGATGCAGATCGATTGGAAATGTCGAATATCGCATTTTCCATGCTATACGGGTGTATTTTTGATAATTAGGACTATTGCGTCGCCTGGGAACTGAATCTTAAGCTGTTGTCGATGCAGATCGATTGGAAATGTCGAATATCGCGTTTTCCAAGCTCAACGAGTGAATTTTCAATAAGAAGGGCTATTGCGACACCTGGGAACTGAATCTTTAGCTGTTGTCGATGCAGATCGATTGGGAATGTCGAATATCGCGTTTTCCAAGTTGTACGAGTGAATTTTCAATAAGCACTATTGCGACGCCTGGGAACTGAATCTTTAGCTGTTGTCGATGCAGATCGATTGGAAATGTCGAATATCGCATTTGCCATGCTATACGGGTGTATTTTAGATAATAAAGACTATTGCGACGCCTGGGAACTGAATCTTTAGCTGTTGTCGATGCAGATCGATTGGAAATGTCGAATATCGCATTTTCCATGCTATACGGGTGTATTTTTGATAATAAAGACTATTGCGACGCCTGGGAACTGAATCTTTAGCTGTTGCCGATGCAGATCGATTGGAAATGTCGAATATCGCATTTTCCATGCTATGCGGGTGTATTTTTGATAATAAGGACTATTGCGACGCCTGAGAACAGAATCTTTAGCTGTTGTCGATGCAGATCGATTGGAAATTTCGAATATCGCGTTTTCCAAGCTCTATGAGTGAATTTTCAATAAGAACTATTGCGACGCCTGGGAACTGCATCTTTGGCTGTTGTCGATGCAGATCGATTGGAAATGTCGAATATCGCGTTTTTCAAGCACTACGAGTGAATTTTCCATAAGGACTATTGCGTCGCCTGGGAACTGAATCTGTAGCTGTTGTCGATGCGGGTCGATTGGAGATGTCGAATATCGAGGTTTCCAAGCTGATCGAGCGAATTATCAATAAGAAGGACTATTGCGACGCCTGGGATCTGAATCTTTAGCTGTTGTCGATGCAGATCGATTGGAAATGTCGAATATCGCATTTGCCATGCTATACGGGTGTATTTTAGATAATAAAGACTATTGCGACACCTGGGAACTGAATCTTTAGCTGTTGTCGATGCAGATCGATTGGAAATGTCGAATATCGCATTTTCCATGCTATACGGGTGTATTTTTGATAATAAAGACTATTGCGACGCCTGGGAACTGAAACTTTAGCTGTTGTCGATGCAGGTCGATTGGAAATGTCGAATATCGCGTTTTCCAAGCTCTATGAGTGAATGTTCAATAAGGACTATTGCGACCCTGGGAACTGATTCTTCAGCTGTTGTCGATGCAGATCGATGGAAATGTCGAATATCGCATTTTCCATGCTATACGGGTGTATTTTTGATAATAAGGACTATTGCGTCGCCTGGGAACTGAATCTTTAGCTGTTGTCAAAGCAGATCGATTGGAAATGTCGAATATCGCGTTTTCCAAGTTGTACGAGTGAATTTTCAATAAGCACTATTGCGACGCCTGGGAACTGAATCTTTAGCTGTTGTCGATGCAGATCGATTGGAAATGTCGAAAATCGCATTTGCCATGCTATACGGGTGTATTTTAGATAATAAAGACTTTTGCGACGCCTGGGAACTGAATCTTTAGCTGTTGTCGATGCAGATCGATTGGAAATGTCGAATATCGCATTTTCCATGCTATACGGGTGTATTTTTGATAATAAAGACTATTGCGACGCCTGGGAACTGAAACTTTAGCTGTTGTCGATGCAGGTCGATTGGAAATGTCGAATATCGCGTTTTCCAAGCTCTATGAGTGAATGTTCAATAAGCACTATTGCGACGCCTCGGAACTGAATCTTTAGCTGTTGTTGATGCAGATCGATTGGAAATGTCGAATATCGCGTTTTCCAAGCTCTATGAGTGAATGTTCAATAAGGACTATTGCGACCCTGGGAACTGATTCTTCAGCTGTTGTCGATGCAGATCGATGGAAATGTCGAATATCGCATTTTCCATGCTATACGGGTGTATTTTTGATAATAAAGACTATTGCGACGCCTGGGAACTGAAACTTTAGCTGTTGTCGATGCAGGTCGATTGGAAATGTCGAATATCGAGGTTTCCAAGCTCAACGAGTGAATTTTCAATAAGAAGGGCTATTGCGACGCCTGGGAATTGAATCTCTAGCTGTTGTCGATGCAGATCGATTGGTAATGTCGAATATCGCATTTTCCATGCTATACGGGTGTATTTTTGATAATAAAGACTATTGCGACGCCTGGGAACAGAATCTTTAGCTGTTGTCGATGCAGATCGATTGGGAATGTCGAATATCGCGTTTTCCAAGTTGAACGAGTGAATTTTCAATAAGCACTATTGCGACGCCTGGGTATTGAATCTTTAGCTGATGTCGATGCAGGTCGATTGGAGATGTCGAATATCGAGGTTTCCAAGCTCAACGAGTGAATTTTCAATAAGAAGGGCCATTGCGACGCCTGGGAACTGAATCTTTAGCTGTTGTCGATGCAGATCGATTGGAAATGTCGAATATCGCATTTTCCATGCTATACGGGTGTATTTTTGATAATAAAGACTATTGTGACGCCTGGGAACAGAATCTTTAGCTGTTGTCGATGCAGATCGATTGGAAATGTCCAATATCGCGTTTTCCAAGCTGTACGAGTGAATTTTCAATAAGCACTATTGCGACGCCTGGGAACTGCATCTTTGGCTGTTGTCGATGCAGGTCGATTGGAGATGTCGAATATCGAGGTTTCCAAGCTCAACGAGTGAATTTTCAATAAGAAGGGCTATTGCGACGCCTGGGAACTGAATCTTTAGCTGTTGTCGATGCAGATCGATTGGAAATGTTGAATATCGCGTTTTCCAAGCTGTACGAGTGAATTTTCAATAAGCACCATTGCGACGCCTCGGAACTGAATCTTTAGCTGTTGTCGATGCAGATCGATTGGACATGTCGAATATCGCATTTTCCATGCTATACGGGTGTATTTTTGATAATAAGGACTATTGCGTCGCCTGGGAACTGAATCTTTAGCTGTTGTCGAAGCAGATCGATTGGAAATGTCGAATATCGCGTTTTCCAAGTTGTACGAGTGAATTTTCAATAAGCACTATTGCGACGCCTGGGAACTGAATCTTTAGCTGTTGTTGATGCAGATCGATTGGAAATGTCGAATATCGCGTTTTCCAAGCTCTATGAGCGAATGTTCAATAAGGACTATTGCGACGCCTGGGATCTGAATCTTCAGCTGTTGTCGATGCAGATCGATGGAAATGTCGAATATCGCATTTTCCATGCTATACGGGTGTATTTTTGATAATAAAGACTATTGCGACGCCTGAGAACAGAATCTTTAGCTGTTGTTGATGCAGATGGATTGGAAATGTCGAATATCGCGTTTTCCAAGCTCTATGAGTGAATTTTCAATAAGGACTATTGCGACGCCTGGGAACTGCATCTTTGGCTGTTGTCGATGCAGATCGATTGGAAATGTCGAATATCGAGGTTTAAAGCTGAACGAGCGAATTTTCAATAAGAAGGACTATTGCGACGCCTGGGAACTGAATCTTTAGCTGTTGTCGATGCAGATCGATTGGAAATGTCGAATATTGCATTTTCCATGCTATACGGGTGTATTTTTGATAATTAGGACTATTGCGTCGCCTGGGAACTGAATCTTAAGCTGTTGTCGATGCAGATCGATTGGAAATGTCGAATATCGCGTTTTCAAAGCTCAACGAGTGAATTTTCAATAAGAAGGGCTATTGCGACACCTGGGAACTGAATCTTTAGCTGTTGACGATGCAGATCGATTGGGAATGTCGAATATCGTGTTTTCCAAGTTGTACGAGTGAATTTTCAATAAGCACTATTGCGACGCCTGGGAACTGAATCTTTAGCTGTTGTCGATGCAGATCGATTGGAAATGTCGAATATCGCATTTGCCATGCTATACGGGTGTATTTTTGATAATAAAAACTATTGCGACGCCTGGGAACTGAATCTTTAGCTGTTTCCGATGCAGATCGATTGGTAATGTCGAATATCGCATTTTCCATGCTATACGGGTGTATTTTTGATAATAAGGACTATTGCGACGCCTGGGAACTGAATCTTTAGCTGTTGTCGATGCAGATCGATTGGAAATGTCGAATATCGCATTTTCCATGCTATACGGGTGTATTTTTGATAATAAAGACTATTGCGACGCCTGGGAACTGAATCTTTAGCTGTTGCCGATGCAGATCGATTGGAAATGTCGAATATCGCATTTTCCATGCTATACGGGTGTATTTTTGATAATAAGGACTATTGCGACGCCTGGGAACTGAATCTTTAGCTGTTGTCGATGCAGGTCGATTGGAGGTGTCGAATATCAAGGTTTCCAAGCTCAACAAGTGAATTTTCAATAAGAAGGGCTATTGCGACGCCTGGGAACTGAATCTCTAGCTGTTGTCGATGCAGATCGATTGGAAATGTCGAATATCGCATTTTCCATGCTATACGGGTGTATTTTTGATAATAAAGACTATTGCGACGCCTGAGAACAGAATCTTTAGCTGTTGTCGATGCAGATCGATTGGAAATTTCGAATATCGCGTTTTCCAAGCTCTATGAGTGAATTTTCAATAAGGACTATTGCGACGCCTGGGAACTGCATCTTTGGCTGTTGTCGATGCAGATCGATTGGAAATGTCGAATATCGCGTTTTTCATGCACTACGAGTGAATTTTCCATAAGGACTATTGCGACGCCTGGGAACTGAATCTGTAGCTGTTGTCGATGCAGGTCGATTGGAGATGTCGAATATCGAGGTTTCCAAGCTGATCGAGCGAATTTTCAATAAGAAGGACTATTGCGACGCCTGGGATCTGAATCTTTAGCTGTTGTCGATGCAGATCGATTGGACATGTCGAATATCGCATTTTCCATGCTATACGGGTGTATTTTTGATAATAAGGACTATTGCGTCGCCTGGGAACTGAATCTTTAGCTGTTGTCGAAGCAGATCGATTGGAAATGTCGAATATCGCGTTTTCCAAGTTGTACGAGTGAATTTTCAATAAGCACTATTGCGACGCATGGGAACTGAATCTTTAGCTGTTGTCGATGCAGATCGATTGGAAATGTCGAATATCGCATTTGCCATGCTATACGGGTGTATTTTAGATAATAAAGACTATTGCGACGCCTGGGAACTGAATCTGTAGCTGTTGTCGATGCAGGTCGATTGGAGATGTCGAATATCGAGGTTTCCAAGCTGATCGAGCGAATTTTCAATAAGAAGGACTATTGCGACGCCTGGGATCTGAATCTTTAGCTGTTGTCGATGCAGATCGATTGGAAATGTCGAATATCGCATTTGCCATGCTATACGGGTGTATTTTAGATAATAAAGACTATTGCGACACCTGGGAACTGAATCTTTAGCTGTTGTCGATGCAGATCGATTGGAAATGTCGAATATCGCATTTTCCATGCTATACGGGTGTATTTTTGATAATAAAGACTATTGCGACGCCTGGGAACTGAAACTTTAGCTGTTGTCGATGCAGGTCGATTGGAAATGTCGAATATCGCGTTTTCCAAGCTCTATGAGTGAATGTTCAATAAGGACTATTGCGACCCTGGGAACTGATTCTTCAGCTGTTGTCGATGCAGATCGATGGAAATGTCGAATATCGCATTTTCCATGCTATACGGGTGTATTTTTGATAATAAGGACTATTGCGACGCCTGGGAACTGAATCTTTAGCTGTTGTCGATGCAGATCGATTGGAAATGTCGAATATCGCATTTTCCATGCTATACGGGTGTATTTTTGATAATAAAGACTATTGCGACGCCTGGGAACTGAATCTTTAGCTGTTGCCGATGCAGATCGATTGGAAATGTCGAATATCGCATTTTCCATGCTATACGGGTGTATTTTTGATAATAAGGACTATTGCGACGCCTGGGAACTGAATCTTTAGCTGTTGTCGATGCAGGTCGATTGGAGGTGTCGAATATCAAGGTTTCCAAGCTCAACAAGTGAATTTTCAATAAGAAGGGCTATTGCGACGCCTGGGAACTGAATCTCTAGCTGTTGTCGATGCAGATCGATTGGAAATGTCGAATATCGCATTTTCCATGCTATACGGGTGTATTTTTGATAATAAAGACTATTGCGACGCCTGAGAACAGAATCTTTAGCTGTTGTCGATGCAGATCGATTGGAAATTTCGAATATCGCGTTTTCCAAGCTCTATGAGTGAATTTTCAATAAGGACTATTGCGACGCCTGGGAACTGCATCTTTGGCTGTTGTCGATGCAGATCGATTGGAAATGTCGAATATCGCGTTTTTCATGCACTACGAGTGAATTTTCCATAAGGACTATTGCGACGCCTGGGAACTGAATCTGTAGCTGTTGTCGATGCAGGTCGATTGGAGATGTCGAATATCGAGGTTTCCAAGCTGATCGAGCGAATTTTCAATAAGAAGGACTATTGCGACGCCTGGGATCTGAATCTTTAGCTGTTGTCGATGCAGATCGATTGGACATGTCGAATATCGCATTTTCCATGCTATACGGGTGTATTTTTGATAATAAGGACTATTGCGTCGCCTGGGAACTGAATCTTTAGCTGTTGTCGAAGCAGATCGATTGGAAATGTCGAATATCGCGTTTTCCAAGTTGTACGAGTGAATTTTCAATAAGCACTATTGCGACGCATGGGAACTGAATCTTTAGCTGTTGTCGATGCAGATCGATTGGAAATGTCGAATATCGCATTTGCCATGCTATACGGGTGTATTTTAGATAATAAAGACTATTGCGACGCCTGGGAACTGAATCTGTAGCTGTTGTCGATGCAGGTCGATTGGAGATGTCGAATATCGAGGTTTCCAAGCTGATCGAGCGAATTTTCAATAAGAAGGACTATTGCGACGCCTGGGATCTGAATCTTTAGCTGTTGTCGATGCAGATCGATTGGAAATGTCGAATATCGCATTTGCCATGCTATACGGGTGTATTTTAGATAATAAAGACTATTGCGACACCTGGGAACTGAATCTTTAGCTGTTGTCGATGCAGATCGATTGGAAATGTCGAATATCGCATTTTCCATGCTATACGGGTGTATTTTTGATAATAAAGACTATTGCGACGCCTGGGAACTGAAACTTTAGCTGTTGTCGATGCAGGTCGATTGGAAATGTCGAATATCGCGTTTTCCAAGCTCTATGAGTGAATGTTCAATAAGGACTATTGCGACCCTGGGAACTGATTCTTCAGCTGTTGTCGATGCAGATCGATGGAAATGTCGAATATCGCATTTTCCATGCTATACGGGTGTATTTTTGATAATAAGGACTATTGCGACGCCTGGGAACTGAATCTTTAGCTGTTGTCGATGCAGGTCGATTGGAGGTGTCGAATATCGAGGTTTCCAAGCTCAACGAGTGAATTTTCAATAAGATGTGCTATTGCGACGCCTGGGAACTGAATCTCTAGCTGTTGTCGATGCAGATCGATTGGAAATGTCGAATATCGCATTTTCCATGCTATACGGGTGTATTTTTGATAATAAAGACTATTGCGACGCCTGGGAACAGAATCTTTAGCTGTTGTCGATGCAGATCGATTGAAAATTTCGAATATCGCGTTTTCCAAGCTCTATGAGTGAATTTTCAATAAGGACTATTGCGACGCCTGGGAACTGCATCTTTGGCTGTTGTCGATGCAGATCGATTGGAAATGTCGAATATCGCGTTTTTCAAGCACTACGAGTGAATTTTCCATAAGGACTATTGCGACGCCTGGGAACTGAATCTGTAGCTGTTGTCGATGCAGGTCGATTGGAGATGTCGAATATCGAGGTTTCCAAGCTGATCGAGCGAATTTTCAATAAGAAGGACTATTGCGACGCCTGGGATCTGAATCTTTAGCTGTTGTCGATGCAGATCGATTGGACATGTCGAATATCGCATTTTCCATGCTATACGGGTGTATTTTTGATAATAAGGACTATTGCGTCGCCTGGGAACTGAATCTTTAGCTGTTGTCGAAGCAGATCAATTGGAAATGTCGAATATCGCGTTTTCCAAGTTGTACGAGTGAATTTTCAATAAGCACTATTGCGACGCCTGGGAACTGAATCTTTAGCTGTTGTCGATGCAGATCGATTGGAAATGTCGAATATCGCATTTGCCATGCTATACGGGTGTATTTTAGATAATAAAGACTATTGCGACGCCTGGGAACTGAATCTTTAGCTGTTGTCGATGCAGATCGATTGGAAATGTCGAATATCGCATTTTCCATGCTATACGGGTGTATTTTTGATAATTAGGACTATTGCGTCGCCTGGGAACTGAATCTTAAGCTGTTGTCGATGCAGATCGATTGGAAATGTCGAATATCGCGTTTTCCAAGCTCAACGAGTGAATTTTCAATAAGAAGGGCTATTGCGACGCCTGGGAACTGAATCTTTAGCTGTTGTCGATGCAGATCGATTGGAAATGTCGAATATCGCATTTGCCATGCTATACGGGTGTATTTTAGATAATAAAGACTATTGCGACGCCTGGGAACTGAATCTTTAGCTGTTGTCGATGCAGATCGATTGGAAATGTCGAATATCGCATTTTCCATGCTATACGGGTGTATTTTTGATAATAAAGACTATTGCGACGCCTGGGAACTGAATCTTTAGCTGTTGCCGATGCAGATCGATTGGAAATGTCGAATATCGCATTTTCCATGCTATGCGGGTGTATTTTTGATAATAAGGACTATTGCGACGCCTGAGAACAGAATCTTTAGCTGTTGTCGATGCAGATCGATTGGAAATTTCGAATATCGCGTTTTCCAAGCTCTATGAGTGAATTTTCAATAAGAACTATTGCGACGCCTGGGAACTGCATCTTTGGCTGTTGTCGATGCAGATCGATTGGAAATGTCGAATATCGCGTTTTTCAAGCACTACGAGTGAATTTTCCATAAGGACTATTGCGTCGCCTGGGAACTGAATCTGTAGCTGTTGTCGATGCGGGTCGATTGGAGATGTCGAATATCGAGGTTTCCAAGCTGATCGAGCGAATTATCAATAAGAAGGACTATTGCGACGCCTGGGATCTGAATCTTTAGCTGTTGTCGATGCAGATCGATTGGAAATGTCGAATATCGCATTTGCCATGCTATACGGGTGTATTTTAGATAATAAAGACTATTGCGACGCCTGGGAACTGAATCTGTAGCTGTTGTCGATGCAGGTCGATTGGAGATGTCGAATATCGAGGTTTCCAAGCTGATCGAGCGAATTTTCAATAAGAAGGACTATTGCGACGCCTGGGATCTGAATCTTTAGCTGTTGTCGATGCAGATCGATTGGAAATGTCGAATATCGCATTTGCCATGCTATACGGGTGTATTTTAGATAATAAAGACTATTGCGACACCTGGGAACTGAATCTTTAGCTGTTGTCGATGCAGATCGATTGGAAATGTCGAATATCGCATTTTCCATGCTATACGGGTGTATTTTTGATAATAAAGACTATTGCGACGCCTGGGAACTGAAACTTTAGCTGTTGTCGATGCAGGTCGATTGGAAATGTCGAATATCGCGTTTTCCAAGCTCTATGAGTGAATGTTCAATAAGGACTATTGCGACCCTGGGAACTGATTCTTCAGCTGTTGTCGATGCAGATCGATGGAAATGTCGAATATCGCATTTTCCATGCTATACGGGTGTATTTTTGATAATAAGGACTATTGCGACGCCTGGGAACTGAATCTTTAGCTGTTGTCGATGCAGGTCGATTGGAGGTGTCGAATATCGAGGTTTCCAAGCTCAACGAGTGAATTTTCAATAAGAAGTGCTATTGCGACGCCTGGGAACTGAATCTCTAGCTGTTGTCGATGCAGATCGATTGGAAATGTCGAATATCGCATTTTCCATGCTATACGGGTGTATTTTTGATAATAAAGACTATTGCGACGCCTGAGAACAGAATCTTTAGCTGTTGTCGATGCAGATCGATTGGAAATTTCGAATATCGCGTTTTTCAAGCACTACGAGTGAATTTTCCATAAGGACTATTGCGACGCCTGGGAACTGAATCTGTAGCTGTTGTCGATGCAGGTCGATTGGAGATGTCGAATATCGAGGTTTCCAAGCTGATCGAGCGAATTTTCAATAAGAAGGACTATTGCGACGCCTGGGATCTGAATCTTTAGCTGTTGTCGATGCAGATCGATTGGACATGTCGAATATCGCATTTTCCATGCTATACGGGTGTATTTTTGATAATAAGGACTATTGCGTCGCCTGGGAACTGAATCTTTAGCTGTTGTCGAAGCAGATCGATTGGAAATGTCGAATATCGCGTTTTCCAAGTTGTACGAGTGAATTTTCAATAAGCACTATTGCGACGCATGGGAACTGAATCTTTAGCTGTTGTCGATGCAGATCGATTGGAAATGTCGAATATCGCATTTGCCATGCTATACGGGTGTATTTTAGATAATAAAGACTATTGCGACGCCTGGGAACTGAATCTGTAGCTGTTGTCGATGCAGGTCGATTGGAGATGTCGAATATCGAGGTTTCCAAGCTGATCGAGCGAATTTTCAATAAGAAGGACTATTGCGACGCCTGGGATCTGAATCTTTAGCTGTTGTCGATGCAGATCGATTGGAAATGTCGAATATCGCATTTGCCATGCTATACGGGTGTATTTTAGATAATAAAGACTATTGCGACACCTGGGAACTGAATCTTTAGCTGTTGTCGATGCAGATCGATTGGAAATGTCGAATATCGCATTTTCCATGCTATACGGGTGTATTTTTGATAATAAAGACTATTGCGACGCCTGGGAACTGAAACTTTAGCTGTTGTCGATGCAGGTCGATTGGAAATGTCGAATATCGCGTTTTCCAAGCTCTATGAGTGAATGTTCAATAAGGACTATTGCGACCCTGGGAACTGATTCTTCAGCTGTTGTCGATGCAGATCGATGGAAATGTCGAATATCGCATTTTCCATGCTATACGGGTGTATTTTTGATAATAAGGACTATTGCGACGCCTGGGAACTGAATCTTTAGCTGTTGTCGATGCAGGTCGATTGGAGGTGTCGAATATCGAGGTTTCCAAGCTCAACGAGTGAATTTTCAATAAGATGTGCTATTGCGACGCCTGGGAACTGAATCTCTAGCTGTTGTCGATGCAGATCGATTGGAAATGTCGAATATCGCATTTTCCATGCTATACGGGTGTATTTTTGATAATAAAGACTATTGCGACGCCTGAGAACAGAATCTTTAGCTGTTGTCGATGCAGATCGATTGGAAATTTCGAATATCGCGTTTTCCAAGCTCTATGAGTGAATTTTCAATAAGGACTATTGCAACGCCTGGGAACTGCATCTTTGGCTGTTGTCGATGCAGATCGATTGGAAATGTCGAATATCGCGTTTTTCAAGCACTACGAGTGAATTTTCCATAAGGACTATTGCGACGCCTGGGAACTGAATCTGTAGCTGTTGTCGATGCAGGTCGATTGGAGATGTCGAATATCGAGGTTTCCAAGCTGATCGAGCGAATTTTCAATAAGAAGGACTATTGCGACGCCTGGGATCTGAATCTTTAGCTGTTGTCGATGCAGATCGATTGGACATGTCGAATATCGCATTTTCCATGCTATACGGGTGTATTTTTGATAATAAGGACTATTGCGTCGCCTGGGAACTGAATCTTTAGCTGTTGTCGAAGCAGATCAATTGGAAATGTCGAATATCGCGTTTTCCAAGTTGTACGAGTGAATTTTCAATAAGCACTATTGCGACGCCTGGGAACTGAATCTTTAGCTGTTGTCGATGCAGATCGATTGGAAATGTCGAATATCGCATTTGCCATGCTATACGGGTGTATTTTAGATAATAAAGACTATTGCGACGCCTGGGAACTGAATCTTTAGCTGTTGTCGATGCAGATCGATTGGAAATGTCGAATATCGCATTTTCCATGCTATACGGGTGTATTTTTGATAATTAGGACTATTGCGTCGCCTGGGAACTGAATCTTAAGCTGTTGTCGATGCAGATCGATTGGAAATGTCGAATATCGCGTTTTCCAAGCTCAACGAGTGAATTTTCAATAAGAAGGGCTATTGCGACACCTGGGAACTGAATCTTTAGCTGTTGTCGATGCAGATCGATTGGGAATGTCGAATATCGCGTTTTCCAAGTTGTACGAGTGAATTTTCAATAAGCACTATTGCGACGCCTGGGAACTGAATCTTTAGCTGTTGTCGATGCAGATCGATTGGAAATGTCGAATATCGCATTTGCCATGCTATACGGGTGTATTTTAGATAATAAAGACTATTGCGACGCCTGGGAACTGAATCTTTAGCTGTTGTCGATGCAGATCGATTGGAAATGTCGAATATCGCATTTTCCATGCTATACGGGTGTATTTTTGATAATAAAGACTATTGCGACGCCTGGGAACTGAATCTTTAGCTGTTGCCGATGCAGATCGATTGGAAATGTCGAATATCGCATTTTCCATGCTATGCGGGTGTATTTTTGATAATAAGGACTATTGCGACGCCTGAGAACAGAATCTTTAGCTGTTGTCGATGCAGATCGATTGGAAATTTCGAATATCGCGTTTTCCAAGCTCTATGAGTGAATTTTCAATAAGAACTATTGCGACGCCTGGGAACTGCATCTTTGGCTGTTGTCGATGCAGATCGATTGGAAATGTCGAATATCGCGTTTTTCAAGCACTACGAGTGAATTTTCCATAAGGACTATTGCGTCGCCTGGGAACTGAATCTGTAGCTGTTGTCGATGCAGGTCGATTGGAGATGTCGAATATCGAGGTTTCCAAGCTGATCGAGCGAATTTTCAATAAGAAGGACTATTGCGACGCCTGGGATCTGAATCTTTAGCTGTTGTCGATGCAGATCGATTGGACATGTCGAATATCGCATTTTCCATGCTATACGGGTGTATTTTTGATAATAAGGACTATTGCGTCGCCTGGGAACTGAATCTTTAGCTGTTGTCGAAGCAGATCAATTGGAAATGTCGAATATCGCGTTTTCCAAGTTGTACGAGTGAATTTTCAATAAGCACTATTGCGACGCCTGGGAACTGAATCTTTAGCTGTTGTCGATGCAGATCGATTGGAAATGTCGAATATCGCATTTGCCATGCTATACGGGTGTATTTTAGATAATAAAGACTATTGCGACGCCTGGGAACTGAATCTTTAGCTGTTGTCGATGCAGATCGATTGGAAATGTCGAATATCGCATTTTCCATGCTATACGGGTGTATTTTTGATAATTAGGACTATTGCGTCGCCTGGGAACTGAATCTTAAGCTGTTGTCGATGCAGATCGATTGGAAATGTCGAATATCGCGTTTTCCAAGCTCAACGAGTGAATTTTCAATAAGAAGGGCTATTGCGACACCTGGGAACTGAATCTTTAGCTGTTGTCGATGCAGATCGATTGGGAATGTCGAATATCGCGTTTTCCAAGTTGTACGAGTGAATTTTCAATAAGCACTATTGCGACGCCTGGGAACTGAATCTTTAGCTGTTGTCGATGCAGATCGATTGGAAATGTCGAATATCGCATTTGCCATGCTATACGGGTGTATTTTAGATAATAAAGACTATTGCGACGCCTGGGAACTGAATCTTTAGCTGTTGTCGATGCAGATCGATTGGAAATGTCGAATATCGCATTTTCCATGCTATACGGGTGTATTTTTGATAATAAAGACTATTGCGACGCCTGGGAACTGAATCTTTAGCTGTTGCCGATGCAGATCGATTGGAAATGTCGAATATCGCATTTTCCATGCTATGCGGGTGTATTTTTGATAATAAGGACTATTGCGACGCCTGAGAACAGAATCTTTAGCTGTTGTCGATGCAGATCGATTGGAAATTTCGAATATCGCGTTTTCCAAGCTCTATGAGTGAATTTTCAATAAGAACTATTGCGACGCCTGGGAACTGCATCTTTGGCTGTTGTCGATGCAGATCGATTGGAAATGTCGAATATCGCGTTTTTCAAGCACTACGAGTGAATTTTCCATAAGGACTATTGCGTCGCCTGGGAACTGAATCTGTAGCTGTTGTCGATGCGGGTCGATTGGAGATGTCGAATATCGAGGTTTCCAAGCTGATCGAGCGAATTATCAATAAGAAGGACTATTGCGACGCCTGGGATCTGAATCTTTAGCTGTTGTCGATGCAGATCGATTGGAAATGTCGAATATCGCATTTGCCATGCTATACGGGTGTATTTTAGATAATAAAGACTATTGCGACACCTGGGAACTGAATCTTTAGCTGTTGTCGATGCAGATCGATTGGAAATGTCGAATATCGCATTTTCCATGCTATACGGGTGTATTTTTGATAATAAAGACTATTGCGACGCCTGGGAACTGAAACTTTAGCTGTTGTCGATGCAGGTCGATTGGAAATGTCGAATATCGCGTTTTCCAAGCTCTATGAGTGAATGTTCAATAAGGACTATTGCGACCCTGGGAACTGATTCTTCAGCTGTTGTCGATGCAGATCGATGGAAATGTCGAATATCGCATTTTCCATGCTATACGGGTGTATTTTTGATAATAAGGACTATTGCGTCGCCTGGGAACTGAATCTTTAGCTGTTGTCAAAGCAGATCGATTGGAAATGTCGAATATCGCGTTTTCCAAGTTGTACGAGTGAATTTTCAATAAGCACTATTGCGACGCCTGGGAACTGAATCTTTAGCTGTTGTCGATGCAGATCGATTGGAAATGTCGAAAATCGCATTTGCCATGCTATACGGGTGTATTTTAGATAATAAAGACTTTTGCGACGCCTGGGAACTGAATCTTTAGCTGTTGTCGATGCAGATCGATTGGAAATGTCGAATATCGCATTTTCCATGCTATACGGGTGTATTTTTGATAATAAAGACTATTGCGACGCCTGGGAACTGAAACTTTAGCTGTTGTCGATGCAGGTCGATTGGAAATGTCGAATATCGCGTTTTCCAAGCTCTATGAGTGAATGTTCAATAAGCACTATTGCGACGCCTCGGAACTGAATCTTTAGCTGTTGTTGATGCAGATCGATTGGAAATGTCGAATATCGCGTTTTCCAAGCTCTATGAGTGAATGTTCAATAAGGACTATTGCGACCCTGGGAACTGATTCTTCAGCTGTTGTCGATGCAGATCGATGGAAATGTCGAATATCGCATTTTCCATGCTATACGGGTGTATTTTTGATAATAAAGACTATTGCGACGCCTGGGAACTGAAACTTTAGCTGTTGTCGATGCAGGTCGATTGGAAATGTCGAATATCGAGGTTTCCAAGCTCAACGAGTGAATTTTCAATAAGAAGGGCTATTGCGACGCCTGGGAATTGAATCTCTAGCTGTTGTCGATGCAGATCGATTGGTAATGTCGAATATCGCATTTTCCATGCTATACGGGTGTATTTTTGATAATAAAGACTATTGCGACGCCTGGGAACAGAATCTTTAGCTGTTGTCGATGCAGATCGATTGGGAATGTCGAATATCGCGTTTTCCAAGTTGAACGAGTGAATTTTCAATAAGCACTATTGCGACGCCTGGGTATTGAATCTTTAGCTGATGTCGATGCAGGTCGATTGGAGATGTCGAATATCGAGGTTTCCAAGCTCAACGAGTGAATTTTCAATAAGAAGGGCCATTGCGACGCCTGGGAACTGAATCTTTAGCTGTTGTCGATGCAGATCGATTGGAAATGTCGAATATCGCATTTTCCATGCTATACGGGTGTATTTTTGATAATAAAGACTATTGTGACGCCTGGGAACAGAATCTTTAGCTGTTGTCGATGCAGATCGATTGGAAATGTCCAATATCGCGTTTTCCAAGCTGTACGAGTGAATTTTCAATAAGCACTATTGCGACGCCTGGGAACTGCATCTTTGGCTGTTGTCGATGCAGGTCGATTGGAGATGTCGAATATCGAGGTTTCCAAGCTCAACGAGTGAATTTTCAATAAGAAGGGCTATTGCGACGCCTGGGAACTGAATCTTTAGCTGTTGTCGATGCAGATCGATTGGAAATGTTGAATATCGCGTTTTCCAAGCTGTACGAGTGAATTTTCAATAAGCACCATTGCGACGCCTCGGAACTGAATCTTTAGCTGTTGTCGATGCAGATCGATTGGACATGTCGAATATCGCGTTTTCCAAGTTGAACGAGTGAATTTTCAATAAGCACTATTGCGACGCCTGGGTATTGAATCTTTAGCTGATGTCGATGCAGGTCGATTGGAGATGTCGAATATCGAGGTTTCCAAGCTCAACGAGTGAATTTTCAATAAGAAGGGCCATTGCGACGCCTGGGAACTGAATCTTTAGCTGTTGTCGATGCAGATCGATTGGAAATGTCGAATATCGCATTTTCCATGCTATACGGGTGTATTTTTGATAATAAAGACTATTGCGACGCCTGGGAACTGAAACTTTAGCTGTTGTCGATGCAGGTCGATTGGAAATGTCGAATATCGCGTTTTCCAAGCTCTATGAGTGAATGTTCAATAAGGACTATTGCGACCCTGGGAACTGATTCTTCAGCTGTTGTCGATGCAGATCGATGGAAATGTCGAATATCGCATTTTCCATGCTATACGGGTGTATTTTTGATAATAAGGACTATTGCGTCGCCTGGGAACTGAATCTTTAGCTGTTGTCAAAGCAGATCGATTGGAAATGTCGAATATCGCGTTTTCCAAGTTGTACGAGTGAATTTTCAATAAGCACTATTGCGACGCCTGGGAACTGAATCTTTAGCTGTTGTCGATGCAGATCGATTGGAAATGTCGAAAATCGCATTTGCCATGCTATACGGGTGTATTTTAGATAATAAAGACTTTTGCGACGCCTGGGAACTGAATCTTTAGCTGTTGTCGATGCAGATCGATTGGAAATGTCGAATATCGCATTTTCCATGCTATACGGGTGTATTTTTGATAATAAAGACTATTGCGACGCCTGGGAACTGAAACTTTAGCTGTTGTCGATGCAGGTCGATTGGAAATGTCGAATATCGCGTTTTCCAAGCTCTATGAGTGAATGTTCAATAAGCACTATTGCGACGCCTCGGAACTGAATCTTTAGCTGTTGTTGATGCAGATCGATTGGAAATGTCGAATATCGCGTTTTCCAAGCTCTATGAGTGAATGTTCAATAAGGACTATTGCGACCCTGGGAACTGATTCTTCAGCTGTTGTCGATGCAGATCGATGGAAATGTCGAATATCGCATTTTCCATGCTATACGGGTGTATTTTTGATAATAAAGACTATTGCGACGCCTGGGAACTGAAACTTTAGCTGTTGTCGATGCAGGTCGATTGGAAATGTCGAATATCGAGGTTTCCAAGCTCAACGAGTGAATTTTCAATAAGAAGGGCTATTGCGACGCCTGGGAATTGAATCTCTAGCTGTTGTCGATGCAGATCGATTGGTAATGTCGAATATCGCATTTTCCATGCTATACGGGTGTATTTTTGATAATAAAGACTATTGCGACGCCTGGGAACAGAATCTTTAGCTGTTGTCGATGCAGATCGATTGGGAATGTCGAATATCGCGTTTTCCAAGTTGAACGAGTGAATTTTCAATAAGCACTATTGCGACGCCTGGGTATTGAATCTTTAGCTGATGTCGATGCAGGTCGATTGGAGATGTCGAATATCGAGGTTTCCAAGCTCAACGAGTGAATTTTCAATAAGAAGGGCCATTGCGACGCCTGGGAACTGAATCTTTAGCTGTTGTCGATGCAGATCGATTGGAAATGTCGAATATCGCATTTTCCATGCTATACGGGTGTATTTTTGATAATAAAGACTATTGTGACGCCTGGGAACAGAATCTTTAGCTGTTGTCGATGCAGATCGATTGGAAATGTCCAATATCGCGTTTTCCAAGCTGTACGAGTGAATTTTCAATAAGCACTATTGCGACGCCTGGGAACTGCATCTTTGGCTGTTGTCGATGCAGGTCGATTGGAGATGTCGAATATCGAGGTTTCCAAGCTCAACGAGTGAATTTTCAATAAGAAGGGCTATTGCGACGCCTGGGAACTGAATCTTTAGCTGTTGTCGATGCAGATCGATTGGAAATGTTGAATATCGCGTTTTCCAAGCTGTACGAGTGAATTTTCAATAAGCACCATTGCGACGCCTCGGAACTGAATCTTTAGCTGTTGTCGATGCAGATCGATTGGACATGTCGAATATCGCATTTTCCATGCTATACGGGTGTATTTTTGATAATAAGGACTATTGCGTCGCCTGGGAACTGAATCTTTAGCTGTTGTCGAAGCAGATCGATTGGAAATGTCGAATATCGCGTTTTCCAAGTTGTACGAGTGAATTTTCAATAAGCACTATTGCGACGCCTGGGAACTGAATCTTTAGCTGTTGTTGATGCAGATCGATTGGAAATGTCGAATATCGCGTTTTCCAAGCTCTATGAGCGAATGTTCAATAAGGACTATTGCGACGCCTGGGATCTGAATCTTCAGCTGTTGTCGATGCAGATCGATGGAAATGTCGAATATCGCATTTTCCATGCTATACGGGTGTATTTTTGATAATAAAGACTATTGCGACGCCTGAGAACAGAATCTTTAGCTGTTGTTGATGCAGATGGATTGGAAATGTCGAATATCGCGTTTTCCAAGCTCTATGAGTGAATTTTCAATAAGGACTATTGCGACGCCTGGGAACTGCATCTTTGGCTGTTGTCGATGCAGATCGATTGGAAATGTCGAATATCGAGGTTTAAAGCTGAACGAGCGAATTTTCAATAAGAAGGACTATTGCGACGCCTGGGAACTGAATCTTTAGCTGTTGTCGATGCAGATCGATTGGAAATGTCGAATATTGCATTTTCCATGCTATACGGGTGTATTTTTGATAATTAGGACTATTGCGTCGCCTGGGAACTGAATCTTAAGCTGTTGTCGATGCAGATCGATTGGAAATGTCGAATATCGCGTTTTCAAAGCTCAACGAGTGAATTTTCAATAAGAAGGGCTATTGCGACACCTGGGAACTGAATCTTTAGCTGTTGACGATGCAGATCGATTGGGAATGTCGAATATCGTGTTTTCCAAGTTGTACGAGTGAATTTTCAATAAGCACTATTGCGACGCCTGGGAACTGAATCTTTAGCTGTTGTCGATGCAGATCGATTGGAAATGTCGAATATCGCATTTGCCATGCTATACGGGTGTATTTTTGATAATAAAAACTATTGCGACGCCTGGGAACTGAATCTTTAGCTGTTTCCGATGCAGATCGATTGGTAATGTCGAATATCGCATTTTCCATGCTATACGGGTGTATTTTTGATAATAAGGACTATTGCGACGCCTGGGAACTGAATCTTTAGCTGTTGTCGATGCAGATCGATTGGAAATGTCGAATATCGCATTTTCCATGCTATACGGGTGTATTTTTGATAATAAAGACTATTGCGACGCCTGGGAACTGAATCTTTAGCTGTTGCCGATGCAGATCGATTGGAAATGTCGAATATCGCATTTTCCATGCTATACGGGTGTATTTTTGATAATAAGGACTATTGCGACGCCTGGGAACTGAATCTTTAGCTGTTGTCGATGCAGGTCGATTGGAGGTGTCGAATATCAAGGTTTCCAAGCTCAACAAGTGAATTTTCAATAAGAAGGGCTATTGCGACGCCTGGGAACTGAATCTCTAGCTGTTGTCGATGCAGATCGATTGGAAATGTCGAATATCGCATTTTCCATGCTATACGGGTGTATTTTTGATAATAAAGACTATTGCGACGCCTGAGAACAGAATCTTTAGCTGTTGTCGATGCAGATCGATTGGAAATTTCGAATATCGCGTTTTCCAAGCTCTATGAGTGAATTTTCAATAAGGACTATTGCGACGCCTGGGAACTGCATCTTTGGCTGTTGTCGATGCAGATCGATTGGAAATGTCGAATATCGCGTTTTTCATGCACTACGAGTGAATTTTCCATAAGGACTATTGCGACGCCTGGGAACTGAATCTGTAGCTGTTGTCGATGCAGGTCGATTGGAGATGTCGAATATCGAGGTTTCCAAGCTGATCGAGCGAATTTTCAATAAGAAGGACTATTGCGACGCCTGGGATCTGAATCTTTAGCTGTTGTCGATGCAGATCGATTGGACATGTCGAATATCGCATTTTCCATGCTATACGGGTGTATTTTTGATAATAAGGACTATTGCGTCGCCTGGGAACTGAATCTTTAGCTGTTGTCGAAGCAGATCGATTGGAAATGTCGAATATCGCGTTTTCCAAGTTGTACGAGTGAATTTTCAATAAGCACTATTGCGACGCATGGGAACTGAATCTTTAGCTGTTGTCGATGCAGATCGATTGGAAATGTCGAATATCGCATTTGCCATGCTATACGGGTGTATTTTAGATAATAAAGACTATTGCGACGCCTGGGAACTGAATCTGTAGCTGTTGTCGATGCAGGTCGATTGGAGATGTCGAATATCGAGGTTTCCAAGCTGATCGAGCGAATTTTCAATAAGAAGGACTATTGCGACGCCTGGGATCTGAATCTTTAGCTGTTGTCGATGCAGATCGATTGGAAATGTCGAATATCGCATTTGCCATGCTATACGGGTGTATTTTAGATAATAAAGACTATTGCGACACCTGGGAACTGAATCTTTAGCTGTTGTCGATGCAGATCGATTGGAAATGTCGAATATCGCATTTTCCATGCTATACGGGTGTATTTTTGATAATAAAGACTATTGCGACGCCTGGGAACTGAAACTTTAGCTGTTGTCGATGCAGGTCGATTGGAAATGTCGAATATCGCGTTTTCCAAGCTCTATGAGTGAATGTTCAATAAGGACTATTGCGACCCTGGGAACTGATTCTTCAGCTGTTGTCGATGCAGATCGATGGAAATGTCGAATATCGCATTTTCCATGCTATACGGGTGTATTTTTGATAATAAGGACTATTGCGACGCCTGGGAACTGAATCTTTAGCTGTTGTCGATGCAGGTCGATTGGAGGTGTCGAATATCGAGGTTTCCAAGCTCAACGAGTGAATTTTCAATAAGATGTGCTATTGCGACGCCTGGGAACTGAATCTCTAGCTGTTGTCGATGCAGATCGATTGGAAATGTCGAATATCGCATTTTCCATGCTATACGGGTGTATTTTTGATAATAAAGACTATTGCGACGCCTGAGAACAGAATCTTTAGCTGTTGTCGATGCAGATCGATTGGAAATTTCGAATATCGCGTTTTCCAAGCTCTATGAGTGAATTTTCAATAAGGACTATTGCGACGCCTGGGAACTGCATCTTTGGCTGTTGTCGATGCAGATCGATTGGAAATGTCGAATATCGCGTTTTTCAAGCACTACGAGTGAATTTTCCATAAGGACTATTGCGACGCCTGGGAACTGAATCTGTAGCTGTTGTCGATGCAGGTCGATTGGAGATGTCGAATATCGAGGTTTCCAAGCTGATCGAGCGAATTTTCAATAAGAAGGACTATTGCGACGCCTGGGATCTGAATCTTTAGCTGTTGTCGATGCAGATCGATTGGACATGTCGAATATCGCATTTTCCATGCTATACGGGTGTATTTTTGATAATAAGGACTATTGCGTCGCCTGGGAACTGAATCTTTAGCTGTTGTCGAAGCAGATCAATTGGAAATGTCGAATATCGCGTTTTCCAAGTTGTACGAGTGAATTTTCAATAAGCACTATTGCGACGCCTGGGAACTGAATCTTTAGCTGTTGTCGATGCAGATCGATTGGAAATGTCGAATATCGCATTTGCCATGCTATACGGGTGTATTTTAGATAATAAAGACTATTGCGACGCCTGGGAACTGAATCTTTAGCTGTTGTCGATGCAGATCGATTGGAAATGTCGAATATCGCATTTTCCATGCTATACGGGTGTATTTTTGATAATTAGGACTATTGCGTCGCCTGGGAACTGAATCTTAAGCTGTTGTCGATGCAGATCGATTGGAAATGTCGAATATCGCGTTTTCCAAGCTCAACGAGTGAATTTTCAATAAGAAGGGCTATTGCGACACCTGGGAACTGAATCTTTAGCTGTTGTCGATGCAGATCGATTGGGAATGTCGAATATCGCGTTTTCCAAGTTGTACGAGTGAATTTTCAATAAGCACTATTGCGACGCCTGGGAACTGAATCTTTAGCTGTTGTCGATGCAGATCGATTGGAAATGTCGAATATCGCATTTGCCATGCTATACGGGTGTATTTTAGATAATAAAGACTATTGCGACGCCTGGGAACTGAATCTTTAGCTGTTGTCGATGCAGATCGATTGGAAATGTCGAATATCGCATTTTCCATGCTATACGGGTGTATTTTTGATAATAAAGACTATTGCGACGCCTGGGAACTGAATCTTTAGCTGTTGCCGATGCAGATCGATTGGAAATGTCGAATATCGCATTTTCCATGCTATGCGGGTGTATTTTTGATAATAAGGACTATTGCGACGCCTGAGAACAGAATCTTTAGCTGTTGTCGATGCAGATCGATTGGAAATTTCGAATATCGCGTTTTCCAAGCTCTATGAGTGAATTTTCAATAAGAACTATTGCGACGCCTGGGAACTGCATCTTTGGCTGTTGTCGATGCAGATCGATTGGAAATGTCGAATATCGCGTTTTTCAAGCACTACGAGTGAATTTTCCATAAGGACTATTGCGTCGCCTGGGAACTGAATCTGTAGCTGTTGTCGATGCGGGTCGATTGGAGATGTCGAATATCGAGGTTTCCAAGCTGATCGAGCGAATTATCAATAAGAAGGACTATTGCGACGCCTGGGATCTGAATCTTTAGCTGTTGTCGATGCAGATCGATTGGAAATGTCGAATATCGCATTTGCCATGCTATACGGGTGTATTTTAGATAATAAAGACTATTGCGACGCCTGGGAACTGAATCTGTAGCTGTTGTCGATGCAGGTCGATTGGAGATGTCGAATATCGAGGTTTCCAAGCTGATCGAGCGAATTTTCAATAAGAAGGACTATTGCGACGCCTGGGATCTGAATCTTTAGCTGTTGTCGATGCAGATCGATTGGAAATGTCGAATATCGCATTTGCCATGCTATACGGGTGTATTTTAGATAATAAAGACTATTGCGACACCTGGGAACTGAATCTTTAGCTGTTGTCGATGCAGATCGATTGGAAATGTCGAATATCGCATTTTCCATGCTATACGGGTGTATTTTTGATAATAAAGACTATTGCGACGCCTGGGAACTGAAACTTTAGCTGTTGTCGATGCAGGTCGATTGGAAATGTCGAATATCGCGTTTTCCAAGCTCTATGAGTGAATGTTCAATAAGGACTATTGCGACCCTGGGAACTGATTCTTCAGCTGTTGTCGATGCAGATCGATGGAAATGTCGAATATCGCATTTTCCATGCTATACGGGTGTATTTTTGATAATAAGGACTATTGCGACGCCTGGGAACTGAATCTTTAGCTGTTGTCGATGCAGGTCGATTGGAGGTGTCGAATATCGAGGTTTCCAAGCTCAACGAGTGAATTTTCAATAAGAAGTGCTATTGCGACGCCTGGGAACTGAATCTCTAGCTGTTGTCGATGCAGATCGATTGGAAATGTCGAATATCGCATTTTCCATGCTATACGGGTGTTTTTTTGATAATAAAGACTATTGCGACGCCTGAGAACAGAATCTTTAGCTGTTGTCGATGCAGATCGATTGGAAATTTCGAATATCGCGTTTTCCAAGCTCTATGAGTGAATTTTCAATAAGGACTATTGCGACGCCTGGGAACTGCATCTTTGGCTGTTGTCGATGCAGATCGATTGGAAATGTCGAATATCGCGTTTTTCAAGCACTACGAGTGAATTTTCCATAAGGACTATTGCGACGCCTGGGAACTGAATCTGTAGCTGTTGTCGATGCAGGTCGATTGGAGATGTCGAATATCGAGGTTTCCAAGCTGATCGAGCAAATTTTCAATAAGAAGGACTATTGTGTTACGTATGAAGAATACTTTCTATACGTCGCTCTCAACGCGTTTTCGAGCTCGCATCTGTGAAGGGAAAACGCCCTAAAATTCTTCCGTTTAATGTAAACAAATAAAGGGGACCTTAGTACAAGCACGGTCAGCTGCATCATGACCCAAGACGGGCGTGGCCCGACGACGACTCCTATATTTCCTTATATGGAAAGTTCCAGTGCATCCCCGTGCATTTTGGGACTATATAAACCCTTTGGTTTCTACCCTCAGGGGTTCAGAGTAACATAGTCACGCGTAGAGTCACGTCGTGTCACGCTTGTATAGAATCAGTTATATCCAGTGAGATTGGGCTTAGCGCACCTCTCGAATCACAGATTAACCCGTTAGAATCCGCTTGTCCGGTTGAAGTTCTTTCGGCATATTCTAATAGCGGCTCTCAGTCCCCGCATCGCCAGTGCGTCAACACCGTGCAAATACTTAGGTAACTTACACACTTTATATATTAATTCATCGCGACAGTAACATTTGTATTTATACTGAAAACTCAGAATACAACTTTATACGTTCACTTATAAATCGAGTAGATTCGTTAAACCTATCTTTACCCCGCAATCCTTGCATATTGGTAACAACGTTCCCACCGATACAACTTTACCGCTCGAGTTGTATCAAATAATAATTTAGAGTTACGAGGCAACTAACATTCCCTGCGACTATCTGATCTCATATCAGGTTTGTTCGCACATCTTTATCCAAACAAACAATCTACATATTCCAACCTAGTGGCTCCCCGATTTCGCATCGGGTTCGTCCACGAAACCTAACCCTTCCTACGGCTCCCTGATTTCGCATCAGGTTCGTCCGTGTCCTACGGCTCCCCGATTTCGCATCGGGTTCGTCCGTACGTCTACCAACCTCCGAACAGCTCCCTGGTCAAGCGCCAGGTTCGTCTGTGAATAAACCAACCTCCTAGCAGCTCCCCGATTTCGCATCGGGTTCGTCTGTGAACTTCTTCCTAGTGGCTCCCCGATTTCGCATCGGGTTCGTCCACGACGTTTCACCCTCCTGCGGCTCCCCGATTTCGCATCGGGTTCGTCCGCGCTTGTTCCCCCTCCTAGAGGCTCCCCGGTTTCGCACCGGGTTCGTCCTCGCTCTCAATAATCCTAGCGGCTCCCTGGTTTCGCATCAGGTTCGTCCGCGCACCTTAACTAACAAATTGATAACCATATTCCTGGGTAATATACCCCTCGCCGGCCTCTCGTGCTGCCACACAGCCCGGCTCGTAACAGAACTGGTGACAGCGGTGGGATAATTACTAATTTTAGGATTGCCGTAAAGTTTGGTTTTATATACGTTCTATTACTCGTTTGTGAACAATTGACGATATACTAGTTTTCTCTAGTTTAGTCATTTATTTATTAATTTTTGCTTAAAATGGCAAATCCACAAGGGAACGTCTCTGCTAACGAGATGCTAAACCTGACAGTTTCGATTGCTAACTCAATGACACTCTTAACGCAACGGACGTGTATACAGAATATTACTTCGTCCATTCCGACCTTTGACGGATATAAGCCATCGTTGACGCACTTTGTACAAAATGTGGAAAACGGGTTAACCTTGATTCCTGAGGGTACGGAAGCAGAGTATCTAGCGATTGTTTTAACGAAACTTATTGGTCCTGCACGTAGAAGCACGTTAGAACACAAATTCGATTCTGTTAAGGCATTAATTAAACATCTAAAAAAGAGATTCGCGCCTGGTAGAGATTTGTCGCATTTTCAAGTCGAAGTCGCGAAATTACGTATTCGTGACGGAGAAAGTATTCAACAATATATCGATAGAACAAGTCATCTTGTTTATTGTACGCGCGGAGCTATCCGGGAAAAATATCTGGATCACGCTGAAGATTTTGTCTCGCAAATGGAAAAGGACGTTAAGGAAAATTTCATCGATGCTTACCGGATCGAATTTCCTGGAAAGTGTCGGCTCGAATTCAAGACTTAGGTACACTTGAAGAAGCTTACGACGCCGTGCTACATATAGACAAAAAATTAAGAAATCGGCGACGATCGCCATCCAGCGAGTCACCCTCCAGGTGGTCTCGTCAAGAACGCTACGTTCAAGATTCTCGGGATCGTGGACGTGAAGTGTCATACCCTCACTCACCGACTAGATATGATCGGGTTAGGGAACGACATACCAGAACATCTGGATATGAAGAGGAACCAGAGAGGCAAGGACGCGCGACGGCCTGGACCTTGCGTCAAAGAAGCCACTCGAGATCCCCTTCTAACTGCTCCGATTCATCGTACGTAGATGATCGGGACAAACAAATTTCAATTCTAAAAAATTCTGATAGAAACCGCAAGCCAAGTTTGTATTGTTGGCATTGTGGTACAAAAGGACATGACGAAAAGTCGTGTTGGAAAAATCCGCGTAATCCACGAAATCGTCGGGACTCGCGAGATTCATCCGTTGAATCCACGAAGTCTTTAAACTACGATCGCGCTCAACGTACAGGCGACACGATGAGCGGAAACGAGGAAGATCGCCGAAGGAAGATCCGGTTCAGCGACGAGAAGAAAGAAGACTCATCAAGGAAGCACCTGCACCACGCATCAGGGTCAAGATTCCGGAATTGGAATCAGGAACGGGAGAATTCTTAATTGACGGTGGAGCAGCAGTCAACCTGGTGGTCATCGATGTTCTTGGAAGAAACGCAGAAATAATTTCAAGAGAAGAAATTGAGTTAACTGGACTCACTACAACGCCGATTCACACCCTGGGAACTACAATTTTGCATATTCATGGATCTCCAGCATTTTTCTATGTGGTGAGAAATCTTGCAATAGATGCAGATGGACTCATAGGAAGCCCATTTTTAAAACAAGAGGAAGCTGAGATTTCGTATTACCATGGAACTTTAGTACTGAAGAATAAACCGATTCGACCTTTACGTTTTACTAACTATCAAGATCTACCCCAACAAATTAAAGAACAGCAGGCAGTTAGCAAATACTGTATTGAACCTAGGACATCACGACAGATTACAGTAAC
Organism: Nomada flava; assembly: GCA_951802745.1. NCBI lineage: Eukaryota > Metazoa > Arthropoda > Insecta > Hymenoptera > Apidae > Nomada > Nomada flava. The sequence continues at coordinate 2,716,566 of CATOQN010000058.1, read as the reverse complement.
AATAGCAAACCCGAAGATTAAAGAAGGATATTTACCGCGTATCAAGACCCACGAACAACTCTACATTGGGGAAGCAGTCGTAACAAACAACGATGGAAGGTGCCACGTTATGGCAATAAACACCAGCGATGAAGCGCTTGACGTGGAGATAGAACCTCAAACATTGGAACCCTATGATATTTTGAATACATCGGACGAAGATTCTTACCCAGATGTGGAACACCCCTCAAACTTCAAGATTAAGCAAAATAGAACACATGGAATTTTGGAAACCCTGAATTTAAAGCATTTAAACAAAGAGGAACAGGACTTCGTTACAGATTTAGTAAAAGAATTTCCTGACCGATTTTATCTTCCTGGAGACAAACTCGGGAAGGCTCGCGATTTTAAACATTCAATACACACAACTAATGATATTCCAATTAATACAAGACAATATCGTTATCCACCTATACATCAAAACGAAATTAAAAAGCAAATTAACGCTTTATTATCAGAAGGTATAATCAGTCCTTCTAAATCTCCATTCAATTCACCTTTATGGATTGTTCCAAAGAAAGCAGACGCACAGGGTAATAAACGCTGGCGTTTAGTAATAGATTTTCGCGCGCTCAATGAAAAAACAATTTCTGACAAATACCCATTACCGCAAATCACGGAAATATTAGATCGATTAGGAGGAGCTAAATACTTTTCAGTTTTCGATCTTGCAAGTGGTTTTCATCAGATAGAAATGGATCCGAAAGATAAACCGAAAACTGCATTTACAACCCCGAATGGACATTACGAATTTTCTCGAATGCCTTTCGGATTAAAGAACGCACCACCTACTTTTCAACGTCTTATGGATCAAGTACTCACTGGACTTCAAGGGACCGATCTTTTTGTTTACCTGGACGACATAGTAGTATTCGCTTCATCGCTTCAAGAACATAATATCAAAGTTAAAAAATTATTAAATCGCCTTAAAGAACATGGATTAACCCTCCAAACCAATAAATGTGAATTCCTACGGAAGGAAGTTGCATATTTAGGACATATTATTTCAAAAGATGGAGTCAGACCTGATCCTAGAAAATTAAAAGCCGTTCAAGATTTTCCTACACCAACTACGCAGAAGAATATTCAACAATTCTTAGGACTTGTAGGATATTACCGAAGATTCGTACCTAATTTCACTTCGAAAGCAAAGCCTCTAATTAACTTATTAGGGAAAGGCATCAAGTTCAAGTGGACAGAAGAACAAGATCAAAGTTTCAAACAATTACGCAGTGAATTGTGTCAACAACCAATTTTACAGTATCCGGATTTCGATAAACCGTTCATTGTTACAACAGATGCATCCGAATATGCTATCGGGGCCGTACTCAGTCAGGGAGAGATAGGAAACGACCTGCCGATTGCCTACGCGTCTCGTAGTCTAAATAAACCCGAGAGGAATTATTCAGCTACGGAAAAGGAGTGTTTGGCTATGGTTTACGCCGTAAGATACTTTAGGCCCTACATCTATGGAACCAAATTCACCCTCATCACAGATCATAGGCCGCTTGTTTGGTTACATTCTGTTAAGGACCCGACTTCCAGACTCATGAAGTGGAAACTCAGACTTTTGGAGTACGAGTACCAGGTTGTCCATAAATCTGGAAAGACAAACAAAAACGCAGACGCTCTGTCGCGTAATCCTACTTCAGTCTGTTTACCACTTACTCCACGGGAATGCAAGGATACGGACTTCAAAATCCAGATACCAAAAGTAGAAGCTAATACTGATTCAATTGGACACCGCGTCCGGCAATTACGTCGAGATAGAGAAATCCGACCCAAGTACCGGGACAGTAGCAGCTCGGATGAAACAGAACAGGCCGCATATGGAAAGGTTCAACATTCGCCCATTATACATAAAAATCGATCTTTTCCCAGCTTATCTCATGAGGTAACAATGCCAGATGAGCGCCAGGAAACCATAAACAGTTTTTCACCAGCAGCAAATTCTACACAGATTTTTCCTTTAGACAAGGATCAGACCATTTTCAACGATTTAATATCCTTTGAGGAACCGCTTGAAAATACTGTAATAGAAAATACAAGAAATATTCGTCAAGATTTAATTGGTACACCGCAAGCATCATCACGAATTACGGACGAAGTTTTACAACCAGCAATTGCCCAGCTACCTGCAGGGACCATAACCGGAGCAAGTGCAGGACAGCTACCTGACAGCAGGTCAACTCGACGTGAGGCCTTCGACCACACGCTTGACCCTTACCCATTCTTTACTACTGATTTTGAAGATTCAACTGATGGGGACGACTTGCCAGAAGCTTTACCAAAAGAAACACACAGGATTACTACCACTTCAAACACTCTCACAGCCGAAGAAGGACACTGTGTACATTTCATATCTGCCGACTGCAATTTACAAACCGCCGTTGGGAAACTACTGCTGGATACCGAAATAATAAACAAACAAGATCTTCTAGCAAGGCGACCGGAAAAAGGACACGTGGTAACGTTAGATAATGGGACGTACAAATCTTTCAGTATAGTAGTCTCCGATCATTTTTATGATAATATTAAAAGAATAGACATTCTTGGAGGATTGAGAATCCTTAAAGACACCTTAAATCAATATCAGATTAATTCATTCCGAATTTCTGCCACCGGAGATCTTCATAAATTGCCAGTCAACGATTTTTTCAAGCTATTAGAAGAAGTTTTCACTGGAACAGCTCAACAGATTAGTATATGCAATTGTATCGTCACCACACCATCCATAGAAGATAGACAAGAAATAATCCGCGAAGCTCATGATAGTCCAGTCGGAGGACACAAAGGAATAACGAAGACATATAAACGTATCCGATCAAAATTCCATTGGCCGCAAATGCGCAACGAAATTCAAGATTACATCCGGAAATGTCAAAGTTGTCAAGAACAAAAATTAGTTCGAGCAAAAACGCGTCAGCCTATGTTGATTACCGACACACCTATGGGACCATTCGACAAAATTGCCTTAGATACAGTGGGACCTTTACCAATTACACCTAGTGGAAATAGATACATTCTCACTATGCAGGATAATTTAACCAAGTACTGTATGGCTGTAGCAATACCAAATATTCGGGCAGCTACTATAGCAGATGCTTTTGCTAGGCATTTCATCGCAATCTATGGTACACCTCGCGCAATACTGACAGATAAGGGAACAAGTTTTATTGGACATCTTATGACAAATTTATCCGAAATATTTAAAATCAAACAAATTACAACCTCAGGATACAGACCGCAAACCAACGGATCATTGGAACGAAGTCACATCGTACTCACTGAATACCTCAAGCATTACATGGATAATTACGAAGATTGGGACCTACTAATACCGTTCGCAATGTTCTCTTACAATACATCCGTTCATGAAGCAACGAATTTCACTCCGTATGAGCTAATTTTTGGAAAACCAGCTCGAGAACCAAGTTCTTTTCCAACCGGCGAAAAGTTACAATCGTATGGAGATTACTTAATAGATTTGATAACGCATATGACAAATATCCGCAATTTAGCATCAGATAATTTGAATAAAGCAAAAATCCGTTCGAAAGGTTATTACGATCTTCGTGCAAAACCAGCAACGTTTAACGTAGGCGATCCTGTTTACGTACTCTTGGAACCACGTATTAATAAATTCGATCCACATTACATTGGACCGTACGAGATAGTAGACGTTACGGACCTGAACAACGTAGTATTACAGAAAAATAATAAGCTAATTACAAAACATCAGGATAAATTAAAGCACGCTTATTCTCCATCCTCAGCTTGAAAATCAAATATGATTTTCGTGTATTTGTTCCTGTTACCACTTGCCGTCCTTAGTGATGGTTCAATCACAACGCCGATCGGAGAAAACATTGGACTTTTTTACGAAAAATTAACTGACATAAAGACTTTTCAATCACAATGGCGTTTGGTCACATCTTTGGATGTAAGCAGATACATCAGACATGCTCCTGATGTGGAACGTCATATCCTGGAAATGAACCAGCTTTGTAATCGACATAATTTAACCAAATGCCTCAGTAAGGAACTGGGACCTCGACTAATCAAGAAAAGAGAAAACACCGTTCGCTATAGCAATTTAATTCGCTCTGCAATAGGCGATACTTCATATTTCGACACCCCGTCCCCAAGACGCAGCGTACCTTTCGGTTTTATCGGTACTCTCAGTAAAGTATTATTTGGAACCTTGTCACAGGAAGACGCAGATTTTTATTACCAAGAACTAAATAAAGTTTATGCAGACCAACGTGAGATTACAGAATTAATAGCAAATCAGACACATGTAATAAAAGGGGAATTCTCAAACACACACGCAAGATTAGTAAACTTAACTAAAGCCACATCCCAAATGACCAGGATGATGTCCAAGCATTCCGACGCACTGCAAGAGACTAAAGGGAATTTAAATAGATTACTTCTTGAAACAATAATTAAGGATTCCGTATTCGAAATTGAGAGAGGATTAGATGATTACAGCACCAATCTACTATTGCTGATAGACGCAATACTATTGGCAAAACAAGGAATCCTACACCCCACTATACTTTCACCGGAACAATTATTGAAATCTGCTCAAAAAATAAAACAGACAGTGCCATTTGAATTTCCCTTAACACCAGAAGAACTACTTACGGAACAAATTGAAAAAGTAACAACATTAAATGTCATATTTATGAAAGGGAGGATACTCTTCGAACTCACCATACCACTTCTTGAACAAAAAGCTTACAGCTTGTACAAAATATATCCTTGCCCATCTATACACAAGCTTGGCACAAAAGAAGTAATTTCATACATCCAGCCGCAGATACAGTTTATTGCAGTATCTTCCGATGAGCAACAATTTTTTACACCGACTGAGGAATATTTGAGGACTTGCCGTTTCCATCACAATAAATTCTTGGGACCAGCCACCTTACCGTTGTATCAAGCGGATCGACAGTCAACGTGTGAATCTATCTTATTACTGAATCCTACTCTAATAAATTGGAACACTTGTGAAATTAAGGTAACCAAATTTGTAAAACCATACTGGCAGACGTTAAGCGCACCAGCTACCTGGCTATACTTCATGCCAAAAGGAAAAAAGGCACAAATCTATTGCAGTAGTGAAAAACCAGTAACCCGGAACATTTCTGCTATTGGTATTTTCAAATTGGAACCTGGATGTCAAGCAACAATAGACTCAGTACAATTGAAATCATTAGGAACTATTGGCACAACACAAAATGTTGAATATTATCCCTCTGAACCTTATAACTTGTCAATAATTGTACCAGAAATCGTGGAACGTCACTTTGAAGCGCTGGAAGTGAACGAACAAATCACCGCACGTTGGGACGACCTCCCAGCGGCTTCATCACTCACCGAAATAGAACATCGTGCAAGAATTTTAGCAACTCATCAAGCGTCTTTCCAAAATTTAAAAATCACAACTTCCTCTTCTATTGGAATCGTAATGCTAATAGTGGTCATGTTAACTATATTATTGGCCAGAAAAAATAAGACATTTCAAAATTGTTCAAGAAAGGAACATCCCAAAGAGAGCACGGAATTAACAATAAATATTCCAGGCGCATCAAATTCGTCAAACGAAATAAAAAATCTGAAACCAAGCGCCACTATCTTTTAGCGGAACGAAGATTTCGTACGGCAACCCCCTCCAAGAACGACCATAATTGCGGAGTGGGGGCGAAATAAGGGTTTTGTCCTATAAAAGCAGAAGCTCGGGACCCTTAGCATAGCACAAGTTGCACTAATGTCCGGAAGCATCACGACACAGACGACACCAGAAGAGGGTACGAGGACCATTGCCACGCAAACAGGACACCACGGAACTTGGGAAATCCAATCGCGAGTGGGAGCTGTTATTGGCACGGGCCCCTATAAACCAGCTACAGCAGGGCCAGTTGTAAAAGGTCGCGGTTGTTCAACATCAACGCCGAAGGTTCGTGCAGTTAAAACTCAGACGATTTGGAGGCAACCTGCGAAACGCATCCCGGATTGGTTTGTCCTACGGGAAGTGACGGACGACAATATCTTAAATTGGACACCAGGAGAAGGACACATCAAGAAACGAAAATGAGGTCGATCGAGATGTGCGACCTGGGTTCGTCTGCGCGCTGCAGGGTCGTCCATGTGGAGGGCTTGACAACCTTCTGGATTGCCAAGGAAGAATATGATGACGCTGCCAGGACCATTTATAAAAGGCTTAACGCCTTTATGACGGCCAGACAGCACCTGTGCCTGCCAATAGAAGATAGCATCGGCCCGGGACGATTGGTAGCCGTCCAGGATTCGGAGGAGATGTGGCTTCGTGGGGAAGTGAAACAAATAAGGGGTTCCACCTGTGTCATTCTCCTCGGCGACCACGGTATGACAATGGATTGTCATATATCCGAAATAAGATCATTGCCGCCCCGGTTCCATGCTTTACCGTGGCAAGCCATGCGGGTCCAACTGCGTGGAGTTCAACCATGTACCTGCCCACAACAGCATTCAGACCAAGTGGCAGAAATGGTAGTGAACAGAAGGAGGGGATTCATCATGGACCCCAATCGAACACCGGGTGGAATTACCGCCGAGCTGTTTCTGGACCGTTTGCCCGGACAGCCACCACTCAACGTCAAGGCTCATTGGTTGGAGTTGGGATTCGTCGTCCCAAAGGACAACTAGATCAGCGGATCTGCGACTAATTAGTGATAAGTACACACACACACTCACTACACCCGACAAATTTCATACACCGTTCTTTTAACGTGGAATTTTTGGGCATTTTTCCTTCTTTCTTGCGAAAGCATCACGCGAATCGCGATGTTTCATCTTGGGGGGGAGATGTTACGTATGAAGAATACTTTCTATACGTCGCTCTCAACGCGTTTTCGAGCTCGCATCTGTGAAGGGAAAACGCCCTAAAATTCTTCCGTTTAATGTAAACAAATAAAGGGGACCTTAGTACAAGCACGGTCAGCTGCATCATGACCCAAGACGGGCGTGGCCCGACGACGACTCCTATATTTCCTTATATGGAAAGTTCCAGTGCATCCCCGTGCATTTTGGGACTATATAAACCCTTTGGTTTCTACCCTCAGGGGTTCAGAGTAACATAGTCACGCGTAGAGTCACGTCGTGTCACGCTTGTATAGAATCAGTTATATCCAGTGAGATTGGGCTTAGCGCACCTCTCGAATCACAGATTAACCCGTTAGAATCCGCTTGTCCGGTTGAAGTTCTTTCGGCATATTCTAATAGCGGCTCTCAGTCCCCGCATCGCCAGTGCGTCAACACCGTGCAAATACTTAGGTAACTTACACACTTTATATATTAATTCATCGCGACAGTAACATTTGTATTTATACTGAAAACTCAGAATACAACTTTATACGTTCACTTATAAATCGAGTAGATTCGTTAAACCTATCTTTACCCCGCAATCCTTGCATATTGGTAACAACGTTCCCACCGATACAACTTTACCGCTCGAGTTGTATCAAATAATAATTTAGAGTTACGAGGCAACTAACATTCCCTGCGACTATCTGATCTCATATCAGGTTTGTTCGCACATCTTTATCCAAACAAACAATCTACATATTCCAACCTAGTGGCTCCCCGATTTCGCATCGGGTTCGTCCACGAAACCTAACCCTTCCTACGGCTCCCTGATTTCGCATCAGGTTCGTCCGTGTCCTACGGCTCCCCGATTTCGCATCGGGTTCGTCCGTACGTCTACCAACCTCCGAACAGCTCCCTGGTCAAGCGCCAGGTTCGTCTGTGAATAAACCAACCTCCTAGCAGCTCCCCGATTTCGCATCGGGTTCGTCTGTGAACTTCTTCCTAGTGGCTCCCCGATTTCGCATCGGGTTCGTCCACGACGTTTCACCCTCCTGCGGCTCCCCGATTTCGCATCGGGTTCGTCCGCGCTTGTTCCCCCTCCTAGAGGCTCCCCGGTTTCGCACCGGGTTCGTCCTCGCTCTCAATAATCCTAGCGGCTCCCTGGTTTCGCATCAGGTTCGTCCGCGCACCTTAACTAACAAATTGATAACCATATTCCTGGGTAATATACCCCTCGCCGGCCTCTCGTGCTGCCACACAGCCCGGCTCGTAACAATTGCGACGCCTGGGATCTGAATCTTTAGCTGTTGTCGATGCAGTTCGATTGGACATGTCGAATATCGCATTTTCCATGCTATACGGGTGTATTTTTGATAATAAGGACTATTGCGTCGCCTGGGAACTGAATCTTTAGCTGTTGTCGAAGCAGATCAATTGGAAATGTCGAATATCGCGTTTTCCAAGTTGTACGAGTGAATTTTCAATAAGCACTATTGCGACGCCTGGGAACTGAATCTTTAGCTGTTGTCGATGCAGATCGATTGGAAATGTCGAATATCGCATTTGCCATGCTATACGGGTGTATTTTAGATAATAAAGACTATTGCGACGCCTGGGAACTGAATCTTTAGCTGTTGTCGATGCAGATCGATTGGAAATGTCGAATATCGCATTTTCCATGCTATACGGGTGTATTTTTGATAATTAGGACTATTGCGTCGCCTGGGAACTGAATCTTAAGCTGTTGTCGATGCAGATCGATTGGAAATGTCGAATATCGCGTTTTCCAAGCTCAACGAGTGAATTTTCAATAAGAAGGGCTATTGCGACACCTGGGAACTGAATCTTTAGCTGTTGTCGATGCAGATCGATTGGGAATGTCGAATATCGCGTTTTCCAAGTTGTACGAGTGAATTTTCAATAAGCACTATTGCGACGCCTGGGAACTGAATCTTTAGCTGTTGTCGATGCAGATCGATTGGAAATGTCGAATATCGCATTTGCCATGCTATACGGGTGTATTTTAGATAATAAAGACTATTGCGACGCCTGGGAACTGAATCTTTAGCTGTTGTCGATGCAGATCGATTGGAAATGTCGAATATCGCATTTTCCATGCTATACGGGTGTATTTTTGATAGTAAAGACTATTGCGACGCCTGGGAACTGAATCTTTAGCTGTTGCCGATGCAGATCGATTGGAAATGTCGAATATCGCATTTTCCATGCTATGCGGGTGTATTTTTGATAATAAGGACTATTGCGACGCCTGAGAACAGAATCTTTAGCTGTTGTCGATGCAGATCGATTGGAAATTTCGAATATCGCGTTTTCCAAGCTCTATGAGTGAATTTTCAATAAGAACTATTGCGACGCCTGGGAACTGCATCTTTGGCTGTTGTCGATGCAGATCGATTGGAAATGTCGAATATCGCGTTTTTCAAGCACTACGAGTGAATTTTCCATAAGGACTATTGCGACGCCTGGGAACTGAATCTGTAGCTGTTGTCGATGCGGGTCGATTGGAGATGTCGAATATCGAGGTTTCCAAGCTGATCGAGCGAATTATCAATAAGAAGGACTATTGCGACGCCTGGGATCTGAATCTTTAGCTGTTGTCGATGCAGATCGATTGGAAATCTCGAATATCGCATTTGCCATGCTATACGGGTGTATTTTAGATAATAAAGACTATTGCGACGCCTGGGAACTGAATCTTTAGCTGTTGTCGATGCAGATCGATTGGAAATGTCGAATATCGCATTTTCCATGCTATACGGGTGTATTTTTGATAATAAAGACTATTGCGACGCCTGAGAACAGAATCTTTAGCTGTTGTCGATGCAGATCGATTGGAAATTTCGAATATCGCGTTTTCCAAGCTCTATGAGTGAATTTTCAATAAGGACTATGGCGACGCCTGGGAACTGCATCTTTGGCTGTTGTCGATGCAGATCGATTGGAAATGTCGAATATCGCGTTTTTCAAGCACTACGAGTGAATTTTCCATAAGGACTATTGCGACGCCTGGGAACTAAATCTGTAGCTGTTGTCGATGCAGGTCGATTGGAGATGTCGAATATCGAGGTTTCCAAGCTGATCGAGCGAATTTTCAATAAGAAGGACTATTGCGACGCCTGGGATCTGAATCTTTAGCTGTTGTCGATGCAGATCGATTGCAAATGTCGAATATCGCATTTGCCATGCTATACGGGTGTATTTAAGATAATAAAGACTATTGCGACGCCTGGGAACTGAATCTTTAGCTGTTGTCGATGCAGATCGATTGGAAATGTCGAATATCGCATTTTCCATGCTATACGGGTGTATTTTGGATAATAAAGACTATTGCGACGCCTGGGAACTGAAACTTTAGCTGTTGTCGATGCAGGTCGATTGGAAATGTCGAATATCGTGTTTTCCAAGCTCTATGAGTGAATGTTCAATAAGGACTATTGCGACCCTGGGAACTGATTCTTCAGCTGTTGTCGATGCAGATCGATGGAAATGTCGAATATCGCATTTTCCATGCTATACGGGTGTATTTTTGATAATAAGGACTATTGCGACGCCTGGGAACTGAATCTTTAGCTGTTGTCGATGCAGGTCGATTGGAGGTGTCGAATATGGAGGTTTCCAAGCTCAACGAGTGAATTTTCAATAAGAAGTGCTATTGCGACGCCTGGGAACTGAATCTCTAGCTGTTGTCGATGCAGATCGATTGGAAATGTCGAATATCGCATTTTCCATGCTATACGGGTGTATTTTTGATAATAAAGACTATTGCGACGCCTGAGAACAAAATCTTTAGCTGTTGTCGATGCAGATCGATTGGAAATTTCGAATATCGCGTTTTCCAAGCTCTATGAGTGAATTTTCAATAAGGACTATTGCGACGCCTGGGAACTGCATCTTTGGCTGTTGTCGATGCAGATCGATTGGAAATGTCGAATATCGCGTTTTTCAAGCACTACGAGTGAATTTTCCATAAGCACTATTGCGACGCCTGGGAACTGAATCTGTAGCTGTTGTCGATGCAGGTCGATTGGAGATGTCGAATATCGAGGTTTCCAAGCTGATCGAGCGAATTTTCAATAAGAAGGACTATTGCGACGCCTGGGATCTGAATCTTTAGCTGTTGTCGATGCAGATCGATTGGACATGTCGAATATCGCATTTTCCATGCTATACGGGTGTATTTTTGATAATAAGGACTATTGCGTCGCCTGGGAACTGAATCTTTAGCTGTTGTCGAAGCAGATCAATTGGAAATGTCGAATATCGCGTTTTCCAAGTTATACGAGTGAATTTTCAATAAGCACTATTGCGACGCCTGGGAACTGAATCTTTAGCTGTTGTCGATGCAGATCGATTGGAAATGTCGAATATCGCATTTGCCATGCTATACGGGTGTATTTTAGATAATAAAGACTATTGCGACGCCTGGGAACTGAATCTTTAGCTGTTGTCGATGCAGATCGATTGGAAATGTCGAATATCGCATTTTCCATGCTATACGGGTGTATTTTTGATAATAAAGACTATTGCGACGCCTGGGAACTGAAACTTTAGCTGTTGTCGATGCAGGTCGATTGGAAATGTCGAATATCGCGTTTTCCAAGCTCTATGAGTGAATGTTCAATAAGCACTATTGCGACGCCTCGGAACTGAATCTTTAGCTGTTGTTGATGCAGATCGATTGGAAATGTCGAATATCGCGTTTTCCAAGCTCTATGAGTGAATGTTCAATAAGGACTATTGCGACCCTGGGAACTGATTCTTCAGCTGTTGTCGATGCAGATCGATGGAAATGTCGAAAATCGCCTTTTCCATGCTATACGGGTGTATTTTTGATAATAAAGACTATTGCGACGCCTGAGAACAGAATCTTTAGCTGTTGTCGATGCAGATCGATTGGAAATTTCGAATATCGCGTTTTCCAAGCTGTACGAGTGAATTTTCAATAATCACTATTGCGACGCCTGGGAACTGAATCTTTAGCTGTTGTTGATGCAAATGGATTGGAAATGTCGAATATCGCGTTTTCCAAGCTCTATGAGTGAATTTTCAATAAGGACTATTGCGATGCCTGGGAACTGCATCTTTGGCTGTTGTCGATGCAGATCGATTGGAAATGTCGAATATCGAGGTTTAAAGCTGAACGAGCGAATTTTCAATAAGAAGGACTATTGCGACGCCTGGGAACTGAATCTTTAGCTGTTGTCGATGCAGATCGATTGGAAATGTCGAATATTGCATTTTCCATGCTATACGGGTGTATTTTTGATAATTAGGACTATTGCGTCGCCTGGGAACTGAATCTTAAGCTGTTGTCGATGCAGATCGATTGGAAATGTCGAATATCGCGTTTTCCAAGCTCAACGAGTGAATTTTCAATAAGAAGTGCTATTGCGACACCTGGGAACTGAATCTTTAGCTGTTGTCGATGCAGATCGATTGGAAATGTCGAATATCGCATTTTCCATGCTATACGGGTGTATTTTTGATAATAAGGACTATTGCGTCGCCTGGGAACTGAATCTTTAGCTGTTGTCGAAGCAGATCGATTGGAAATGTCGAATATCATGTTTTCCAAGTTGTACGAGTGAATTTTCAATAAGCACTATTGCGACGCCTGGGAACTGAATCTTTAGCTGTTGTCGATGCAGATCGATTGGAAATGTCGAATATCGCATTTGCCATGCTATACGGGTGTATTTTAGATAATAAAGACTATTGCGACGCCTGGGAACTGAATCTTTAGCTGTTGTCGATGCAGATCGATTGGAAATGTCGAATATCGCATTTTCCATGCTATACGGGTGTATTTTTGATAATAAAGACTATTGCGACGCCTGAGAACAGAATCTTTAGCTGTTGTCGATGCAGATCGATTGGAAATTTCGAATATCGCGTTTTCCAAGCTCTATGAGTGAATTTTCAATAAGGACTATGGCGACGCCTGGGAACTGCATCTTTGGCTGTTGTCGATGCAGATCGATTGGAAATGTCGAATATCGCGTTTTTCAAGCACTACGAGTGAATTTTCCATAAGGACTATTGCGACGCCTGGGAACTGAATCTGTAGCTGTTGTCGATGCAGGTCGATTGGAGATGTCGAATATCGAGGTTTCCAAGCTGATCGAGCGAATTTTCAATAAGAAGGACTATTGCGACGCCTGGGATCTGAATCTTTAGCTGTTGTCGATGCAGATCGATTGGAAATGTCGAATATCGCATTTTCCATGCTATACGGGTGTATTTTTGATAATAAAGACTATTGCGACGCCTGAGAACAGAATCTTTAGCTGTTGTCGATGCAGATCGATTGGAAATGTCGAATATCGCGTTTTTCAAGCACTACGAGTGAATTTTCCATAAGGACTATTGCGACGCCTGGGAACTGAATCTGTAGCTGTTGTCGATGCAGGTCGATTGGAGATGTCGAATATCGAGGTTTCCAAGCTGATCGAGCGAATTTTCAATAAGAAGGACTATTGCGACGCCTGGGATCTGAATCTTTAGCTGTTGTCGATGCAGATCGATTGGAAATGTCGAATATCGCATTTGCCATGCTATACGGGTGTATTTTAGATAATAAAGACTATTGCGACGCCTGGGAACTGAATCTTTAGCTGTTGTCGATGCAGATCGATTGGAAATGTCGAATATCGCATTTTCCATGCTATACGGGTGTATTTTTGATAATAAAGACTATTGCGACGCCTGGGAACTGAAACTTTAGCTGTTGTCGATGCAGGTCGATTGGAAATGTCGAATATCGCGTTTTCCAAGCTCTATGAGTGAATGTTCAATAAGGACTATTGCGACCCTGGGAACTGATTCTTCAGCTGTTGTCGATGCAGATCGATGGAAATGTCGAATATCGCATTTTCCATGCTATACGGGTGTATTTTTGATAATAAGGACTATTGCGACGCCTGGGAACTGAATCTTTAGCTGTTGTCGATGCAGGTCGATTGGAGGTGTCGAATATGGAGGTTTCCAAGCTCAACGAGTGAATTTTCAATAAGAAGTGCTATTGCGACGCCTGGGAACTGAATCTCTAGCTGTTGTCGATGCAGATCGATTGGAAATGTCGAATATCGCATTTTCCATGCTATACGGGTGTATTTTTGATAATAAAGACTATTGCGACGCCTGAGAACAAAATCTTTAGCTGTTGTCGATGCAGATCGATTGGAAATTTCGAATATCGCGTTTTCCAAGCTCTATGAGTGAATTTTCAATAAGGACTATTGCGACGCCTGGGAACTGCATCTTTGGCTGTTGTCGATGCAGATCGATTGGAAATGTCGAATATCGCGTTCTTCAAGCACTACGAGTGAATTTTCCATAAGGACTATTGCGACGCCTGGGAACTGAATCTGTAGCTGTTGTCGATGCAGGTCGATTGGAGATGTCGAATATCGAGGTTTCCAAGCTGATCGAGCGAATTTTCAATAAGAAGGACTATTGCGACGCCTGGGATCTGAATCTTTAGCTGTTGTCGATGCAGATCGATTGGACATGTCGAATATCGCATTTTCCATGCTATACGGGTGTATTTTTGATAATAAGGACTATTGCGTCGCCTGGGAACTGAATCTTTAGCTGTTGTCGAAGCAGATCAATTGGAAATGTCGAATATCGCGTTTTCCAAGTTGTACGAGTGAATTTTCAATAAGCACTATTAAGACGCCTGGGAACTGAATCTTTAGCTGTTGTCGATGCAGATCGATTGGAAATGTCGAATATCGCATTTGCCATGCTATACGGGTGTATTTTAGATAATAAAGACTATTGCGACGCCTGGGAACTGAATCTTTAGCTGTTGTCGATGCAGATCGATTGGAAATGTCGAATATCGCATTTTCCATGCTATACGGGTGTATTTTTGAAAATAAAGACTATTGCGACGCCTGGGAACTGAAACTTTAGCTGTTGTCGATGCAGGTCGATTGGAAATGTCGAATATCGCGTTTTCCAAGCTCTATGAGTGAATGTTCAATAAGCACTATTGCGACGCCTCGGAACTGAATCTTTAGCTGTTGTTGATGCAGATCGATTGGAAATGTCGAATATCGCGTTTTCCAAGCTCTATGAGTGAATGTTCAATAAGGACTATTGCGACCCTGGGAACTGATTCTTCAGCTGTTGTCGATGCAGATCGATGGAAATGTCGAATATCGCCTTTTCCATGCTATACGGGTGTATTTTTGATAATAAAGACTATTGCGACGCCTGAGAACAGAATCTTTAGCTGTTGTCGATGCAGATCGATTGGAAATTTCGAATATCGCGTTTTCCAAGCTGTACGAGTGAATTTTCAATAATCACTATTGCGACGCCTGGGAACTGAATCTTTAGCTGTTGTTGATGCAGATGGATTGGAAATGTCGAATATCGCGTTTTCCAAGCTCTATGAGTGAATTTTCAATAAGGACTATTGCGACGCCTGGGAACTGCATCTTTGGCTGTTGTCGATGCAGATCGATTGGAAATGTCGAATATCGACGTTTAAAGCTGAACGAGCGAATTTTCAATAAGAAGGACAATTGCGACGCCTGGGAACTGAATCTTTAGCTGTTGTCGATGCAGATCGATTGGAAATGTCGAATATCGCATTTTCCATGCTATACGGGTGTATTTTTGATAATAAAGACTATTGCGACGCCTGGGAACTGAAACTTTAGCTGTTGTCGATGCAGGTCCATTGGAAATGTCGAATATCGCGTTTTCCAAGCTCTATGAGTGAATGTTCAATAAGGACTATTGCGACCCTGGGAACTGATTCTTCAGCTGTTGTCGATGCAGATCGATGGAAATGTCGAATATCGCATTTTCCATGCTATACGGGTGTATTTTTGATAATAAAGACTATTGCGACGCCTGAGAACAAAATCTTTAGCTGTTGTCGATGCAGATCGATTGGAAATTTCGAATATCGCGTTTTCCAAGCTCTATGAGTGAATTTTCAATAAGGACTATTGCGACGCCTGGGAACTGCATCTTTGGCTGTTGTCGATGCAGATCGATTGGAAATGTCGAATATCGCGTTCTTCAAGCACTACGAGTGAATTTTCCATAAGGACTATTGCGACGCCTGGGAACTGAATCTGTAGCTGTTGTCGATGCAGGTCGATTGGAGATGTCGAATATCGAGGTTTCCAAGCTGATCGAGCGAATTTTCAATAAGAAGGACTATTGCGACGCCTGGGATCTGAATCTTTAGCTGTTGTCGATGCAGATCGATTGGACATGTCGAATATCGCATTTTTCATGCTATACGGGTGTATTTTTGATAATAAGGACTATTGCGTCGCCTGGGAACTGAATCTTTAGCTGTTGTCGAAGCAGATCAATTGGAAATGTCGAATATCGCGTTTTCCAAGTTGTACGAGTGAATTTTCAATAAGCACTATTGCGACGCCTGGGAACTGAATCTTTAGCTGTTGTCGATGCAGATCGATTGGAAATGTCGAATATCGCATTTGCCATGCTATACGGGTGTATTTTAGATAATAAAGACTATTGCGACGCCTGGGAACTGAATCTTTAGCTGTTGTCGATGCAGATCGATTGGAAATGTCGAATATCGCATTTTCCATGCTATACGGGTGTATTTTTGAAAATAAAGACTATTGCGACGCCTGGGAACTGAAACTTTAGCTGTTGTCGATGCAGGTCGATTGGAAATGTCGAATATCGCGTTTTCCAAGCTCTATGAGTGAATGTTCAATAAGCACTATTGCGACGCCTCGGAACTGAATCTTTAGCTGTTGTTGATGCAGATCGATTGGAAATGTCGAATATCGCGTTTTCCAAGCTCTATGAGTGAATGTTCAATAAGGACTATTGCGACCCTGGGAACTGATTCTTCAGCTGTTGTCGATGCCGATCGATGGAAATGTCGAATATCGCCTTTTCCATGCTATACGGGTGTATTTTTGATAATAAAGACTATTGCGACGCCTGAGAACAGAATCTTTAGCTGTTGTCGATGCAGATCGATTGGAAATTTCGAATATCGCGTTTTCCAAGCTGTACGAGTGAATTTTCAATAATCACTATTGCGACGCCTGGGAACTGAATCTTTAGCTGTTGTTGATGCAGATGGATTGGAAATGTCGAATATCGCGTTTTCCAAGCTCTATGAGTGAATTTTCAATAAGGACTATTGCGACGCCTGGGAACTGCATCTTTGGCTGTTGTCGATGCAGATCGATTGGAAATGTCGAATATCGAGGTTTAAAGCTGAACGAGCGAATTTTCAATAAGAAGGACTATTGCGACGCCTGGGAACTGAATCTGTAGCTGTTGTCGATGCAGGTCGATTGGAGATGTCGAATATCGAGGTTTCCAAGCTGATCGAGCGAATTTTCAATAAGAAGGACTATTGCGACGCCTGGGATCTGAATCTTTAGCTGTTGTCGATGCAGATCGATTGGAAATGTCGAATATCGCATTTGCCATGCTATACGGGTGTATTTTAGATAATAAAGACTATTGCGACGCCTGGGAACTGAATCTTTAGCTGTTGTCGATGCAGATCGATTGGAAATGTCGAATATCGCATTTTCCATGCTATACGGGTGTATTTTTGATAATAAAGACTATTGCGACGCCTGGGAACTGAAACTTTAGCTGTTGTCGATGCAGGTCGATTGGAAATGTCGAATATCGCGTTTTCCAAGCTCTATGAGTGAATGTTCAATAAGGACTATTGCGACCCTGGGAACTGATTCTTCAGCTGTTGTCGATGCAGATCGATGGAAATGTCGAATATCGCATTTTCCATGCTATACGGGTGTATTTTTGATAATAAGGACTATTGCGACGCCTGGGAACTGAATCTTTAGCTGTTGTCGATGCAGGTCGATTGGAGGTGTCGAATATGGAGGTTTCCAAGCTCAACGAGTGAATTTTCAATAAGAAGTGCTATTGCGACGCCTGGGAACTGAATCTCTAGCTGTTGTCGATGCAGATCGATTGGAAATGTCGAATATCGCATTTTCCATGCTATACGGGTGTATTTTTGATAATAAAGACTATTGCGACGCCTGAGAACAAAATCTTTAGCTGTTGTCGATGCAGATCGATTGGAAATTTCGAATATCGCGTTTTCCAAGCTCTATGAGTGAATTTTCAATAAGGACTATTGCGACGCCTGGGAACTGCATCTTTGGCTGTTGTCGATGCAGATCGATTGGAAATGTCGAATATCGCGTTCTTCAAGCACTACGAGTGAATTTTCCATAAGGACTATTGCGACGCCTGGGAACTGAATCTGTAGCTGTTGTCGATGCAGGTCGATTGGAGATGTCGAATATCGAGGTTTCCAAGCTGATCGAGCGAATTTTCAATAAGAAGGACTATTGCGACGCCTGGGATCTGAATCTTTAGCTGTTGTCGATGCAGATCGATTGGACATGTCGAATATCGCATTTTCCATGCTATACGGGTGTATTTTTGATAATAAGGACTATTGCGTCGCCTGGGAACTGAATCTTTAGCTGTTGTCGAAGCAGATCAATTGGAAATGTCGAATATCGCGTTTTCCAAGTTGTACGAGTGAATTTTCAATAAGCACTATTAAGACGCCTGGGAACTGAATCTTTAGCTGTTGTCGATGCAGATCGATTGGAAATGTCGAATATCGCATTTGCCATGCTATACGGGTGTATTTTAGATAATAAAGACTATTGCGACGCCTGGGAACTGAATCTTTAGCTGTTGTCGATGCAGATCGATTGGAAATGTCGAATATCGCATTTTCCATGCTATACGGGTGTATTTTTGAAAATAAAGACTATTGCGACGCCTGGGAACTGAAACTTTAGCTGTTGTCGATGCAGGTCGATTGGAAATGTCGAATATCGCGTTTTCCAAGCTCTATGAGTGAATGTTCAATAAGCACTATTGCGACGCCTCGGAACTGAATCTTTAGCTGTTGTTGATGCAGATCGATTGGAAATGTCGAATATCGCGTTTTCCAAGCTCTATGAGTGAATGTTCAATAAGGACTATTGCGACCCTGGGAACTGATTCTTCAGCTGTTGTCGATGCAGATCGATGGAAATGTCGAATATCGCCTTTTCCATGCTATACGGGTGTATTTTTGATAATAAAGACTATTGCGACGCCTGAGAACAGAATCTTTAGCTGTTGTCGATGCAGATCGATTGGAAATTTCGAATATCGCGTTTTCCAAGATGTACGAGTGAATTTTCAATAATCACTATTGCGACGCCTGGGAACTGAATCTTTAGCTGTTGTTGATGCAGATGGATTGGAAATGTCGAATATCGCGTTTTCCAAGCTCTATGAGTGAATTTTCAATAAGGACTATTGCGACGCCTGGGAACTGCATCTTTGGCTGTTGTCGATGCAGATCGATTGGAAATGTCGAATATCGACGTTTAAAGCTGAACGAGCGAATTTTCAATAAGAAGGACAATTGCGACGCCTGGGAACTGAATCTTTAGCTGTTGTCGATGCAGATCGATTGGAAATGTCGAATATCGCATTTTCCATGCTATACGGGTGTATTTTTGATAATAAAGACTATTGCGACGCCTGGGAACTGAAACTTTAGCTGTTGTCGATGCAGGTCCATTGGAAATGTCGAATATCGCGTTTTCCAAGCTCTATGAGTGAATGTTCAATAAGGACTATTGCGACCCTGGGAACTGATTCTTCAGCTGTTGTCGATGCAGATCGATGGAAATGTCGAATATCGCATTTTCCATGCTATACGGGTGTATTTTTGATAATAAAGACTATTGCGACGCCTGAGAACAAAATCTTTAGCTGTTGTCGATGCAGATCGATTGGAAATTTCGAATATCGCGTTTTCCAAGCTCTATGAGTGAATTTTCAATAAGGACTATTGCGACGCCTGGGAACTGCATCTTTGGCTGTTGTCGATGCAGATCGATTGGAAATGTCGAATATCGCGTTCTTCAAGCACTACGAGTGAATTTTCCATAAGGACTATTGCGACGCCTGGGAACTGAATCTGTAGCTGTTGTCGATGCAGGTCGATTGGAGATGTCGAATATCGAGGTTTCCAAGCTGATCGAGCGAATTTTCAATAAGAAGGACTATTGCGACGCCTGGGATCTGAATCTTTAGCTGTTGTCGATGCAGATCGATTGGACATGTCGAATATCGCATTTTTCATGCTATACGGGTGTATTTTTGATAATAAGGACTATTGCGTCGCCTGGGAACTGAATCTTTAGCTGTTGTCGAAGCAGATCAATTGGAAATGTCGAATATCGCGTTTTCCAAGTTGTACGAGTGAATTTTCAATAAGCACTATTGCGACGCCTGGGAACTGAATCTTTAGCTGTTGTCGATGCAGATCGATTGGAAATGTCGAATATCGCATTTGCCATGCTATACGGGTGTATTTTAGATAATAAAGACTATTGCGACGCCTGGGAACTGAATCTTTAGCTGTTGTCGATGCAGATCGATTGGAAATGTCGAATATCGCATTTTCCATGCTATACGGGTGTATTTTTGAAAATAAAGACTATTGCGACGCCTGGGAACTGAAACTTTAGCTGTTGTCGATGCAGGTCGATTGGAAATGTCGAATATCGCGTTTTCCAAGCTCTATGAGTGAATGTTCAATAAGCACTATTGCGACGCCTCGGAACTGAATCTTTAGCTGTTGTTGATGCAGATCGATTGGAAATGTCGAATATCGCGTTTTCCAAGCTCTATGAGTGAATGTTCAATAAGGACTATTGCGACCCTGGGAACTGATTCTTCAGCTGTTGTCGATGCCGATCGATGGAAATGTCGAATATCGCCTTTTCCATGCTATACGGGTGTATTTTTGATAATAAAGACTATTGCGACGCCTGAGAACAGAATCTTTAGCTGTTGTCGATGCAGATCGATTGGAAATTTCGAATATCGCGTTTTCCAAGCTGTACGAGTGAATTTTCAATAATCACTATTGCGACGCCTGGGAACTGAATCTTTAGCTGTTGTTGATGCAGATGGATTGGAAATGTCGAATATCGCGTTTTCCAAGCTCTATGAGTGAATTTTCAATAAGGACTATTGCGACGCCTGGGAACTGCATCTTTGGCTGTTGTCGATGCAGATCGATTGGAGATGTCGAATATCGAGGTTTCCAAGCTGATCGAGCGAATTTTCAATAAGAAGGACTATTGCGACGCCTGGGATCTGAATCTTTAGCTGTTGTCGATGCAGATCGATTGGAAATGTCGAATATCGCATTTGCCATGCTATACGGGTGTATTTTAGATAATAAAGACTATTGCGACGCCTGGGAACTGAATCTTTAGCTGTTGTCGATGCAGATCGATTGGAAAGGTCGAATATCGCATTTTCCATGCTATACGGGTGTATTTTTGATAATAAAGACTATTGCGACGCCTGGGAACTGAAACTTTAGCTGTTGTCGATGCAGGTCGATTGGAAATGTCGAATATCGCGTTTTCCAAGCTCTATGAGTGAATGTTCAATAAGAAGGACAATTGCGACGCCTGGGAACTGAATCTTTAGCTGTTGTCGATGCAGATCGATTGGAAATGTCGAATATCGCATTTTCCATGCTATACGGGTGTATTTTTGATAATAAAGACTATTGCGACGCCTGGGAACTGAAACTTTAGCTGTTGTCGATGCAGGTCCATTGGAAATGTCGAATATCGCGTTTTCCAAGCTCTATGAGTGAATGTTCAATAAGGACTATTGCGACCCTGGGAACTGATTCTTCAGCTGTTGTCGATGCAGATCGATGGAAATGTCGAATATCGCATTTTCCATGCTATACGGGTGTATTTTTGATAATAAAGACTATTGCGACGCCTGAGAACAAAATCTTTAGCTGTTGTCGATGCAGATCGATTGGAAATTTCGAATATCGCGTTTTCCAAGCTCTATGAGTGAATTTTCAATAAGGACTATTGCGACGCCTGGGAACTGCATCTTTGGCTGTTGTCGATGCAGATCGATTGGAAATGTCGAATATCGCGTTCTTCAAGCACTACGAGTGAATTTTCCATAAGGACTATTGCGACGCCTGGGAACTGAATCTGTAGCTGTTGTCGATGCAGGTCGATTGGAGATGTCGAATATCGAGGTTTCCAAGCTGATCGAGCGAATTTTCAATAAGAAGGACTATTGCGACGCCTGGGATCTGAATCTTTAGCTGTTGTCGATGCAGATCGATTGGACATGTCGAATATCGCATTTTTCATGCTATACGGGTGTATTTTTGATAATAAGGACTATTGCGTCGCCTGGGAACTGAATCTTTAGCTGTTGTCGAAGCAGATCAATTGGAAATGTCGAATATCGCGTTTTCCAAGTTGTACGAGTGAATTTTCAATAAGCACTATTGCGACGCCTGGGAACTGAATCTTTAGCTGTTGTCGATGCAGATCGATTGGAAATGTCGAATATCGCATTTTCCATGCTATACGGGTGTATTTTAGATAATAAAGACTATTGCGACGCCTGGGAACTGAATCTTTAGCTGTTGTCGATGCAGATCGATTGGAAATGTCGAATATCGCATTTTCCATGCTATACGGGTGTATTTTTGAAAATAAAGACTATTGCGACGCCTGGGAACTGAAACTTTAGCTGTTGTCGATGCAGGTCGATTGGAAATGTCGAATATCGCGTTTTCCAAGCTCTATGAGTGAATGTTCAATAAGCACTATTGCGACGCCTCGGAACTGAATCTTTAGCTGTTGTTGATGCAGATCGATTGGAAATGTCGAATATCGCGTTTTCCAAGCTCTATGAGTGAATGTTCAATAAGGACTATTGCGACCCTGGGAACTGATTCTTCAGCTGTTGTCGATGCCGATCGATGGAAATGTCGAATATCGCCTTTTCCATGCTATACGGGTGTATTTTTGATAATAAAGACTATTGCGACGCCTGAGAACAGAATCTTTAGCTGTTGTCGATGCAGATCGATTGGAAATTTCGAATATCGCGTTTTCCAAGCTGTACGAGTGAATTTTCAATAATCACTATTGCGACGCCTGGGAACTGAATCTTTAGCTGTTGTTGATGCAGATGGATTGGAAATGTCGAATATCGCGTTTTCCAAGCTCTATGAGTGAATTTTCAATAAGGACTATTGCGACGCCTGGGAACTGCATCTTTGGCTGTTGTCGATGCAGATCGATTGGAAATGTCGAATATCGAGGTTTAAAGCTGAACGAGCGAATTTTCAATAAGAAGGACTATTGCGACGCCTGGGAACTGAATCTTTAGCTGTTGTCGATGCAGATCGATTGGAAATGTCGAATATCGCATTTGCCATGCTATACGGGTGTATTTTAGATAATAAAGACTATTGCGACGCCTGGGAACTGAATCATTAGCTGTTGTCGATGCAGATCGATTGGAAATGTCGAATATCGCATTTTCCATGCTATACGGGTGTATTTTTGATAATTATTATTATTATTATTATTATTTATTCCGTTAATCCACGGGCAAAAAAACCCTTTAGTATACAATTTGGAAAACACACAGAGTAGTAGAATCGTAAAAGATACAGTAATATAAGATAGCAGAGTAATAATACAACATAATACAAAAATATAAAAAAGATATAAAAATGATGCGGTTGTTACGAGCCGGGCTGTGGGGCAGCACGAGAGGCCGGCGAGGGGTATATTACCCAGGAATATGGTTATCAATTTGTTAGTTAAGGTGCGCGGACGAACCTGATGCGAAACCAGGGAGCCGCTAGGATTATTGAGAGCGAGGACGAACCCGGTGCGAAACCGGGGAGCCTCTAGGAGGGGGAACAAGCGCGGACGAACCCGATGCGAAATCGGGGAGCCACTAGGTTGGAATATGTAGATTGTTTGTTTGGATAAAGATGTGCGAACAAACCTGATATGAGATCAGATAGTCGCAGGGAATGTTAGTTGCCTCGTAACTCTAAATTATTATTTGATACAACTCGAGCGGTAAAGTTGTATCGGTGGGAACGTTGTTACCAATATGCAAGGATTGCGGGGTAAAGATAGGTTTAACGAATCTACTCGATTTATAAGTGAACGTATAAAGTTGTATTCTGAGTTTTCAGTATAAATACAAATGTTACTGTCGCGATGAATTAATATATAAAGTGTGTAAGTTACCTAAGTATTTGCACGGTGTTGACGCACTGGCGATGCGGGGACTGAGAGCCGCTATTAGAATATGCCGAAAGAACTTCAACCGGACAAGCGGATTCTAACGGGTTAATCTGTGATTCGAGAGGTGCGCTAAGCCCAATCTCACTGGATATAACTGATTCTATACAAGCGTGACACGACGTGACTCTACGCGTGACTATGTTACTCTGAACCCCTGAGGGTAGAAACCAAAGGGTTTATATAGTCCCAAAATGCACGGGGATGCACTGGAACTTTCCATATAAGGAAATATAGGAGTCGTCGTTGGGCCACGCCCGTCTTGGGTCATGATGCAGCTGACCGTGCTTGTACTAAGGTCCCCTTTATTTGTTTACATTAAACGGAAGAATTTTAGGGCGTTTTCCCTTCACAAATGCGAGCTCGAAAAACGCGTGATGAGAGCGACGCATGGAAAGTATTCTTCATACGTAACACGGTTACAGTAGGTACAAGATAGTTACAGTAGATAGATACGACGACTAGAGTACAAGATTGCGAGGTAGAACAGTGCAAGAAAATTGTAGAAGAGATACAGAAGAAAAATACAATGAACTGTGAAAGACCTATAAATGGAGCAGAAATAAAATGAGAAAGAGAAGAGAAAAGCTAGGTCGAATTACTATTTACAACAGATTGAACGGAGTGCTTAAAAGCTGTATAGGGGGTCCCGAAGAAGTGAAGTGAGTTACAGAAAATGTTCGCGTTGGTGCACAATCGATTTAAACAATTATGTTTGCCGTAAAGAGTTCGGTGAGAATTAATATAGAATAAAGTATGTGTCCTTAGTTGAGTGGAGGGGACGTGGAATTTTAGGTCAGAAAGAATATCTGGGCAGGAGATCATGTGATTAATAACTTTGAAGATGAACAGTAGATCGGCAGTGAGGCGCCGTTGCTGAAGGGTAGATAGCCTGAAGCGAGAGAGATAGGGTTTATAATTGTGGTTGAAAGGGGACATAGGTATTTCGGTAAAACGAGAAACAAGCCTCAGGAATTTGTGTTGGACGCGTTCGAGAGAGTCTATTTGGTTCCTGAAGTAGGGAGACCATATGATTGAGCCATATTCTAGACGAGGTCGAACCAGGGAAGTGTACAATCTGACTAGTGTGGAGGCATTAGAGAAGTGCTTAGAGGTGCGGAAAATAAAGCCTAAGGTGTTAAGGCCGGAGCTGACAATGCTGTTCAGATGAGTCGAGAAAGACAGATCTCTCGTCAAGAAGAGGCCTAGGTCGCGGATGAGGTGGACATCAGTTAAAGAGGAGCCGTCTAAAGTGTAAGGGTGAATAAGCGGTCTTAATTTGCGAGAGAAGCGAATGACATTGCATTTGGACGCGTTGAGACAGAGGTGGTTTACACGACACCATGTCACTAGTCTATCAATGTCAGATTGTAGAAAGAGAGAGTCCACCAAACTGTTTACAGGGCGGAAAAGCTTTAAGTCGTCTGCGTAGAGTAGGAATCTGCTATGGTGGAAGACTTGCGAGATATCATTAATGAATAGAATAAAGAGTATGGGGCCAAGATGGGAACCTTGAGGGACTCCGGATGTAGCCTGGAATTTTTTGGAGAAGGATTGATTGAATTTGACTATCTGAAATCTACCAGTGATATAGCTCGCAAGCCATGCAAGCAGTGTACCGTGAAAGCCAAAAGCGTGAAGTTTGGCTAGTAGGATTGGGTGGCTCACCGAATCAAACGCCTTGCGATAGTCAGTGTACACTGCATCGACTTGCTGACCATTTTCCACGCGGAGAGAAAGATAGTTATGAAAGGATAGGAGGTTTGTGATGGTAGAGCGACCAGGTAAGAAGCCGTGCTGTTCATTAATTATTACGTTTTTGCATAGAGAAGATAGACTGTTAGTTACAAGGTTGTCAAGAATCTTAGGCATTACGTTTTGCTTACTAATCGGTCTGTAGGAGGAGGTACAAGTTTTATCCCCACCTTTAAAGATAGGAGAAACGAGAGAGGTTTTCCACGACGAAGGAAAAGAACCGGACATTAATGATTTATTGAAGAGGATCCAAAGGATATGAGAAAGTAAAAATTTGCAGTTTTTGAAAAAGATGGGGGGAATACCGTCGTTGCCAGGGCCGCTGTTTAAGTCAAGAGAGTCGATCCCCTTGAATACTTCAAGAATACTGATATTAAGAGAAGATGCGTCAACCGAGTCCGTAGAGTTATATGTGTATGGTGAGTTGGTTTCGTGAGAATAAACTGAACTGAAATAATCAGCAAATATATCGGCTATGGCTTGTTCAGTACAGACTGTCCGGTCATTGAAAGACATGGAGAGAGGAAAAGGAGACTCGTTTTTGAGGGATCGGATGAAATTCCAAAATGTTTTGGGGTTATTTCGAAGGGTTGACTCAGACTTGGCGACATAGGTAGCCCAGCAACGACGAGACAGAGTGCAACATTTGGATCTATGACTGGAAAAGACAAGGTAATCAGAGAAAGAGTTAGTAGATTTATAACGGCGATGAGCGGTTTTTTTTTTAGCGAGTAGAGTAATAAGCCTTCGTGAAAACCAAACCGGGTGTGAGGAGGTAGTGATAGGACGGAGTGGCACCCAGGCGTTTATGGCATAGTTTAAGTGGTGGTAAAGGAGATCGACGGCCGAATCAATGGGTAAGGGAGAAAGGAGCCTATCCCAATCGTACTGGGATAGATAACTATTGATCATATTATAATCGGCGGCTCGAAAATTCCTTGTGAAGGAGGAACGACAAAAAAGAGGTGACCTTGAGTGGTTTGGAATAGGGAAAGAGAGGGCAGGATGGTAAGAATCCTCAGACACGAATGACTCTGGGGCGGGAGAAATGGAAAGGCTTGTCACAGTCGAGAAAACCAAATCAAGTTTCGAGTTATGTGAGTTAATGATGTTGTTAAATTGAGAAATATTTAAGTAATTAAAGTACTCACCGACAATGAGGTCGGGTGAAAAGGAATGAGATGATAAAGTGGAATTGGTACGCTCGCTAAAATTAGCTAAATTGTAGTCGCCAGCGATGACAATAGGAGAATTAGGGTAAAGAGCACATACTTCCTCGACCGAAAGGCAATGATGCTCGTAGTGGGAACTCGGAGACGAGGGGGGAATATATACCGCCCCAACAATAACACTGGCCCGATCTAAGTGCACCTCTACGAACAATTGCTCAACAGAGTTAACGGTTACTTCGATAGGGCGACTGAAATAAGAATTTTTTATAGCAATTAATACACCTCCGCCTCTGGCATAAGTACTGGTGCGGTTATTTCTGTCTAATCGGAAAATACTATAATTAAAAAGACCAAGCTCCGAATTCAGTATGCTATGGTGTAGCCAGGTTTCCGTAAGGATAATTACATCGTATACAACAGCAGAGGATGCGAACGCACAGCGTAAATCGCTTAACTTCGAGCGAAGACCGCGAACATTTTGATAATATATTAAAGGGTTACTTGTTAGTTTTTTTGGCGAGGCTGTGGTGATAAAGTTATAATCTGGGGAACACCATTGACATACCGAATTGTTTTGTTAGTTATGCCTGAATCTATGAGTGATTTAAGTTCTGTCCTGAGATTTTGGAGATGGAGGCGCTGCTTCGGCGTTGAGTCCTGGAAGATTTTAGCGGGACCGTTGTAGCGGTTTTTATTTCGGAGAA
Source organism: Nomada flava (assembly GCA_951802745.1). NCBI lineage: Eukaryota > Metazoa > Arthropoda > Insecta > Hymenoptera > Apidae > Nomada > Nomada flava. Next base: position 2,688,828 of record CATOQN010000058.1, on the reverse strand, counting down.
TATTTAGGGCGTCCGTCTTAGTCGCTAAGGTGGCACGAATTAAACGATGACGGCCAGCTTGTTGTTTTTTACCAATTCTGCTGACTGTGACGGTAGAGTAGTCGCCAGGGTAAAGGGCGATGAAAAAATAAATAAAGACTATTGCGACGCCTGAGAACAGAATCTTTAGCTGTTGTCGATGCAGATCGATTGGAAATTTCGAATATCGCGTTTTCCAAGCTCTATGAGTGAATTTTCAATAAGGACTATGGCGACGCCTGGGAACTGCATCTTTGGCTGTTGTCGATGCAGATCGATTGGAAATGTCGAATATCGCGTTTTTCAAGCACTACGAGTGAATTTTCCATAAGGACTATTGCGACGCCTGGGAACTGAATCTGTAGCTGTTGTCGATGCAGGTCGATTGGAGATGTCGAATATCGAGGTTACCAAGCTGATCGAGCGAATTTTCAATAAGAAGGACTATTGCGACGCCTGGGATCTGAATCTTTAGCTGTTGTCGATGCAGATCGATTGGAAATGTCGAATATCGCATTTTCCATGCTATACGGGTGTATTTTTGATAATAAAGACTATTGCGACGCCTGAGAACAGAATCTTTAGCTGTTGTCGATGCAGATCGATTGGAAATGTCGAATATCGCGTTTTTCAAGCACTACGAGTGAATTTTCCATAAGGACTATTGCGACGCCTGGGAACTGAATCTGTAGCTGTTGTCGATGCAGGTCGATTGGAGATGTCGAATATCGAGGTTTCCAAGCTGATCGAGCGAATTTTCAATAAGAAGGACTATTGCGACGCCTGGGATCTGAATCTTTAACTGTTGTCGATGCAGATCGATTGGACATGTCGAATATCGCATTTTCCATGCTATACGGGTGTATTTTTGATAATAAGGACTATTGCGTCGCCTGGGAACTGAATCTTTAGCTGTTGTCGAAGCAGATCAATTGGAAATGTCGAATATCGCGTTTTCCAAGTTGTACGAGTGAATTTTCAATAAGCACTATTGCGACGCCTGGGAACTGAATATCTAGCTGTTGTCGATGCAGATCGATTGGAAATGTCGAATATCGCATTTGCCATGCTATACGGGTGTATTTTAGATAATAAAGACTATTGCGACGCCTGGGAACTGAATCTTTAGCTGTTGTCGATGCAGATCGATTGGAAATGTCGAATATCGCATTTTCCATGCTATACGGGTGTATTTTTGATAATAAAGACTATTGCGACGCCTGGGAACTGAAACTTTAGCTGTTGTCGATGCAGGTCGATTGGAAATGTCGAATATCGCGTTTTCCAAGCTCTATGAGTGAATGTTCAATAAGCACTATTGCGACGCCTCGGAACTGAATCTTTAGCTGTTGTTGATGCAGATCGATTGGAAATGTCGAATATCGCGTTTTCCAAGCTCTATGAGTGAATGTTCAATAGGGACTATTGCGACCCTGGGAACTGATTCTTCAGCTGTTGTCGATGCAGATCGATGGAAATGTCGAATATCGCATTTTCCATGCTATACGGGTGTATTTTTGATAATAAAGACTATTGCGACGCCTGAGAACAGAATCTTTAGCTGTTGTCGATGCAGATCGATTGGAAATTTCGAATATCGCGTTTTCCAAGCTGTACGAGTGAATTTTCAATAATCACTATTGCGACGCCTGGGAACTGAATCTTTAGCTGTTGTTGATGCAGATGGATTGGAAATGTCGAATATCGCGTTTTCCAAGCTCTATGAGTGAATTTTCAATAAGGACTATTGCGACGCCTGGGAACTGCATCTTTGGCTGTTGTCGATGCAGATCGATTGGAAATGTCGAATATCGAGGTTTAAAGCTGAACGAGCGAATTTTCAATAAGAAGGACTATTGCGACGCCTGGGAACTGAATCTTTAGCTGTTGTCGATGCAGATCGATTGGAAATGTCGAATATTGCATTTTCCATGCTATACGGGTGTATTTTTGATAATTAGGACTATTGCGTCGCCTGGGAACTGAATCTTAAGCTGTTGTCGATGCAGATCGATTGGAAATGTCGAATTTCGCGTTTTCCAAGCTCAACGAGTGAATTTTCAATAAGAAGTGCTATTGCGACACCTGGGAACTGAATCTTTAGCTGTTGTCGATGCAGATCGATTGGAAATGTCGAATATCGCATTTTCCATGCTATACGGGTGTATTTTTGATAATAAGGACTATTGCGTCGCCTGGGAACTGAATCTTTAGCTGTTGTCGAAGCAGATCGATTGGAAATGTCGAATATCGCGTTTTCCAAGTTGTACGAGTGAATTTTCAATAAGCACTATTGTGACGCCTGGGAACTGAATCTTTAGCTGTTGTCGATGCAGATCGATTGGAAATGTCGAATATCGCATTTGCCATGCTATACGGGTGTATTTTAGATAATAAAGACTATTGCGACGCCTGGGAACTGAATCTTTAGCTGTTGTCGATGCAGATCGATTGGAAATGTCGAATATCGCATTTTCCATGCTATACGGGTGTATTTTTGATAATAAAGACTATTGCGACGCCTGAGAACAGAATCTTTAGCTGTTGTCGATGCAGATCGATTGGAAATTTCGAATATCGCGTTTTCCAAGCTCTATGAGTGAATTTTCAATAAGGACTATGGCGACGCCTGGGAACTGCATCTTTGGCTGTTGTCGATGCAGATCGATTGGAAATGTCGAATATCGCGTTTTTCAAGCACTACGAGTGAATTTTCCATAAGGACTATTGCGACGCCTGGGAACTGAATCTGTAGCTGTTGTCGTTGCAGGTCGATTGGAGATGTCGAATATCGAGGTTTCCAAGCTGATCGAGCGAATTTTCAGTAAGAAGGACTATTGCGACGCCTGGGATCTGAATCTTTAGCTGTTGTCGATGCAGATCGATTGGAAATGTCGAATATCGCATTTGCCATGCTATACGGGTGTATTTTAGATAATAAAGACTATTGCGACGCCTGGGAACTGAATCTTTAGCTGTTGTCGATGCAGATCGATTGGAAATGTCGAATATCGCATTTTCCATGCTATACGGGTGTATTTTTGATAATAAAGACTATTGCGACGCCTGGGAACTGAAACTTTAGCTGTTGTCGATGCAGGTCGATTGGAAATGTCGAATATCGCGTTTTCCAAGCTCTATGAGTGAATGTTCAATAAGGACTATTGCGACCCTGGGAACTGATTCTTCAGCTGTTGTCGATGCAGATCGATGGAAATGTCGAATATCGCATTTTCCATGCTATTCGGGTGTATTTTTGATAATAAGGACTATTGCGACGCCTGGGAACTGAATCTTTAGCTGTTGTCGATGCAGGTCGATTGGAAATTTCGAATATCGCGTTTTCCAAGCTCTATGAGTGAATTTTCAATAAGGACTATGGCGACGCCTGGGAACTGCATCTTTGGCTGTTGTCGATGCAGATCGATTGGAAATGTCGAATATCGCGTTTTTCAAGCACTACGAGTGAATTTTCCATAAGGACTATTGCGACGCCTGGGAACTGAATCTGTAGCTGTTGTCGATGCAGGTCGATTGGAGATGTCGAATATCGAGGTTACCAAGCTGATCGAGCGAATTTTCAATAAGAAGGACTATTGCGACGCCTGGGATCTGAATCTTTAGCTGTTGTCGATGCAGATCGATTGGAAATGTCGAATATCGCATTTTCCATGCTATACGGGTGTATTTTTGATAATAAAGACTATTGCGACGCCTGAGAACAGAATCTTTAGCTGTTGTCGATGCAGATCGATTGGAAATGTCGAATATCGCGTTTTTCAAGCACTACGAGTGAATTTTCCATAAGGACTATTGCGACGCCTGGGAACTGAATCTGTAGCTGTTGTCGATGCAGGTCGATTGGAGATGTCGAATATCGAGGTTTCCAAGCTGATCGAGCGAATTTTCAATAAGAAGGACTATTGCGACGCCTGGGATCTGAATCTTTAACTGTTGTCGATGCAGATCGATTGGACATGTCGAATATCGCATTTTCCATGCTATACGGGTGTATTTTTGATAATAAGGACTATTGCGTCGCCTGGGAACTGAATCTTTAGCTGTTGTCGAAGCAGATCAATTGGAAATGTCGAATATCGCGTTTTCCAAGTTGTACGAGTGAATTTTCAATAAGCACTATTGCGACGCCTGGGAACTGAATATCTAGCTGTTGTCGATGCAGATCGATTGGAAATGTCGAATATCGCATTTGCCATGCTATACGGGTGTATTTTAGATAATAAAGACTATTGCGACGCCTGGGAACTGAATCTTTAGCTGTTGTCGATGCAGATCGATTGGAAATGTCGAATATCGCATTTTCCATGCTATACGGGTGTATTTTTGATAATAAAGACTATTGCGACGCCTGGGAACTGAAACTTTAGCTGTTGTCGATGCAGGTCGATTGGAAATGTCGAATATCGCGTTTTCCAAGCTCTATGAGTGAATGTTCAAAAAGCACTATTGCGACGCCTCGGAACTGAATCTTTAGCTGTTGTTGATGCAGATCGATTGGAAATGTCGAATATCGCGTTTTCCAAGCTCTATGAGTGAATGTTCAATAGGGACTATTGCGACCCTGGGAACTGATTCTTCAGCCGTTGTCGATGCAGATCGATGGAAATGTCGAATATCGCATTTTCCATGCTATACGGGTGTATTTTTGATAATAAAGACTATTGCGACGCCTGAGAACAGAATCTTTAGCTGTTGTCGATGCAGATCGATTGGAAATGTCGAATATCGCGTTTTCCAAGTTGTACGAGTGAATTTTCAATAAGCACTATTGTGACGCCTGGGAACTGAATCTTTAGCTGTTGTCGATGCAGATCGATTGGAAATGTCGAATATCGCATTTGCCATGCTATACGGGTGTATTTTAGATAATAAAGACTATTGCGACGCCTGGGAACTGAATCTTTAGCTGTTGTCGATGCAGATCGATTGGAAATGTCGAATATCGCATTTTCCATGCTATACGGGTGTATTTTTGATAATAAAGACTATTGCGACGCCTGAGAACAGAATCTTTTGCTGTTGTCGATGCAGATCGATTGGAAATTTCGAATATCGCGTTTTCCAAGCTCTATGAGTGAATTTTCAATAAGGACTATGGCGACGCCTGGGAACTGCATCTTTGGCTGTTGTCGATGCAGATCGATTGGAAATGTCGAATATCGCGTTTTTCAAGCACTACGAGTGAATTTTCCATAAGGACTATTGCGACGCCTGGGAACTGAATCTGTAGCTGTTGTCGTTGCAGGTCGATTGGAGATGTCGAATATCGAGGTTTCCAAGCTGATCGAGCGAATTTTCAGTAAGAAGGACTATTGCGACGCCTGGGATCTGAATCTTTAGCTGTTGTCGATGCAGATCGATTGGAAATGTCGAATATCGCATTTGCCATGCTATACGGGTGTATTTTAGATAATAAAGACTATTGCGACGCCTGGGAACTGAATCTTTAGCTGTTGTCGATGCAGATCGATTGGAAATGTCGAATATCGCATTTTCCATGCTATACGGGTGTATTTTTGATAATAAAGACTATTGCGACGCCTGGGAACTGAAACTTTAGCTGTTGTCGATGCAGGTCGATTGGAAATGTCGAATATCGCGTTTTCCAAGCTCTATGAGTGAATGTTCAATAAGGACTATTGCGACCCTGGGAACTGATTCTTCAGCTGTTGTCGATGCAGATCGATGGAAATGTCGAATATCGCATTTTCCATGCTATACGGGTGTATTTTTGATAATAAGGACTATTGCGACGCCTGGGAACTGAATCTTTAGCTGTTGTCGATGCAGGTCGATTGGAGGTGTCGAATATCGAGGTTTCCAAGCTCAACGAGTGAATTTTCAATAAGAAGTGCTATTGCGACGCCTGGGAACTGAATCTCTAGCTGTTGTCGATGCAGATCGATTGGAAATGTCGAATATCGCATTTTCCATGCTATACGGGTGTATTTTTGATAATAAAGACTATTGCGACGCCTGAGAACAAAATCTTTAGCTGTTGTCGATGCAGATCGATTGGAAATTTCGAATATCGCGTTTTCCAAGCTCTATGAGTGAATTTTCAATAAGGACTATTGCGACGCCTGGGAACTGCATCTTTGGCTGTTGTCGATGCAGATCGATTGGAAATGTCGAATATCGCGTTTTTCAAGCACTAGGAGTGAATTTTCCATAAGGACTATTGCGACGCCTGGGAACTGAATCTGTAGCTGTTGTCGATGCAGGTCGATTGGAGATGTCGAATATCGAGGTTTCCAAGCTGATCGAGCGAATTTTCAATAAGAAGGACTATTGCGACGCCTGAGATCTGAATCTTTAGCTGTTGTCGATGCAGATCGATTGGAAATGTCGAATATCGCATTTGCCATGCTATACGGGTGTATTTTAGATAATAAAGACTATTGCGAAGCCTGGGAACTGAATCTTTAGCTGTTGTCGAAGCAGATCAATTGGAAATGTCGAATATCGCGTTTTCCAAGTTGTACAAGTGAATTTTCAATAAGCACTATTGCGACGCCTGGGAACTGAATCTTTAGCTGTTGTCGATGCAGATCGATTGGAAATGTCGAATATCGCATTTGCCATGCTATACGGGTGTATTTTAGATAATAAAGACTATTGCGACGCCTGGGAACTGAATCTTTAGCTGTTGTCGATGCAGATCGATTGGAAATGTCGAATATCGCATTTTCCATGCTATACGGGTGTATTTTTGATAATAAAGACTATTGCGACGCCTGGTAACTGAAACTTTAGCTGTTGTCGATGCAGGTCGATTGGAAATGTCGAATATCGCGTTTTCCAAGCTCTATGAGTGAATGTTCAATAAGCACTATTGCGACGCCTCGGAACTGAATCTTTAGCTGTTGTTGATGCAGATCGATTGGAAATGTCGAATATCGCGTTTTCCAAGCTCTATGAGTGAATGTTCAATAAGGACTATTGCGACCCTGGGAACTGATTCTTCAGCTGTTGTCGATGCAGATCGATGGAAATGTCGAATATCGCATTTTCCATGCTATACGGGTGTATTTTTGATAATAAAGACTATTACGACGCCTGAGAACAGAATCTTTAGCTGTTGTCGATGCAGATCGATTGGAAATTTCGAATATCGCGTTTTCCAAGCTGTACGAGTGAATTTAAAATAATCACTATTGCGACGCCTGGGAACTGAATCTTTAGCTGTTGTTGATGCAGATGGATTGGAAATGTCGAATATCGCGTTTTCCATGCTATACGGGTGTATTTTTGATAATTAGGACTATTGCGTCGCCTGGGAACTGCATCTTTGGCTGTTGTCGATGCAGATCGATTGGAAATGTCGAATATCGAGGTTTAAAGCTGAACGAGCGAATTTTCAATAAGAAGGACTATTGCGACGCCTGGGAACTGAATCTTTAGCTGTTGTCGATGCAGATCGATTGGAATTGTCGAATATTGCATTTTCCATGCTATACGGGTGTATTTTTGATAATTAGGACTATTGCGTCGCCTGGGAACTGAATCTTAAGCTGTTGTCGATGCAGATCGATTGGAAATGTCGAATATGGCGTTTTCCAAGTTGTACGAGTGAATTTTCAATAAGCACTATTGCGACGCCTGGGAACTGAATCTTTAGCTGTTGTCGATGCAGATCGATTGGAAATGTCGAATATCGCATTTGCCATGCTATACGGGTGTATTTTAGATAATAAAGACTATTGCGACGCCTGGGAACTGAATCTTTAGCTGTTGTCGATGCAGATCGATTGGAAATGTCGAATATCGCATTTTCCATGCTATACGGGTGTATTTTTGATAATAAAGACTATTGCGACGCCTGGGAACTGAATCTTTAGCTGTTGCCGATGCAGATCGATTGGAAATGTCGAATATCGCATTTTCCATGCTATACGGGTGTATTTTTGATAATAAAGACTATTGCGACGCCTGGGAACAGAATCTTTAGCTATTGTCGATGCAGATCGATTGGAAATGTCCAATATCGCGTTTTCCAAGCTGTACGAGTGAATTTTCAATAAGCACTATTGCGACGCCTGGGAACTGCATCTTTGGCTGTTGTCGATGCAGGTCGATTGGAGATGTCGAATATCGAGGTTTCCAAGCTCAACGAGTGAATTTTCAATAAGAAGGGCTATTGCGACGCCTGGGAACTGAATCTTTAGCTGTTGTCGATGCAGGTCGATTGGAGATGTCGAATATGGAGGTTTCCAAGCTCAACGAGTGAATTTTCAATAAGAAGGACTATTGCGACGCCTGGGAACTGAATCTTTAGCTGTTGTCGATGCAGATCGATTGGAAATGTCGAATATCGCATTTGCCATGCTATACGGGTGTATTTTAGATAATAAAAACTGTTGCGACGCCTGGGAACTGAATCTTTAGCTGTTGTCGATGCAGATCGTTTGGAAATGTCGAATATCGCATTTTCCATGCTATACGGGTGTATTTTTGATAATAAAGACTATTGCGACGCCTGAGAACAGAATCCTTAGCTGTTGTCGATGCAGATCGATTGGAAATTTCGAATATCGAGGTTTAAAGCTGAACGAGCGAATTTTCAATAAGAAGGACTATTGCGACGCCTGGGAACTGAATCTTTAGCTGTTGTTGATGCAGATCGATTGGAAATGTCGAATATCGCGTTTTCCAAGCTCTATGAGTGAATGTTCAATAAGGACTATTGCGACGCCTGGGAACTGAATCTTTAGCTGTTGTCGATGCAGATCGATTGGAAATGTCGAATATCGCATTTTCCATGCTATACGGGTGTATTTTTGATAATAAAGACTATTGCGACGCCTGGGAACTGAATCTTTAGCTGTTGTCGATGCAGGTCGATTGGAAATGTCGAATATCGAATTTTCCATGCTATACGGGTGTATTTTTGATAATAAAGACTATTGCGACGCCTGGGAACTGAATCATTAGCCGTTGTCGATGCAGGTCGATTGGAGATGTCGAATATCGAGGTTTCCAAGGTCAACGAGTGAATTTTCAATAAGGACTATTGCGACGCCTGGGAACTGCATCTTTGGCTGTTGTCGATGCAGATCGATAGGAAATGTCGAATATCGAGGTTTAAAGCTGAACGAGCGAATTTTCAATAAGAAGGACTATTGCGACGCCTGGGATCTGAATCCTTAGCTGTTGTCGATGCAGATCGATTGGACATGTCGAATATCGCATTTTCCATGCTATACGGGTGTATTTTTGATAATAAAGACTATTGCGACGCCTGGGAACTGAATCATTAGCTGTTGTCGATGCAGGTCGATTGGAGATGTCGAATATCGAGGTTTCCAAGGTCAACGAGTGAATTTTCAATAAGGACTATTGCGACGCCTGGGAACTGCATCTTTGGCTGTTGACGATGCAGATCGATTGGAAATGTCGAATATCGATGTTTAAAGCTGAACGAGCGAATTTTCAATAAGAAGGACTATTGCGACGCCTGGGAACTGAATCTTTAGCTGTTGTTGATGCAGATCGATTGGAAATGTCGAACATCGCGATTTCCAAGCTCTATGAGTGAATGTTCAATGAGGACTATTGCGACGCCTGGGAACTGAAACTTCAGCTGTTGTCGATGCAGATCGATGGAAATGTCGAACATCGCATTTTCCATGCTATACGGATGTATTTTTGATAATAAAGACTATTGCGACGCCTGAGAACAGAATCTTTAGCTGTTGTCGATGCAGATCGACTGGAAATTTCGAATATCGCGTTTTCCAAGATGTACGAGTGAATTTTCAATAATCACTATTGCGACGACTGGGAACTGAATCTTTAGCTGTTGTTGATGCAGATGGATTGGAAATGTCGAATATCGCGTTTTCCAAGCTCTATGAGTGAATTTTCAATAAGGACTATAGCGACGCCTGGGAACTGCATCTTTGGCTGTTGTCGATGCAGATCGATTGGAAATGTCGAATATCGAGGTTTAAAGCTGAACGAGCGAATTTTCAATAAGAAGGACTATTGCGACGCCTGGGAACTGAATCTTTAGCTGTTGTCGATGCAGATCGATTGGAAATGTCGAATATCGCATTTTCCATGCTATACGGGGGTATTTTTGATAATAAGGACTATTGCGTCGCCTGGGAACTGAATCTTAAGCTGTTGTCGATGCAGATCCATTGGAAATGTCGAATATCGCATTTTCCAAGAAATACGGGTGTATTTATGATAATAAAGACTATTGCGACGCCTGGGAACTGAATCTTCAGCTATTGTCGATGCAGATCGATGGAAATGTCGAATATCGCATTTTCCATGCTGTACGGGTGTATTTTTGATAATAAAGACTATTGCGACGCCTGGGAACTGAATCTTTAGCTGTTGTCGATGCAGGTCGATTGGAGATGTCGAATATCGAGGTTTCCAAGCTCAACGAGTGAATTTTCAATAAGAAGGACTTTTGCGACGCCTGGGAACTGAATCTTTAGCTTTTGTCGATGCAGATCGATTGGAAATGTCGAATATCGCATTTTCCAAGCTCTATGAGTGAATGTTCAATAAGGACTATTGCGACGCCTGGGAACTGAATCTTCAGCTGTTGTCGATGCAGATCGATGGAAATGTCGAATATCGCATTTTCCATGCTATACGGATGTATTTTTGATAATAAAGACTGTTGCGACGCCTGAGAACAGAATCTTTAGCTGTTGTCGATGCAGATCGATTGGAAATTTCGAATATCGCGTTTTCCAAGATGTACGAGTGAATTTTCAATAATCACTATTGCGACGCCTGGGAACTGAATCTTTAGCTGTTGTTGATGCAGATGGATTGGAAATGTCGAATATCGCGTTTTCCAAGCTCTATGAGTGAATTTTCAATAAGGACTATTGCGACGCCTGGGAACTGCATCTTTAGCTGTTGTCTATGCAGATCGATGGAAATGTCGAATATCGCATTTGCCATGCTATACGGGTGTATTTATGATAATAAAGACTATTGCGACGCCTGGGAACTGAATCTTCAGCTGTTGTCGATGCAGATCGATGGAAATGTCGAATATCGCATTTTCCATGCTGTACGGGTGTATTTTTGATAATAAAGACTATTGCGACGCCTGGGAACTGAATCTTTAGCTGTTGTCGATGCAGGTCGATTGGAGATGTCGAACATCGAGGTTTCCAAGCTCAACGAGTGAATTTTCAATAAGAAGGACTATTGCGACGCCTGGGAACTGAATCTTTAGCTTTTGTTGATGCAGATCGATTGGAAATGTCGAATATCGCATTTGCCATGCTATACGGGTGTATTTTAGATAATAAAGACTATTGCGACGCCTGGGAACTGAATCTTTAGCTGTTGTCGATGCAGATCGATTGGAAATGTCGAATATCGCATTTTCCATGCTATACGGGTGTATTTTTGATAATAAGGACTATTGCGACGCCTGGGAACTGAATCTTTAGCTGTTGTTGATGCAGATGGATTGGAAATGTCGAATATCGCGTTTTCCAAGCTCAACGAGTGAATTTTCAATAAGAAGGGCTATTGCGAAACCTGGGAACTGAAACTTTAGCTGTTGTAGATGCAGATGGATTGGGAATGTCGAATATCGCGTTTTCCAAGTTGTACGAGTGAATTTTCAATAAGCACTATTGCGACGCCTCGGAACTGAATCTTTAGCTGTTGTCGATGCAGGTCGATTGGAGATGTCGAATATGGAGGTTTCCAAGCTCAACGAGTGAATTTTCAATAAGAAGGACTATTGCGACGCCTGGGAACTGAATCTTTAGCTGTTGTCGATGCAGGTCGATTGGAGATGTCGAATATCGACGTTTCCAAGCTCAAAGAGTGAATTTTCAATAAGAAGGACTATTGCGACGCCTGGGAACTGAATCTTTAGCTGTTGTCGATGCAGGTCGATTGGAGATGTCGAATATCGAGGTTTCCAAGCTCAACGAGTGAATTTTCAATAAGAAGGGCTATTGCGACGCCTGGGAACTGAATCTTTAGCTGTTGTCGATGCAGATCGATTGGAAATGTTGAATATCGCGTTTTCCAAGCTGTACGAGTGAATTTCCAATAAGCACTATTGCGACGCCTCGGAACTGAATCTTTAGCTGTTGTCGATGCAGGTCGATTGGAGATGTCGAATATGGAGGTTTCCAAGCTCAACGAGTGAATTTTCAATAAGAAGGACTATTGCGACGCCTGGGAACTGAATCTTTAGCTGTTGTCGATGCAGATCGATTGGAAATGTCGAATATCGCATTTGCCATGCTATACGGGTGTATTTTAGATAATAAAAACTATTGCGACGCCTGGGAACTGAATCTTTAGCTGTTGTCGATGCAGATCGTTTGGAAATGTCGAATATCGCATTTTCCATGCTATACGGGTGTATTTTTGATAATAAAGACTATTGCGACGCCTGAGAACAGAATCCTTAGCTGTTGTCGATGCAGATCGATTGGAAATTTCGAATATCGCGTTTTCCAAGCTCTATGAGTGAATTTTCAATAAGGACTATTGCGACGCCTGGGAACTGAATCTGTAGCTGTTGTCGATGCAGGTCGATTGGAGATGTCGAATATCGCATTTTCCATGCTATACGGGTGTATTTTTGATAATAAGGACTATTGCGTCGCCTGGGAACTGAATCTTTAGCTGTTGTCGAAGCAGATCGATTGGAAATGTCGAATATCGCATTTTCCATGCTATACGGGTGTATTTTTGATAATAAAGACTATTGCGACGCCTGAGAACAGAATCCTTAGCTGTTGTCGATGCAGATCGATTGGAAATTTCGAATATCGCGTTTTCCAAGCTCTATGAGTGAATTTTCAATAAGGACTATTGCGACGCCTGGGAACTGAATCTTCAGCTGTTGTCGATGCAGATCGATGGAAATGTCGAATATCGCGTTTGCCATGCGATACGGGTGTATTTTAGATAATAAATACTATTGCGACGCCTGGGAACTGAATCTTTAGCTGTTGTCGATGCAGATCGATTGGAAATGTCGAATATCGCATTTTCCATGCTATACGGGTGTATTTTTGATAATAAAGACTATTGCGACGCCTGGGAACTGAATCTTTAGCTGTTGCCGATGCAGATCGATTGGAAATGTCGAATATCGCATTTTCCATGCTATACGGGTGTATTTTTGATAATAAAGACTATTGCGACGCCTGGGAACAGAATCTTTAGCTATTGTCGATGCAGATCGATTGGAAATGTCCAATATCGCGTTTTCCAAGCTGTACGAGTGAATTTTCAATAAGCACTATTGCGACGCCTGGGAACTGCATCTTTGGCTGTTGTCGATGCAGGTCGATTGGAGATGTCGAATATCGAGGTTTCCAAGCTCAACGAGTGAATTTTCAATAAGAAGGGCTATTGCGACGCCTGGGAACTGAATCTTTAGCTGTTGTCGATGCAGATCGATTGGAAATGTTGAATATCGCGTTTTCCAAGCTGTACGAGTGAATTTCCAATAAGCACTATTGCGACGCCTCGGAACTGAATCTTTAGCTGTTGTCGATGCAGGTCGATTGGAGATGTCGAATATGGAGGTTTCCAAGCTCAACGAGTGAATTTTCAATAAGAAGGACTATTGCGACGCCTGGGAACTGAATCTTTAGCTGTTGTCGATGCAGATCAATTGGAAATGTCGAATATCGCATTTGCCATGCTATACGGGTGTATTTTAGATAATAAAAACTATTGCGACGCCTGGGAACTGAATCTTTAGCTGTTGTCGATGCAGATCGTTTGGAAATGTCGAATATCGCATTTTCCATGCTATACGGGTGTATTTTTGATAATAAAGACTATTGCGACGCCTGAGAACAGAATCCTTAGCTGTTGTCGATGCAGATCGATTGGAAATTTCGAATATTGCGTTTTCCAAGCTCTATGAGTGAATTTTCAATAAGGACTATTGCGACGCCTGGGAACTGAATCTGTAGCTGTTGTCGATGCAGGTCGATTGGAGATGTCGAATATCGCATTTTCCATGCTATACGGGTGTATTTTTGATAATAAGGACTATTGCGTCGCCTGGGAACTGAATCTTTAGCTGTTGTCGAAGCAGATCGATTGGAAATGTCGAATATCGCGTTTTCCAAGTTGTATGAGTGAATTTTCAATAAGCACTATTGCGACGCCTGGGAACTGAATCTTTAGCTGTTGTCGATGCAGATCGATTGGAAATGTCGAATATCGCGTTTTCCAAGCTGTACGAGTGAATTTTCAATAAGCACTATTGCGACGCCTGGGAACTGCATCTTTGGCTGTTGTCGATGCAGATCGATTGGAAATGTCGAATTTCGAGGTTTAAAGCTGAACGAGCGAATTTTCAATAAGAAGGACTATTGCGACGCCTGGGAACTGAATCTTTAGCTGTTGTTGATGCAGATCGATTGGAAATGTCGAATATCGCGTTTTCCAAGCTCTATGAGTGAATGTTCAATAAGGACTATTGCGACGCCTGGGAACTGAATCTTCAGCTGTTGTCCATGCAGATCGATGGAAATGTCGAACATCGCATTTTCCATGCTATACGGATGTATTTTTGATAATAAAGACTATTGCGACGCCTGACAACAGAATCTTTAGCTGTTGTCGATGCAGATCGATTGGAAATTTCGAATATCGCGTTTTCCAAGATGTACGAGTGAATTTTCAATAAGCACTATTGCGACGCCTGGGAACTGAATCTTTAGCTGTTGTCGATGCAGATCGATTGGAAATGTCGAATATCGCATTTATCATGCTATACGGGTGTATTTTTGATAATAAAGACTATTGCGACGCCTGGGAACTGAATCTTTAGCTGTTGTCGATGCAGATCGATTGGAAATGTCGAATATCGCATTTTCCATGCTATACGGGTGTATTTTTGATAATAAAGACTATTGCGACGCCTGGGAACTGAATCTTTAGCTGTTGTCGATGCAGGTCGATTGGAAATGTCGAATATCGAATTTTCCATGCTATACGGGTGTATTTTTGATAATAAAGACTATTGCGACGCCTGGGAACTGAATCATTAGCCGTTGTCGATGCAGGTCGATTGGAGATGTCGAATATCGAGGTTTCCAAGGTCAACGAGTGAATTTTCAATAAGGACTATTGCGACGCCTGGGAACTGCATCTTTGGCTGTTGTCGATGCAGATCGATTGGAAATGTCGAATATCGAGGTTTAAAGCTGAACGAGCGAATTTTCAATAAGAAGGACTATTGCGACGCCTGGGATCTGAATCCTTAGCTGTTGTCGATGCAGATCGATTGGACATGTCGAATATCGCATTTTCCATGCTATACGGGTGTATTTTTGATAATAAAGACTATTGCGACGCCTGGGAACTGAATCATTAGCTGTTGTCGATGCAGGTCGATTGGAGATGTCGAATATCGAGGTTTCCAAGGTCAACGAGTGAATTTTCAATAAGGACTATTGCGACGCCTGGGAACTGCATCTTTGGCTGTTGACGATGCAGATCGATTGGAAATGTCGAATATCGATGTTTAAAGCTGAACGAGCGAATTTTCAATAAGAAGGACTATTGCGACGCCTGGGAACTGAATCTTTAGCTGTTGTTGATGCAGATCGATTGGAAATGTCGAACATCGCGATTTCCAAGCTCTATGAGTGAATGTTCAATGAGGACTATTGCGACGCCTGGGAACTGAATCTTCAGCTGTTGTCAATGCAGATCGATGGAAATGTCGAACATCGCATTTTCCATGCTATACGGATGTATTTTTGATAATAAAGACTATTGCGACGCCTGAGAACAGAATCTTTAGCTGTTGTCGATGCAGATCGACTGGAAATTTCGAATATCGCGTTTTCCAAGATGTACGAGTGAATTTTCAATAATCACTATTGCGACGACTGGGAACTGAATCTTTAGCTGTTGTTGATGCAGATGGATTGGAAATGTCGAATATCGCGTTTTCCAAGCTCTATGAGTGAATTTTCAATAAGGACTATAGCGACGCCTGGGAACTGCATCTTTGGCTGTTGTCGATGCAGATCGATTGGAAATGTCGAATATCGAGGTTTAAAGCTGAACGAGCGAATTTTCAATAAGAAGGACTATTGCGACGCCTGGGAACTGAATCTTTAGCTGTTGTCGATGCAGATCGATTGGAAATGTCGAATATCGCATTTTCCATGCTATACGGGTGTATTTTTGATAATAAGGACTATTGCGTCGCCTGGGAACTGAATCTTAAGCTGTTGTCGATGCAGATCCATTGGAAATGTCGAATATCGCATTTTCCAAGCTATACGGGTGTATTTATGATAATAAAGACTATTGCGACGCCTGGGAACTGAATCTTCAGCTGTTGTCGATGCAGATCGATGGAAATGTCGAATATCGCATTTTCCATGCTGTACGGGTGTATTTTTGATAATAAAGACTATTGCGACGCCTGGGAACTGAATCTTTAGCTGTTGTCGATGCAGGTCGATTGGAGATGTCGAATATCGAGGTTTCCAAGCTCAACGAGTGAATTTTCAATAAGAAGGACTTTTGCGACGCCTGGGAACTGAATCTTTAGCTTTTGTCGATGCAGATCGATTGGAAATGTCGAATATCGAATTTTCCAAGCTCTATGAGTGAATGTTCAATAAGGACTATTGCGACGCCTGGGAACTGAATCTTCAGCTGTTGTCGATGCAGATCGATGGAAATGTCGAATATCGCATTTTCCATGCTATACGGATGTATTTTTGATAATAAAGACTATTGCGACGCCTGAGAACAGAATCTTTAGCTGTTGTCGATGCAGATCGATTGGAAATTTCGAATATCGCGTTTTCCAAGATGTACGAGTGAATTTTCAATAATCACTATTGCGACGCCTGGGAACTGAATCTTTAGCTGTTGTTGATGCAGATGGATTGGAAATGTCGATTATCGCGTTTTCCAAGCTCTATGAGTGAATTTTCAATAAGGACTATTGCGACGCCTGGGAACTGCATCTTTGGCTGTTGTCGATGCAGATCGATTGGAAATGTCGAATATCGCATTTTCCATGCTATACGGGTGTATTTTTGATAATTATGACTATTGCCTCGCCTGGGAACTGAATCTTAAGCTGTTGTCGATGCAGATCGATTGGAAATGTCGAATATCGCGTTTTCCAAGCTCAACGAGTGAATTTTCAATAAGAAGGGCTATTGCGAAACCTGGGAACTGAAACTTTAGCTGTTGTCGATGCAGATGGATTGGGAATGTCGAATATCGCGTTTTCCAAGTTGTACGAGTGAATTTTCAATAAGCACTATTGCGACGCCTGGGAACTGAATCTTTAGCTGTTGTCGATGCAGGTCGATTGGAGATGTCGAATATCGACGTTTCCAAGCTCAAAGAGTGAATTTTCAATAAGAAGGACTATTGCGACGCCTGGGAACTGAATCTTTAGCTGTTGTCGATGCAGATCGATTGGAAATGTCGAATATCGCGTTTGCCATGCGATACGGGTGTATTTTAGATAATAAATACTATTGCGACGCCTGGGAACTGAATCTTTAGCTGTTGTCGATGCAGATCGATGGAAATGTCGAATATCGCATTTTCAATGCTATACGGGTGTATTTTTGATAATAAATACTATTGCGACGCCTGGGAACTAAATCTTTCGCTGTTTTCGATGCAGATCGATTGGAAATGTCGAATATCTCATTTTCCATGCTATACGGGTGTATTTTTGATAATAAGGACTATTGCGACGCCTGGGAAGTGAATCTTTAGCTGTTGTCGATGCAGGTCGATTGGAGATGTCGAATATCGAGGTTTCCAAGCTCAATGAGTGAATTTTCAATAAGAAGGACTATTGCGACGCCTGGGTACTGAATCTTTAGCTGTTGTCGATGCAGATCGTTTGGAAATGTCGAATATCGCATTTGCCATGCTATACGGGTGTATTTTAGATAATAAAGACTATTGCGACGCCTGGGAACTGAATCTTTAGCTGTTGTCGATGCAGATCGATTGGAAATGTCGAATATCGCATTTTCCAAGCTTTACGGGTGTATTTTTGATAATAAGGACTATTGCGTCGCCTGGGAACTGAATCTTAAGCTGTTGTCGATGCAGATCCATTGGAAATGTCGAATATCGCATTTTCCAAGCTATACGGGTGTATTTATGATAATAAAGACTATTGCGACGCCTGGGAACTGAATCTTCAGCTGTTGTCGATGCAGATCGATGGAAATGTCGAATATCGCATTTTCCATGCTGTACGGGTGTATTTTTGATAATAAAGACTATTGCGACGCCTGGGAACTGAATCTTTAGCTGTTGTCGATGCAGGTCGATTGGAGATGTCGAATATCGAGGTTTCCAAGCTCAACGAGTGAATTTTCAATAAGAAGGACTATTGCGACGCCTGGGAACTGAATCTTTAGCTTTTGTTGATGCAGATCGATTGGAAATGTCGAATATCGCATTTGCCATGCTATACGGGTGTATTTTAGATAATAAAGACTATTGCGACGCCTGGGAACTGAATCTTTAGCTGTTGTCGATGCAGATCGATTGGAAATGTCGAATATCGCATTTTCCATGCTATACGGGTGTATTTTTGATAATAAGGACTATTGCGACGCCTGGGAACTGAATCTTTAGCTGTTGTTGATGCAGATGGATTGGAAATGTCGAATATCGCGTTTTCCAAGCTCTATGAGTGAATTTTCAATAAGGACTATTGCGACGCCTGGGAACTGCATCTTTGGCTGTTGTCGATGCAGATCGATTGGAAATGTCGAATATCGCATTTTCCATGCTATACGGGTGTATTTTTGATAATTATGACTATTGCCTCGCCTGGGAACTGAATCTTAAGCTGTTGTCGATGCAGATCGATTGGAAATGTCGAATATCGCGTTTTCCAAGCTCAACGAGTGAATTTTCAATAAGAAGGGCTATTGCGAAACCTGGGAACTGAAACTTTAGCTGTTGTAGATGCAGATGGATTGGGAATGTCGAATATCGCGTTTTCCAAGTTGTACGAGTGAATTTTCAATAAGCACTATTGCGACGCCTGGGAACTGAATCTTTAGCTGTTGTCGATGCAGGTCGATTGGAGATGTCGAATATCGACGTTTCCAAGCTCAAAGAGTGAATTTTCAATAAGAAGGACTATTGCGACGCCTGGGAACTGAATCTTTAGCTGTTGTCGATGCAGATCGATTGGAAATGTCGAATATCGCATTTTCCATGCTATACGGGTGTATTTTTGATAATAAAGACTATTGCGACGCCTGGGAACTGAATCATTAGCTGTTGTCGAGGCAGGTCGATTGGAGATGTCGAATATCGAGGTTTCCAAGCTCAACGAGTGAATTTTCAATAAGATGGGCTATTGCGACGCCTGGGGACTGAATCTTTAGCTGTTGTCGATGCAGATCGATTGGAAATGTCGAATATCGCGTTTGCCATGCGATACGGGTGTATTTTAGATAATAAATACTATTGCGACGCCTGGGAACTGAATCTTTAGCTGTTGTCGATGCAGATCGATGGAAATGTCGAATATCGCATTTTCAATGCTATACGGGTGTATTTTTGATAATAAATACTATTGCGACGCCTGGGAACTAAATCTTTCGCTGTTGTCGATGCAGATCGATTGGAAATGTCGAATATCTCATTTTCCATGCTATACGGGTGTATTTTTGATAATAAGGACTATTGCGACGCCTGGGAAGTGAATCATTAGCTGTTGTCGATGCAGGTCGATTGGAGATGTCGAATATCGAGGTTTCCAAGCTCAATGAGTGAATTTTCAATAAGAAGGACTATTGCGACGCCTGGGTACTGAATCTTTAGCTGTTGTCGATGCAGATCGTTTGGAAATGTCGAATATCGCATTTGCCATGCTATACGGGTGTATTTTAGATAATAAAGACTATTGCGACGCCTGGGAACTGAATCTTTAGCTGTTGTCGATGCAGATCGATTGGAAATGTCGAATATCGCATTTTCCAAGCTTTACGGGTGTATTTTTGATAATAAGGACTATTGCGTCGCCTGGGAACTGAATCTTAAGCTGTTGTCGATGCAGATCCATTGGAAATGTCGAATATCGCATTTTCCAAGCTATACGGGTGTATTTATGATAATAAAGACTATTGCGACGCCTGGGAACTGAATCTTCAGCTGTTGTCGATGCAGATCGATGGAAATGTCGAATATCGCATTTTCCATGCTGTACGGGTGTATTTTTGATAATAAAGACTATTGCGACGCCTGGGAACTGAATCTTTAGCTGTTGTCGATGCAGGTCGATTGGAGATGTCGAATATCGAGGTTTCCAAGCTCAACGAGTGAATTTTCAATAAGAAGGACTATTGCGACGCCTGGGAACTGAATCTTTAGCTTTTGTTGATGCAGATCGATTGGAAATGTCGAATATCGCATTTGCCATGCTATACGGGTGTATTTTAGATAATAAAGACTATTGCGACGCCTGGGAACTGAATCTTTAGCTGTTGTCGATGCAGATCGATTGGAAATATCGAATATCGCATTTTCCATGCTATACGGGTGTATTTTTGATAATAAGGACTATTGCGACGCCTGGGAACTGAATCTTTAGCTGTTGTTGATGCAGATGGATTGGAAATGTCGAATATCGCGTTTTCCAAGCTCTATGAGTGAATTTTCAATAAGGACTATTGCGACGCCTGGGAACTGCATCTTTGGCTGTTGTCGATGCAGATCGATTGGAAATGTCGAATATCGAGGTTTAAAGCTGAACGAGCGAATTTTCAATAAGAAGGGCTATTGCGACGCCTGGGAACTGAATCTCTAGCTGTTGTCGATGCAGATCGATTGGAAATGTCGAATATCGCATTTTCCATGCTATACGGGTGTATTTTTGATAATAAAGACTATTGCGACGCCTGGGAACAGAATCTTTAGGTGTTGTCGATGCAGATCGATTGGAAATGTCCAATATCGCGTTTTCCAACCTGTACGAGTGAATTTTCAATAAGCACTATTGCGATGCCTGGGAACTGAATCTTTAGCTGTTGTTGATGCTGATCGATTGGAATTGTCGAATATCGCGTTTTCCAAGCTCTATGAGTGAATGTTCAATAAGGACTATTGCGACGCCTGGGAACTGCATCTTTGGCTGTTGTCGATGCAGGTCGATTGGAGATGTCGAATATCGAGGTTTCCAAGCTCAACGAGTGAATTTTCAATAAGAAGGGCTATTGCGACGCCTGGGAACTGAATCTTTAGCTGTTGTCGATGCAGATCGATTGGAAATGTTGAATATCGCGTTTTCCAAGCTGTACGAGTGAATTTTCAATAAGCACTATTGCGACGCCTCGGAACTGAATCTTTAGCTGTTGTCGATGCAGGTCGATTGGAGATGTCGAATATCGAGGTTTCCAAGCTCAACGAGTGAATTTTCAATAAGAAGGACTATTGCGACGCCTGGGAACTGAATCTTTAGCTTTTGTCGATGCAGATCGATTGGAAATGTCGAATATCGCATTTGCCATGCTATACGGGTGTATTTTAGATAATAAAGACTATTGCGACGCCTGGGAACTGAATCTTTAGCTGTTGTCGATGCAGATCGATTGGAAATGTCGAATATCGCATTTTCCATGCTATACGGGTTTATTTTTGATAATAAGGACTATTGCGTCGCCTGGGAACTGAATCTTAAGCTGTTGTCGATGCAGATCCATTGGAAATGTCGAATATCGCATTTGTCAAGCTTTATGGGTGTATTTATGATAACAAAGACTATTGCGACGCCTGGGAACTGAATCTTCAGCTGTTGTCGATGCAGATCGATGGAAATGTCGAATATCGCATTTTCCATGCTATACGGGTGTATTTTTGATAATAAAGACTATTGCGACGCCTGGGAACTGAATCCTTAGCTGTTGTCGATGCAGATCGATTGGAAATGTCGAATATCGCATTTTCCATGCTATACGGGTGTATTTTTGATAATAAGGACTATTGCGACGCCTGGGAACTGAATCTTTAGCTGTTGTCGACGCAGGTCGATTGGAGGTGTCGAATATCGAGGTTTCCAAGCTCAACGAGTGAATTTTCAATAAGAAGGGCTATTGCGACGCCTGGGAACTGAATCTTTAGCTGTTGTCGAAGCAGATCGATTGGAAATGTCGAATAACGCGTTTTCCATTTGTACGAGTGAATTTTCAATAAGCACTATTGCGGCGCCTGGGAACTGAATCTTTAGCTGTTGTCGATGCAGATCGATTGGAAATGACGAATATCGCATTTTCCATGCTATACGGGTGTATTTTAGATAATAAAGACTATTGCGACGCCTGGGAACTGAATCTTTAGCTGTTATCGATGCAGATCGATTGGAAATGTCGAATATCGCATTTTCCATGCTATACGGGTGTATTTTTGATAATAAGGACTATTGCGACGCCTGGGAACTGAATCTTTAGCTGTTGTTGATGCAGATGGATTGGAAATGTCGAATATCGCGTTTTCCAAGTTCTATGAGTGAATTTTCAATAAGGACTATTGCGACGCCTGGGAACTGCATCTTTGGCTGTTGTTGATGCTGATCGATTGGAATTGTCGAATATCGCGTTTTCCAAGCTCTATGAGTGAATGTTCAATAAGGACTATTGCGACGCCTGGGAACTGCATCTTTGGCTGTTGTCGATGCAGGTCGATTGGAGATGTCGAATATCGAGGTTTCCAAGCTCAACGAGTGAATTTTCAATAAGAAGGGCTATTGCGACGCCTGGGAACTGAATCTTTAGCTGTTGTCGATGCAGATCGATTGGAAATGTTGAATATCGCGTTTTCCAAGCTGTACGAGTGAATTTTCAATAAGCACTATTGCGACGCCTCGGAACTGAATCTTTAGCTGTTGTCGATGCAGGTCGATTGGAGATGTCGAATATCGAGGTTTCCAAGCTCAACGAGTGAATTTTCAATAAGAAGGACTATTGCGACGCCTGGGAACTGAATCTTTAGCTTTTGTCGATGCAGATCGATTGGAAATGTCGAATATCGCATTTGCCATGCTATACGGGTGTATTTTAGATAATAAAGACTATTGCGACGCCTGGGAAATGAATCTTTAGCTGTTGTCGATGCAGATCGATTGGAAATGTCGAATATCGCATTTTCCATGCTATACGGGTTTATTTTTGATAATAAGGACTATTGCGTCGCCTGGGAACTGAATCTTAAGCTGTTGTCGATGCAGATCCATTGGAAATGTCGAATATCGCATTTGTCAAGCTTTATGGGTGTATTTATGATAACAAAGACTATTGCGACGCCTGGGAACTGAATCTTCAGCTGTTGTCGATGCAGATCGATGGAAATGTCGAATATCGCATTTTCCATGCTATACGGGTGTATTTTTGATAATAAAGACTATTGCGACGCCTGGGAACTGAATCCTTAGCTGTTGTCGATGCAGATCGATTGGAAATGTCGAATATCGCATTTTCCATGCTATACGGGTGTATTTTTGATAATAAGGACTATTGCGACGCCTGGGAACTGAATCTTTAGCTGTTGTCGACGCAGGTCGATTGGAGGTGTCGAATATCGAGGTTTCCAAGCTCAACGAGTGAATTTTCAATAAGAAGGGCTATTGCGACGCCTGGGAACTGAATCTTTAGCTGTTGTCGAAGCAGATCGATTGGAAATGTCGAATAACGCGTTTTCCATTTGTACGAGTGAATTTTCAATAAGCACTATTGCGGCGCCTGGGAACTGAATCTTTAGCTGTTGTCGATGCAGATCGATTGGAAATGACGAATATCGCATTTTCCATGCTATACGGGTGTATTTTAGATAATAAAGACTATTGCGACGCCTGGGAACTGAATCTTTAGCTGTTGTCGATGCAGATCGATTGGAAATGTCGAATATCGCATTTTCCATGCTATACGGGTGTATTTTTGATAATAAGGACTATTGCGACGCCTGGGAACTGAATCTTTAGCTGTTGTTGATGCAGATGGATTGGAAATGTCGAATATCGCGTTTTCCAAGCTCTATGAGTGAATTTTCAATAAGGACTATTGCGACGCCTGGGAACTGCATCTTTGGCTGTTGTCGATGCAGATCGATTGGAAATGTCGAATATCGAGGTTTAAAGCTGAACGAGCGAATCTTCAATAAGAAGGGCTATTGCGACGCCTGGGAACTGAATCTCTAGCTGTTGTCGATGCAGATCGATTGGAAATGTCGAATATCGCATTTTCCATGCTATACGGGTGTATTTTTGATAATAAGGACTATTGCGACGCCTGGGAACTGAATCTTTAGCTGTTGTCGACGCAGGTCGATTGGAGGTGTCGAATATCGAGGTTTCCAAGCTCAACGAGTGAATTTTCAATAAGAAGGGCTATTGCGACGCCTGGGAACTGAATCTTTAGCTGTTGTCGAAGCAGATCGATTGGAAATGTCGAATAACGCGTTTTCCATTTGTACGAGTGAATTTTCAATAAGCACTATTGCGGCGCCTGGGAACTGAATCTTTAGCTGTTGTCGATGCAGATCGATTGGAAATGACGAATATCGCATTTTCCATGCTATGCGGGTGTATTTTTGATAATAAAGACTATTGCGTCGCCTGGGAACTGAATCTTAAGCTGTTGTCGATGCAGATCGATTGGAAATGCCGAATATCGCGTTTTCCAAGCTCTACGAGTGAATTTTCAATACGGATTATTGCGACGCCTGGGAACTGACTCATTAGCTGTTGTCGATGCAGGTCGATTGGAGATGTCGAATATCGACGTTTCCAAGATCAACGAGTGAATTTTCAATAAGAAGGACTATTGCGACGCCTGGGAACTGAACCGTTAGCTGTTGTCGATGCAGATCGATTGAAAATGTCGAATATCGCATTTTCCCTGCTATACGGGTGTATTTCTGACAATAAAGACTATTGCGACGCCTGGGAACTGAATCTTTAGCTGTTGTCGATGCAGATCGATTGGAAATGACGAATATCGCATTTTCCATGCTATACGTGTATTTTTGGTAATAAAGACTATTGCGACGCCTGGGAACTGAATCTTTAGCTGTTGTCGATGCAGATCGATTGGAAATGTCGAATATCGCATTTTGCATGCTATACGGATGTATTTTTAGTAGTAAGGACTATTGCGTCGCCTGGGAACTGAATCTTAAGCTGTTGTCGATGCAGATCGATTGGAAATGCCGAATATCGCGTTTTCCAAGCTCTACGAGTGAATTTTCAATACGGATTATTGCGACGCCTGGGAACTGACTCATTAGCTGTTGTCGATGCAGGTCGATTGGAGCTGTCGAATATCGACGTTTCCAAGATCAACGAGTGATTTTTCAATAAGAAGGACTATTGCGACGCCTGGGAACTGAATCTTTAGCTTTTGTCGATGCAGATCGTTTGGAAATGTCGAATATCGCATTTGCCATGCTATACGGGTGTATTTTAGATAATAAAGACTATTGCGACGCCTGGGAACTGAATCTTTAGCTGTTGTCGATGCAGATCGATTGGTAATGTCGAATATCGCATTTTGCATGCTATACGGATGTATTTTTAATAGTAAGGACTATTGCGTCGCCTGGGAACTGAATCTTAAGCTGTTGTCGATGCAGATCGATTGGAAATGTCGAATATCGCATTTTCCATGCTATACGGATGTATTTTTAATAGTAAGGACTATTGCGTCGCCTGGGAACTGAATCTTAAGCTGTTGTCGATGCAGGTTGATTGAAAATGACGAATATCGCATTTTCCATGCTATGCGGGTGTATTTTTGATAATAAAGACTATTGCGTCGCCTGGGAACTGAATCTTAAGCTGTTGTCGATGCAGATCGATTGGAAATGCCGAATATCGCGTTTTCCAAGCTCTACGAGTGAATTTTCAATACGGATTATTGCGACGCCTGGGAACTGACTCATTAGCTGTTGTCGATGCAGGTCGATTGGAGATGTCGAATATCGACGTTTCCAAGATCAACGAGTGAATTTTCAATAAGAAGGACTATTGCGACGCCTGGGAACTGAACCGTTAGCTGTTGTCGATGCAGATCGATTGAAAATGTCGAATATCGCATTTTCCCTGCTATACGGGTGTATTTCTGACAATAAAGACTATTGCGACGCCTGGGAACTGAATCTTTAGCTGTTGTCGATGCAGATCGATTGGAAATGACGAATATCGCATTTTCCATGCTATACGTGTATTTTTGGTAATAAAGACTATTGCGACGCCTGGGAACTGAATCTTTAGCTGTTGTCGATGCAGATCGATTGGAAATGTCGAATATCGCATTTTGCATGCTATACGGATGTATTTTTAGTAGTAAGGACTATTGCGTCGCCTGGGAACTGAATCTTAAGCTGTTGTCGATGCAGATCGATTGGAAATGCCGAATATCGCGTTTTCCAAGCTCTACGAGTGAATTTTCAATACGGATTATTGCGACGCCTGGGAACTGACTCATTAGCTGTTGTCGATGCAGGTCGATTGGAGCTGTCGAATATCGACGTTTCCAAGATCAACGAGTGATTTTTCAATAAGAAGGACTATTGCGACGCCTGGGAACTGAATCTTTAGCTTTTGTCGATGCAGATCGTTTGGAAATGTCGAATATCGCATTTGCCATGCTATACGGGTGTATTTTAGATAATAAAGACTATTGCGACGCCTGGGAACTGAATCTTTAGCTGTTGTCGATGCAGATCGATTGGTAATGTCGAATATCGCATTTTGCATGCTATACGGATGTATTTTTAATAGTAAGGACTATTGCGTCGCCTGGGAACTGAATCTTAAGCTGTTGTCGATGCAGATCGATTGGAAATGTCGAATATCGCATTTTCCATGCTATACGGATGTATTTTTAATAGTAAGGACTATTGCGTCGCCTGGGAACTGAATCTTAAGCTGTTGTCGATGCAGGTTGATTGAAAATGTCGAATATCGCATTTTCCATGCTATACGGGTGTATTTTTGATAATAAAGACTATTGCGACGCCTGGGAACTGAATCTTTAGCTGTTGTCGATGCAGATCGATTGGAAATGACGAATATCGCATTTTCCATGCTATGCGGGTGTATTTTTGATAATAAAGACTATTGCGTCGCCTGGGAACTGAATCTTAAGCTGTTGTCGATGCAGATCGATTGGAAATGCCGAATATCGCGTTTTCCAAGCTCTACGAGTGAATTTTCCATACGGATTATTGCGACGCCTGGGAACTGAATCTTAAGCTGTTGTCGATGCAGATCGATTGAAAATGTCGAATATCGCATTTTCCCTGCTATACGGGTGTATTTCTGATAATAAAGACTATTGCGACGCCTGGGAACTGAATCTTTAGCTGTTGTCGATGCAGATCGATTGGAAATGACGAATATCGCATTTTCCATGCTATACGTGTATTTTTGATAATAAAGACTATTGCGTCGCCTGGGAACTGAATCTTAAGCTGTTGTCGATGCAGATCGATTGGAAAAGCCGAATATCGCGTTTTCCAAGCTCTACGAGTGAATTTTCAATACGGATTATTGCGACGCCTGGGAACTGACTCATTAGCTGTTGTCGATGCAGGTCGATTGGAGATGTCGAATATCGACGTTTCCAAGATCAACGAGTGAATTTTCAATAAGAAGGACTATTGCGACGCCTGGGAACTGAACCGTTAGCTGTTGTCGATGCAGATCGATTGAAAATGTCGAATATCGCATTTTCCCTGCTATACGGGTGTATTTCTGACAATAAAGACTATTGCGACGCCTGGGAACTGAATCTTTAGCTGTTGTCGATGCAGATCGATTGGAAATGACGAATATCGCATTTTCCATGCTATACGTGTATTTTTGGTAATAAAGACTATTGCGACGCCTGGGAACTGAATCTTTAGCTGTTGTCGATGCAGATCGATTGGAAATGTCGAATATCGCATTTTGCATGCTATACGGATGTATTTTTAGTAGTAAGGACTATTGCGTCGCCTGGGAACTGAATCTTAAGCTGTTGTCGATGCAGATCGATTGGAAATGCCGAATATCGCGTTTTCCAAGCTCTACGAGTGAATTTTCAATACGGATTATTGCGACGCCTGGGAACTGACTCATTAGCTGTTGTCGATGCAGGTCGATTGGTGCTGTCGAATATCGACGTTTCCAAGATCAACGAGTGATTTTTCAATAAGAAGGACTATTGCGACGCCTGGGAACTGAATCTTTAGCTTTTGTCGATGCAGATCGTTTGGAAATGTCGAATATCGCATTTGCCATGCTATACGGGTGTATTTTAGATAATAAAGACTATTGCGACGCCTGGGAACTGAATCTTTAGCTGTTGTCGATGCAGATCGATTGGTAATGTCGAATATCGCATTTTGCATGCTATACGGATGTATTTTTAATAGTAAGGACTATTGCGTCGCCTGGGAACTGAATCTTAAGCTGTTGTCGATGCAGATCGATTGGAAATGTCGAATATCGCATTTTCCATGCTATACGGATGTATTTTTAATAGTAAGGACTATTGCGTCGCCTGGGAACTGAATCTTAAGCTGTTGTCGATGCAGGTTGATTGAAAATGTCGAATATCGCATTTTCCATGCTATACGGGTGTATTTTTGATAATAAAGACTATTGCGACGCCTGGGAACTGAATCTTTAGCTGTTGTCGATGCAGATCGATTGGAAATGACGAATATCGCATTTTCCATGCTATGCGGGTGTATTTTTGATAATAAAGACTATTGCGTCGCCTGGGAACTGAATCTTAAGCTGTTGTCGATGCAGATCGATTGGAAATGCCGAATATCGCGTTTTCCAAGCTCTACGAGTGAATTTTCCATACGGATTATTGCGACGCCTGGGAACTGAATCTTAAGCTGTTGTCGATGCAGATCGATTGAAAATGTCGAATATCGCATTTTCCCTGCTATACGGGTGTATTTCTGATAATAAAGACTATTGCGACGCCTGGGAACTGAATCTTTAGCTGTTGTCGATGCAGATCGATTGGAAATGACGAATATCGCATTTTCCATGCTATACGTGTATTTTTGGTAATAAAGACTATTGCGACGCCTGGGAACTGAATCTTTAGCTGTTGTCGATGCAGATCGATTGGAAATGTCGAATATCGCATTTTGCATGCTATACGGATGTATTTTTAATAGTAAGGACTATTGCGTCGCCTGGGAACTGAATCTTAAGCTGTTGTCGATGCAGATCGATTGGAAATGTCGAATATCGCATTTTCCATGCTATACGGATGTATTTTTAATAGTAAGGACTATTGCGTGGCCTGGGAACTGAATCTTAAGCTGTTGTCGATGCAGGTTGATTGAAAATGTCGAATATCGCATTTTCCATGCTATACGGGTGTATTTTTGATAATAAAGACTATTGCGACGCCTGGGAACTGAATCTTTAGCTGTTGTCGATGCAGATCGATTGGAAATGACGAATATCGCATTTTCCATGCTATGCGGGTGTATTTTTGATAATAAAGACTATTGCGTCGCCTGGGAACTGAATCTTAAGCTGTTGTCGATGCAGATCGATTGGAAATGCCGAATATCGCGTTTTCCAAGCACTACGAGTGAATTTTCAATACGGATTATTGCGACGCCTGGGAACTGACTCATTAGCTGTTGTCGATGCAGGTCGATTGGAGATGTCGAATATCGACGTTTCCAAGATCAACGAGTGATTTTTCAATAAGAAGGACTATTGCGACGCCTGGGAACTGAACCGTTAGCTGTTGTCGATGCAGATCGATTGAAAATGTCGAATATCGCATTTTCCCTGCTATACGGGTGTATTTCTGACAATAAAGACTATTGCGACGCCTGGGAACTGAATCTTTAGCTGTTGTCGATGCAGATCGATTGGAAATGTCGAATATCGCATTTTGCATGCTATACGGATGTATTTTTAATAGTAAGGACTATTGCGTCGCCTGGGAACTGAATCTTAAGCTGTTGTCGATGCAGATCGATTGGAAATACCGAATATCGCGTTTTCCAAGCTCTACGAGTGAATTTTCAATACGGATTATTGCGACGCCTGGGAACTGACTCATTAGCTGTTGTCGATGCAGGTCGATTGGAGCTGTCGAATATCGACGTTTCCAAGATCAACGAGTGATTTTTCAATAAGAAGGACTATTGCGACGCCTGGGAACTGAATCTTTAGCTTTTGTCGATGCAGATCGATTGGAAATGTCGAATATCGCATTTGCCATGCTATACGGGTGTATTTTAGATAATAAAGACTATTGCGACGCCTGGGAACTGAATCTTTAGCTGTTGTCGATGCAGATCGATTGGAAATGTCGAATATCGCATTTTTCAAGCTATATGGGTGTATTTATGATAATAAAGACTATTGCGACGCCTGGGAACTGAATCTTCAGCTGTTGTCGATGCAGATCGATGGAAATGTCGAATATCGCATTTTCCATGCTATACGGGTGTATTTTTGATAATAAAGACTATTGCGACGCCTGGGAACTGAATCATTAGCTGTTGTCGATGCAGATCGATTGGAAATGTCGAATATCGCATTTTCCATGCTATACGGGTGTATTTTTGATAATAAGGACTATTGCGACGGCTGGGAACTGAATCTTTAGCTGTTGTCGACGCAGGTCGATTGGAGGTGTCGAATATCGAGGTTTCCAAGCTCAACGAGTGAATTTTCAATAAGAAGGGCTATTGCGACGCCTGGGAACTGAATCTCTAGCTGTTGTCGATGCAGATCGATTGGAAATGTCGAATATCGCATTTTCCATGCTATACGGGTGTATTTTTGATAATAAAGACTATTGCGACGCCTGGGAACAGAATCTTTAGCTATTGTCGATGCAGATCGATTGGAAATGTCCAATATCGCGTTTTCCAAGCTGTACGAGTGAATTTTCAATAAGCACTATTGCGATGCCTGGGAACTGAATCTTTAGCTGTTGTTGATGCAGATCGATTCGAATTGACGAATATCGCGTTTTCCAAGCTCTATGAGTGAATGTTCAATAAGGACTTTTGCGACGCCTGGGAACTGCATCTTTGGCTGTTGTCGATGCAGGTCGATTGGAGATGTCGAATATCGAGGTTTCCAAGCTCAACGAGTGAATTTTCAATAAGAAGGGCTATTGCGACGCCTGGGAACTGAATCTTTAGCTGTTGTCGATGCAGATCGATTGGAAATGTCGAATATCGCATTTTCCATGCTATACGGGTTTATTTTTGATAATAAGGACTATTGCGTCGCCTGGGAACTGAATCTTAAGCTGTTGTCGATGCAGATCCATTGGAAATGTCGAATATCGCATTTTTCAAGCTATATGGCTGTATTTATGATAATAAAGACTATTGCAACGCCTGGGAACTGAATCTTCAGCTGTTGTCGATGCAGATCGATTGGAAATGTCGGATATCGCATTTTCCATGCTATACGGGTTTATTTTTGATAATAAGGACTATTGCGACGCCTGGGAACTGAATCTTTAGCTGTTGTCGACGCAGGTCGATTGGAGGTGTCGAATATCGAGGTTTCCAAGCTCAACGAGTGAATTTTCAATAAGAAGGGCTATTGCGACGCCTGGGAACTGAATCTCTAGCTGTTGTCGATGCAGATCGATTGGAAATTTCAAATATCGCGTTTTCCAAGCTGTACGAGTGAATTTTCAGTAATCACTATTGCGACGCCTGGGAACTGAGTCTTTAGCTGTTGTTGATGCAGATCGATTGGAAATGTCGAATATCGCATTTTCCATGCTATACGAGTGTATTTTTGATAATAAAGACTATTGCGACGCCTGGGAACTGAATCTTTAGCTGTTGTCGATGCAGATCGATTGGAATGACGAATATCGCATTTCCCATGCTATGCGGGTGTATTTTTGATAATAAAGACTATTGCGCGCCTGGGAACTGAATCTTAAGCTGTTGTCGATGCAGATCGATTGGAAATGCCGAATATCGCGTGTTCCAAGCTCTACGAGTGAATTTTCAATACGGATTATTGCGACGCCTGGGAACTGACTCATTAGCTGTTGTCGATGCAGGTCGATTGGAGATGTCGAATATCGACGTTTCCAAGATCAACGAGTGAATTTTCAATAAGAAGGACTATTGCGACGCCTGGGAACTGAACCGTTAGCTGTTGTCGATGCAGATCGATTGAAAATGTCGAATATCGCATTTTCCCTGCTATACGGGTGTATTTTTGATAATAAAGACTATTGCGACGCCTGGGAACTGAATCTTTAGCTGTTGTCGATGCAGATCGATTGGAAATGACGAATATCGCATTTTCCATGCTATACGTGTATTTTTGGTAATAAAGACTATTGCGACGCCTGGGAACTGAATCTTTAGCTGTTGTCGATGCAGATCGATTGGAAATGTCGAATATCGCATTTTGCATGCTATACGGATGTATTTTTAATAGTAAGGACTATTGCGTCGCCTGGGAACTGAATCTTAAGCTGTTGTCGATGCAGATCGATTGGAAATGTCGAATATCGCATTTTCCATGCTATACGGATGTATTTTTAATAGTAAGGACTATTGCGTGGCCTGGGAACTGAATCTTAAGCTGTTGTCGATGCAGGTTGATTGAAAATGTCGAATATCGCATTTTCCATGCTATACGGGTGTATTTTTGATAATAAAGACTATGGCGACGCCTGGGAACTGAATCTATAGCTATTGTCGATGCAGTTCGATTGGAAATGTCGAATATCGCGTTTTCCAAGCTCTACGAGTGAATTTTCAATAAGAAGGACTATTGCGACGCCTGGGAACTGAATCTTTAGCTGTTGTCGATGCAGATCGATTGGAAATGACGAATATCGCATTTTCCATGCTATGCGGGTGTATTTTTGATAATAAAGACTATTGCGTCGCCTGGGAACTGAATCTTAAGCTGTTGTCGATGCAGATCGATTGGAAATGCCGAATATCGCGTTTTCCAAGCTCTATGAGTGAATGTTCAATAAGGACTTTTGCGACGCCTGGGAACTGCATCTTTGGCTGTTGTCGATGCAGGTCGATTGGAGATGTCGAATATCGAGGTTTCCAAGCTCAACGAGTGAATTTTCAATAAGAAGGGCTATTGCGACGCCTGGGAACTGAATCTTTAGCTGTTGTCGATGCAGATCGATTGGAAATGTTGAATATCGCGTTTTCCAAGCTGTACGAGTGAATTTTCAATAAGCACTATTGCGACGCCTGGGAACAGAATCTCTAGCTGTTGTCGATGCAGATCGATTGGAAATGTCGAATATCGCATTTTCCATGCTATACGGGTTTATTTTTGATAATAAGGACTATTGCGTCGCCTGGGAACTGAATCTTAAGCTGTTGTCGATGCAGATCCATTGGAAATGTCGAATATCGCATTTTTCAAGCTATATGGCTGTATTTATGATAATAAAGACTATTGCGACGCCTGGGAACTGAATCTTCAGCTGTTGTCGATGCAGATCGATTGGAAATGCCGAATATCGCGTTTTCCAAGCTCTATGAGTGAATGTTCAATAAGGACTTTTGCGACGCCTGGGAACTGCATCTTTGGCTGTTGTCGATGCAGGTCGATTGGAGATGTCGAATATCGAGGTTTCCAAGCTCAACGAGTGAATTTTCAATAAGAAGGGCTATTGCGACGCCTGGGAACTGAATCTTTAGCTGTTGTCGATGCAGATCGATTGGAAATGTTGAATATCGCGTTTTCCAAGCTGTACGAGTGAATTTTCAATAAGCACTATTGCGACGCCTGGGAACAGAATCTCTAGCTGTTGTCGATGCAGATCGATTGGAAATGTCGAATATCGCATTTTCCATGCTATACGGGTTTATTTTTGATAATAAGGACTATTGCGTCGCCTGGGAACTGAATCTTAAGCTGTTGTCGATGCAGATCCATTGGAAATGTCGAATATCGCATTTTTCAAGCTATATGGCTGTATTTATGATAATAAAGACTATTGCGACGCCTGGGAACTGAATCTTCAGCTGTTGTCGATGCAGATCGATTGGAAATTTCAAATATCGCGTTTTCCAAGCTGTACGAGTGAATTTTCAGTAATCACTATTGCGACGCCTGGGAACTGAGTCTTTAGCTGTTGTTGATGCAGATCGATTGGAAATGTCGAATATCGCATTTTCCATGCTATACGAGTGTATTTTTGATAATAAAGACTATTGCGACGCCTGGGAACTGACTCATTAGCTGTTGTCGATGCAGGTCGATTGGAGATGTCGAATATCGACGTTTCCAAGATCAACGAGTGATTTTTCAATAAGAAGGACTATTGCGACGCCTGGGAACTGAACCGTTAGCTGTTGTCGATGCAGATCGATTGAAAATGTCGAATATCGCATTTTCCCTGCTATACGGGTGTATTTCTGACAATAAAGACTATTGCGACGCCTGGGAACTGAATCTTTAGCTGTTGTCGATGCAGATCGATTGGAAATGACGAATATCGCATTTTCCATGCTATACGTGTATTTTTGGTAATAAAGACTATTGCGACGCCTGGGAACTGAATCTTTAGCTGTTGTCGATGCAGATCGATTGGAAATGTCGAATATCGCATTTTGCATGCTATACGGATGTATTTTTAATAGTAAGGACTATTGCGTCGCCTGGGAACTGAATCTTAAGCTGTTGTCGATGCAGATCGATTGGAAATACCGAATATCGCGTTTTCCAAGCTCTACGAGTGAATTTTCAATACGGATTATTGCGACGCCTGGGAACTGACTCATTAGCTGTTGTCGATGCAGGTCGATTGGAGCTGTCGAATATCGACGTTTCCAAGATCAACGAGTGATTTTTCAATAAGAAGGACTATTGCGACGCCTGGGAACTGAATCTTTAGCTTTTGTCGATGCAGATCGATTGGAAATGTCGAATATCGCATTTGCCATGCTATACGGGTGTATTTTAGATAATAAAGACTATTGCGACGCCTGGGAACTGAATCTTTAGCTGTTGTCGATGCAGATCGATTGGAAATGTCGAATATCGCATTTTTCAAGCTATATGGGTGTATTTATGATAATAAAGACTATTGCGACGCCTGGGAACTGAATCTTCAGCTGTTGTCGATGCAGATCGATGGAAATGTCGAATATCGCATTTTCCATGCTATACGGGTGTATTTTTGATAATAAAGACTATTGCGACGCCTGGGAACTGAATCATTAGCTGTTGTCGATGCAGATCGATTGGAAATGTCGAATATCGCATTTTCCATGCTATACGGGTGTATTTTTGATAATAAGGACTATTGCGACGGCTGGGAACTGAATCTTTAGCTGTTGTCGACGCAGGTCGATTGGAGGTGTCGAATATCGAGGTTTCCAAGCTCAACGAGTGAATTTTCAATAAGAAGGGCTATTGCGACGCCTGGGAACTGAATCTCTAGCTGTTGTCGATGCAGATCGATTGGAAATGTCGAATATCGCATTTTCCATGCTATACGGGTGTTTTTTTGATAATAAAGACTATTGCGACGCCTGGGAACAGAATCTTTAGCTATTGTCGATGCAGATCGATTGGAAATGTCCAATATCGCGTTTTCCAAGCTGTACGAGTGAATTTTCAATAAGCACTATTGCGATGCCTGGGAACTGAATCTTTAGCTGTTGTTGATGCAGATCGATTCGAATTGACGAATATCGCGTTTTCCAAGCTCTATGAGTGAATGTTCAATAAGGACTTTTGCGACGCCTGGGAACTGCATCTTTGGCTGTTGTCGATGCAGGTCGATTGGAGATGTCGAATATCGAGGTTTCCAAGCTCAACGAGTGAATTTTCAATAAGAAGGGCTATTGCGACGCCTGGGAACTGAATCTTTAGCTGTTGTCGATGCAGATCGATTGGAAATGTCGAATATCGCATTTTCCATGCTATACGGGTTTATTTTTGATAATAAGGACTATTGCGTCGCCTGGGAACTGAATCTTAAGCTGTTGTCGATGCAGATCCATTGGAAATGTCGAATATCGCATTTTTCAAGCTATATGGCTGTATTTATGATAATAAAGACTATTGCAACGCCTGGGAACTGAATCTTCAGCTGTTGTCGATGCAGATCGATTGGAAATGTCGGATATCGCATTTTCCATGCTATACGGGTTTATTTTTGATAATAAGGACTATTGCGACGCCTGGGAACTGAATCTTTAGCTGTTGTCGACGCAGGTCGATTGGAGGTGTCGAATATCGAGGTTTCCAAGCTCAACGAGTGAATTTTCAATAAGAAGGGCTATTGCGACGCCTGGGAACTGAATCTCTAGCTGTTGTCGATGCAGATCGATTGGAAATTTCAAATATCGCGTTTTCCAAGCTGTACGAGTGAATTTTCAGTAATCACTATTGCGACGCCTGGGAACTGAGTCTTTAGCTGTTGTTGATGCAGATCGATTGGAAATGTCGAATATCGCATTTTCCATGCTATACGAGTGTATTTTTGATAATAAAGACTATTGCGACGCCTGGGAACTGAATCTTTAGCTGTTGTCGATGCAGATCGATTGGAATGACGAATATCGCATTTCCCATGCTATGCGGGTGTATTTTTGATAATAAAGACTATTGCGCGCCTGGGAACTGAATCTTAAGCTGTTGTCGATGCAGATCGATTGGAAATGCCGAATATCGCGTGTTCCAAGCTCTACGAGTGAATTTTCAATACGGATTATTGCGACGCCTGGGAACTGACTCATTAGCTGTTGTCGATGCAGGTCGATTGGAGATGTCGAATATCGACGTTTCCAAGATCAACGAGTGAATTTTCAATAAGAAGGACTATTGCGACGCCTGGGAACTGAACCGTTAGCTGTTGTCGATGCAGATCGATTGAAAATGTCGAATATCGCATTTTCCCTGCTATACGGGTGTATTTTTGATAATAAAGACTATTGCGACGCCTGGGAACTGAATCTTTAGCTGTTGTCGATGCAGATCGATTGGAAATGACGAATATCGCATTTTCCATGCTATACGTGTATTTTTGGTAATAAAGACTATTGCGACGCCTGGGAACTGAATCTTTAGCTGTTGTCGATGCAGATCGATTGGAAATGTCGAATATCGCATTTTGCATGCTATACGGATGTATTTTTAATAGTAAGGACTATTGCGTCGCCTGGGAACTGAATCTTAAGCTGTTGTCGATGCAGATCGATTGGAAATGTCGAATATCGCATTTTCCATGCTATACGGATGTATTTTCAATAGTAAGGACTATTGCGTGGCCTGGGAACTGAATCTTAAGCTGTTGTCGATGCAGGTTGATTGAAAATGTCGAATATCGCATTTTCCATGCTATACGGGTGTATTTTTGATAATAAAGACTATTGCGACGCCTGGGAACTGAATCTTTAGCTGTTGTCGATGCAGATCGATTGGAAATGACGAATATCGCATTTTCCATGCTATGCGGGTGTATTTTTGATAATAAAGACTATTGCGTCGCCTGGGAACTGAATCTTAAGCTGTTGTCGATGCAGATCGATTGGAAATGCCGAATATCGCGTTTTCCAAGCTCTATGAGTGAATGTTCAATAAGGACTTTTGCGACGCCTGGGAACTGCATCTTTGGCTGTTGTCGATGCAGGTCGATTGGAGATGTCGAATATCGAGGTTTCCAAGCTCAACGAGTGAATTTTCAATAAGAAGGGCTATTGCGACGCCTGGGAACTGAATCTTTAGCTGTTGTCGATGCAGATCGATTGGAAATGTTGAATATCGCGTTTTCCAAGCTGTACGAGTGAATTTTCAATAAGCACTATTGCGACGCCTGGGAACAGAATCTCTAGCTGTTGTCGATGCAGATCGATTGGAAATGTCGAATATCGCATTTTCCATGCTATACGGGTTTATTTTTGATAATAAGGACTATTGCGTCGCCTGGGAACTGAATCTTAAGCTGTTGTCGATGCAGATCCATTGGAAATGTCGAATATCGCATTTTTCAAGCTATATGGCTGTATTTATGATAATAAAGACTATTGCGACGCCTGGGAACTGAATCTTCAGCTGTTGTCGATGCAGATCGATTGGAAATTTCAAATATCGCGTTTTCCAAGCTGTACGAGTGAATTTTCAGTAATCACTATTGCGACGCCTGGGAACTGAGTCTTTAGCTGTTGTTGATGCAGATCGATTGGAAATGTCGAATATCGCATTTTCCATGCTATACGAGTGTATTTTTGATAATAAAGACTATTGCGACGCCTGGGAACTGAATCATTAGCTGTTGGCGATGCAGGTCGATTGGAGATGTCGAATATCGAGGTTTCCAAGCTCAACGAGTGAATTTTCAATAAGCACTATTGCGACGCCTGGGAACTGAATCTTAAGCTGTTGTCGATGCAGGTTGATTGAAAATGTCGAATATCGCATTTTCCATGCTATACGGGTGTATTTTTGATAATAAAGACTATTGCGACGCCTGGGAACTGAATCTTTAGCTGTTGTCGATGCAGATCGATTGGAATGACGAATATCGCATTTTCCATGCTATGCGGGTGTATTTTTGACAATAAAGACTATTGCGCGCCTGGGAACTGAATCTTAAGCTGTTGTCGATGCAGGTTGATTGAAAATGTCGAATATCGACGTTTCCACGATCAACGAGTGAATTTTCAATAAGAAGGACTATTGCGACGCCTGGGAACTGAACCGTTAGCTGTTGTCGATGCAGATCGATTGAAAATGTCGAATATCGCATTTTCCCTGCTATACGGGTGTATTTTTGATAATAAAGACTATTGCGACGCCTGGGAACTGAATCTTTAGCTGTTGTCGATGCAGATCGATTGGAAATGACGAATATCGCATTTTCCATGCTATACGTGTATTTTTGGTAATAAAGACTATTGCGACGCCTGGGAACTGAATCTTTAGCTGTTCTCGATGCAGATCGATTGGAAATGTCGAATATCGCATTTTGCATGCTATACGGATGTATTTTTAATAGTAAGGACTATTGCGTCGCCTGGGAACTGAATCTTAAGCTGTTGTCGATGCAGATCGATTGGAAATGTCGAATATCGCATTTTCCATGCTTTACGGATGTATTTTTAATAGTAAGGACTATTGCGTGGCCTGGGAACTGAATCTTAAGCTGTTGTCGATGCAGGTTGATTGAAAATGTCGAATATCGCATTTTCCATGCTATACGGGTGTATTTTTGATAATAAAGACTATTGCGACGCCTGGGAACTGAATCTTTAGCTGTTGTCGATGCAGATCGATTGGAAATGACGAATATCGCATTTGCCATGCTATACGGGTGTATTTTAGATAATAAAAACTATTGCGACGCCTGGGAACTGAATCTTTAGCTGTTGTCGATGCAGATCGATTGGAAATGTCGAATATCGCATTTTCCATGCTATACGGGTTTATTTTTGATAATAAGGACTATTGCGTCGCCTGGGAACTGAATCTTAAGCTGTTGTCGATGCAGATCCATTGGAAATGTCGAATATCGCATTTTTCAAGCTATATGGCTGTATTTATGATAATAAAGACTATTGCGACGCCTGGGAACTGAATCTTCAGCTGTTGTCGATGCAGATCGATTGGAAATGTCGAATATCGCATTTTCCATGCTATACGGGTTTATTTTTGATAATAAGGACTATTGCGACGCCTGGGAACTGAATCTTTAGCTGTTGTCGACGCAGGTCGATTGGAGGTGTCGAATATCGAGGTTTCCAAGCTCAACGAGTGAATTTTCAATAAGAAGGGCTATTGCGACGCCTGGGAACTGAATCTCTAGCTGTTGTCGATGCAGATCGATTGGAAATTTCAAATATCGCGTTTTCCAAGCTGTACGAGTGAATTTTCAGTAAACACTATTGCGACGCCTGGGAACTGAGTCTTTAGCTGTTGTTGATGCAGATCGATTGGAAATGTCGAATATCGCATTTTCCATGCTATACGAGTGTATTTTTGATAATAAAGACTATTGCGACGCCTGGGAACTGAATCATTAGCTGTTGGCGATGCAGGTCGATTGGAGATGTCGAATATCGAGGTTTCCAAGCTCAACGAGTGAATTTTCAGTAATCACTATTGCGACGCCTGGGAACTGAGTCTTTAGCTGTTGTTGATGCAGATCGATTGGAAATGTCGAATATCGCATTTTCCATGCTATACGAGTGTATTTTTGATAATAAAGACTATTGCGACGCCTGGGAACTGAATCTTTAGCTGTTGTCGATGCAGATCGATTGGAATGACGAATATCGCATTTTCCATGCTATGCGGGTGTATTTTTGATAATAAAGACTATTGCGCGCCTGGGAACTGAATCTTAAGCTGTTGTCGATGCAGATCGATTGGAAATGCCGAATATCGCGTGTTCCAAGCTCTACGAGTGAATTTTCAATACGGATTATTGCGACGCCTGGGAACTGACTCATTAGCTGTTGTCGATGCAGGTCGATTGGAGATGTCGAATATCGACGTTTCCAAGATCAACGAGTGAATTTTCAATAAGAAGGACTATTGCGACGCCTGGGAACTGAACCGTTAGCTGTTGTCGATGCAGATCGATTGAAAATGTCGAATATCGCATTTTCCCTGCTATACGGGTGTATTTTTGATAATAAAGACTATTGCGACGCCTGGGAACTGAATCTTTAGCTGTTGTCGATGCAGATCGATTGGAAATGACGAATATCGCATTTTCCATGCTATACGTGTATTTTTGGTAATAAAGACTATTGCGACGCCTGGGAACTGAATCTTTAGCTGTTGTCGATGCAGATCGATTGGAAATGTCGAATATCGCATTTTGCATGCTATACGGATGTATTTTTAATAGTAAGGACTATTGCGTCGCCTGGGAACTGAATCTTAAGCTGTTGTCGATGCAGATCGATTGGAAATGTCGAATATCGCATTTTCCATGCTATACGGATGTATTTTTAATAGTAAGGACTATTGCGTGGCCTGGGAACTGAATCTTAAGCTGTTGTCGATGCAGGTTGATTGAAAATGTCGAATATCGCATTTTCCATGCTATACGGGTGTATTTTTGATAATAAAGACTATTGCGACGCCTGGGAACTGAATCTTTAGCTGTTGTCGATGCAGATCGATTGGAAATGACGAATATCGCATTTTCCATGCTATGCGGGTGTATTTTTGATAATAAAGACTATTGCGTCGCCTGGGAACTGAATCTTAAGCTGTTGTCGATGCAGATCGAATGGAAATGCCGAATATCGCGTTTTCCAAGCTCTATGAGTGAATGTTCAATAAGGACTTTTGCGACGCCTGGGAACTGCATCTTTGGCTGTTGTCGATGCAGGTCGATTGGAGATGTCGAATATCGAGGTTTCCAAGCTCAACGAGTGAATTTTCAATAAGAAGGGCTATTGCGACGCCTGGGAACTGAATCTTTAGCTGTTGTCGATGCAGATCGATTGGAAATGTTGAATATCGCGTTTTCCAAGCTGTACGAGTGAATTTTCAATAAGCACTATTGCGACGCCTGGGAACAGAATCTCTAGCTGTTGTCGATGCAGATCGATTGGAAATGTCGAATATCGCATTTTCCATGCTATACGGGTTTATTTTTGATAATAAGGACTATTGCGTCGCCTGGGAACTGAATCTTAAGCTGTTGTCGATGCAGATCCATTGGAAATGTCGAATATCGCATTTTTCAAGCTATATGGCTGTATTTATGATAATAAAGACTATTGCGACGCCTGGGAACTGAATCTTCAGCTGTTGTCGATGCAGATCGATTGGAAATTTCAAATATCGCGTTTTCCAAGCTGTACGAGTGAATTTTCAGTAATCACTATTGCGACGCCTGGGAACTGAGTCTTTAGCTGTTGTTGATGCAGATCGATTGGAAATGTCGAATATCGACGTTTCCAAGATCAACGAGTGAATTTTCAATAAGAAGGACTATTGCGACGCCTGGGAACTGAACCGTTAGCTGTTGTCGATGCAGATCGATTGAAAATGTCGAATATCGCATTTTCCCTGCTATACGGGTGTATTTTTGATAATAAAGACTATTGCGACGCCTGGGAACTGAATCTTTAGCTGTTGTCGATGCAGATCGATTGGAAATGACGAATATCGCATTTTCCATGCTATACGTGTATTTTTGGTAATAAAGACTATTGCGACGCCTGGGAACTGAATCTTTAGCTGTTGTCGATGCAGATCGATTGGAAATGTCGAATATCGCATTTTGCATGCTATACGGATGTATTTTTAATAGTAAGGACTATTGCGTCGCCTGGGAACTGAATCTTAAGCTGTTGTCGATGCAGATCGATTGGAAATGCCGAATATCGCGTTTTCCAAGCTCTACGAGTGAATTTTCAATACGGATTATTGCGACGCCTGGGAACTGACTCATTAGCTGTTGTCGATGCAGGTCGATTGGAGCTGTCGAATATCGACGTTTCCAAGATCAACGAGTGATTTTTCAATAAGAAGGACTATTGCGACGCCTGGGAACTGAATCTTTAGCTTTTGTCGATGCAGATCGTTTGGAAATGTCGAATATCGCATTTGCCATGCTATACGGGTGTATTTTAGATAATAAAGACTATTGCGACGCCTGGGAACTGAATCTTTAGCTGTTGTCGATGCAGATCGATTGGAAATGTCGAATATCGCATTTTCCATGCTATACGGGTGTATTTTTGATAATAAGGACTATTGCGACGGCTGGGAACTGAATCTTTAGCTGTTGTCGACGCAGGTCGATCGGAG
Source organism: Nomada flava (assembly GCA_951802745.1). Classification (NCBI taxonomy): domain Eukaryota; kingdom Metazoa; phylum Arthropoda; class Insecta; order Hymenoptera; family Apidae; genus Nomada; species Nomada flava. The sequence goes on along the minus strand of CATOQN010000058.1, from coordinate 2,646,017 downwards.
GTGTCGAATATCGAGGTTTCCAAGCTCAACGAGTGAATTTTCAATAAGAAGGGCTATTGCGACGCCTGGGAACTGAATCTCTAGCTGTTGTCGATGCAGATCGATTGGAAATGTCGAATATCGCATTTTCCATGCTATACGGGTGTATTTTTGATAATAAAGACTATTGCGACGCCTGGGAACTGAATCTTTAGCTGTTGTCGATGCAGATCGATTGGAAATGTCGAATATCGCATTTTCCATGCTATACGGGTGTATTTTTGATAATAAGGACTATTGCGACGGCTGGGAACTGAATCTTTAGCTGTTGTCGACGCAGGTCTATCGGAGGTGTCGAATATCGAGGTTTCCAAGCTCAACGAGTGAATTTTCAATAAGAAGGGCTATTGCGACGCCTGGGAACTGAATCTCTAGCTGTTGTCGATGCAGATCGATTGGAAATGTCGAATATCGCATTTTCCATGCTATACGGGTGTATTTTTGATAATAAAGACTATTGCGACGCCTGGGAACAGAATCTTTAGCTGTTGTTGATGCAGATCGATTCGAATTGACGAATATCGCGTTTTCCAAGCTCTATGAGTGAATGTTCAATAAGGACTTTTGCGACGCCTGGGAACTGCATCTTTGGCTGTTGTCGATGCAGGTCGATTGGAGATGTCGAATATCGAGGTTTCCAAGCTCAACGAGTGAATTTTCAATAAGAAGGGCTATTGCGTCGCCTGGGAACTGAATCTTAAGCTGTTGTCGATGCAGATCGATTGGAAATGTCGAATATCGCATTTTCCATGCTATACGGATGTATTTTTAATAGTAAGGACTATTGCGTGGCCTGGGAACTGAATCTTAAGCTGTTGTCGATGCAGATCGATTGGAAATGCCGAATATCGCGTTTTCCAAGCTCTACGAGTGAATTTTCAATACGGATTATTGCGACGCCTGGGAACTGACTCATTAGCTGTTGTCGATGCAGGTCGATTGGAGCTGTCGAATATCGACGTTTCCAAGATCAACGAGTGATTTTTCAATAAGAAGGACTATTGCGACGCCTGGGAACTGAATCTTTAGCTTTTGTCGATGCAGATCGTTTGGAAATGTCGAATATCGCATTTGCCATGCTATACGGGTGTATTTTAGATAATAAAGACTATTGCGACGCCTGGGAACTGAATCTTTAGCTGTTGTCGATGCAGATCGATTGGAAATGTCGAATATCGCATTTTCCATGCTATACGGGTGTATTTTTGATAATAAGGACTATTGCGACGGCTGGGAACTGAATCTTTAGCTGTTGTCGACGCAGGTCGATCGGAGGTGTCGAATATCGAGGTTTCCAAGCTCAACGAGTGAATTTTCAATAAGAAGGGCTATTGCGACGCCTGGGAACTGAATCTCTAGCTGTTGTCGATGCAGATCGATTGGAAATGTCGAATATCGCATTTTCCATGCTATACGGGTGTATTTTTGATAATAAAGACTATTGCGACGCCTGGGAACTGAATCTTTAGCTGTTGTCGATGCAGATCGATTGGAAATGTCGAATATCGCATTTTCCATGCTATACGGGTGTATTTTTGATAATAAGGACTATTGCGACGGCTGGGAACTGAATCTTTAGCTGTTGTCGACGCAGGTCTATCGGAGGTGTCGAATATCGAGGTTTCCAAGCTCAACGAGTGAATTTTCAATAAGAAGGGCTATTGCGACGCCTGGGAACTGAATCTCTAGCTGTTGTCGATGCAGATCGATTGGAAATGTCGAATATCGCATTTTCCATGCTATACGGGTGTATTTTTGATAATAAAGACTATTGCGACGCCTGGGAACAGAATCTTTAGCTGTTGTTGATGCAGATCGATTCGAATTGACGAATATCGCGTTTTCCAAGCTCTATGAGTGAATGTTCAATAAGGACTTTTGCGACGCCTGGGAACTGCATCTTTGGCTGTTGTCGATGCAGGTCGATTGGAGATGTCGAATATCGAGGTTTCCAAGCTCAACGAGTGAATTTTCAATAAGAAGGGCTATTGCGACGCCTGGGAACTGAATCTTTAGCTGTTGTCGATGCAGATCGATTGGAAATGTTGAATATCGCGTTTTCCAAGCTGTACGAGTGAATTTTCAATAAGCACTATTGCGACGCCTGGGAACAGAATCTCTAGCTGTTGTCGATGCAGATCGATTGGAAATGTCGAATATCGCATTTGCCATGCTATACGGGTTTATTTTTGATAATAAGGACTATTGCGTCGCCTGGGAACTGAATCTTAAGCTGTTGTCGATGCAGATCCATTGGAAATGTCGAATATCGCATTTTTCAAGCTATATGGCTGTATTTATGATAATAAAGACTATTGCGACGCCTGGGAACTGAATCTTCAGCTGTTGTCGATGCAGATCGATTGGAAATGTCGAATATCGCATTTTCCATGCTATACGGGTTTATTTTTGATAATAAGGACTATTGCGACGCCTGGGAACTGAATCTTTAGCTGTTGTCGACGCAGGTCGATTGGAGGTGTCGAATATCGAGGTTTCCAAGCTCAACGAGTGAATTTTCAATAAGAAGGGCTATTGCGACGCCTGGGAACTGAATCTTAAGCTGTTGTTGATGCAGATCGATTGGAAATGTCGAATATCGCATTTTCCATGCTATACGAGTGTATTTTTGATAATAAAGACTATTGCGACGCCTGGGAACTGAATCATTAGCTGTTGGCGATGCAGGTCGATTGGAGATGTCGAATATCGAGGTTTCCAAGCTCAACGAGTGAATTTTCAATAAGCACTATTGCGACGCCTGGGAACTGAATCTTAAGCTGTTGTCGATGCAGGTTGATTGAAAATGTCGAATATCGCATTTTCCATGCTATACGGGTGTATTTTTGATAATAAAGACTATTGCGCGCCTGGGAACTGAATCTTAAGCTGTTGTCGATGCAGATCGATTGGAAATGCCGAATATCGCGTTTTCCAAGCTCTACGAGTGAATTTTCAATACGGATTATTGCGACGCCTGGGAACTGACTCATTAGCTGTTGTCGATGCAGGTCGATTGGAGATGTCGAATATCGCGTTTTCCAAGCTGTACGAGTGAATTTTCAGTAATCACTATTGCGACGCCTGGGAACTGAGTCTTTAGCTGTTGTTGATACAGATCGATTGGAAATGTCGAATATCGCATTTTCCATGCTATACGAGTGTATTTTTGATAATAAAGACTATTGCGACGCCTGGGAACTGAATCATTAGCTGTTGGCGATGCAGGTCGATTGGAGATGTCGAATATCGAGGTTTCCAAGCTCAACGAGTGAATTTTCAATAAGCACTATTGCGACGCCTGGGAACTGAATCTTAAGCTGTTGTCGATGCAGGTTGATTGAAAATGTCGAATATCGCATTTTCCATGCTATACGGGTGTATTTTTGATAATAAAGACTATTGCGACGCCTGGGAACTGAATCTTTAGCTGTTGTCGATGCAGATCGATTGGAATGACGAATATCGCATTTTCCATGCTATGCGGGTGTATTTTTGATAATAAAGACTATTGCGCGCCTGGGAACTGAATCTTAAGCTGTTGTCGATGCAGATCGATTGGAAATGCCGAATATCGCGTTTTCCAAGCTCTACGAGTGAATTTTCAATACGGATTATTGCGACGCCTGGGAACTGACTCATTAGCTGTTGTCGATGCAGGTCGATTGGAGATGTCGAATATCGACGTTTCCAAGATCAACGAGTGAATTTTCAATAAGAAGAACTATTGCGACGCCTGGGAACTGAACCGTTAGCTGTTGTCGATGCAGATCGATTGAAAATGTCGAATATCGCATTTTCCCTGCTATACGGGTGTATTTTTGATAATAAAGACTATTGCGACGCCTGGGAACTGAATCTTTAGCTGTTGTCGATGCAGATCGATTGGAAATGACGAATATCGCATTTTCCATGCTATACGTGTATTTTTGGTAATAATGACTATTGCGACGCCTGGGAACTGAATCTTCAGCTGTTGTCGATGCAGATCGATGGAAAGTCGAATATCGCATTTTCCATGCTATACGGGTGTATTTTTGATAATAAAGACTATTGCGACGCCTGGGAACAGAATCTTTAGCTGTTGTCCATGCAGATCGATTGGAAATGTCCAATATCGCGTTTTCCAAGCTGTACGAGTGAATTTTCAATAAGCACTATTGCGACGCCTGGGAACTGAATCTTTAGCTGTTGTCGATGCAGATCGATTGGAAATGACGAATATCGCATTTTCCATGCTATACGTGTATTTTTGGTAATAAAGACTATTGCGACGCCTGGGAACTGAATCTTTAGCTGTTGTCGATGCAGATCGATTGGAAATGTCGAATATCGCATTTTGCATGCTATACGGGTGTATTTTTAATAGTAAGGACTATTGCGTCGCCTGGGAACTGAATCTTAAGCTGTTGTCGATGCAGATCGATTGGAAATGTCGAATATCGCGTTTTCCAAGGTCTACGAGTGAATTTTCAATAAGGACTATTGCGACGCCTGGGAACTGAATCATTAGCTGTTGGCGATGCAGGTCGATTGGAGATGTCGAATATCGAGGTTTCCAAGCTCAACGAGTGAATTTTCAATAAGCACTATTGCGACGCCTGGGAACTGAATCTTAAGCTGTTGTCGATGCAGGTTGATTGAAAATGTCGAATATCGCATTTTCCATGCTATACGGGTGTATTTTTGATAATAAAGACTATTGCGCGCCTGGGAACTGAATCTTAAGCTGTTGTCGATGCAGATCGATTGGAAATGCCGAATATCGCGTTTTCCAAGCTCTACGAGTGAATTTTCAATACGGATTATTGCGACGCCTGGGAACTGACTCATTAGCTGTTGTCGATGCAGGTCGATTGGAGATGTCGAATATCGCGTTTTCCAAGCTGTACGAGTGAATTTTCAGTAATCACTATTGCGACGCCTGGGAACTGAGTCTTTAGCTGTTGTTGATACAGATCGATTGGAAATGTCGAATATCGCATTTTCCATGCTATACGAGTGTATTTTTGATAATAAAGACTATTGCGACGCCTGGGAACTGAATCATTAGCTGTTGGCGATGCAGGTCGATTGGAGATGTCGAATATCGAGGTTTCCAAGCTCAACGAGTGAATTTTCAATAAGCACTATTGCGACGCCTGGGAACTGAATCTTAAGCTGTTGTCGATGCAGGTTGATTGAAAATGTCGAATATCGCATTTTCCATGCTATACGGGTGTATTTTTGATAATAAAGACTATTGCGACGCCTGGGAACTGAATCTTTAGCTGTTGTCGATGCAGATCGATTGGAATGACGAATATCGCATTTTCCATGCTATGCGGGTGTATTTTTGATAATAAAGACTATTGCGCGCCTGGGAACTGAATCTTAAGCTGTTGTCGATGCAGATCGATTGGAAATGCCGAATATCGCGTTTTCCAAGCTCTACGAGTGAATTTTCAATACGGATTATTGCGACGCCTGGGAACTGACTCATTAGCTGTTGTCGATGCAGGTCGATTGGAGATGTCGAATATCGACGTTTCCAAGATCAACGAGTGAATTTTCAATAAGAAGAACTATTGCGACGCCTGGGAACTGAACCGTTAGCTGTTGTCGATGCAGATCGATTGAAAATGTCGAATATCGCATTTTCCCTGCTATACGGGTGTATTTTTGATAATAAAGACTATTGCGACGCCTGGGAACTGAATCTTTAGCTGTTGTCGATGCAGATCGATTGGAAATGACGAATATCGCATTTTCCATGCTATACGTGTATTTTTGGTAATAATGACTATTGCGACGCCTGGGAACTGAATCTTCAGCTGTTGTCGATGCAGATCGATGGAAAGTCGAATATCGCATTTTCCATGCTATACGGGTGTATTTTTGATAATAAAGACTATTGCGACGCCTGGGAACAGAATCTTTAGCTGTTGTCCATGCAGATCGATTGGAAATGTCCAATATCGCGTTTTCCAAGCTGTACGAGTGAATTTTCAATAAGCACTATTGCGACGCCTGGGAACTGAATCTTTAGCTGTTGTCGATGCAGATCGATTGGAAATGACGAATATCGCATTTTCCATGCTATACGTGTATTTTTGGTAATAAAGACTATTGCGACGCCTGGGAACTGAATCTTTAGCTGTTGTCGATGCAGATCGATTGGAAATGTCGAATATCGCATTTTGCATGCTATACGGGTGTATTTTTAATAGTAAGGACTATTGCGTCGCCTGGGAACTGAATCTTAAGCTGTTGTCGATGCAGATCGATTGGAAATGTCGAATATCGCGTTTTCCAAGGTCTACGAGTGAATTTTCAATAAGGACTATTGCGACGCCTGGGAACTGAATCTTTAGCTGTTGTCGATGCAGGTCGATTGGCGATGTCGAATATCGAGGTTTCCAGGCTCAACGAGTGAATTTTCAATAAGAAGGGCTATTGCGACGCCTGGGACCTGAATCTTTAGCTGTTGTCGATGCAGAACGATTGGAAATGTCGAATATCGCATTTTCCATGCTATACGGGTGTATTTTTGATAATAAAGACTATTGCGACTCCTGGGAACTGAATCATTAGCTGTTGTCGATGCAGGTCGATTGGAGATGTCGAATATCGAGGTTTCCAAGCTCAACGAGCGAATTTTCAATAAGAAGGGCTATTGCGACGCCTGGAACTGAATCTTTAGCTGTTGTCGATGCAGATCAATTGGAAATGTCGAATATCGCATTTTCCATGCTATACGGGTGTATTTTTGATAATAAAGACTATTGGGACTCCTGGGAACAGAATCTTTAGATGTTGTCGATGCAGATCGATGGAAATGTCGAATATCGCATTTTCCATGCTATACGGGTGTATTTTTGATAATAAAGACTATTGCGACGCCTGGGAACAGAATCTTTAGCTGTTGTCGATGCAGATCGATTGGAAATGTCCAATATCGCGTTTTCCAAGCTGTACGAGTGAATTTTCAATAAGCACTATTGCGATGCCTGGGAACTGAATCTTTAGCTGTTGTTGATGCAGATCGATTGGAATTGTCGAATATCGCGTTTTCCAAGCTCTATGAGTGAATGTTCAATAAGGACTTTTGCGACGCCTGGGAACTGCATCTTTGGCTGTTGTCGATGCAGGTCGATTGGAGATGTCGAATATCGAGGTTTCCAAGCTCAACGAGTGAATTTTCAATAAGAAGGGCTATTGCGACGCCTGGGAACTGAATCTTTAGCTGTTGTCGATGCAGATCGATTGGAAATGTTGAATATCGCGTTTTCCAAGCTGTACGAGTGAATTTTCAATAAGCACTATTGCGACGCCTCGGAACTGAATCTTTAGCTGTTGTCGATGCAGGTCGATTGGAGATGTCGAATATCGAGGTTTCCAAGCTCAACGAGTGAATTTTCAATAAGAAGGACTATTGCGACGCCTGGGAACTGAATCTCTAGCTGTTGTCGATGCAGATCGATTGGAAATGTCGAATATCGCGTTTTCCAAGCTGTACGAGTGAATTTTCAATAAGCACTATTGCGACGCCTCGGAACTGAATCTTTAGCTGTTGTCGATGCAGGTCGATTGGAGATGTCGAATATCGAGGTTTCCAAGCTCAACGAGTGAATTTTCAATAAGAAGGACTATTGCGACGCCTGGGAACTGAATCTCTAGCTGTTGTCGATGCAGATCGATTGGAAATGTCGAATATCGCATTTGCCATGCTGTACGAGTGAATTTTCAATAAGCACTATTGCGACGCCTCGGAACTGAATCTTTAGCTGTTGTCGATGCAGGTCGATTGGAGATGTCGAATATCGAGGTTTCCAAGCTCAACGAGTGAATTTTCAATAAGAAGGACTATTGCGACGCCTGGGAACTGAATCTCTAGCTGTTGTCGATGCAGATCGATTGGAAATGTCGAATATCGCATTTGCCATGCTATACGGGTGTATTTTAGATAATAAAAACTATTGCGACGCCTGGGAACTGAATCTTTAGCTGTTGTCGATGCAGGTCGATTGGAGATGTCGAATATCGAGGTTTCCAGGCTCAACGAGTGAATTTTCAATAAGAAGGGCTATTGCGACGCCTGGGAACTGAATCTTTAGCTGTTGTCGATGCAGAACGATTGGAAATGTCGAATATCGCATTTTCCATGCTATACGGGTGTATTTTTGATAATAAAGACTATTGCGACGCCTGGGAACTGAATCTTTAGCTGTTGTCGATGCAGATCGATTGGAAATGTCGAATATCGCGTTTTCCAAGGTCTACGAGTGAATTTTCAATAAGGACTATTGCGACGCCTGGGAACTTAATCTTTAGCTGTTGTCGATGCAGGTCGATTGGAGATGTCGAATATCGAGGTTTCCAGGCTCAACGAGTGAATTTTCAATAAGAAGGGCTATTGCGACGCCTGGGAACTGAATCTTTAGCTGTTGTAGATGCAGAACGATTGGAAATGTCGAATATCGCATTTTCCATGCTATACGGGTGTATTTTTGATAATAAAGACTATTGCGACTCCTGGGAACTGAATCATTAGCTGTTGTCGATGCAGGTCGATTGGACATGTCGAATATCGAGGTTTCCAAGCTCAACGAGCGAATTTTCAATAAGAAGGGCTATTGCGACGCCTGGGAACTGAATCTTTAGCTGTTGTCGATGCAGATCAATTGGAAATGTCGAATATCGCATTTTCCATGCTATACGGGTGTATTTTTGATAATAAAGACTATTGGGACTCCTGGGAACAGAATCTTTAGATGTTGTAGATGCAGATCGATTGGAAATGTCGAATATCGCGTTTTCCAAGCTGTACGAGTGAATTTTCAATAAGCACTATTGCGACGCCTGGGAACTGAATCTTTAGCTGTTGTCGATGCAGATCGTTTGGAAATGTCGAATATCGCATTTTTCAAGCTATATGGGTGTATTTATGATAATAAAGACTATTGCGACGCCTGGGAACTGAATCTTTAGCTGTTGTCGACGCAGGTCGATTGGAAATGTCGAATATCGCATTTTCCATGCTATACGGGTGTATTTTTGATAATAAAGACTATTGCGACGCCTGGGAACAGAATCTTTAGCTGTTGTCGATGCAGATCGATTGGAAATGTCCAATATCGCGTTTTCCAAGCTGTACGAGTGAATTTTCAATAAGCACTATTGCGATGCCTGGGAACTGAATCTTTAGCTGTTGTTGATGCAGATCGATTGGAATTGTCGAATATCGCGTTTTCCAAGCTCTATGAGTGAATGTTCAATAAGGACTTTTGCGACGCCTGGGAACTGCATCTTTGGCTGTTGTCGATGCAGGTCGATTGGAGATGTCGAATATCGAGGTTTCCAAGCTCAACGAGTGAATTTTCAATAAGAAGGGCTATTGCGACGCCTGGGAACTGAATCTTTAGCTGTTGTCGATGCAGATCGATTGGAAATGTTGAATATCGCGTTTTCCAAGCTGTACGAGTGAATTTTCAATAAGCACTATTGCGACGCCTCGGAACTGAATCTTTAGCTGTTGTCGATGCAGGTCGATTGGAGATGTCGAATATCGAGGTTTCCAAGCTCAACGAGTGAATTTTCCATAAGAAGGACTATTGCGACGCCTGGGAACTGAATCTCTAGCTGTTGTCGATGCAGATCGATTGGAAATGTCGAATATCGCATTTGCCATGCTATACGGGTGTATTTTAGATAATAAAAACTATTCCGACGCCTGGGAACTGAATCTTTAGCTGTTGTCGATGCAGATCGATTGGAAATGTCGAATATCGCATTTTCCATGCTATACGGGTTTATTTTTGATAATAAGGACTATTGCGACGCCTGGGAACTGAATCTTTAGCTGTTGTCGATGCAGATCGATAGGAAATTTCAAATATCGCGTTTTCCAAGCTGTACGAGTGAATTTTCAATAATCACTATTGCGACGCCTGGGAACTGAATCTTTAGCTGTTGTTGATGCAGATCGATTGGAAATGTCGAATATCGCATTTTCCATGCTATACGAGTGTATTTTTGATAATAAAGACTATTGCGACGCCTGGGAGCTGAATCATTAGCTGTTGGCGATGCAGGTCGATTGGAGATGTCGAATATCGAGGTTTCCAAGCTCAACGAGTGAATTTTCAATAAGCACTATTGCGACGCCTGGGAACTGAATCTTAAGCTGTTGTCGATGCAGGTTGATTGGAAATGTCGAATATCGCGTTTTCCAAGGTCTACGAGTGAATTTTCAATAAGGACTATTGCGACGCCTGGGAACTGAATCTTTAGCTGTTGTCGATGCAGGTCGATTGGAGATGTCGAATATCGAGGTTTCCAGGCTCAACGAGTGAATTTTCAATAAGAAGGGCTATTGCGACGCCTGGGAACTGAATCTTTAGCTGTTGTCGATGCAGAACGATTGGAAATGTCGAATATCGCATTTTCCATGCTATACGGGTGTATTTTTGATAATAAAGACTATTGCGACGCCTGGGAACTGAATCTTTAGCTGTTGTCGATGCAGATCGATTGGAAATGTCGAATATCGCGTTTTCCAAGGTCTACGAGTGAATTTTCAATAAGGACTATTGCGACGCCTGGGAACTGAATCTTTAGCTGTTGTCGATGCAGGTCGATTGGAGATGTCGAATATCGAGGTTTCCAGGCTCAACGAGTGAATTTTCAATAAGAAGGGCTATTGCGACGCCTGGGAACTGAATCTTTAGCTGTTGTCGATGCAGAACGATTGGAAATGTCGAATATCGCATTTTCCATGCTATACGGGTGTATTTTTGATAATAAAGACTATTGCGACTCCTGGGAACTGAATCATTAGCTGTTGTCGATGCAGGTCGATTGGAGATGTCGAATATCGAGGTTTCCAAGCTCAACGAGCGAATTTTCAATAAGAAGGGCTATTGCGACGCCTGGGAACTGAATCTTTAGCTGTTGTCGATGCAGATCAATTGGAAATGTCGAATATCGCATTTTCCATGCTATACGGGTGTATTTTTGATAATAAAGACTATTGGGACTCCTGGGAACAGAATCTTTAGATGTTGTAGATGCAGATCGATTGGAAATGTCGAATATCGCGTTTTCCAAGCTGTACGAGTGAATTTTCAATAAGCACTATTGCGACGCCTGGGAACTGAATCTTTAGCTGTTGTCCATGCAGATCGATTGGAAATGTCGAATATCGCGTTTTCCAAGCTCTACTAGTGAATTTTCAATAAGAAGGACTATTGCGACGCCTGGGAACTGAATCTTTAGCTTTTGTCGATGCAGATCGTTTGGAAATGTCGAATATCGCATTTGCCATGCTATACGGGTGTATTTTAGATAATAAAGACTATTGCGACGCCTGGGAACTGAATCTTTAGCTGTTGTCGATGCAGATCGATTGGAAATGTCGAATATCGCATTTTTCAAGCTATATGGGTGTATTTATGATAATAAAGACTATTGCGACGCCTGGGAACTGAATCTTCAGCTGTTGTCGATGCAGATCGATGGAAATGTCGAATATCGCATTTTCCATGCTATACGGGTGTATTTTTGATAATAAAGACTATTGCGACGCCTGGGAACTGAATCTTTAGCTGTTGTCGACGCAGGTCGATTGGAGGTGTCGAATATCGAGGTTTCCAAGCTCAACGTGTGAATTTTCAATAAGAAGGGCTATTGCGACGCCTGGGAACTGAATCTCTAGCTGTTGTCGATGCAGATCGATTGGAAATGTCGAATATCGCATTTTCCATGCTATACGGGTGTATTTTTGATAATAAAGACTATTGCGACGCCTGGGAACAGAATCTTTAGCTGTTGTCGATGCAGATCGATTGGAAATGTCCAATATCGCGTTTTCCAAGCTGTACGAGTGAATTTTCAATAAGCACTATTGCGATGCCTGGGAACTGAATCTTTAGCTGTTGTTGATGCAGATCGATTGGAATTGTCGAATATCGCGTTTTCCAAGCTCTATGAGTGAATGTTCAATAAGGACTTTTGCGACGCCTGGGAACTGCATCTTTGGCTGTTGTCGATGCAGGTCGATTGGAGATGTCGAATATCGAGGTTTCCAAGCTCAACGAGTGAATTTTCAATAAGAAGGGCTATTGCGACGCCTGGGAACTGAATCTTTAGCTGTTGTCGATGCAGATCGATTGGAAATGTTGAATATCGCGTTTTCCAAGCTGTACGAGTGAATTTTCAATAAGCACTATTGCGACGCCTCGGAACTGAATCTTTAGCTGTTGTCGATGCAGGTCGATTGGAGATGTCGAATATCGAGGTTTCCAAGCTCAACGAGTGAATTTTCAATAAGAAGGACTATTGCGACGCCTGGGAACTGAATCTCTAGCTGTTGTCGATGCAGATCGATTGGAAATGTCGAATATCGCATTTGCCATGCTATGCGGGTGTATTTTAGATAATAAAAACTATTGCGACGCCTGGGAACTGAATCTTTAGCTGTTGTCGATGCAGATCGATTGGAAATGTCGAATATCGCATTTTCCATGCTATACGGGTTTATTTTTGATAATAAGGACTATTGCGACGCCTGGGAACTGAATCTTTAGCTGTTGTCGATGCAGATCGATAGGAAATTTCAAATATCGCGTTTTCCAAGCTGTACGAGTGAATTTTCAATAATCACTATTGCGACGCCTGGGAACTGAATCTTTAGCTGTTGTTGATGCAGATCGATTGGAAATGTCGAATATCGCATTTTCCATGCTATACGAGTGTATTTTTGATAATAAAGACTATTGCGACGCCTGGGAACTGAATCATTAGCTGTTGGCGATGCAGGTCGATTGGAGATGTCGAATATCGGGGTTTCCAAGCTCAACGAGTGAATTTTCAATAAGCACTATTGCGACGCCTGGGAACTGAATCTTAAGCTGTTGTCGATGCAGGTTGATTGGAAATGTCGAATATCGCGTTTTCCAAGGTCTACGAGTGAATTTTCAATAAGGACTATTGCGACGCCTGGGAACTGAATCTTTAGCCGTTGTCGATGCAGGTCGATTGGAGATGTCGAATATCGAGGTTTCCAGGCTCAACGAGTGAATTTTCAATAAGAAGGGCTATTGCGACGCCTGGGAACTGAATCTTTAGCTGTTGTCGATGCAGAACGATTGGAAATGTCGAATATCGCATTTTCCATGCTATACGGGTGTATTTTTGATAATAAAGACTATTGCGACGCCTGGGAACTGAATCTTTAGCTGTTGTCGATGCAGATCGATTGGAAATGTCGAATATCGCGTTTCCAAGGTCTACGAGTGAATTTTCAATAAGGACTATTGCGACGCCTGGGAACTGAATCTTTAGCTGTTGTCGATGCAGGTCGATTGGAGATGTCGAATATCGAGGTTTCCAGGCTCAACGAGTGAATTTTCAATAAGAAGGGCTATTGCGACGCCTGGGAACTGAATCTTTAGCTGTTGTCGATGCAGAACGATTGGAAATGTCGAATATCGCATTTTCCATGCTATACGGGTGTATTTTTGATAATAAAGACTATTGCGACTCCTGGGAACTGAATCATTAGCTGTTGTCGATGCAGGTCGATTGGAGATGTCGAATATCGAGGTTTCCAAGCTCAACGAGCGAATTTTCAATAAGAAGGGCTATTGCGACGCCTGGGAACTGAATCTTTAGCTGTTGTCGATGCAGATCAATTGGAAATGTCGAATATCGCATTTTCCATGCTATACGGGTGTATTTTTGATAATAAAGACTATTGGGACTCCTGGGAACAGAATCTTTAGATGTTGTAGATGCAGATCGATTGGAAATGTCGAATATCGCGTTTTCCAAGCTGTACGAGTGAATTTTCAATAAGCACTATTGCGACGCCTGGGAACTGAATCTTTAGCTGTTGTCCATGCAGATCGATTGGAAATGTCGAATATCGCGTTTTCCAAGCTCTACTAGTGAATTTTCAATAAGAAGGACTATTGCGACGCCTGGGAACTGAATCTTTAGCTTTTGTCGATGCAGATCGTTTGGAAATGTCGAATATCGCATTTGCCATGCTATACGGGTGTATTTTAGATAATAAAGACTATTGCGACGCCTGGGAACTGAATCTTTAGCTGTTGTCGATGCAGATCGATTGGAAATGTCGAATATCGCATTTTTCAAGCTATATGGGTGTATTTATGATAATAAAGACTATTGCGACGCCTGGGAACTGAATCTTCAGCTGTTGTCGATGCAGATCGATGGAAATGTCGAATATCGCATTTTCCATGCTATACGGGTGTATTTTTGATAATAAAGACTATTGCGACGCCTGGGAACAGAATCTTTAGCTGTTGTCGATGCAGATCGATTGGAAATGTCCAATATCGCGTTTTCCAAGCTGTACGAGTGAATTTTCAATAAGCACTATTGCGACGCCTGGGAACTGAATCTTTAGCTGTTGTCGATGCAGATCGATTGGAAATGACGAATATCGCATTTTCCATGCTATACGTGTATTTTTGGTAATAAAGACTATTGCGACGCCTGGGAACTGAATCTTTAGCTGTTGTCGATGCAGATCGATTGGAAATGTCGAATATCGCATTTTGCATGCTATACGGGTGTATTTTTAATAGTAAGGACTATTGCGTCGCCTGGGAACTGAATCTTAAGCTGTTGTCGATGCAGATCGATTGGAAATGTCGAATATCGCGTTTTCCAAGCTGTACGAGTGAATTTTCAATAATCACTATTGCGACGCCTGGGAACTGAATCTTTAGCTGTTGTTGATGCAGATCGATTGGAAATGTCGAATATCGCATTTTCCAAGCTCAACGAGTGAATTTTCAATAAGCACTATTGCGACGCCTGGGAACTGAATCTTAAGCTGTTGTCGATGCAGGTTGATTGAAAATGTCGAATATCGCATTTCCCATGCTATACGGGTGTATTTTTGATAATAAAGACTATTGCGACGCCTGGGAACTGAATCTTTAGCTGTTGTCGTTGCAGATCGATTGGAAATGACGAATATCGCATTTTCCATGCTATGCGGGTGTATTTTTGATAATAAAGACTATTGCGACGCCTGGGAACTGAATCTTTAGCTGTTGTCGATGCAGATCGATTGGAAATGACGAATATCGCATTTTCCATGCTATACGTGTATTTTTGGTAATACAGACTATTGCGACGCCTGGGAACTGAATCTTTAGCTGTTGTCGATGCAGATCGATTGGAAATGTCCAATATCGCGTTTTCCAAGCTGTACGAGTGAATTTTCAATAAGCACTATTGCGATGCCTGGGAACTGAATCTTTAGCTGTTGTTGATGCAGATCGATTGGAATTGTCGAATATCGCGTTTTCCAAGCTCTATGAGTGAATGTTCGATAAGGACTTTTGCGACGCCTGGGAACTGCATCTTTGGCTGTTGTCGATGCAGGTCGATTGGAGATGTCGAATATCGAGGTTTCCAAGCTCAACGAGTGAATTTTCAATAAGAAGGGCTATTGCGACGCCTGGGAACTGAATCTTTAGCTGTTGTCGATGCAGATCGATTGGAAATGTTGAATATCGCGTTTTCCAAGCTGTACGAGTGAATTTTCAATAAGCACTATTGCGACGCCTCGGAACTGAATCTTTAGCTGTTGTCGATGCAGGTCGATTGGAGATGTCGAATATCGAGGTTTCCAAGCTCAACGAGTGAATTTTCAATAAGAAGGACTATTGCGACGCCTGGGAACTGAATCTCTAGCTGTTGTCGATGCAGATCGATTGGAAATGTCGAATATCGCATTTGCCATGCTATACGGGTGTATTTTAGATAATAAAAACTATTGCGACGCCTGGGAACTGAATCTTTAGCTGTTGTCGATGCAGATCGATTGGAAATGTCGAATATCGCATTTTCCATGCTATACGGGTTTATTTTTGATAATAAGGACTATTGCGACGCCTGGGAACTGAATCTTTAGCTGTTGTCGATGCAGATCGATTGGAAATGACGAATATCGCATTTTCCATGCTATACGTGTATTTTTGGTAATACAGACTATTGCGACGCCTGGGAACTGAATCTTTAGCTGTTGTCGATGCAGATCGATTGGAAATGTCCAATATCGCGTTTTCCAAGCTGTACGAGTGAATTTTCAATAAGCACTATTGCGATGCCTGGGAACTGAATCTTTAGCTGTTGTTGATGCAGATCGATTGGAATTGTCGAATATCGCGTTTTCCAAGCTCTATGAGTGAATGTTCGATAAGGACTTTTGCGACGCCTGGGAACTGCATCTTTGGCTGTTGTCGATGCAGGTCGATTGGAGATGTCGAATATCGAGGTTTCCAAGCTCAACGAGTGAATTTTCAATAAGAAGGGCTATTGCGACGCCTGGGAACTGAATCTTTAGCTGTTGTCGATGCAGATCGATTGGAAATGTTGAATATCGCGTTTTCCAAGCTGTACGAGTGAATTTTCAATAAGCACTATTGCGACGCCTCGGAACTGAATCTTTAGCTGTTGTCGATGCAGGTCGATTGGAGATGTCGAATATCGAGGTTTCCAAGCTCAACGAGTGAATTTTCAATAAGAAGGACTATTGCGACGCCTGGGAACTGAATCTCTAGCTGTTGTCGATGCAGATCGATTGGAAATGTCGAATATCGCATTTGCCATGCTATACGGGTGTATTTTAGATAATAAAAACTATTGCGACGCCTGGGAACTGAATCTTTAGCTGTTGTCGATGCAGATCGATTGGAAATGTCGAATATCGCATTTTCCATGCTATACGGGTTTATTTTTGATAATAAGGACTATTGCGACGCCTGGGAACTGAATCTTTAGCTGTTGTTGATGCAGATCGATTGGAAATGTCGAATTTCGCATTTTCCATGCTATACGAGTGTATTTTTGATAATAAAGACTATTGCGACGCCTGGGAACTGAATCATTAGCTGTTGGCGATGCAGGTCGATTGGAGATGTCGAATATCGAGGTTTCCAAGCTCAACGAGTGAATTTTCAATAAGCACTATTGCGACGCCTGGGAACTGAATCTTAAGCTGTTGTCGATGCAGGTTGATTGGAAATGTCGAATATCGCGTTTTCCAAGGTCTACGAGTGAATTTTCAATAAGGACTATTGCGACGCCTGGGAACTGAATCTTTAGCTGTTGTCGATGCAGGTCGATTGGAGATGTCGAATATCGAGGTTTCCAGGCTCAACGAGTGAATTTTCAATAAGAAGGGCTATTGCGACGCCTGGGAACTGAATCTTTAGCTGTTGTCGATGCAGAACGATTGGAAATGTCGAATATCGCATTTTCCATGCTATACGGGTGTATTTTTGATAATAAAGACTATTGCGACGCCTGGGAACTGAATCTTTAGCTGTTGTCGATGCAGATCGATTGGAAATGTCGAATATCGCGTTTTCCAAGGTCTACGAGTGAATTTTCAATAAGGACTATTGCGACGCCTGGGAACTGAATCTTTAGCTGTTGTCGATGCAGGTCGATTGGAGATGTCGAATATCGAGGTTTCCAGGCTCAACGAGTGAATTTTCAATAAGAAGGGCTATTGCGACGCCTGGGAACTGAATCTTTAGCTGTTGTCGATGCAGAACGATTGGAAATGTCGAATATCGCATTTTCCATGCTATACGGGTGTATTTTTGATAATAAAGACTATTGCGACTCCTGGGAACTGAATCATTAGCTGTTGTCGATGCAGGTCGATTGGAGATGTCGAATATCGAGGTTTCCAAGCTCAACGAGCGAATTTTCAATAAGAAGGGCTATTGCGACGCCTGGGAACTGAATCTTTAGCTGTTGTCGATGCAGATCAATTGGAAATGTCGAATATCGCATTTTCCATGCTATACGGGTGTATTTTTGATAATAAAGACTATTGGGACTCCTGGGAACAGAATCTTTAGATGTTGTAGATGCAGATCGATTGGAAATGTCGAATATCGCGTTTTCCAAGCTGTACGAGTGAATTTTCAATAAGCACTATTGCGACGCCTGGGAACTGAATCTTTAGCTGTTGTCCATGCAGATCGATTGGAAATGTCGAATATCGCGTTTTCCAAGCTCTACTAGTGAATTTTCAATAAGAAGGACTATTGCGACGCCTGGGAACTGAATCTTTAGCTTTTGTCGATGCAGATCGTTTGGAAATGTCGAATATCGCATTTGCCATGCTATACGGGTGTATTTTAGATAATAAAGACTATTGCGACGCCTGGGAACTGAATCTTTAGCTGTTGTCGATGCAGATCGATTGGAAATGTCGAATATCGCATTTTTCAAGCTATATGGGTGTATTTATGATAATAAAGACTATTGCGACGCCTGGGAACTGAATCTTCAGCTGTTGTCGATGCAGATCGATGGAAATGTCGAATATCGCATTTTCCATGCTATACAGGTGTATTTTTGATAATAAAGACTATTGCGACGCCTGGGAACTGAATCTTTAGCTGTTGTCGACGCAGGTCGATTGGAGGTGTCGAATATCGAGGTTTCCAAGCTCAACGAGTGAATTTTCAATAAGAAGGGCTATTGCGACGCCTGGGAACTGAATCTCTAGCTGTTGTCGATGCAGATCGATTGGAAATGTCGAATATCGCATTTTCCATGCTATACGGGTGTATTTTTGATAATAAAGACTATTGCGACGCCTGGGAACAGAATCTTTAGCTGTTGTCGATGCAGATCGATTGGAAATGTTGAATATCGCGTTTTCCAAGCTGTACGAGTGAATTTTCAATAAGCACTATTGCGACGCCTCGGAACTGAATCTTTAGCTGTTGTCGATGCAGGTCGATTGGAGATGTCGAATATCGAGGTTTCCAAGCTCAACGAGTGAATTTTCAATAAGAAGGACTATTGCGACGCCTGGGAACTGAATCTCTAGCTGTTGTCGATGCAGATCGATTGGAAATGTCGAATATCGCATTTGCCATGCTATACGGGTGTATTTTAGATAATAAAAACTATTGCGACGCCTGGGAACTGAATCTTTAGCTGTTGTCGATGCAGATCGATTGGAAATGTCGAATATCGCATTTTCCATGCTATACGGGTTTATTTTTGATAATAAGGACTATTGCGACGCCTGGGAACTGAATCTTTAGCTGTTGTCGATGCAGATCGATAGGAAATTTCAAATATCGCGTTTTCCAAGCTGTACGAGTGAATTTTCAATAATCACTATTGCGACGCCTGGGAACTGAATCTTTAGCTGTTGTCGATGCAGATCGATTGGAAATGTCGAATATCGCATTTTCCATGCTATACGAGTGTATTTTTGATAATAAAGACTATTGCGACGCCTGGGAACTGAATCATTAGCTGTTGGCGATGCAGGTCGATTGGAGATGTCGAATATCGAGGTTTCCAAGCTCAACGAGTGAATTTTCAATAAGCACTATTGCGACGCCTGGGAACTGAATCTTAAGCTGTTGTCGATGCAGGTTGATTGAAAATGTCGAATATCGCATTTCCCATGCTATACGGGTGTATTTTTGATAATAAAGACTATTGCGACGCCTGGGAACTGAATCTTTAGCTGTTGTCGTTGCAGATCGATTGGAAATGACGAATATCGCATTTTCCATGCTATGCGGGTGTATTTTTGATAATAAAGACTATTGCGACGCCTGGGAACTGAATCTTTAGCTGTTGTCGATGCAGATCGATTGGAAATGACGAATATCGCATTTTCCATGCTATACGTGTATTTTTGGTAATAAAGACTATTGCGACGCCTGGGAACTGAATCTTTAGCTGTTGTCGATGCAGATCGATTGGAAATGTCCAATATCGCGTTTTCCAAGCTGTACGAGTGAATTTTCAATAAGCACTATTGCGATGCCTGGGAACTGAATCTTTAGCTGTTGTTGATGCAGATCGATTGGAATTGTCGAATATCGCGTTTTCCAAGCTCTATGAGTGAATGTTCGATAAGGACTTTTGCGACGCCTGGGAACTGCATCTTTGGCTGTTGTCGATGCAGGTCGATTGGAGATGTCGAATATCGAGGTTTCCAAGCTCAACGAGTGAATTTTCAATAAGAAGGGCAATTGCGACGCCTGGGAACTGAATCTTTAGCTGTTGTCGATGCAGATCGATTGGAAATGTCCAATATCGCGTTTTCCAAGCTGTACGAGTGAATTTTCAATAAGCACTATTGCGATGCCTGGGAACTGAATCTTTAGCTGTTGTTGATGCAGATCGATTGGAATTGTCGAATATCGCGTTTTCCAAGCTCTATGAGTGAATGTTCGATAAGGACTTTTGCGACGCCTGGGAACTGCATCTTTGGCTGTTGTCGATGCAAGTCGATTGGAGATGTCGAATATCGAGGTTTCCAAGCTCAACGAGTGAATTTTCAATAAGAAGGGCAATTGCGACGCCTGGGAACTGAATCTTTAGCTGTTGTCGATGCAGATCGATTGGAAATGTTGAATATCGCGTTTTCCAAGCTGTACGAGTGAATTTTCAATAAGCACTATTGCGACGCCACGGAACTGAATCTTTAGCTGTTGTCGATGCAGGTCGATTGGAGATGTCGAATATCGAGGTTTCCAAGCTCAACGAGTGAATTTTCAATAAGAAGGACTATTGCGACGCCTGGGAACTGAATCTCTAGCTGTTGTCGATGCAGATCGATTGGAAATGTCGAATATCGCATTTGCCATGCTATACGGGTGTATTTTAGATAATAAAAACTATTGCGACGCCCGGGAACTGAATCTTTAGCTGTTGTCGATGCAGATCGATTGGAAATGTCGAATATCGCATTTTCCATGCTATACGGGTTTATTTTTGATAATAAGGACTATTGCGACGCCTGGGAACTGAATCTTTAGCTGTTGTCGATGCAGATCGATAGGAAATTTCAAATATCGCGTTTTCCATGCTATACGAGTGTATTTTTGATAATAAAGACTATTGCGACGCCTGGGAACTGAATCATTAGCTGTTGGCGATGCAGGTCGATTGGAGATGTCGAATATCGAGGTTTCCAAGCTCAACGAGTGAATTTTCAATAAGCACTATTGCGACGCCTGGGAACTGAATCTTAAGCTGTTGTCGATGCAGGTTGATTGGAAATGTCGAATATCGTGTTTTCCAAGGTCTACGAGTGAATTTTCAATAAGGACTATTGCGACGCCTGGGAACTGAATCTTTAGCTGTTGTCGATGCAGGTCGATTGGAGATGTCGAATATCGAGGTTTCCAGGCTCAACGAGTGAATTTTCAATAAGAAGGGCTATTGCGACGCCTGGGAACTGAATCTTTAGCTGTTGTCGATGCAGAACGATTGGAAATGTCGAATATCGCATTTTCCATGCTATACGGGTGTATTTTTGATAATAAAGACTATTGCGACGCCTGGGAACTGAATCTTTAGCTGTTGTCGATGCAGATCGATTGGAAATGTCGAATATCGCGTTTTCCAAGGTCTACGAGTGAATTTTCAATAAGGACTATTGCGACGCCTGGGAACTGAATCTTTAGCTGTTGTCGATGCAGGTCGATTGGAGATGTCGAATATCGAGGTTTCCAGGCTCAACGAGTGAATTTTCAATAAGAAGGGCTATTGCGACGCCTGGGAACTGAATCTTTAGCTGTTGTCGATGCAGAACGATTGGAAATGTCGAATATCGCATTTTCCATGCTATACGGGTGTATTTTTGATAATAAAGACTATTGCGACTCCTGGGAACTGAATCATTAGCTGTTGTCGATGCAGGTCGATTGGAGATGTCGAATATCGAGGTTTCCAAGCTGTACGAGTGAATTTTCAATAAGCACTATTGCGACGCCTGGGAACAGAATCTTTAGCTGTTGTCGATGCAGATCGATTGGAAATGTCCAATATCGCGTTTTCCAAGCTGTACGAGTGAATTTTCAATAAGCACTATTGCGATGCCTGGGAACTGAATCTTTAGCTGTTGTTGATGCAGATCGATTGGAATTGTCGAATATCGCGTTTTCCAAGCTCTATGAGTGAATGTTCAATAAGGACTTTTGCGACGCCTGGGAACTGCATCTTTGGCTGTTGTCGATGCAGGTCGATTGGAGATGTCGAATATCGAGGTTTCCAAGCTCAACGAGTGAATTTTCAATAAGAAGGGCTATTGCGACGCCTGGGAACTGAATCTCTAGCTGTTGTCGATGCAGATCGATTGGAAATGTCGAATATCGCATTTGCCATGCTATACGGGTGTATTTTAGATAATAAAAACTATTGCGACGCCTGGGAACTGAATCTTTAGCTGTTGTCGATGCAGATCGATTGGAAATGTCGAATATCGCATTTTCCATGCTATACGGGTGTATTTTTGATAATAAAGACTATTGCGACGCCTGGGAACAGAATCTTTAGCTGTTGTCGATGCAGATCGATTGGAAATGTTGAATATCGCGTTTTCCAAGCTGTACGAGTGAATTTTCAATAAGCACTATTGCGACGCCTCGGAACTGAATCTTTAGCTGTTGTCGATGCAGGTCGATTGGAGATGTCGAATATCGAGGTTTCCAAGCTCAACGAGTGAATTTTCAATAAGAAGGACTATTGCGACGCCTGGGAACTGAATCTCTAGCTGTTGTCGATGCAGATCGATTGGAAATGTCGAATATCGCATTTGCCATGCTATACGGGTGTATTTTAGATAATAAAAACTATTGCGACGCCTGGGAACTGAATCTTTAGCTGTTGTCGATGCAGATCGATTGGAAATGTCGAATATCGCATTTTCCATGCTATACGGGTTTATTTTTGATAATAAGGACTATTGCGACGCCTGGGAACTGAATCTTTAGCTGTTGTCGATGCAGATCGATAGGAAATTTCAAATATCGCGTTTTCCAAGCTGTACGAGTGAATTTTCAATAATCACTATTGCGACGCCTGGGAACTGAATCTTTAGCTGTTGTTGATGCAGATCGATTGGAAATGTCGAATATCGCATTTTCCATGCTATACGAGTGTATTTTTGATAATAAAGACTATTGCGACGCCTGGGAACTGAATCATTAGCTGTTGGCGATGCAGGTCGATTGGAGATGTCGAATATCGAGGTTTCCAAGCTCAACGAGTGAATTTTCAATAAGCACTATTGCGACGCCTGGGAACTGAATCTTAAGCTGTTGTCGATGCAGGTTGATTGAAAATGTCGAATATCGCATTTCCCATGCTATACGGGTGTATTTTTGATAATAAAGACTATTGCGACGCCTGGGAACTGAATCTTTAGCTGTTGTCGTTGCAGATCGATTGGAAATGACGAATATCGCATTTTCCATGCTATGCGGGTGTATTTTTGATAATAAAGACTATTGCGACGCCTGGGAACTGAATCTTTAGCTGTTGTCGATGCAGATCGATTGGAAATGACGAATATCGCATTTTCCATGCTATACGTGTATTTTTGGTAATAAAGACTATTGCGACGCCTGGGAACTGAATCTTTAGCTGTTGTCGATGCAGATCGATTGGAAATGTCCAATATCGCGTTTTCCAAGCTGTACGAGTGAATTTTCAATAAGCACTATTGCGATGCCTGGGAACTGAATCTTTAGCTGTTGTTGATGCAGATCGATTGGAATTGTCGAATATCGCGTTTTCCAAGCTCTATGAGTGAATGTTCGATAAGGACTTTTGCGACGCCTGGGAACTGCATCTTTGGCTGTTGTCGATGCAGGTCGATTGGAGATGTCGAATATCGAGGTTTCCAAGCTCAACGAGTGAATTTTCAATAAGAAGGGCTATTGCGACGCCTGGGAACTGAATCTTTAGCTGTTGTCGATGCAGATCGATTGGAAATGTTGAATATCGCGTTTTCCAAGCTGTACGAGTGAATTTTCAATAAGCACTATTGCGACGCCACGGAACTGAATCTTTAGCTGTTGTCGATGCAGGTCGATTGGAGATGTCGAATATCGAGGTTTCCAAGCTCAACGAGTGAATTTTCAATAAGAAGGACTATTGCGACGCCTGGGAACTGAATCTCTAGCTGTTGTCGATGCAGATCGATTGGAAATGTCGAATATCGCATTTGCCATGCTATACGGGTGTATTTTAGATAATAAAAACTATTGCGACGCCTGGGAACTGAATCTTTAGCTGTTGTCGATGCAGATCGATTGGAAATGTCGAATATCGCATTTTCCATGCTATACGGGTTTATTTTTGATAATAAGGACTATTGCGACGCCTGGGAACTGAATCTTTAGCTGTTGTCGATGCAGATCGATAGGAAATTTCAAATATCGCGTTTTCCAAGCTGTACGAGTGAATTTTCAATAATCACTATTGCGACGCCTGGGAACTGAATCTTTAGCTGTTGTTGATGCAGATCGATTGGAAATGTCGAATATCGCATTTTCCATGCTATACGAGTGTATTTTTGATAATAAAGACTATTGCGACGCCTGGGAACTGAATCATTAGCTGTTGGCGATGCAGGTCGATTGGAGATGTCGAATATCGAGGTTTCCAAGCTCAACGAGTGAATTTTCAATAAGCACTATTGCGACGCCTGGGAACTGAATCTTAAGCTGTTGTCGATGCAGGTTGATTGGAAATGTCGAATATCGTGTTTTCCAAGGTCTACGAGTGAATTTTCAATAAGGACTATTGCGACGCCTGGGAACTGAATCTTTAGCTGTTGTCGATGCAGGTCGATTGGAGATGTCGAATATCGAGGTTTCCAGGCTCAACGAGTGAATTTTCAATAAGAAGGGCTATTGCGACGCCTGGGAACTGAATCTTTAGCTGTTGTCGATGCAGAACGATTGGAAATGTCGAATATCGCATTTTCCATGCTATACGGGTGTATTTTTGATAATAAAGACTATTGCGACGCCTGGGAACTGAATCTTTAGCTGTTGTCGATGCAGATCGATTGGAAATGTCGAATATCGCGTTTTCCAAGGTCTACGAGTGAATTTTCAATAAGGACTATTGCGACGCCTGGGAACTGAATCTTTAGCTGTTGTCGATGCAGGTCGATTGGAGATGTCGAATATCGAGGTTTCCAGGCTCAACGAGTGAATTTTCAATAAGAAGGGCTATTGCGACGCCTGGGAACTGAATCTTTAGCTGTTGTCGATGCAGAACGATTGGAAATGTCGAATATCGCATTTTCCATGCTATACGGGTGTATTTTTGATAATAAAGACTATTGCGACTCCTGGGAACTGAATCATTAGCTGTTGTCGATGCAGGTCGATTGGAGATGTCGAATATCGAGGTTTCCAAGCTCAACGAGCGAATTTTCAATAAGAAGGGCTATTGCGACGCCTGGGAACTGAATCTTTAGATGTTGTAGATGCAGATCGATTGGAAATGTCGAATATCGCGTTTTCCAAGCTGTCCGAGTGAATTTTCAATAAGCACTATTGCGACGCCTGGGAACTGAATCTTTAGCTGTTGTCCATGCAGATCGATTGGAAATGTCGAATATCGCGTTTTCCAAGCTCTACTAGTGAATTTTCAATAAGAAGGACTATTGCGACGCCTGGGAACTGAATCTTTAGCTTTTGTCGATGCAGATCGTTTGGAAATGTCGAATATCGCATTTGCCATGCTATACGGGTGTATTTTAGATAATAAAGACTATTGCGACGCCTGGGAACTGAATCTTTAGCTGTTGTCGATGCAGATCGATTGGAAATGTCGAATATCGCATTTTTCAAGCTATATGGGTGTATTTATGATAATAAAGACTATTGCGACGCCTGGGAACTGAATCTTCAGCTGTTGTCGATGCAGATCGATGGAAATGTCGAATATCGCATTTTCCATGCTATACAGGTGTATTTTTGATAATAAAGACTATTGCGACGCCTGGGAACTGAATCTTTAGCTGTTGTCGACGCAGGTCGATTGGAGGTGTCGAATATCGAGGTTTCCAAGCTCAACGAGTGAATTTTCAATAAGAAGGGCTATTGCGACGCCTGGGAACTGAATCTCTAGCTGTTGTCGATGCAGATCGATTGGAAATGTCGAATATCGCATTTTCCATGCTATACGGGTGTATTTTTGATAATAAAGACTATTGCGACGCCTGGGAACAGAATCTTTAGCTGTTGTCGATGCAGATCGATTGGAAATGTCCAATATCGCGTTTTCCAAGCTGTACGAGTGAATTTTCAATAAGCACTATTGCGATGCCTGGGAACTGAATCTTTAGCTGTTGTTGATGCAGATCGATTGGAATTGTCGAATATCGCGTTTTCCAAGCTCTATGAGTGAATGTTCAATAAGGACTTTTGCGACGCCTGGGAACTGCATCTTTGGCTGTTGTCGATGCAGGTCGATTGGAGATGTCGAATATCGAGGTTTCCAAGCTCAACGAGTGAATTTTCAATAAGAAGGGCTATTGCGACGCCTGGGAACTGAATCTTTAGCTGTTGTCGATGCAGATCGATTGGAAATGTTGAATATCGCGTTTTCCAAGCTGTACGAGTGAATTTTCAATAAGCACTATTGCGACGCCTCGGAACTGAATCTTTAGCTGTTGTCGATGCAGGTCGATTGGAGATGTCGAATATCGAGGTTTCCAAGCTCAACGAGTGAATTTTCAATAAGAAGGACTATTGCGACGCCTGGGAACTGAATCTCTAGCTGTTGTCGATGCAGATCGATTGGAAATGTCGAATATCGCATTTGCCATGCTATACGGGTGTATTTTAGATAATAAAAACTATTGCGACGCCTGGGAACTGAATCTTTAGCTGTTGTCGATGCAGATCGATTGGAAATGTCGAATATCGCATTTTCCATGCTATACGGGTTTATTTTTGATAATAAGGACTATTGCGACGCCTGGGAACTGAATCTTTAGCTGTTGTCGATGCAGATCGATAGGAAATTTCAAATATCGCGTTTTCCAAGCTGTACGAGTGAATTTTCAATAATCACTATTGCGACGCCTGGGAACTGAATCTTTAGCTGTTGTTGATGCAGATCGATTGGAAATGTCGAATATCGCATTTTCCATGCTATACGAGTGTATTTTTGATAATAAAGACTATTGCGACGCCTGGGAACTGAATCATTAGCTGTTGGCGATGCAGGTCGATTGGAGATGTCGAATATCGAGGTTTCCAAGCTCAACGAGTGAATTTTCAATAAGCACTATTGCGACGCCTGGGAACTGAATCTTAAGCTGTTGTCGATGCAGGTTGATTGAAAATGTCGAATATCGCATTTCCCATGCTATACGGGTGTATTTTTGATAATAAAGACTATTGCGACGCCTGGGAACTGAATCTTTAGCTGTTGTCGTTGCAGATCGATTGGAAATGACGAATATCGCATTTTCCATGCTATGCGGGTGTATTTTTGATAATAAAGACTATTGCGACGCCTGGGAACTGAATCTTTAGCTGTTGTCGATGCAGATCAATTGGAAATGTCGAATGTCGCATTTTCCATGCTAAACGGGTGTATTTTTGATAATAAAGACTATTGGGACTCCTGGGACCAGAATCTTTAGATGTTGTAGATGCAGATCGATTGGAAATGTCGAATATCGCATTTTTCAAGCTATATGGGTGTATTTATGATAATAAAGACTATTGCGACGCCTGGGAACTGAATCTTCAGCTGTTGTCGATGCAGATCGATGGAAATGTCGAATATCGCATTTTCCATGCTATACGGGTGTATTTTAGATAATAAAGACTATTGCGACGCCTGGGAACTGAATCTTAAGCTGTTGTCGATGCAGATCGATTGGAAATGCCGAATATCGCGTTTTCCAAGCTCTACGAGTGAATTTTCAATACGGATTATTGCGACGCCTGGGAACTGACTCATTAGCTGTTGTCGATGCAGGTCGATTGGAGATGTCGAATATCGACGTTTCCAAGATCAACGAGTGAATTTTCAATAAGAAGGACTATTGCGACGCCTGGGAACTGAACCGTTAGCTGTTGTCGATGCAGATCGATTGAAAATGTCGAATATCGCATTTTCCCTGCTATACGGGTGTATTTTTGATAATAAAGACTATTGCGACGCCTGGGAACTGAATCTTTAGCTGTTGTCGATGCAGATCGATTGGAAATGACGAATATCGCATTTTCCATGCTATACGTGTATTTTTGGTAATAAAGACTATTGCGACGCCTGGGAACTGAATCTTTAGCTGTTGTCGATGCAGATCGATTGGAAATGTCGAATATCGCGTTTTCCAAGGTCTACGAGTGAATTTTCAATAAGGACTATTGCGACGCCTGGGAACTGAATCTTTAGCTGTTGTCGATGCAGGTCGATTGGAGATGTCGAATATCGAGGTTTCCAGGCTCAACGAGTGAATTTTCAATAAGAAGGGCTATTGCGACGCCTGGGAACTGAATCTTTAGCTGTTGTCGATGCAGAACGATTGGAAATGTCGAATATCGCATTTTCCATGCTATACGGGTGTATTTTTGATAATAAGGACTATTGCGACTCCTGGGAACTGAATCATTAGCTGTTGTCGATGCAGGTCGATTAGAGATGTCGGATATCGAGGTTTCCAAGCTCAACGATCGAATTTTCAATAAGAAGGGCTATTGCGACGCCTGGGAACTGAATCTTTAGCTGTTGTCGATGCAGATCAATTGGAAATGTCGAATATCGCATTTTCCATGCTATACGGGTGTATTTTTGATAATAAAGACTATTGGGACTCCTGGGACCAGAATCTTTAGATGTTGTAGATGCAGATCGATTGGAAATGTCGAATATCGCGTTTTCCAAGCTGTACGAGTGAATTTTCAATAAGCACTATTGCGACGCCTGGGAACTGAATCTTTAGCTGTTGTCCATGCAGATCGATTGGAAATGTCGAATATCGCGTTTTCCAAGCTCTACTAGTGAATTTTCAATAAGAAGGACTATTGCGACGCCTGGAATCTGAATCTT
Source organism: Nomada flava (assembly GCA_951802745.1). NCBI lineage: Eukaryota > Metazoa > Arthropoda > Insecta > Hymenoptera > Apidae > Nomada > Nomada flava. The sequence continues at coordinate 2,617,085 of CATOQN010000058.1, read as the reverse complement.
TAGCTTTTGTCGATGCAGATCGTTTGGAAATGTCGAATATCGCATTTTCCATGCTATACGGGTGTATTTTTGATAATAAAGACTATTGCGACTCCTGGGAACTGAATCATTAGCTGTTGTCGATGCAGGTCGATTGGAGATGTCGAATATCGAGGTTTCCAAGCTCAACGAGCGAATTTTCAATAAGAAGGGCTATTGCGACGCCTGGGAGTTGAATCTTTAGCTGTTGTCGATGCAGATCAATTGGAAATGTCGAATATCGCATTTTCCATGCTATACGGGTGTATTTTTGATAATAAAGACTATTGGGACTCCTGGGAACAGAATTTTTAGATGTTGTAGATGCAGATCGATTGGAAATGTCGAATATCGCGTTTTCCAAGCTGTACGAGTGAATTTTCAATAAGCACTATTGCGACGCCTGGGAACTGAATCTTTAGCTGTTGTCCATGCAGATCGATTGGAGATGTCGAATATCGACGTTTCCAAGATCACCGAGTGAATTTTCAATAAGAAGGACTATTGCGACGCCTGGGAACTGAATCTTTAGCTTTTGTCGATGCAGATCGTTTGGAAATGTCGAATATCGCATTTGCCATGCTATACGGGTGTATTTTAGATAATAAAGACTATTGCGACGCCTGGGAACTGAATCTTTAGCTGTTGTCGAAGCAGGTCGATTGGAGGTGTCGAATATCGAGGTTTCCAAGCTCAACGAGTGAATTTTCAATAAGAAGGGCTATTGCGACGCCTGGGAACAGAATCTTTAGCTGTTGTCGATGCAGATCGATTGGAAATGTCCAATATCGCGTTTTCCAAGCTGTACGAGTGAATTTTCAATAAGCACTATTGCGATGCCTGGGAACTGAATCTTTAGCTGTTGTTGATGCAGATCGATTGAAATTGTCGAATGTCGCGTTTTCCAAGCTCTATGAGTGAATGTTCAATAAGGACTTTTGCGACGCCTGGGAACTGCATCTTTGGCAGTTGTCGATGCAGGTCGATTGGAGATGTCGAATATCGAGGTTTCCAAGCTCAACGAGTGAATTTTCAATAAGAAGGGCTATTGCGACGCCTGGGAACTGAATCTTTAGCTGTTGTCGATGCAGATCGATTGGAAATGTTGAATATCGCGTTTTCCAAGCTGTACGAGTGAATTTTCAATAAGCACTATTGCGACGCCTCGGAACTGAATCTTTAGCTGTTGTCGATGCAGGTCGATTGGAGATGTCGAATATCGAGGTTTCCAAGCTCAACGAGTGAATTTTCAATAAGAAGGACTATTGCGACGCCTGGGAACTGAATCTCTAGCTGTTGTCGATGCAGATCGATTGGAAATGTCGAATATCGCATTTGCCATGCTATACGGGTGTATTTTAGATAATAAAAACTATTGCGACGCCTGGGAACTGAATCTTAAGCTGTTGTCGATGCAGGTCGATTGGAGATGTCGAATATCGAGGTTTCCAAGCTCAACGAGCGAATTTTCAATAAGAAGGGCTATTGCGACGCCTGGGAGTTGAATCTTTAGCTGTTGTCGATGCAGATCAATTGGAAATGTCGAATATCGCATTTTCCATGCTATACGGGTGTATTTTTGATAATAAAGACTATTGGGACTCCTGGGAACAGAATTTTTAGATGTTGTAGATGCAGATCGATTGGAAATGTCGAATATCGCGTTTTCCAAGCTGTACGAGTGAATTTTCGATAAGCACTATTGCGACGCCTGGGAACTGAATCTTTAGCTGTTGTCCATGCAGATCGATTGGAAATGTCGAATATCGCGTTTTCCAAGCTCTACTAGTGAATTTTCAATAAGAAGGACTATTGCGACGCCTGGGAACTGAATCTTTAGCTTTTGTCGATGCAGATCGTTTGGAAATGTCGAATATCGCATTTGCCATGCTATACGGGTGTATTTTAGATAATAAAGACTATTGCGACGCCTGGGAACTGAATCTTTAGCTGTTGTCGATGCAGATCGATTGGAAATGTCGAATATCGCATTTTCCATGCTATACGGGTGTATTTTTGATAATAAGGACTATTGCGACGCCTGGGAACTGAATCTTTAGCTGTTGTCGACGCAGGTCGATTGGAGGTGTCGAATATCGAGGTTTCCAAGCTCAACGAGTGAATTTTCAATAAGAAGGGCTATTGCGACGCCTGGGAACTGAATCTCTAGCTGTTGTCGATGCAGATCGTTTGGAAATGTCGAATATCGCATTTGCCATGCTATACGGGTGTATTTTAGATAATAAAGACTATTGCGACGCCTGGGAACTGAATCTTTAGCTGTTGTCGATGCAGATCGATTGGAAATGTCGAATATCGCATTTTCCATGCTATACGGGTGTATTTTTGATAATAAGGACTATTGCGACGCCTGGGAACTGAATCTTTAGCTGTTGTCGACGCAGGTCGATTGGAGGTGTCGAATATCGAGGTTTCCAAGCTCAACGAGCGAATTTTCAATAAGAAGGGCTATTGCGACGCCTGGGAGTTGAATCTTTAGCTGTTGTCGATGCAGATCAATTGGAAATGTCGAATATCGCATTTTGCATGCTATACGGGTGTATTTTTAATAGTAAGGACTCTTGCGTCGCCTGGGAACTGAATCTTAAGCTGTTGTCGATGCAGATCGATTGGAAATGTCGAATATCGCATTTTTCAAGCTATATGGGTGTATTTATGATAATAAAGACTATTGCGACGCCTGGGAACTGAATCTTCAGCTGTTGTCGATGCAGATCGATGGAAATGTCGAATATCGCATTTTCCATGCTATACGGGTGTATTTTAGATAATAAAGACTATTGCGACGCCTGGGAACTGAATCTTATGCTGTTGTCGATGCAGATCGATTGGAAATGCCGAATATCGCGTTTTCCAAGCTCTACGAGTGAATTTTCAATACGGATTATTGCGACGCCTGGGAACTGACTCATTAGCTGTTGTCGATGCAGGTCGATTGGAGATGTCGAATATCGACGTTTCCAAGATCAACGAGTGAATTTTCAATAAGAAGGACTATTGCGACGCCTGGGAACTGAACCGTTAGCTGTTGTCGATGCAGATCGATTGAAAATGTCGAATATCGCATTTTCCCTGCTATACGGGTGTATTTTTGATAATAAAGACTATTGCGACGCCTGGGAACTGAATCTTTAGCTGTTGTCGATGCAGATCGATTGGAAATGACGAATATCGCATTTTCCATGCTATACGTGTATTTTTGGTAATAAAGACTATTGCGACGCCTGGGAACTGAATCTTTAGCTGTTGTCGATGCAGATCGATTGGAAATGTCGAATATCGCGTTTTCCAAGGTCTACGAGTGAATTTTCAATAAGGACTATTGCGACGCCTGGGAACTGAATCTTTAGCTGTTGTCGATGCAGGTCGATTGGAGATGTCGAATATCGAGGTTTCCAGGCTCAACGAGTGAATTTTCAATAAGAAGGGCTATTGCGACGCCTGGGAACTGAATCTTTAGCTGTTGTCGATGCAGAACGATTGGAAATGTCGAATATCGCATTTTCCATGCTATACGGGTGTATTTTTGATAATAAGGACTATTGCGACTCCTGGGAACTGAATCATTAGCTGTTGTCGATGCAGGTCGATTGGAGATGTCGAATATCGAGGTTTCCAAGCTCAACGATCGAATTTTCAATAAGAAGGGCTATTGCGACGCCTGGGAACTGAATCTTTAGCTGTTGTCGATGCAGATCAATTGGAAATGTCGAATATCGCATTTTCCATGCTATACGGGTGTATTTTTGATAATAAAGACTATTGGGACTCCTGGGACCAGAATCTTTAGATGTTGTAGATGCAGATCGATTGGAAATGTCGAATATCGCGTTTTCCAAGCTGTACGAGTGAATTTTCAATAAGCACTATTGCGACGCCTGGGAACTGAATCTTTAGCTGTTGTCCATGCAGATCGATTGGAAATGTCGAATATCGCGTTTTCCAAGCTCTACTAGTGAATTTTCAATAAGAAGGACTATTGCGACGCCTGGAAACTGAATCTTTAGCTTTTGTCGATGCAGATCGTTTGGAAATGTCGAATATCGCATTTTCCATGCTATACGGGTGTATTTTTGATAATAAAGACTATTGCGACTCCTGGGAACTGAATCATTAGCTGTTGTCGATGCAGGTCGATTGGAGATGTCGAATATCGAGGTTTCCAAGCTCAACGAGCGAATTTTCAATAAGAAGGGCTATTGCGACGCCTGGGAGTTGAATCTTTAGCTGTTGTCGATGCAGATCAATTGGAAATGTCGAATATCGCATTTTCCATGCTATACGGGTGTATTTTTGATAATAAAGACTATTGGGACTCCTGGGAACAGAATTTTTAGATGTTGTAGATGCAGATCGATTGGAAATGTCGAATATCGCGTTTTCCAAGCTGTACGAGTGAATTTTCAATAAGCACTATTGCGACGCCTGGGAACTGAATCTTTAGCTGTTGTCCATGCAGATCGATTGTAGATGTCGAATATCGACGTTTCCAAGATCACCGAGTGAATTTTCAATAAGAAGGACTATTGCGACGCCTGGGAACTGAACCGTTAGCTGTTGTCGATGCAGATCGATTGAAAATGTCGAATATCGCATTTTCCCTGCTATACGGGTGTATTTTTGATAATAAAGACTATTGCGACGCCTGGGAACTGAATCTTTAGCTGTTGTCGATGCAGATCGATTGGAAATGACGAATATCGCATTTTCCATGCTATACGTGTATTTTTGGTAATAAAGACTATTGCGACGCCTGGGAACTGAATCTTTAGCTGTTGTCGATGCAGATCGATTGGAAATGTCGAATATCGCGTTTTCCAAGGTCTACGAGTGAATTTTCAATAAGGACTATTGCGACGCCTGGGAACTGAATCTTTAGCTGTTGTCGATGCAGGTCGATTGGAGATGTCGAATATCGAGGTTTCCAGGCTCAACGAGTGAATTTTCAATAAGAAGGGCTATTGCGACGCCTGGGAACTGAATCTTTAGCTGTTGTCGATGCAGAACGATTGGAAATGTCGAATATCGCATTTTCCATGCTATACGGGTGTATTTTTGATAATAAGGACTATTGCGACTCCTGGGAACTGAATCATTAGCTGTTGTCGATGCAGGTCGATTGGAGATGTCGAATATCGAGGTTTCCAAGCTCAACGATCGAATTTTCAATAAGAAGGGCTATTGCGACGCCTGGGAACTGAATCTTTAGCTGTTGTCGATGCAGATCAATTGGAAATGTCGAATATCGCATTTTCCATGCTATACGGGTGTATTTTTGATAATAAAGACTATTGGGACTCCTGGGACCAGAATCTTTAGATGTTGTAGATGCAGATCGATTGGAAATGTCGAATATCGCGTTTTCCAAGCTGTACGAGTGAATTTTCAATAAACACTATTGCGACGCCTGGGAACTGAATCTTTAGCTGTTGTCCATGCAGATCGATTGGAAATGTCGAATATCGCGTTTTCCAAGCTCTACTAGTGAATTTTCAATAAGAAGGACTATTGCGACGCCTGGAAACTGAATCTTTAGCTTTTGTCGATGCAGATCGTTTGGAAATGTCGAATATCGCATTTTCCATGCTATACGGGTGTATTTTTGATAATAAAGACTATTGCGACTCCTGGGAACTGAATCATTAGCTGTTGTCGATGCAGGTCGATTGGAGATGTCGAATATCGAGGTTTCCAAGCTCAACGAGCGAATTTTCAATAAGAAGGGCTATTGCGACGCCTGGGAGTTGAATCTTTAGCTGTTGTCGATGCAGATCATTTGGAAATGTCGAATATCGCATTTTCCATGCTATACGGGTGTATTTTTGATAATAAGGACTATTGGGACTCCTGGGAACAGAATTTTTAGATGTTGTAGATGCAGATCGATTGGAAATGTCGAATATCGCGTTTTCCAAGCTGTACGAGTGAATTTTCGATAAGCACTATTGCGACGCCTGGGAACTGAATCTTTAGCTGTTGTCCATGCAGATCGATTGGAAATGTCGAATATCGCGTTTTCCAAGCTCTACTAGTGAATTTTCAATAAGAAGGACTATTGCGACGCCTGGGAACTGAATCTTTAGCTTTTGTCGATGCAGATCGTTTGGAAATGTCGAATATCGCATTTGCCATGCTATACGGGTGTATTTTAGATAATAAAGACTATTGCGACGCCTGGGAACTGAATCTTTAGCTGTTGTCGATGCAGATCGATTGGAAATGTCGAATATCGCATTTTCCATGCTATACGGGTGTATTTTTGATAATAAGGACTATTGCGACGCCTGGGAACTGAATCTTTAGCTGTTGTCGACGCAGGTCGATTGGAGGTGTCGAATATCGAGGTTTCCAAGCTCAACGAGTGAATTTTCAATAAGAAGGGCTATTGCGACGCCTGGGAACTGAATCTCTAGCTGTTGTCGATGCAGATCGATTGGAAATGTCGAATATCGCACTTTCCATGCTATACGGGTGTATTTTTGATAATAAAGACTATTGCGACGCCTGGGAACAGAATCTTTAGCTGTTGTCGATGCAGATCGATTGGAAATGTCCAATATCGCGTTTTCCAAGCTGTACGAGTGAATTTTCAATAAGCACTATTGCGATGCCTGGGAACTGAATCTTTAGCTGTTGTTGATGCAGATCGATTGAAATTGTCGAATATCGCGTTTTCCAAGCTCTATGAGTGAATGTTCAATAAGGACTTTTGCGACGCCTGGGAACTGCATCTTTGGCAGTTGTCGATGCAGGTCGATTGGAGATGTCGAATATCGAGGTTTCCAAGCTCAACGAGTGAATTTTCAATAAGAAGGGCTATTGCGACGCCTGGGAACTGAATCTTTAGCTGTTGTCGATGCAGATCGATTGGAAATGTTGAATATCGCGTTTTCCAAGCTGTACGAGTGAATTTTCAATAAGCACTATTGCGACGCCTCGGAACTGAATCTTTAGCTGTTGTCGATGCAGGTCGATTGGAGATGTCGAATATCGAGGTTTCCAAGCTCAACGAGTGAATTTTCAATAAGAAGGACTATTGCGACGCCTGGGAACTGAATCTCTAGCTGTTGTCGATGCAGATCGATTGGAACTGTCGAATATCCCATTTTCCATGCTATACGGGTTTATTTTTGATAATAAGGACTATTGCGTCGCCTGGGAACTGAATCTTAAGCTGTTGTCGACGCAGGTCGATTGGAGGTGTCGAATATCGAGGTTTCCAAGCTCAACGAGTGAATTTTCAATAAGAAGGGCTATTGCGACGACTGGGAACTGAATCTCTAGCTGTTGTCGATGCAGATCGATTGGAAATGTCGAATATCGCATTTTCCATGCTATACGGGTGTATTTTTGATAATAAAGACTATTGCGACGCCTGAGAACAGAATCTTTAGCTGTTGTCGATGCAGATCGATTGGAAATTTCAAATATCGCGTTTTCCAAGCTGTACGAGTGAATTTTCAATAATCACTATTGCGACGCCTGGGAACTGAATCTTTAGCTGTTGTTGATGCAGATCGATTGGAAATGTCGAATATCGCGTTTTCCATTTGTACGAGTGAATTTTCAATAAGCACTATTGCGACGCCTGGGAACTGAATCTTTAGCTGTTGTCGATGCAGATCGATTGGAAATGTCGAATATCGCATTTTCCATGCTATACGAGTGTATTTTTGATAATAAAGACTATTGCGACGCCTGGAAACTGAATCATTAGCTGTTGGCGATGCAGGTCGATTGGAGATGTCGAATATCGAGGTTTCCAAGCTCAACGAGTGAATTTTCAATAAGCACTATTGCGACGCCTGGGAACTGAATCTTTAGCTGTTGTCGATGCAGATCGATTGGAAATGCCGAATATCGCGTTTTCCAAGCTCGACGAGTGAATTTTCAAAACGGATTATTGCGACGCCTGGGAACTGACTCATTAGCTGTTGTCGATGCAGGTCGATTGGAGATGTCGAATATCGACGTTTCCAAGATCAATGAGTGAATTTTCAATAAGAAGGACTATTGCGACGCCTGGGAATTGAATCGTTAGCTGTTGTCGATGCAGATCGATTGAAAATGTCGAATATCGCATTTTCCCTGCTATACGGGTGTATTTTTGATAATAAAGACTATTGCGACGCCTGGGAACTGAATCTTTAGCTGTTGTCGATGCAGATCGATTGGAAATGTCGAATATCGCATTTTGCATGCTATACGGGTGTATTTTTAATAGTAAGGACTATTGCGTCGCCTGGGAACTGAATCTTAAGCTGTTGTCGATGCAGATCGATTGGAAATGTCGAATATCGCGTTTTCCAAGGTCTACGAGTGAATTTTCAATAAGGACTATTGCGACGCCTGGGAACTGAATCTTTAGCTGTTGTCGATGCAGGTCGATTGGAGATGTCGAATATCGAGGTTTCCAGGCTCAACGAGTGAATTTTCAATAAGAAGGGCTATTGCGACGCCTGGGAACTGAATCTTTAGCTGTTGTCGATGCAGAACGATTGGAAATGTCGAATATCGCATTTTCCATGCTATACGGGTGTATTTTTGATAATAAAGACTATTGCGACTCCTGGGAACTGAATCATTAGCTGTTGTCGATGCAGGTCGATTGGAGATGTCGAATATCGAGGTTTCCAAGCTCAACGAGCGAATTTTCAATAAGAAGGGCTATTGCGACGCCTGGGAACTGAATCTTTAGCTGTTGTCGATGCAGATCAATTGGAAATGTCGAATATCGCATTTTCCATGCTATACGGGTGTATTTTTGATAATAAAGACTATTGGGACTCCTGGGAACAGAATCTTTAGCTGTTGTAGATGCAGATCGATTGGAAATGTCGAATATCGCGTTTTCCAAGCTGTACGAGTGAATTTTCAATAAGCACTAATGCGACGCCTGGGAACTGAATCTTTAGCTGTTGTCCGTGCAGATCGATTGGAAATGTCGAATATCGCGTTTTCCAAGCTCTACTAGTGAATTTTCAATAAGAAGGACTATTGCGACGCCTGGGAACTGAATCTTTAGCTGTTGTCGATGCAGATCGATTGGAAATGTCGAATATCGCGTTTTCCAAGCTCTACGAGTGAATTTTCAATAAGGACTATTGCGACGCCTGGAAACTGAATCTTTAGCTGTTGTCGATGCAGATCGATTGGAAATGTCGAATATCGCATTTTCCAAGCGCTACGAGTGAATTTTCAATAAGAAGGACCATTGCGACGCCTGGCAACTGAATCTTTAGCTGTTGTCGATGCAGATCGATTGGAAATGTCGAATATCGCGTTTTCCAAGCTCTACGAGTGAATTTTCAATAAGAAGGACTATTGCGACGCCTGGGAACTGAATCTTTAGCTGTTGTTGATGCAGATCGATTGGAGATGTCGTTTGCCCAGCTGAACGTTCGTTTGTTTTAATTATTTGCTATTTATTTGTTTTTTAACATCTTGGATACGACAAACACTTAGACTTGTCGAGCCATTCTGTGAACGAACGGAGAAAGATGTCGTTCAGTAATAACGAGTATTATACAATGTTTTTTTTGTACGCGAAGTGTGACGGCAATGCCCGCGCTGCCGTTAAGAAGTACCGGGAGGCGCATCCCGGTCAACGGGCCCCAGACGAGGGAACCTTCCGGCGGCTGGCGTACCGCATATTTTCGAATCGCAAGATACAACCGAGTCGTGGAGAAACGGGCCGAACAAGGGAAGTCCCGATGGCACGGTTGGACGCGGGGTTGGAAGAGTTCTTCCGGGATGGTACGCAGAGTGTACGAGAGGTCAGCAGGCGAGTGGGGTAAGTTTAAATTTTCAAATATGTAAACATTTGCCTGTAATAATGTAGACGTTGTACTTAGGTATGCATAAATTCTTTTGATGCATACCAAAATAATTATATCATTATCGGAATCTGAAAGAAACAAAAGTCTGCTCGCCCGCGTTTCGACGCCGATCACCGACAATGGCATGGCGGCTCGTTGTCGCTCACGCATGCACGCACACGCAACGATCAAACAAACGACTCGCCGAATCGCCTCATTCACCACGACCTACCTCACTATTAAGCTATCTACACAGTGTACTTTTCTGTTTTATTTTAGTGTCAGCTGGACATCACTGCAACGGCACATGCATGAATATGGCATGCACCCGTTTAAGTGTGGACGGGCCCAACTCCTGCTGCACAGAGATCACGCCCCGCGGATGGAGTATTCAAGGTGGCTGTTGGGGGAAATCGCGCGGAATCCGTCGTTCTGCAGGTACGTTTTGTGGACGGATGAAGCACTCTTTACACGGGAGGGGTGCTTTAATGCCCACAATTAGCACGTGTGGGACGATGAGAATCCGTTTGCGATTCGCACACGGGCGGCACAGGAACGCTGGTCAGTTAATCTATGGGCCGGAATTTGTGATGAGTTTGTTGTTGGACCATACATGCTACCAGATAGATTGAATGGTCCAGCATACAAAAACTTTTTGGAGCACGTTCTTCCGGATCTCTTGGAAGAAATTCCTTTAGAGATTCGGAGGAATATGTATTTCCAGCATGATGGGGCTCCCGCCCATTATGCAGCAGATGTCCGTGCCCACCTAGATGAAACCTTTCGCGACAGGTGGATTGGCCGCAGCGGTTCTGTGCTGTGGCCCCCACGGTCTCCGGATCTGAATCCGCTGGATTTCTATTTTTGGGGTCACCTGAAGGTACGTTCAGTGTCACTATCATTTTACACTACCATAAATAATCTTCATTTTCGTATTTATATTCTATCTTCATTTTTTCAGGCTGTAGTATACAGCCAACCGGTGAACACCAGGGAGGAAGTGGTGGCGAGGATACATGCTGCCGTCGCCACCATCACTCCCGACACGTTGCGTAAAACCCAACGCAGCGTGCGGCGTCGCGCAGAGGCGTGCATACAGGTATGTAAAAGCGTATTGTAAGAATGATATTATACGAGTGTATTGCACGTCGATGTAAAATTTAATAAATGACATTACAGGTTGATGGGGCGCAATTTGAGCACGTCCTCAGCGCACTAGATTAGGACCATCGCCACCGCCGCCGCCACAATCGGCTCCTTTCGGAGCCCATTTTTAAATATTTAAACGTAGGAATAGCAAGGGGTTTCAACTATACACAATCGGCACAATTTCGGAGCCATCAATCGGCACCTTTCGGAGCCATCAATCGGCACCTTTCGGAGCCATCAATCGGCACCTTTCGGAACCAAATTTTTTTAAATATTGAAACGTAGAAACAGTAATTCGTTTGAAGTATACAAACTGAAATTTGACCGTGCAAGAAAACTGACCGTGAGTGAAGTGAGTTCACCGGCTTGGCCGTAAAATCAGATGTTTGGAGACACAGTTTTTTAAACGTAGGGAACAATAAATCGTTCTAAAGTATCTAAAGTATACCAAAATTTCAAAGTGGCAGTGAAAGTGACCGTGATGTGAAGTGAAGTTAAGTGACAGTGCTAGAAAACTGACTGTAAGTGAAATGAGTTCACCGACCCGGCCGTAACATCAGCTGTTCAGGATTGAATCGACAGGTCAGGATTAACCCGGTGTCGACTACCCACTTCCGTGGAAGCAGGTTAAATCGTGGACGAATGGGTAAGTTTACCAAAATTTTAAATTTTTTTCCATTTGCTGCACGCAGAACACGACTTCAAGGGCCGATTTATGGTTTCCACGTTTAGTGGAGAATTGGCGACAGAAACCGAACACATGGCGTGGGATCGGCCCTTGATGTCGTGTTGATGCGTGCAGCGTGATCGGTTGGCGACGAGAAGGCCTCCGTGCGCCATGACCGTTTGCAATACATTGCGACTACGTTCGTTAATGTGCGTGTCGTGTGCGTGTGGAAACAAGTGCGAATCAGATCTGTATCGATTGCCGGGACGTGGCATTTAAATTCTAAAAATAGGTCAGGATCGGTACAATGACCATATGGCAAGACACCGTCGAAGCAGGTAAATTCGCGGTCGAATGGATAAGTTTATTTAACTACCCTTTTCTAACATTAATCATCCAAACACTTTTTTCATATTTAATAAAACACTTTATTCGTTTCGGAAAACGAATAAAAGTATGGAACAGTTATTAAACGACTTGTTAATTAAATTGTTATTCATGAATAACGAAGAATTACACATTATTCTTAATGTAAGACGATTGTAATATTTGCCGTACGGTGCCCCTCGATGCACCCGATTACGGCCGCGCGCAATTGTGACTGAGCTCAAGCTATACGGGCGCTGTAATTGGCCAGTGTTTTTCGTTAATAACTAAAAAACGAAGCTTCAAACAATATTTTGGTCAAGGAAAAAGTTGTTCAGAATCACCTCAGCTACCCCTTTTTAAAAAATACTGCGCGAGTTCCGGGCCACCCTGTACGGGTGTATTTTTGATAATAAAGACTATTGCGACTCCTGGGAACAGAATCTTTAGCTGTTGTCGATGCAGATCGATTGGAAATGTCCAATATCGCGTTTTCCAAGCTGTACGAGTGAATTTTCAATAAGCACTATTGCGATGCCTGGGAACTGAATCTTTAGCTGTTGTTGATGCAGATCGATTGGAATTGTCGAATATCGCGTTTTCCAAGCTCTATGAGTGAATGTTCAATAAGGACTTTTGCGACGCCTGGGAACTGCATCTTTGGCAGTTGTCGATGCAGGTCGATTGGAGATGTCGAATATCGAGGTTTCCAAGCTCAACGAGTGAATTTTCAATAAGAAGGGCTATTGCGACGCCTGGGAACTGAATCTTCAGCTGTTGTCCATGCAGATCGATTGGAAATGTCGAATATCGCGTTTTCCAAGCTCTACGAGTGAATTTTCAATAAGAAGGACTATTGCGACGCCTGGGAACTGAATCTTTAGCTGTTGTTGATGCAGATCGATTGGAAATGTCGAATATCGCGTTTTCCAAGCTGTACGGGAGAATTTTCAATAAGCACTATTGCGACGCCTGGGAACTGAATCTTTAGCTGTTGTTGATGCAGATCGATTGGAAATGTCGAATATCGCGTTTTCCATGCTCTACGAGTGAATTCTCAATAAGGACTACTGCGACGCCTGGGAACTGAATCATTAGCTGTTGTCGATGCAGGTCGATTGGAGATGTCGAATATCGAGGTTTCCAAGCTCAACGAGTGAATTTTCAATAAGAAGGGCTATTGCGACGCCTGGGAACTGAATCTTCAGCTGTTGTCCATGCAGATCGATTGGAAATGTCGAATATCGCGTTTTCCAAGCTCTACGAGTGAATTTTCAATAAGAAGGAATATTGCGACGCCTGGGAACTGAATCTTTAGCTGTTGTTGATGCAGATCGATTGGAAATGTCGAATATCGCGTTTTCCAAGCTGTACGGGAGAATTTTCAATAAGCACTATTGCGACGCCTGGGAACTGAATCATTAGCTGTTGTCGATGCAGGTCGATTGGAGATGTCGAATATCGCGTTTTCCAAGCTCAACGAGTGAATTTTCAATAAGAAGGGCTACTGCGACGCATGGGAACTGAATCTTTAGCTGTTGTCGATGCAGATCGATTGGAAATGTCGAATATCGCGTTTTCCAAGCTCTACGAGTGAATTTTCAATAAGGACTATTGCGACGCCTGGAAACTGAATCTTTAGCTGTTGTCGATGCAGATCGATTGGAAATGTCGAATATCGCATTTTCCAAGCGCTACGAGTGAATTTTCAATAAGAAGGACCATTGCGACGCCTGGCAACTGAATCTTTAGCTGTTGTCGATGCAGAACGATTGGAAATGTCGAATATCGCATTTTCCATGCTATACGGGTGTATTTTTGATAATAAAAACAATTGCGACTCCTGGGAACTGAATCATTAGCTGTTGTCGATGCAGGTCGATTGGAGATGTCGAATATCGAGGTTTCCAAGCTCAACGAGCGAATTTTCAATAAGAAGGGCTATTGCGACGCCTGGGAACTGAATCTTTAGCTGTTGTCGATGCAGATCAATTGGAAATGTCGAATATCGCATTTTCCATGCTATACGGGTGTATTTTTGATAATAAAGACTATTGCGACTCCTGGGAACTGAATCATTAGCTGTTGTCGATGCAGATCGATTGGAAATGTCGAATATCGCGTTTTCCAAGCTCTACGAGTGAATTTTCAATAAGAAGGACTGTTGCGACGCCTGGGAACTGAATCTTTAGCTGTTGTTGATGCAGATCGATTGGAAATGTCGAATGTCGCATTTTCCATGCTATACGAGTGTATTTTTGATAATAAAGACTATGGCAACGCCTGGGAACTGAATCTATACCTGTTGTCGATGCAGATCGATTGGAAATGTCGAATATCGCGTTTTCCAAGCGCTACGAGTGAATTTTCAATAAGAAGGACCATTGCGACGCCTGGCAACTGAATCTTTAGCTGTTGTCGATGCAGAACGATTGGAAATGTCGAATATCGCATTTTCCATGCTATACGGGTGTATTTTTGATAATAAAAACAATTGCGACTCCTGGGAACTGAATCATTAGCTGTTGTCGATGCAGGTCGATTGGAGATGTCGAATATCGAGGTTTCCAAGCTCAACGAGCGAATTTTCAATAAGAAGGGCTATTGCGACGCCTGGGAACTGAATCTTTAGCTGTTGTCGATGCAGATCAATTGGAAATGTCGAATATCGCATTTTCCATGCTATACGGGTGTATTTTTGATAATAAAGACTATTGCGACTCCTGGGAACTGAATCATTAGCTGTTGTCGATGCAGATCGATTGGAAATGTCGAATATCGCGTTTTCCAAGCTCTACGAGTGAATTTTCAATAAGAAGGACTATTGCGACGCCTGGGAACTGAATCTTTAGCTGTTGTTGATGCAGATCGATTGGAAATGTCGAATGTCGCATTTTCCATGCTATACGAGTGTATTTTTGATAATAAAGACTATGGCAACGCCTGGGAACTGAATCTATACCTGTTGTCGATGCAGATCGATTGGAAATGTCGAATATCGCGTTTTCCAAGCTCTACGAGTGAATTTTCAATAAGAAGGACTATTGCGACGCCTGGGAACTGAATCTATACCTGCTGTCGATCCAGATCGATTGGAAATGTCGAATGTCGCATTTTCCATGCTATACGAGTGTATTTTTGATAAAAAGGACGATTGCGACGCCTGGGAACTGAATCTTTAGCTGTTGTCGATGCAGGGTCGATTGGAAATTTCGAATATCGCGTTTTCCAAGCTCAACGAGTGAATTTTCAATAAGAAGGGCTATTGCGACGTCTGGGAACTGAATCTTTAGCTGTTGTCGATGCAGATCGATTGGAAATGTCGAATATCGCGTTTTCCAAGCTGTACGAGTGAATTTTCAATAAGCACTATTGCGACGCCTGGGAACTGAATCTTTAGCTGTTGTTGATGCAGATCGATTGGAAATGTCGAATATCGCGTTTTCCAAGCTCTACGAGTGAATTTTCAATAAGGACTATTGCGACGCCTGGGAACTGAATCTTTAGTTGTTGTCGATGCAGATCAACTGGAAATGTCGAATATCGCGTTTTTCAAGCACTACGAGTGAATTTTCAATAAGGACTTTGGCGACGCCTGGGAACTGAATCTTTAGTTGTTGTCGATCCAAATCGATTGAAATGTCGAATATCGTGTTTTCCAAGCAATACCAGTGAATTTTCAATAAGAAGGACTATCGCGACGCCAGGCAACTGAATCTTTAGCTGTTGTCGATGCAGAACGATTGGAAATGTCGAATATCGCATTTTCCATGCTCAACGAGTGAATTTTCAATAAGAAGGGCTACTGCGACGCCTGGGAACTGAATCTTTCGCTGTTGTCGATGCAGATCGATTAGAAATGTCGAATATCGCGTTTTCCAAGCTCTACGAGTGAATTTTCAATAAGAAGGACTATTGCGACGCCTGGGAACTGAATCTTTAGCTGTTGTTGATGCAGATCGATTGGAAATGTCGAATATCGCATTTTCCAAGCTCTACGAGTGAATTTTCAATAAGAATGACCATTGCGACGCCTGGCAACTGAATCTTTAGCTGTTGTCGATGCAGAACGATTGGAAATGTCGAATATCGCATTTTCCATGCTATACGGGTGTATTTTTGATAATAAAGACTATTGCGACTCCTGGGAACTGAATCATTAGCTGTTGTCGATGCAGGTCGATTGGAGATGTCGAATATCGAGGTTTCCAAGCTCAACGAGCGAATTTTCAATAAGAAGGGCTATTGCGACGCCTGGGAACTGAATCTTTAGCTGTTGTCGATGCAGATCAATTGGAAATGTCGAATATCGCATTTTCCATGCTATACGGGTGTATTTTTGATAATAAAGACTATTGCGACTCCTGGGAACAGAATCTTTAGCTGTTGTCGATGCAGATCGATTGGAAATGTCGAATATCGCATTTTCCAAGCTGTACCAGTGAATTTTCAATAAGCACTATTGCGACGCCTGGGAACTGAATCTTTAGCTGTTGTTGATGAAGATCGATTGGAAATGTCGAATATCGCGTTTTCCAAGCTCTATGAGTGATTTTTCAATAAGGACTATTGCGACGCCTGGGAACTGAATCTTTAGCTGTTGTCGATGCAGATCGATTGGAAGTGTCGAATATCGCGTTTTCCAAGCTCTACGAGTGAATTTTCAATAAGAAGAACTATTGCGACGCCTGGGAACTGAATCTTTAGCTGCTGTCGATCCAGATCGATTGGAAATGTCGAATGTCGCATTTTCCATGCTATACGAGTGTATTTTTGATAATAAGGACGATTGCGACGCCTGGGAACTGAATCTTTAGCTGTTGTCGATGCAGGGTCGATTGGAAATTTCGAATATCGCGTTTTCCAAGCTCAACGAGTGAATTTTCAATAAGAAGGGCTATTGCGACGTCTGGGAACTGAATCTTTAGCTGTTGTCGATGCAGATCGATTGGAAATGTCGAATATCGCGTATTCCAAGCTGTACGAGTGAATTTTCAATAAGCACTATTGCGACGCCTGGGAACTGAATCTTTAGCTGTTGTTGATGCAGATCGATTGGAAATGTCGAATATCGCGTTTTCCAAGCTCTACGAGTGAATTTTCAATAAGGACTATTGCGACGCCTGGGAACTGAATCTTTAGTTGTTGTCGATGCAGATCGACTGGAAATGTCGAATATCGCGTTTTTCAAGCACTACGAGTGAAATTTCAATAAGGACTTTGGCGACGCCTGGGAACTGAATCTTTAGTTGTTGTCGATCCAAATCGATTGAAATGTCGAATATCGTGTTTTCCAAGCAATACCAGTGAATTTTCAATAAGAAGGACTATCGCGACGCCAGGCAACTGAATCTTTAGCTGTTGTCGATGCAGAACGATTGGAAATGTCGAATATCGCATTTTCCATGCTCAACGAGTGAATTTTCAATAAGAAGGGCTACTGCGACGCCTGGGAACTGAATCTTTAGCTGTTGTCGATGCAGATCGATTAGAAATGTCGAATATCGCGTTTTCCAAGCTCTACGAGTGAATTTTCAATAAGAAGGACTATTGCGACGCCTGGGAACTGAATCTTTAGCTGTTGTTGATGCAGATCGATTGGAAATGTCGAATATCGCATTTTCCAAGCTCTACGAGTGAATTTTCAATAAGAAGGACCATTGCGACGCCTGGCAACTGAATCTTTAGCTGTTGTCGATGCAGAACGATTGGAAATGTCGAATATCGCATTTTCCATGCTATACGGGTGTATTTTTGATAATAAAGACTATTGCGACTCCTGGGAACTGAATCATTAGCTGTTGTCGATGCAGGTCGATTGGAGATGTCGAATATCGAGGTTTCCAAGCTCAACGAGCGAATTTTCAATAAGAAGGGCTATTGCGACGCCTGGGAACTGAATCTTTAGCTGTTGTCGATGCAGATCAATTGGAAATGTCGAATATCGCATTTTCCATGCTATACGGGTGTATTTTTGATAATAAAGACTATTGCGACTCCTGGGAACAGAATCTTTAGCTGTTGTCGATGCAGATCGATTGGAAATGTCGAATATCGCATTTTCCAAGCTGTACCAGTGAATTTTCAATAAGCACTATTGCGACGCCTGGGAACTGAATCTTTAGCTGTTGTTGATGAAGATCGATTGGAAATGTCGAATATCGCGTTTTCCAAGCTCTATGAGTGATTTTTCAATAAGGACTATTGCGACGCCTGGGAACTGAATCTTTAGCTGTTGTCGATGCAGATCGATTGGAAATGTCGAATATCGCGTTTTCCAAGCTCTACGAGTGAATTTTCAATAAGAAGAACTATTTTGACGCCTGGGAACTGAATCATTAGCTGTTGTTGATGCAGATCGATTGGAAATGTCGAATATCGCGTTTTCCAAGCTCTATGAGTGAATTTTCAATAAGGACTATTGCGACCCCTGGGAACTGAATCTTTAGCTGTTGTCGATGCAGATCGATTGGAAATGTCGAATATCGCTTTTTCCAAGCTCTACGAGTGAATTTTCAATAAGAAGGACTATTGCGACGCCTGGGAACTGAATCTTTAGCTGCTGTCGATCCAGATCGATTGGAAATGTCGAATGTCGCATTTTCCATGCTATACGAGTGTATTTTTGATAATAAGGACGATTGCGACGCCTGGGAACTGAATCTTTAGCTGTTGTCGATGCAGGGTCGATTGGAAATTTCGAATATCGCGTTTTCCAAGCTCAACGAGTGAATTTTCAATAAGAAGGGCTATTGCGACGTCTGGGAACTGAATCTTTAGCTGTTGTCGATGCAGATCGATTGGAAATGTCGAATATCGCGTATTCCAAGCTGTACGAGTGAATTTTCAATAAGCACTATTGCGACGCCTGGGAACTGAATCTTTAGCTGTTGTTGATGCAGATCGATTGGAAATGTCGAATATCGCGTTTTCCAAGCTCTACGAGTGAATTTTCAATAAGGACTATTGCGACGCCTGGGAACTGAATCTTTAGTTGTTGTCGATGCAGATCGACTGGAAATGTCGAATATCGCGTTTTTCAAGCACTACGAGTGAATTTTCAATAAGGACTTTGGCGACGCCTGGGAACTGAATCTTTAGTTGTTGTCGATCCAAATCGATTGAAATGTCGAATATCGTGTTTTCCAAGCAATACCAGTGAATTTTCAATAAGAAGGACTATCGCGACGCCAGGCAACTGAATCTTTAGCTGTTGTCGATGCAGAACGATTGGAAATGTCGAATATCGCATTTTCCATGCTCAACGAGTGAATTTTCAATAAGAAGGGCTACTGCGACGCCTGGGAACTGAATCTTTAGCTGTTGTCGATGCAGATCGATTAGAAATGTCGAATATCGCGTTTTCCAAGCTCTACGAGTGAATTTTCAATAAGAAGGACTATTGCGACGCCTGGGAACTGAATCTTTAGCTGTTGTTGATGCAGATCGATTGGAAATGTCGAATATCGCATTTTCCAAGCTCTACGAGTGAATTTTCAATAAGAAGGACCATTGCGACGCCTGGCAACTGAATCTTTAGCTGTTGTCGATGCAGATCGATTGGAAATGTCGAATATCGCGTTTTCCAAGCTCTACGAGTGAATTTTCAATAAGAAGAACTATTTTGACGCCTGGGAACTGAATCATTAGCTGTTGTTGATGCAGATCGATTGGAAATGTCGAATATCGCGTTTTCCAAGCTCTATGAGTGAATTTTCAATAAGGACTATTGCGACCCCTGGGAAGTGAATCTTTAGCTGTTGTCGATGCAGATCGATTGGAAATGTCGAATATCGCTTTTTCCAAGCTCTACGAGTGAATTTTCAATAAGAAGGACTATTGCGACGCCTGGGAACTGAATCTTTAGCTGCTGTCGATCCAGATCGATTGGAAATGTCGAATGTCGCATTTTCCATGCTATACGAGTGTATTTTTGATAATAAGGACGATTGCGACGCCTGGGAACTGAATCTTTAGCTGTTGTCGATGCAGGGTCGATTGGAAATTTCGAATATCGCGTTTTCCAAGCTCAACGAGTGAATTTTCAATAAGAAGGGCTATTGCGACGTCTGGGAACTGAATCTTTAGCTGTTGTCGATGCAGATCGATTGGAAATGTCGAATATCGCGTATTCCAAGCTGTACGAGTGAATTTTCAATAAGCACTATTGCGACGCCTGGGAACTGAATCTTTAGCTGTTGTTGATGCAGATCGATTGGAAATGTCGAATATCGCGTTTTCCAAGCTCTACGAGTGAATTTTCAATAAGGACTATTGCGACGCCTGGGAACTGAATCTTTAGTTGTTGTCGATGCAGATCGACTGGAAATGTCGAATATCGCGTTTTTCAAGCACTACGAGTGAATTTTCAATAAGGACTTTGGCGACGCCTGGGAACTGAATCTTTAGTTGTTGTCGATCCAAATCGATTGAAATGTCGAATATCGTGTTTTCCAAGCAATACCAGTGAATTTTCAATAAGAAGGACTATCGCGACGCCAGGCAACTGAATCTTTAGCTGTTGTCGATGCAGAACGATTGGAAATGTCGAATATCGCATTTTCCATGCTCAACGAGTGAATTTTCAATAAGAAGGGCTACTGCGACGCCTGGGAACTGAATCTTTAGCTGTTGTCGATGCAGATCGATTAGAAATGTCGAATATCGCGTTTTCCAAGCTCTACGAGTGAATTTTCAATAAGAAGGACTATTGCGACGCCTGGGAACTGAATCTTTAGCTGTTGTTGATGCAGATCGATTGGAAATGTCGAATATCGCATTTTCCAAGCTCTACGAGTGAATTTTCAATAAGAAGGACCATTGCGACGCCTGGCAACTGAATCTTTAGCTGTTGTCGATGCAGAACGATTGGAAATGTCGAATATCGCATTTTCCATGCTATACGGGTGTATTTTTGATAATAAAGACTATTGCGACTCCTGGGAACTGAATCATTAGCTGTTGTCGATGCAGGTCGATTGGAGATGTCGAATATCGAGGTTTCCAAGCTCAACGAGCGAATTTTCAATAAGAAGGGCTATTGCGACGCCTGGGAACTGAATCTTTAGCTGTTGTCGATGCAGATCAATTGGAAATGTCGAATATCGCATTTTCCATGCTATACGGGTGTATTTTTGATAATAAAGACTATTGCGACTCCTGGGAACAGAATCTTTAGCTGTTGTCGATGCAGATCGATTGGAAATGTCGAATATCGCATTTTCCAAGCTGTACCAGTGAATTTTCAATAAGCACTATTGCGACGCCTGGGAACTGAATCTTTAGCTGTTGTTGATGAAGATCGATTGGAAATGTCGAATATCGCGTTTTCCAAGCTCTATGAGTGAATTTTCAATAAGGACTATTGCGACGTCTGGGAACTGAATCTTTAGCTGTTGTCGATGCAGATCGATTGGAAATGTCGAATATCGCGTTTTCCAAGCTCTACGAGTGAATTTTCAATAAGAAGGGCTATTGCGACGTCTGGGAACTGAATCTTTAGCTGTTGTCGATGCAGAACGATTGGAAATGTCGAATATCGCATTTTCCATGCTCAACGAGTGAATTTTCAATAAGAAGGGCTAGTGCGACGCCTGGGAACTGAATCTTTAGCTGTTGTCGATGCAGATCGATTGGAAATGTCGAATATCGCGTTTTCCAAGCTCTACGAGTGAATTTTCAATAAGGACTATTGCGACGCCTGGAAACTGAATCTTTAGCTGCTGTCGATGCAGATCGATTGGAAATGTCGAATATCGCGTTTTCCAAGCTCTACGAGTGAATTTTCAATAAGGACTATTGCGACGCCTGGAAACTGAATCTTTAGCTGTTGTCGATGCAGATCGATTGGAAATGTCGAATATCGCATTTTCCTAGCGCTACGAGTGAATTTTCAATAAGAAGGACTATTGCGACGCCTGGGAACTGAATCTTTAGCTGTTGTTGATGCAGGTCGATTGGAAATGTCGAATGTCGTATTTTCCATACTATACGAGTGTATTTTTGATAATAAAGACTATGGCAACGCCTGGGAACTGAATCTTTACCTGTTGTCGATGCAGATCGATTGGAAATGTCGAATATCGCGTTTTCCAAGCTGTACCAGTGAATTTTCAATAAGCACTATTGCGACGCCTGGGAACTGAATCTTTAGCTGTTGTTGATGAAGATCGATTGGAAATGTCGAATATCGCGTTTTCCAAGCTCTATGAGTGATTTTTCAATAAGGACTATTGCGACGCCTGGGAACTGAATCTTTAGCTGTTGTCGATGCAGATCGATTGGAAATGTCGAATATCGCGTTTTCCAAGCTCTACGAGTGAATTTTCAATAAGAAGAACTATTTTGACGCCTGGGAACTGAATCATTAGCTGTTGTTGATGCAGATCGATTGGAAATGTCGAATATCGCGTTTTCCAAGCTCTATGAGTGAATTTTCAATAAGGACTATTGCGACCCCTGGGAACTGAATCTTTAGCTGTTGTCGATGCAGATCGATTGGAAATGTCGAATATCGCTTTTTCCAAGCTCTACGAGTGAATTTTCAATAAGAAGGACTATTGCGACGCCTGGGAACTGAATCTTTAGCTGCTGTCGATCCAGATCGATTGGAAATGTCGAATGTCGCATTTTCCATGCTATACGAGTGTATTTTTGATAATAAGGACGATTGCGACGCCTGGGAACTGAATCTTTAGCTGTTGTCGATGCAGGGTCGATTGGAAATTTCGAATATCGCGTTTTCCAAGCTCAACGAGTGAATTTTCAATAAGAAGGGCTATTGCGACGTCTGGGAACTGAATCTTTAGCTGTTGTCGATGCAGATCGATTGGAAATGTCGAATATCGCGTATTCCAAGCTGTACGAGTGAATTTTCAATAAGCACTATTGCGACGCCTGGGAACTGAATCTTTAGCTGTTGTTGATGCAGATCGATTGGAAATGTCGAATATCGCGTTTTCCAAGCTCTACGAGTGAATTTTCAATAAGGACTATTGCGACGCCTGGGAACTGAATCTTTAGTTGTTGTCGATGCAGATCGACTGGAAATGTCGAATATCGCGTTTTTCAAGCACTACGAGTGAATTTTCAATAAGGACTTTGGCGACGCCTGGGAACTGAATCTTTAGCTGTTGTTGATGCAGGTCGATTGGAAATGTCGAATGTCGCATTTTCCATACTATACGAGTGTATTTTTGATAATAAAGACTATGGCAACGCCTGGGAACTGAATCTTTACCTGTTGTCGATGCAGATCGATTGGAAATGTCGAATATCGCGTTTTCCAAGCTGTACCAGTGAATTTTCAATAAGCACTATTGCGACGCCTGGGAACTGAATCTTTAGCTGTTGTTGATGAAGATCGATTGGAAATGTCGAATATCGCGTTTTCCAAGCTCTATGAGTGATTTTTCAATAAGGACTATTGCGACGCCTGGGAACTGAATCTTTAGCTGTTGTCGATGCAGATCGATTGGAAATGTCGAATATCGCGTTTTCCAAGCTCTACGAGTGAATTTTCAATAAGAAGAACTATTTTGACGCCTGGGAACTGAATCATTAGCTGTTGTTGATGCAGATCGATTGGAAATGTCGAATATCGCGTTTTCCAAGCTCTATGAGTGAATTTTCAATAAGGACTATTGCGACCCCTGGGAACTGAATCTTTAGCTGTTGTCGATGCAGATCGATTGGAAATGTCGAATATCGCTTTTTCCAAGCTCTACGAGTGAATTTTCAATAAGAAGGACTATTGCGACGCCTGGGAACTGAATCTTTAGCTGCTGTCGATCCAGATCGATTGGAAATGTCGAATGTCGCATTTTCCATGCTATACGAGTGTATTTTTGATAATAAGGACGATTGCGACGCCTGGGAACTGAATCTTTAGCTGTTGTCGATGCAGGGTCGATTGGAAATTTCGAATATCGCGTTTTCCAAGCTCAACGAGTGAATTTTCAATAAGAAGGGCTATTGCGACGTCTGGGAACTGAATCTTTAGCTGTTGTCGATGCAGATCGATTGGAAATGTCGAATATCGCGTATTCCAAGCTGTACGAGTGAATTTTCAATAAGCACTATTGCGACGCCTGGGAACTGAATCTTTAGCTGTTGTTGATGCAGATCGATTGGAAATGTCGAATATCGCGTTTTCCAAGCTCTACGAGTGAATTTTCAATAAGGACTATTGCGACGCCTGGGAACTGAATCTTTAGTTGTTGTCGATGCAGATCGACTGGAAATGTCGAATATCGCGTTTTTCAAGCACTACGAGTGAATTTTCAATAAGGACTTTGGCGACGCCTGGGAACTGAATCTTTAGTTGTTGTCGATCCAAATCGATTGAAATGTCGAATATCGTGTTTTCCAAGCAATACCAGTGAATTTTCAATAAGAAGGACTATCGCGACGCCAGGCAACTGAATCTTTAGCTGTTGTCGATGCAGAACGATTGGAAATGTCGAATATCGCATTTTCCATGCTCAACGAGTGAATTTTCAATAAGAAGGGCTACTGCGACGCCTGGGAACTGAATCTTTAGCTGTTGTCGATGCAGATCGATTAGAAATGTCGAATATCGCGTTTTCCAAGCTCTACGAGTGAATTTTCAATAAGAAGGACTATTGCGACGCCTGGGAACTGAATCTTTAGCTGTTGTTGATGCAGATCGATTGGAAATGTCGAATATCGCATTTTCCAAGCTCTACGAGTGAATTTTCAATAAGAAGGACCATTGCGACGCCTGGCAACTGAATCTTTAGCTGTTGTCGATGCAGAACGATTGGAAATGTCGAATATCGCATTTTCCATGCTATACGGGTGTATTTTTGATAATAAAGACTATTGCGACTCCTGGGAACTGAATCATTAGCTGTTGTCGATGCAGGTCGATTGGAGATGTCGAATATCGAGGTTTCCAAGCTCAACGAGCGAATTTTCAATAAGAAGGGCTATTGCGACGCCTGGGAACTGAATCTTTAGCTGTTGTCGATGCAGATCAATTGGAAATGTCGAATATCGCATTTTCCATGCTATACGGGTGTATTTTTGATAATAAAGACTATTGCGACTCCTGGGAACAGAATCTTTAGCTGTTGTCGATGCAGATCGATTGGAAATGTCGAATATCGCATTTTCCAAGCTGTACCAGTGAATTTTCAATAAGCACTATTGCGACGCCTGGGAACTGAATCTTTAGCTGTTGTTGATGAAGATCGATTGGAAATGTCGAATATCGCGTTTTCCAAGCTCTATGAGTGAATTTTCAATAAGGACTATTGCGACGTCTGGGAACTGAATCTTTAGCTGTTGTCGATGCAGATCGATTGGAAATGTCGAATATCGCGTTTTCCAAGCTCTACGAGTGAATTTTCAATAAGAAGGGCTATTGCGACGTCTGGGAACTGAATCTTTAGCTGTTGTCGATGCAGAACGATTGGAAATGTCGAATATCGCATTTTCCATGCTCAACGAGTGAATTTTCAATAAGAAGGGCTAGTGCGACGCCTGGGAACTGAATCTTTAGCTGTTGTCGATGCAGATCGATTGGAAATGTCGAATATCGCGTTTTCCAAGCTCTACGAGTGAATTTTCAATAAGGACTATTGCGACGCCTGGAAACTGAATCTTTAGCTGCTGTCGATGCAGATCGATTGGAAATGTCGAATATCGCGTTTTCCAAGCTCTACGAGTGAATTTTCAATAAGGACTATTGCGACGCCTGGAAACTGAATCTTTAGCTGTTGTCGATGCAGATCGATTGGAAATGTCGAATATCGCATTTTCCTAGCGCTACGAGTGAATTTTCAATAAGAAGGACTATTGCGACGCCTGGGAACTGAATCTTTAGCTGTTGTTGATGCAGGTCGATTGGAAATGTCGAATGTCGCATTTTCCATACTATACGAGTGTATTTTTGATAATAAAGACTATGGCAACGCCTGGGAACTGAATCTTTACCTGTTGTCGATGCAGATCGATTGGAAATGTCGAATATCGCGTTTTCCAAGCTCTACGAGTGAATTTTCAATAAGAAGGACTATTGCGACGCCTGGGAACTGAATCTTTAGCTGCTGTCGATCCAGATCGAATGGAAATGTCGAATGTCGCATTTTCCATGCTATACGAGTGTATTTTTGATAATAAGTACGATTGCGACGCCTGGGAACTGAATCTTTAGCTGTTGTCGATGCAGGTCGATTGGAAATTTCGAATATCGCGTTTTCCAAGCTCAACGAGTGAATTTTCAATAAGAAGGCTATTGCGACGTCTGGGAACTGAATCATTAGCTGTTGTCGATGCAGATCGATTGCAAATGTCGAATATCGCATTTTCCAAGCTGTACGAGTGAATTTTCAATAAGGACTATTGCGACGCCTGGGAACTGAATCTTTAGCTGTTGTCGATGCAGGTCGATTGGAAATTTCGAATATCGCGTTTTCCAAGCTCAACGAGTGAATTTTCAATAAGAAGGGCTATTGCGACGCCTGGGAACTGAATCTTTAGCTGTTGTCGATGCAGATCAATTGGAAATGTCGAATATCGCATTTTCCATGCTATACGGGTGTATTTTTGATAATAAAGACTATTGCGACTCCTGGGAACAGAATCTTTAGCTGTTGTCGATGCAGATCGATTGGAAATGTCGAATATCGCATTTTCCAAGCTGTACCAGTGAATTTTCAATAAGCACTATTGCGACGCCTGGGAACTGAATCTTTAGCTGTTGTTGATGAAGATCGATTGGAAATGTCGAATATCGCGTTTTCCAAGCTCTATGAGTGAATTTTCAATAAGGACTATTGCGACGTCTGGGAACTGAATCTTTAGCTGTTGTCGATGCAGATCGATTGGAAATGTCGAATATCGCGTTTTCCAAGCTCTACGAGTGAATTTTCAATAAGAAGGGCTATTGCGACGTCTGGGAACTGAATCTTTAGCTGTTGTCGATGCAGAACGATTGGAAATGTCGAATATCGCATTTTCCATGCTCAACGAGTGAATTTTCAATAAGAAGGGCTAGTGCGACGCCTGGGAACTGAATCTTTAGCTGTTGTCGATGCAGATCGATTGGAAATGTCGAATATCGCGTTTTCCAAGCTCTACGAGTGAATTTTCAATAAGGACTATTGCGACGCCTGGAAACTGAATCTTTAGCTGCTGTCGATGCAGATCGATTGGAAATGTCGAATATCGCGTTTTCCAAGCTCTACGAGTGAATTTTCAATAAGGACTATTGCGACGCCTGGAAACTGAATCTTTAGCTGTTGTCGATGCAGATCGATTGGAAATGTCGAATATCGCATTTTCCTAGCGCTACGAGTGAATTTTCAATAAGAAGGACTATTGCGACGCCTGGGAACTGAATCTTTAGCTGTTGTTGATGCAGGTCGATTGGAAATGTCGAATGTCGCATTTTCCATACTATACGAGTGTATTTTTGATAATAAAGACTATGGCAACGCCTGGGAACTGAATCTTTACCTGTTGTCGATGCAGATCGATTGGAAATGTCGAATATCGCGTTTTCCAAGCTCTACGAGTGAATTTTCAATAAGAAGGACTATTGCGACGCCTGGGAACTGAATCTTTAGCTGCTGTCGATCCAGATCGAATGGAAATGTCGAATGTCGCATTTTCCATGCTATACGAGTGTATTTTTGATAATAAGTACGATTGCGACGCCTGGGAACTGAATCTTTAGCTGTTGTCGATGCAGGTCGATTGGAAATTTCGAATATCGCGTTTTCCAAGCTCAACGAGTGAATTTTCAATAAGAAGGCTATTGCGACGTCTGGGAACTGAATCATTAGCTGTTGTCGATGCAGATCGATTGCAAATGTCGAATATCGCATTTTCCAAGCTGTACGAGTGAATTTTCAATAAGGACTATTGCGACGCCTGGGAACTGAATCTTTAGCTGTTGTTGATGCAGATCGATTGGAAATGTCGAATATCGCGTTTTCCATGCTCTACGAGTGAATTTTCAATAAGGACTACTGCGACGCCTGGGAACTGAATCATTAGCTGTTGTCGATGCAGGTCGATTGGAGATGTCGAATATCGCGTTTTCCAAGCTCAACGAGTGAATTTTCAATAAGAAGGGCTATTCGACGCCTGGGAACTGAATCTTTAGCTGTTGTCGATGCAGATCAATTGGAAATGTCGAATATCGCATTTTCCATGCTATACGGGTGTATTTTTGATAATAAAGACTATTGCGACTCCTGGGAACTGAATCATTAGCTGTTGTCGATGCAGGTCGATTGGAGTTGTCGAATATCGCGTTTTCCAAGCTGTACGAGTGAATTTTCAATAAGAAGGACTATTGCGACGCCTGGGAACTGAATCTTTAGCTGGTGTCGATGCAGATCGATTGGAAATGTCGAATATCGCGTTTTCCAAGCTCTACGAGTGAATTTTCAATCTGAAGGACTATTGCGACGCCTGGGAACTGAATCTTTAGCTGTTGTTGATGCAGATCGATTGGAAATGTCGAATATCGCGTTTTCCAAGCTCTACGAGTGAATTTTCAATAAGAAGGACTATTGCGACGCCTGGGAACAGAATCTTTAGCTGTTGTCGATGCAGATCGATTGGAAATGTCCAATATCGCGTTTTCCAAGCTCTACGAGTGAATTTTCAATAAGAAGGACTATTGCGACGCCTGGGAACTGAATCTTTAGCTGTTGTTGATGCAGATCGATTGGAAATGTCGAATATAGCGTTTTCCAAGCTCTACGAGTGAATTTTCAATAAGAAGGACAATTGTGACGCCTGGGAACTGAATCTTTAGCTGCTGTCGATCCAGATCGATTGGAAATGTCGAATGTCGCATTTCCATGCTATACGAGTGTATTTTTGATAATAAAGACTATGGCAACGCCTGGGAACTGAATCTTTACCTGTTGTCGATGCAGATCGATTGGAAATGTCGAATATCGCGTTTTCCAAGCTCTACGAGTGAATTTTTAATAAGAAGGACTATTGCGACGCCTGGGAACTGAATCTTTAGCTGCTGTCGATCC
The DNA here is from genome assembly GCA_951802745.1 of Nomada flava. Lineage (NCBI taxonomy): Eukaryota > Metazoa > Arthropoda > Insecta > Hymenoptera > Apidae > Nomada > Nomada flava. The sequence goes on along the minus strand of CATOQN010000058.1, from coordinate 2,588,019 downwards.
AGATCGATTGGAAATGTCGAATGTCGCATTTTCCATGCTATACGAGTGTATTTTTGATAATAAGGACGATTGCGACGCCTGGGAACTGAATCTTTAGCTGTTGTCGATGCAGGTCGATTGGAAATGTCGAATATCGCGTTTTCCAAGCTCAACGAGTGAATTTTCAATAAGAAGGGCTATTGCGACGTCTGGGAACTGAATCTTTAGCTGTTGTCGATGCAGATCGATTGGAAATGTCGAATATCGCGTTTTCCAAGCTGTACGAGTGAATTTTCAATAAGCACTATTGCGACGCCTGGGAACTGAATCTTTAGCTGTTGTTGATGAAGATCGATTGGAAATGTCGAATATCGCATTTTCCTAGCGCTACGAGTGAATTTTCAATAAGAAGGACCATTGCGACGCCTGGCAACTGAATCTTTAGCTGTTGTCGATGCAGGTCGATTGGAAATGTCGAATATCGCGTTTTCCAAGCTCAACGAGTGAATTTTCAATAAGAAGGGCTATTGCGACGTCTGGGAACTGAATCTTTAGCTGTTGTCGATGCAGATCGATTGGAAATGTCGAATATCGCATTTTTCAAGCTATATGGGTGTATTTATGATAATAAAGACTATTGCGACGCCTGGGAACTGAATCATTAGCTGTTGTTGATGCAGATCGATTGGAAATGTCGAATATCGCGTTTTCCAAGCTCTATGAGTGAATTTTCAATAAGGACTATTGCGACCCCTGGGAACTTAATCTTTAGCTGTTGTCGATGCAGATCGATTGGAAATGTCGAATATCGCGTTTTCCAAGCTCTATGAGTGAATTTTCAATAAGGACTTTGACGACGCCTGGGAACTGAATCTTTAGTTGTTGTCGATCCAAATCGATTGAAATGTCGAATATCGTGTTTTCCAAGAAATACCAGTGAATTTTCAATAAGAAGGACTATCGCGACTTCTGGCAACTGAATCTTTAGCTGTTGTCGATGCAGAACGATTGGAAATGTCGAATATCGCATTTTCCATGCTCAACGAGTGAATTTTCAATAAGAAGGGCTACTGCGACGCCTGGGAACTGAATCTTTAGCTGTTGTCGATGCAGATCGATTGGAAATGTCGAATATCGCGTTTTCCAAGCTCTACGAGTGAATTTTCAATAAGGACTATTGCGACGCCTGGAAACTGAATCTTTAGCTGTTGTCGATGCAGATCGATTGGAAATGTCGAATATCGCATTTTCCTAGCGCTACGAGTGAATTTTCAATAAGAAGGACCATTGCGACGCCTGGCAACTGAATCTTTAGCTGTTGTCGATGCAGATCGATTGGAAATGTCGAATATCGCGTTTTCCAAGCTCTACGAGTGAATTTTCAATAAGAAGGACTATTGCGACGCCTGGGAACTGAATCTTTAGCTGTTGTTGATGCAGATCGATTGGAAATGTCGAATGTCGCATTTTCCATGCTATACGAGTGTATTTTTGATAATAAAGACTATGGCAACGCCTGGGAACTGAATCTTTACCTGTTGTCGATGCAGATCGATTGCAAATGTCGAATATCGCGTTTTCCAAGCTGTACGAGTGAATTTTCAATAAGCACTATTGCGACGCCTGGGAACTGAATCTTTAGCTGTTGTTGATGCAGATCGATTGGAAATGTCGAATATCGCGTTTTCCATGCTCTACGAGTGAATTTTCAATAAGGACTACTGCCACGTCTGCGAACTGAATCATTAGCTGTTGTCGATGCAGGTCGATTGGAGATGTCGAATATCGCGTTTTCCAAGCTCAACGAGTGAATTTTCAATAAGAAGGGCTACTGCGACGCCTGGGAACTGAATCTTTAGCTGTTGTCGATGCAGATCGATTGGAAATGTCGAATATCGCGTTTTCCAAGCTCTACGAGTGAATTTTCAATAAGAAGGACTATTGCGACGCCTGGGAACTGAATCTTTAGCTGTTGTTGATGCAGATCGATTGGAAATGTCGAATATCGCGTTTTCCAAGCTCTATGAGTGAATTTTCATTAAGGACTATTGCGACGCCTGGGAACTGAATCTTTAGCTGTTGTCGATGCAGATCGATTGGAAATGTCGAATATCGCGTTTTCCAAGCTCTACGAGTGAATTTTCAATAAGAAGGACTATTGCGACGCCTGGGAACTGAATCTTTAGCTGTTGTTGATGCAGATCGATTGGAAATGTCGAATATCGCGTTTTCCAAGCTCTACGAGTGAATTTTCAATAAGAAGGACTATTGCGACGCCTGGGAACTGAATCTTTAGCTGCTGTCGATCCAGATCGATTCGAAATGTCGAATGACGCATTTCCATGCTATACGAGTGTATTTTTGATAATAAAGACTATGGCAACGCCTGGGAACTGAATCTTTACCTGTTGTCGATGCAGATCGATTGGAAATGTCGAATATCGCGTTTTCCAAGCTCTACGAGTGAATTTTTAATAAGAAGGACTATTGCGACGCCTGGGAACTGAATCTTTAGCTGCTGTCGATCCAGATCGATTGGAAATGTCGAATGTCGCATTTTCCATGCTATACGAGTGTATTTTTGATAATAAGGACGATTGCGACGCCTGGGAACTGAATCTTTAGCTGTTGTCGATGCAGGTCGATTGGAGATGTCGAATATCGCGTTTTCCAAGCTCAACGAGTGAATTTTCAATAAGAAGGGCTACTGCGACGCCTGGGAACTGAATCTTTAGCTGTTGTCGATGCAGATCGATTGGAAATGTCGAATATCGCGTTTTCCAAGCTCTACGAGTGAATTTTCAATAAGAAGGACTATTGCGACGCCTGGGAACTGAATCTTTAGCTGCTGTCGATCCAGATCGATTCGAAATGTCGAATGTCGCATTTCCATGCTATACGAGTGTATTTTTGATAATAAAGACTATGGCAACGCCTGGGAACTGAATCTTTACCTGTTGTCGATGCAGATCGATTGGAAATGTCGAATATCGCGTTTTCCAAGCTCAACGAGTGAATTTTCAATAAGAAGGGCTATTGCGACGCCTGGGAACTGAATCTTTAGCTGATGTCGATGCAGATCGATTGGAAACGTCGAATATCGCGTTTTCCAAGCTCTACGAGTGAATTTTCAATAAGAAGGACTATTGCGACGCCTGGGCACTGAATCTTTAGCTGCTGTCGATCCAGATCGATTGGAAATGTCGAAGGTCGCATTTTCCATGCTATACGAGTGTATTTTTGATAATAAGGACGATTGCGACGCCTGGGAACTGAATCTTTATCTGTTGTCGATGCAGGTCGATTGGAAATGTCGAATATCGCGTTTTCCAAGCTCACCGAGTGAATTTTCAATAAGCACTATTGCGACGCCTGGGAACTGAATCTTTAGCTGATGTCGATGCAGATCGATTGGAAATGTCGAATATCGCGTTTTCCAAGCTCCACGAGTGAATTTTCAATAAGGACTCTTGCGACGCCTGGAAACTGAATCTGTAGCTGCTGTCGATGCAGATCGATAGGAAATGTCGAATATCGCATTTTCCAAGCGCTACGAGTGAATTTTCAATAAGAAGGACCATTGCGACGCCTGGCAACTGAATCTTTAGCTGTTGTCGATGCAGAACGATTGGAAATGTCGAATATCGCATTTTCCATGCTATACGGGTGTATTTTTGATAATAAAGACTATTGCGACTCCTGGGAACTGAATCATTAGCTGTTGTCGATGCAGGTCGATTGGAGTTGTCGAATATCGAGGTTTCCAAGCTCAACGAGCGAATTTTCAATAAGAAGGGCTATTGCGACGCCTGGGAACTGAATCTTTAGCTGTTGTTGATGCAGATCAATTGGAAATGTCGAATATCGCATTTTCCATGCTATACGGGTGTATTTTTGATAATAAAGACTATTGCGACTCCTGGGAACAGATTCTTTAGCTGTTGTCGATGCAGATCGATTGGAAATGTCGAATATCGCGTTTTCCAAGCTGTACGAGTGAATTTTCAATAAGAAGGACTATTGCGACGCCTGGGAACTGAATCTTTAGCTGTTGTCGATGCAGATCGATTGGAAATGTCGAATATCGCGTTTTCCAAGCTCTACGAGTGAATTTTCAATAAGAAGGACTATTGCGACGCCTGGGAACTGAATCTTTAGCTGTTGTTGATGCAGATCGATTGGAAATGTCGAATATCGCGTTTTCCAAGCTCTATGAGTGAATTTTCAATAAGGACTATTGCGACGCCTGGGAACTGAATCTTTAGCTGTTGTCGATGCAGATCGATTGGAAATGTCGAATATCGCGTTTTCCAAGCTCTACGAGTGAATTTTCAATAAGAAGGACTATTGCGACGCCTGGGAACTGAATCTTTAGCTGCTGTCGATCCAGATCGATTGGAAATGTCGAATGTCGCATTTCCATGCTATACGAGTGTATTTTTGATAATAAAGACTATGGCAACGCCTGGGAACTGAATCTTTACCTGTTGTCGATGCAGATCGATTGGAAATGTCGAATATCGCGTTTTCCAAGCTCTACGAGTGAATTTTTAATAAGAAGGACTATTGCGACGCCTGGGAACTGAATCTTTAGCTGCTGTCGATCCAGATCGATTGGAAATGTCGAATGTCGCATTTTCCATGCTATACGAGTGTATTTTTGATAATAAGGACGATTGCGACGCCTGGGAACTGAATCTTTAGCTGTTGTCGATGCAGGTCGATAGGAAATGTCGAATATCGCGTTTTCCAAGCTCAACGAGTGAATTTTCAATAAGAAGGGCTATTGCGACGTCTGGGAACTGAATCTTTAGCTGTTGTCGATGCAGATCGATTGGAAATGTCGAATATCGCGTTTTCCAAGCTGTACGAGTGAATTTTCAATAAGCACTATTGCGACGCCTGGGAACTGAATCTTTAGCTGTTGTTGATGCAGATCGATTGGAAATGTCGAATATCGCGTTTTCCAAGCTCTACGAGTGAATTTTCAATAAGGACTATTGCGACGCCTGGGAACTGAATCTTTAGCTGTTGTCGATGCAGATCGACTGGAAATGTCGAATATCGCGTTTTTCAAGCACTACGAGTGAATTTTCAATAAGGACTTTGGCGACGCCTGGGAACTGAATCTTTAGTTGTTGTCGATCCAAATCGATTGAAATGTCGAATATCGTGTTTTCCAAGCTATACCAGTGAATTTTCAATAAGAAGGACTATCGCGACGCCTGGGAACTGAATCTTTAGCTGCTGTCGATCCAGATCGATTGGAAATGTCGAATATCGCATTTTCCATGCTATAGGAGTGTATTTTTGATAATAAGGACGATTGCGACGCCTGGGAACTGAATCATTAGCTGTTGTCGATGCAGGTCGATTGGAGATGTCGAATATCGAGGTTTCCAAGCTCAACGAGTGAATATTCAATAAGAAGGGCTATTGCGACGCCTGGGAACTGAATCTTTACCTGTTGTCGATGCAGATCGATTGGAAATGTCGAATATCGCGTTTTCCAAGCTGTACGAGTGAATTTTCAATAAGCACTATTGCGACGCCTGGGAACTGAATCTTTAGCTGTTGTTGATGCAGATCGATTGGAAATGTCGAATATCGCGTTTTCCAAGCTCTATGAGTGAATTTTCAATAAGAAGGACTATTGCGACGCCTGGGAACTGAATCTTTAGCTGCTGTCGATCCAGATCGATTGGAAATGTCGAATATCGCATTTTCCATGCTATAGGAGTGTATTTTTGATAATAAGGACAATTGCGACGCCTGGGAACTGAATCATTAGCTGTTGTCGATGCAGGTCGATTGGAGATGTCGAATATCGAGGTTTCCAAGCTCAACGAGTGAATATTCAATAAGAAGGGCTATTGCGACGCCTGGGAACTTAATCTTTACCTGTTGTCGATGCAGATCGATTCGAAATGTCGAATATCGCATTTTCCATGCTATACGGGTGTATTTTTGATAATAAAGACTATTGCGACACCTGGGAACCGAATCTTTAGCTGTTGTCGATGCAGATCGATTGGAAATGTCGAATATCGCGTTTTCCAAGCTGTACGAGTGAATTTTCAATAAGCACTATTGCGACGCCTGGGAACTGAATCTTTAGCTGTTGTTGATGCAGATCGATTGGAAATGTCGAATATCACGTTTTCCAAGCTCTATGAGTGAATTTTCAATAAGGACTATTGCGACGCCTGGGTACTGAATCTTTAGCTGTTGTCGATGCAGATCGATTGGAAATGTCGAATATCGCGTTTTCCAAGCTCCACGAGTGAATTTTCAATAAGGACTATTGCGACGCCTGGAAACTGAATCTGTAGCTGCTGTCGATGCAGATCGATAGGAAATGTCGAATATCGCATTTCCCAAGCGCTACGAGTGAATTTTCAATAAGAAGGACCATTGCGACGCCTGGCAACTGAATCTTTAGCTGTTGTCGATGCAGAACGATTGGAAATGTCGAATATCGCATTTTCCATGCTATACGGGTGTATTTTTGATAATAAAGACTATTGCGACTCCTGGGGACTGAATCATTAGCTGTTGTCGATGCAGGTCGATTGGAGTTGTCGAATATCGAGGTTTCCAAGCTCAACGAGCGAATTTTCAATAAGAAGGGCTATTGCGACGCCTGGGAACTGAATCTTTAGCTGTTGTTGATGCAGATCAATTGGAAATGTCGAATATCGCATTTTCCATGCTATACGGGTGTATTTTTGATAATAAAGACTATTGCGACTCCTGGGAACAGATTCTTTAGCTGTTGTCGATGCAGATCGATTGGAAATGTCGAATATCGCGTTTTCCAAGCTGTACGAGTGAATTTTCAATAAGAAGGACTATTGCGACGCCTGGGAACTGAATCTTTAGCTGTTGTCGATGCAGATCGATTGGAAATGTCGAATATCGCGTTTTCCAAGCTCTACGAGTGAATTTTCAATAAGAAGGACTATTGCGACGCCTGGGAACTGAATCTTTAGCTGTTGTTGATGCAGATCGATTGGAAATGTCGAATATCGCGTTTTCCAAGCTCTATGAGTGAATTTTCAATAAGGACTATTGCTACGCCTGGGAACTGAATCTTTAGCTGTTGTCGATGCAGATCGATTGGAAATGTCGAATATCGCGTTTTCCAAGCTCTACGAGTGAATTTTCAATAAGAAGGACTATTGCGACGCCTGGGAACTGAATCTTTAGCTGCTGTCGATCCAGATCGATTGGAAATGTCGAATGTCGCATTTCCATGCTATACGAGTGTATTTTTGATAATAAAGACTATGGCAACGCCTGGGAACTGAATCTTTACCTGTTGTCGATGCAGATCGATTGGAAATGTCGAATATCGCGTTTTCCAAGCTCTACGAGTGAATTTTTAATAAGAAGGACTATTGCGACGCCTGGGAACTGAATCTTTAGCTGCTGTCGATCCAGATCGATTGGAAATGTCGAATGTCGCATTTTCCATGCTATACGAGTGTATTTTTGATAATAAGGACGATTGCGACGCCTGGGAACTGAATCTTTAGCTGTTGTCGATGCAGGTCGATTGGAAATGTCGAATATCGCGTTTTCCAAGCTCAACGAGTGAATTTTCAATAAGAAGGGCTATTGCGACGTCTGGGAACTGAATCTTTAGCTGTTGTCGATGCAGATCGATTGGAAATGTCGAATATCGCGTTTTCCAAGCTGTACGAGTGAATTTTCAATAAGCACTATTGCGACGCCTGGGAACTGAATCTTTAGCTGTTGTTGATGCAGATCGATTGGAAATGTCGAATATCGCGTTTTCCAAGCTCTACGAGTGAATTTTCAATAAGGACTATTGCGACGCCTGGGAACTGAATCTTTAGCTGTTGTCGATGCAGATCGACTGGAAATGTCGAATATCGCGTTTTTCAAGCACTACGAGTGAATTTTCAATAAGGACTTTGGCGACGCCTGGGAACTGAATCTTTAGTTGTTGTCGATCCAGATCGATTGGAAATGTCGAATATCGCGTTTTCCAAGCTGTACGAGTGAATTTTCAATAAGCACTATTGCGACGCCTGGGAACTGAATCTTTAGCTGTTGTTGATGCAGATCGATTGGAAATGTCGAATATCGCGTTTTCCAAGCTCTATGAGTGAATTTTCAATAAGAAGGACTATTGCGACGCCTGGGAACTGAATCTTTAGCTGCTGTCGATCCAGATCGATTGGAAATGTCGAATATCGCGTTTTCCAAGCTCCACGAGTGAATTTTCTGTAAGAAGGACTATTGCAACGCCTGGGAACTGAATCTTTAGCTGCTGTCGATCCAGATCGATTGGAAATGTCGAATATCGCGTTTTCCAAGCTCAACGAGTGAATTTTCAATAAGAAGGGCTATTGCGACGTCTGGGAACTGAATCTTTAGCTGTTGTCGATGCAGATCGATTGGAAATGTCGAATATCGCGTTTTCCAAGCTGTACGAGTGAATTTTCAATAAGCACTATTGCGACGCCTGGGAACTGAATCTTTAGCTGTTGTTGATGCAGATCGATTGGAAATGTCGAATATCGCGTTTTCCAAGCTGTACGAGTGAATTTTCAATAAGGACTATTGCGACGCCTGGGAACTGAATCTTTAGCTGTTGTTGATGCAGATCGATTGGAAATGTCGAATATCGCGTTTTCCAAGCCTTATCGACTGATGGTAAGTTACATACCCAGGTTTCTACTTTACCGACTGATGGTACATTGTCGATCCGTGCCATTATGAAGGGTTTTTGTGATTTGATACCGACGGTCGGTAAAACAGTTTTTTATATTTTTGTTCGTCACGGGTCGGGTAGTCCCGGGAAGTGACACCTTCCCCCTTGGGAAGCAAATTTCTGTAAGAAATTTGCTGAGGTCTGCTTGAATTGTTTAAATGCTGTTTTTGGTTGTGATTCGCTGCTGATGTTCCCTGGTTGCAGGTGTCTTCATTGCGTGGCGTTGTGTAACGCCTACTTCCTTCACCTCTTCGGTTTAAGAGATGCGAATGTCAACTCCGTTTGATGTTGATCGGTTGGAATCCGTATGCGTAAATTGTATGGAGTTGGTACTCGTGAATGATTGTTTTGGAGGCTACCTTTCAATGCAGTAAAATTTTTTCTTGAAGGCAATCCACGCCCTTGATTCTGGAGAGTTTTATTATTTTGACCTCTCGCAATGTTACTGTTGATGCCTTAATTTTTTGGCTTGATGGCGATACTCGCCCTTGATTTTGGGAGAGTTTTATTACTTTGAACTCTGTAATGTTACTGCTTGAGGCAGTAATTTTTTAACCTGATGGCGATACCCGCCCTTGATTTTGGAGAGTTTTATCACTTTGACCTCTCCCAATGTTGCTGATCCTTGACGCGTGTCCCTCATCGGTTTCCGGATTCGCTGGAATACTTGTAATGGCGTAGAGCGTCTTTTGGACATTATACTCGTCGTTCTGCTCAGGACTGACTTCTTGATGAGATTTATTTCATTTCCGGAGTACAGCAATTGAATAGTTGTTCTTTGCACATCTGGGGATACCATTTACGTGTAGCGCGGAAATATAAATTTAAACGTTTGTATAGTGTTTATTCCCACGGAAACATATTTCCTGTCTAGTCGCTCTCTGCTTCTGCTTTGCGTTTCTTTTGGTTCCTGTTGTTCGGATTACCGATTTTATCCGATCTTTCTTCCGTGTTGAATGTGTAGATTAATTCCTTGATTCGGTTTCTAGGTTCATCTTCTTTCTTCGTTACCTCTGATAGGTCCAGGGTCATTGCATCTTTCTTGAAGCTTTTAGGTGGTTGTTGGCGGATTTGTTGCGTTTCCACAACTTCCTTATTTTCGCAAATGACGTTCCTTACTGCTCGAGTGGCTTGGTCAATTTCGAATTGTATCGTAAACTGTACGCTTCCTTGATCCTGCCTTTCTCTTTCCATCGTAGCTAGTACGATAGTAGCTATAGTAGCTAGTAGCAGGTTTTCTCACGATGTATGTAGTCGAGATTATCTTTGTTTTTACTTTTAGCAGATGGTACTTCCGACCATTTTTGATACACTTCTCAACGTATGCGATCGCATCCCACCGCTGCCACCAAAATTTGTTACGTCCTAGGTTAGGGCTCCGTAATGACTGACAGGACGTCTCTCGATGTTGGTTGGATACTTTCGCACTTTTGATCGTGACTGGTCCCTAGGGGTAGTCAACCTGTATCGGGACGTTAAGAAGTATGGTTTGTCGAGTGCACGTGCCAGAGGTAGCGAGCGGATCTACCTCCTTCGTTGTCGGATATGGCTAGCACACATTTTTGCCAGACCTTATTCCTCGCGAAGGTTTCTCGTGTGTTCCCTTTCGTAGCGAGGATCGTCGGGTGCGATATGGTCAATGCAGGGAGGAACCGACGTCAGTTCGATGGAATAGAGGTTCCAGACAGTGCGTTATTCCATCCGAATCCCTCCTTCTGCGTTGGTGCCGGAATGGGGTGTAACCACTCCCAAGAGACGTAGCTTCGCGAGTAGCGGTTTGTAATATGCCCGCACCAAACGACGTACTTGTTCTTTACGACCGGCGCGACGAGTTTTAGCTGTTACGTATGAAGAATACTTTCCATACGTCGCTCTCAACGCGTTTTTCGAGCTCGCGTCTGTGAAGGGAAAACGCCCTAAATTCTTTCGTTTATTGTAAACATATAAAGGGGACCTTAGTACAAGCACGGTCAGCTGCATCATGACCCAAGACGGGCGTGGCCCGACGACGACTCCTATATTTCCTTATATGGAAAGTTCCAGTGCATCCCCGTGCATTTTGGGACTATATAAACCCTTTGGTTTCTACCCTCGCGGGTTCAGAGTAACATATCCAGTGAGATTGGACTTAGCGCACCTCTCGAATCACAGATTAACCCGTTAGAATCCGCTTGTCCGGTTGAAGTTCTTTCGGCATATTCTAATAGCGGCTCTCAGTCCCCGCATCGCCAGTGCGTCAACACCGTGCAAATACTTAGGTAACTTAGACACTTTATATATTAATTCATCGCGACAGTAACATTTGTATTTATACTGAAAACTCAGAATACAACTTTATACGTTCACTTATAAATCGAGTAGATTCGTTAAACCTATCTTTACCCCGCAATCCTTGCATATTGGTAACAACGTTCCCACCGATACAACTTTACCGCTCGAGTTGTATCAAATAATAATTTAGAGTTACGAGGCAACTAACATTTCCCGCGACTACCTGATCTCACATCAGGTTCGTTCGCACATCTTTATCCAAACAAACAATCTACATATTCCAACCTAGTGGCTCCCCGATTTCGCATCGGGTTCGTCCACGAAACCTAACCCTTCCTACGGCTCCCTGGTTTCGCACCAGGTTCGTCCGTGTCCAACGGCTCCCCGATTTCGCATTGGGTTCGTCCGTACGTCTACCAACCTCCGAACAGCAACCTGGTCAAGCGCCAGATTCGTCTGTGAATAAACCAACCTCCTAGCAGCTCCCCGATTTCGCATCGGGTTCGTCTGCGAACTTCTTCCTAGTGGCTCCCCGATTTCGCATCGGGTTCGTCCACGACGTTTCACCCTCCTGCGGCTCCCCGATTTCGCATCGGGTTCGTCCGCGCTTGCTCCCCCTCCTAGAGGCTCCCCGGTTTCGCACCGGGTTCGTCCTCGCTCTCAATAATCCTAGCGGCTCCCTGATTTCGCATCAGGTTCGTCCGCGCACCTTAACTAACAAATTGATAACCATATTCCTGGGTAATATACCCCTCGCCGGCCTCTCGTGCTGCCACACAGCCCGGCTCGTAACAGAACTGGTGACAGCGGTGGGATAGTTATTAATTTTAGGATTGCAGTAAAGTTTGGTTTTATATACGTTCTATTACTCGTTTGTGAACAATTGACGATATACTAGTTTTCTCTAGTTTAGTCATTTATTTATTAATTTTTGCTTAAAATGGCAAATCCGCAAGGGAACGTCTCTTCTAACGAGATGCTAAACCTGACAGTTTCGATTGCTAACTCAATGACACTCTTAACGTAAGGACGTGTATACAGAATATTACTTCGTCCATTCCGACCTTTGACGGATATAAGCCATCGTTGACGCACTTCGTACAAAATGTGGAAAACGGGTTAACCTTGATTCCTGAGGGTACGGAAGCAGAGTATCTTGCGATTGTTTTAACGAAACTTATTGGTCCTGCACGTAGATGCACGTTAGAACACAAATTCGATTCTGTTAAGGCATTAATTAAACATCTTAAAACGAGATTCGCGCCTGGTAGAGATTTGTCGTATTTTCAAGTCGAAGTCGCGAAATTACGTATTCGTGACGGGGAAAGTATTCAACAATATATAGAGAGAACAAGTCATCTTGTTTATTGTACGCGCGGAGCTATCCGGGAAAAATATCGGGATCACGCTGAAGATTTTGTCACGCAAATGGAAAAGGTCGTTAAGGAAAATTTAATCGATGGTTTACCGGATCGAATTTCCTGGAAAGTGTCGGCTCGAATTCAAGCCTTTGGTACACTTGAAGAAGCTTACGACGCCGTGTTACATATAGACAAAAAATTAAGAAATCGGCGACGATCGCCATCCAGCGAATCACCCTCCAGGTGGTCTCGTCAAGAACGCTACGTTCAAGATTCTCGGGATCGTGGACGTGAAGTGTCATACCCTCACTCACCGACTAGATATGATCGGGTTAGGGAACGACATACCAGAACATCTGGATATGAAGAGGAACCAGAGAGGCAAGGACGCGCGACGGCCTGGACCTTGCGTCAAAGAAGCCACTCGAGATCCCCTTCTAACTGCTCCGATTCATCGTACGTAAATGATCGGGACAAAAAAATTTCAATTTTAAAAAATTCTGATAGAAACCGCAAGCCAAGTTTGTATTGCTGGCATTGTGGTACAAACGGACATGACGAAAAGTCGTGTTGGAAAAATCCGCGTAATCCGCGAAATCGTCGGGACTCGCGAGATTCATCCGTTGAATCCGCGAAGTCTTTAAACTACGATCGCGCTCAACGTACAGGCGACACGATGAGCGGAAACGAGGAAGATCGCCGAAGGAAGATCCGGTTCAGCGACGAGAAGAAAGAAGACTCATCAAGGAAGCACCTGCACCACGCATCAGGGTCAAGATTCCGGAATTGGAATCAGGAACGGGAGAATACTTAATTGACGGCGGAGCAGCAGTCAACCTGGTGGTCATCGATGTTCTTGGAAGAAACGCAGAAATAATTTCAAGAGAAGAAATTGATTTAACTGGACTCACTACAACGCCAATTCACACCCTGGGAACTACAATTTTGCATATTCATGGATCTCCAGCATTTTTCTATGTGGTGAGAAATCTTGCAATAGATGCAGATGGACTCATAGGAAGCCCATTTTTAAAACAAGAGGAAGCTGAGATTTCGTATTACCATGGAACTTTAATACTGAAGAATAAACCGATTCGACCTTTACGTTTTACTAATTATCAAGATCTACCCCAACAAATTAAAGAACAACAGGCAGTTACCAAATACTGTATTGAACCTAGGACATCACGACAGATTACAGTAACAATAGCAAATCCGAAGATTAAAGAAGGATATTTACCGCGTATCAAGACCCATGAACAACTCTACATTGGAGAAGCAGTCGTAACAAACAACGATGGAAGGTGCCACGTTATGGCAATAAACACCAGCGACGAAGCGCTTGACGTGGAGATAGAACCTCAAACATTGGAACCCTATGATATTTTGAATACATCGGACGAAGATTCTTACCCAGATGTGGAACACCCCTCAAACTTCAAGATTAAGGAAAATAGAACACATGGAATTTTGGAAACTCTGAATTTAAAACATTTAAACAAAGAGGAACTGGACTTTGTTACAGATTTAGTAAAGGAATTTCCTGACCGATTTTATCTTCCTGGAGACAAACTTGGGAAAGCTCGCGATTTTAAACATTCAATACACACAACTAACGATATTCCAATTAATACAAGACAATATCGTTATCCACCTATACATCAAAACGAAATTAAAAAACAAATTAACGCTTTATTATCAGAAGGTATAATCAGTCCTTCTAAATCTCCATTCAATTCACCTTTATGGATTGTTCCAAAGAAAGCAGACGCACAAGGTAATAAACGCTGGCGCTTGGTAATAGATTTTCGCGCGCTCAACGAAAAAACAATTTCTGACAAATACCCATTACCGCAAATCACGGAAATATTAGATCGATTAGGAGGTGCTAAATACTTTTCAGTTTTCGATCTTGCAAGTGGTTTTCATCAGATAGAAATGGATTCGAAAGATAAACCGAAAACTGCATTTACAACCCCGAACGGACATTACGAATTTTCTCGAATGCCTTAAAGAACGCACCACCTACTTTTCAAAATCTTATGGATCAAGTACTCACTGGACTTCAAGGGACAGATCTTTTTGTTTACCTGGACGACATAGTAGTATTCGCTTCGTCGCTCCAAGAACACAATATCAAAGTTAAAAAATTATTAAATCGCCTTAAAGAACATGGATTAACCCTCCAAACCAATAAATGTGAATTCCTACGGAAGGAAGTTGCATATTTAGGACATATTATTTCAAAAGATGGAGTCAGACCTGATCCTAGAAAATTAAAAGCCGTTCAAGATTTTCCTACACCAACTACGGAGAAGAATATTCAACAATTCTTAGGACCTGTAGGATATTACCGAAGATTCGTTCCTAATTTCACTTCGAAAGCAAAGCCTCTAATTAACTTATTAGGGAAAGGCATCAAGTTCAAGTGGACAGAAGAACAAGATCAAAGTTTCAAACAATTACGCAGCGAATTGTGTCAACAACCCATTTTACAGTATCCGGATTTCGATAAACCGTTCATTGTTACAACAGATGCATCCGAATATGCTATCGGGGCCGTACTCAGTCAGGGAGAGATAGGAAATGACCTGCCGATTGCCCACGCGTCTCGTAGTCTAAATAAACCCGAGAGGAATTATTCAGCTACGGAAAAGGAATGTTTGGCTATGGTTTACGCCGTAAGATACTTTAGGCCCTACATCTATGGAACCAAATTCACCCTCATCACAGATCATAGGCCGCTTGTTTGGTTACATTCTGTTAAGGATCCGACTTCCAGACTCATGAAGTGGAAACTCAGACTTTTGGAGTATGAGTACCAGGTTGTCCATAAATCCGGAAAGACAAACAAAAACGCAGACGCTCTGTCGCGTAATCCTACTTCAGTCTGTTTACCACTTACTCCACGGGAATGCAAGGATACGGACTTCAAAATTCAGATACCAAAAGTAGAAGCTAATACCAATTCAATTGGACACCGCGCCCGGCAATTACGTCGAGATAGAGAAATCCGACCCAAGTACCGGGACAGCAGCAGCTCGGATGAAACAGAACAGGCCGCATATGGAAAGGTTCAACATTCGCCCATTATACATAAAAATCTAGCTTTTCCCAGCTTATCTCATGAGGTAACAATGCCAGATGAGCGCCAGGAAACCATAAACAGTTTTTCACCAGCAGCAAATTCTACACAGATTTTTCCTTTAGACAAGGATCAGACCATTTTCAACGATTTAATATCCTTTGAGGAACCGCTTGAAAATACTGTAATAGAAAATACAAGAAATATTCGTCAAGATTTAATTGGTACATCGCAAGCATCATCACGAATTACGGATGAAGTTTTACAACCAGCAATTGCCCAGCTACCTGCAGGGACCATAACCGGAGCAAGTGCAGGACAACTACCTGACAGCAGGTCAACTCGACGTGAGGCCTTCGACCACACGCTTGACCCTTACCCATTCTTCACTACTGATTTTGAATATTCAACTGATGGGGACGATTTGCCAGAAGCACTACTAAAAGAAACACACAGGATTACTACCACTTCAAACACTCTCACAGCCGAAGAAGGACACTGTGTACATTTCATATCTGCCGACTGCAATTTACAAACCGCCGTTGGGAAACTACTGCTGGATACCGAAATAATAAGCAAACAAGATCTTCTAGCAAGGCGACCGGGAAAAGGACACGTGGTAACGTTAGATAATGGGCCGTACAAATCTTTCAGTATAGTAGTCTCCGATCATTTTTATGATAATATTAAAGGAATAGACATTCTTGGAGGATTGAGAATCCTTAAAGACACCTTAAACCAATATCAGATTAAATCATTCCGAATTTCTGCAACCGGAGATCTTCATAAATTGCCAGTCAACGATTTTCTCAAGCTATTAGAAGAAGTTTTCACTGGAACAGCTGAACAGATTAGTATATGCAATTGTATCATCACCACACCATCCATAGAAGATAGACAAGAAATAATCCGCGAAGCTCATGATAGTCTAGTCGGAGGACACAAAGGAATAACGAAGACATATAAACGTATCCGATCAAGATTCCATTGGCCGCAAATGCGAAACGAAATTCAAGATTACATCCGGAAATGTAAAAGTTGTCAAGAACAAAAATTAGTTCGAGCAAAAACGCGTCAGCCTATGTTGATTACCGATACACCTATGGGACCATTCGACAAAATTGCCTTAGATACAGTGGGACCTTTACCAATTACACCTAGTGGAAATAGATACATTCTCACTATGCAGGATAATTTAACCAAGTACTGTATGGCTGTAGCAATACCAAATATTCGGGCTGCTACTATAGCAGATGCTTTTGCTAGGCATTTCATCGCAATCTATGGTACACCTCGCGCAATACTGACAGATAAGGGAACAATTTTTATTGGACATCTTATGACAAATTTATCCGAAATATTTAAAATCAAACAAATTACAACCTCAGGATACAGACCGCAAACCAACGGATCATTGGAACGAAGTCACATCGTACTCACTGAATGCCTCAAGCATTACATGGATAATTACGAAGATTGGGACCTATTAATACCGTTCGCAATGTTCTCTTACAATACATCCGTTCATGAAGCAACGAATTTCACTCCGTATGAGCTAATTTTTGGAAAACCAGCTCGAGAACCAAGTTCTTTTCCAACCGGCGAAAAGTTACAATCGTATGGAGATTATTTAATAGATTTGATAACGCATATGACTAATATCCGCAATTTAGCCACCACTCAACGTCAAGGCTCATTGGTTGGAGTTGGGATTCGTCGTCCCAAAGGACAACTAGATCAGCGGATCTGCGACTAATTAGTCCACACAAATAAGTCCACACACACACACTAAACCCGACAAATTTCATACACCGTTCTTTTAACAAAGAATTTTTGGGCATTTTTCCTTCTTTCTTGCGAAAGCATCACGCGAATCGCGATGTTTCATCTTGGGGGGGAGATGTTACGTATGAAGAATACTTTCCATACGTCGCTCTCAACGCGTTTTTCGAGCTCGCGTCTGTGAAGGGAAAACGCACTAAATTCTTTCGTTTATTGTAAACAAATAAAGGGGACCTTAGTACAAGCACGGTCAGCTGCATCATGACCCAAGACGGGCGTGGCCCGACGACGACTCCTATATTTCCTTATATGGAAAGTTCCAGTGTATCCCCGTACATTTTGGGACTATATAAACCCTTTGGTTTGTACCCTCGCGGGTTCAGAGTAACATAGTCACGCGTAGAGTCACGTCGTGTCACGCTTGTATAGAATCAGTTATATCCAGTGAGATTGGGCTTAGCGCTCCTCTCGAATCACAGATTAACCCGTTAGAATCCGCTTGTCCGGTTGAAGTTCTTTCGGCATATTCTAATAGCGGCTCTCAGCCCCCGCATCGCCAGTGCGTCAACACCGTGCAAATACTTAGGTAACTTAGACACTTTATATATTAATTCATCGCGACAGTAACATTTGTATTTATAATGAAAACTCAGAATACAACTTCATACGTTCACTTATAAATCGAGTAGATTCGTTAAACCTATCTTTACCCCGCAATCCTTGCATATTGGTAACAACGTTCCCACCGATACAACTTTACCGCTCGAGTTGTATCAAATAATAATTTAGAGTTACGAGGCAACTAACATTTCCCGCGACTACCTGATCTCACATCAGGTTCGTTCGCACATCTTTATCCAAACAAACAATCTACATATTCCAACCTAGTGGCTCCCCGATTTCGCATCGGGTTCGTCCACGAAACCTAACCCTTCCTACGGCTCCCTGGTTTCGCACCAGGTTCGTCCGTGTCCTACGGCTCCCCGATTTCGCATTGGGTTCGTCCGTACGTCTACCAACCTCCGAACAGCTCCCTGGACAAGCGCCAGATTCGTCTGTGAATAAACCAACCTCCTAGCAGCTCCCCGATTTCGCATCGGGTTCGTCTGCGAACTTCTTCCTAGTGGCTCCCCGATTTCGCATCGGGTTCGTCCACGACGTTTCACCCTCCTGCGGCTCCCCGATTTCGCATCGGGTTCGTCCGCGCTTGCTCCCCCTCCTAGAGGCTCCCCGGTTTCGCACCGGGTTCGTCCTCGCTCTCAATAATCCTAGCGGCTCCCTGATTTCGCATCAGGTTCGTCCGCGCACCTTAACTAACAAATTGATAACCATATTCCTGGGTAATATACCCCTCGCCGGCCTCTCGTGCTGCCACACAGCCCGGCTCGTAACATAGCCATCGAGCTTATTCAATTCAGATATGGTTTCTGATTAACAATAGCGACAACTGAATTGTACTGTGCAGGAAAGCTGTGTGTATAACTCGAGCAGATCGTCTTCTCAACGAGAATACACCAGCGATGCCTACGAAAACCATGAGCAGATCGTCTTCTCGATATGGTCCGTAGTAGAATTCAGAGTTTAGTTCTCTAAATAATAATTGATTGGTAAATAACCCTTTACATGACTACTGAATTGTACGTACAGGGAACCGCCTGGTTTGACTCTCGAGCAGGTCGTCTTCTCAGAGAGTATCCTAGCGATACCTGTGTGAACCATGAGCAGATCGTCTTCTCTATGGTTCGTAATAGAATTCAGAGTCCAGCCAGAAAATATTATTTAATGCGAAAAGCTCGATGTCTGGTTTAAGGATACTCGTAAATGAATTAGAGAACACTGTGTCTAATGAACATGATAACAACTATATTCTATCACTTGGTAGTTACACTGGGTTACAAGATTTAATTATAACTAACAACACGATGTTACTCGGTTGCCTAAGCAGAACTGTTTGTGTGCACTCACTATGATTGACGTCGACTGTAGATTGATGTTACTTGGCTGACTCTCGGGTCAGAACTGACTTTCCAGTGGCTGCTCAGCTCCGTTTATTGTTATAAAGTGCTGATGCAGCTGGCGACTGTCTGTCGTCACTGGATACTTTGTACGTGGTAACCGATGCTGACGCGACAGTCTCATTGTGTGGTAACGAATGCTGACGCGACAGTCTCATTGTATGTCAAGTCCGTCGCTGGGAAGATGCAATCTGATCTGTTCACAAAGTTTCTCGAGGCCGGAATGCACACGTGCAGGATGATGGAATCGTGCTAATCTTATTCAGCACTTTTATGTTTAATGCTGAGTTGGCGTCTATACTTCTGTGCATGCATTTCCAGCAGCGAGAGCTCAGTCTGTTGCGCGACTCTGAGCGAGACGGTAGTGTTAGCGACTTACATCAATGGTCGCGCTCCTTCTTATCTTATGTCACTACGTGGTTCTTCGGGGATCTCAACCGCCAGTGGTTCTCAACTTGCAGTGGTTCTCAACCGGCAGTGGTCTCTACTTTATCGATCGTTACAAATCCTCGGCACATGAAACCTACCCAGGTTTCTACCTTACCGACTGATGGTAAGTTACCTACCCAGGTTTCTACCTTATCGACTGCTGATAAGTTACCTACCCAGGTTTGTACCTTACCGACTGCTGGTAAGTCACTGTACTCATCCAGAAGTCAGTCCTGACCAGAACGGCGATTATAAACGACCGAGATGTGATAAAATCCGTGGCAAATCGGCTTCGAACCTGACCGCCCTAGGGAAAGTGTCAATAAAGGTTGCGGGCCATCAAGTTCATTCTCGCGTCGTGGATGATTCGCCGCTGATCAAGCAGGACAGGGATCTTAGGATCTCAACTTTCAAATCGACCACGGAGCCAGCATCAATTTCGCGCATATACGCGTCGATTGTTCGTAATACAGCGAATCCCGAAATAGGAGAGGGATACGCGTCAAGCATCAAGTTAAACAATTACTGCATTGATAGTAACATTAGGGGAGAGGTCAAAGTAATAAAATTCTCCAAAATCAAGGGCGGGTATCGCCATCAAGTTAAAAAATTACTGGAACAAGCAGCAACATTGAGGGAGGTCGCGGAAATAAAGCTCTCCAAAATCAAGGGCGTGTATTGCCATCAAGAAAAAGTACTGTATTGAAAGGCAGCCGCCAAAACATCCCACCGCTGTCACCAAAAAGAATATGTTACGTCCTGGTCGGGATCCTCGATGCCCAACGGCCGACGCAACCTCGTAAATGCTTGTTTTGTTAGATTTACCAGACAGGATACGTTCGCACTTTCGATCGTGACTGGTCCTCAAGGACAGTCAACTGGGATCGGGACGTTAAGAAGCGTGAAATTGTGTATATATTTTAAAATAAACGACGTTATATTTGTTTCACGTTTATTTGTTACAAGCAATTTGTCAATTTCGCATCGCCTTTATTACTCCTCGCGAAGATAGAAACTTTTGAATTGAAGGGTAAAATATTCGTCGGGAACTGGTTCCCCAGGCGGGACGTTTGACTGTCCCGGGAAGTTGTCCAAATCGAAATCGGGGAAATACTCCGGGAAAAGTTGGCGCAGCGCCGGTGGCTCCCACTCGTCGTCGTTGTCCGACAATTCCCGCTCGAGCAACGGGGATGGAGAGGCTATCGGAGATGAGATGTCGCTTCCGCTACCACTCAGCGGGAGCGTGGATACCTCCGAGATCGAGGGGGAACGCAACGACGGGTAACCCACGAAATAATCCGGTGTGTCCGGGAAAGTGAGTCTTCGCGGGATGAGGTTGTTCCGGACGGGCGAACGGAGTGATGGAGAGGAAAGAGGAGAATAGGATGGACCCAGAGAGAGTGAGAGCCCGGGCGGTGTGCGAAACGCAAAACTCGGGCCAGGCTGCGGAGTGTCGTCGAGCGTCAAATCGACGACCACGGGTGTATCTTCGTCGCCCGTCAAATCGACGATCGGCGCCGGAATTTCCAGCGTCAGATCGATCACCGCTTCTTCCTCGGCCCTCTGGAGGGTGAGGTCCAGTGGCTCCTCGACGATAGACGCTGCCTGTCTAGCGATCAGAGATCTGTACAGCTCCCTGCGCCTTCGGTTATGGCGGAGCCGCGATTGGATACCTCTCCTATGCCTTCGCCTATTTCTAACGGGCATCTACCGATCACATTCGGTGGGTGGTAAGTCGTTCGGAATATTTAACGAATAAAATGGAAGACCGATGAAATGGTAAATATTACTGTTTATTAATGCTCACCTCTACCTATCGGTTGGCTACTGTTGAGAGTACAAGTAAAATGGTGGATCGTGCTGACCGATTTGCCGCTTACAGGTACGACTATAATGAACTGCACCGTTAAAACTTCCGGATTGAACTAGAATGGGATGGTGTTGCTTCGAACTTGTCGGATCGAACTGAACTGACTTGCGACCGTTCGCTCCGGTCCTTTTGTTCCTCCCAGGTGCTGATGCAGCAGCCCCCACTGCCGCAGCCAGAAGATGCTGATGCAGCAGGGCCCGCCATCCTCGGAACGACCGTTCCGCGACGGTTCTCGGGCCTCGTATTTCTGCCACGTGTGCATTCCTGAGCGGCAGTTGTTATCGTCCTGGGAGCGGATGCTGATGCAGCGAGGCATATTATTACCCGATCCTCTCCCAGGCCTTAACTCCGGAATGCCCACGTGCGAGACAACGCTATCTTCTCGTTATTCACGTCAGCGTTTATTCCCAAGCAGCAATCGGCCAGCACACCCCGGTCGGTAACGATTCTTAGCCTCTGTTTTCTTATGAACGATCCCGTTACAGGCAACTCAGCACGTCCGTGGTTACCCAATGTTTCTGGTGACGTGTGTTCGCGCGACGCGTTAACCCTCGTCGGTAAAGTTGCTCGCCGACCCGAATCAAATCGTCAGACGAATGGTAATACGTCGGCGCGTGGTAACACATAGGAGCATGCTAAGCGGGTCTTACCTACTCGCAAACAACACATCCACGTGTGTCAGATTCGGGTCTGCGCCGGGGAGTACGAATTTACAACTTTTCATTCGTAGCTCGATATTTAATATTGCCGCCCCCCCAACGACATCAAACCCAAACCTACCTCCGATCAATAGTACGGTGCTGTTTCGCCTGCGTGGTTACAATACGGATCGTAGTGTTTCGGGGGTTCGCTACGGGAAGTTAATTGTTTCTTCGTTTTTCCTCGATTTTGCCCAAAGAGACTTTTCGCTTTCCTTTGGACATAATATGCTCGTGTGGCTTGTATCTTGAGCAATAGTACGGAGCATTACAGCCACACAGCCGCACGAGTCGTTTTTACGATTTTACTTCGATTTTTCGTTTACTCAAAATTTTCGATTTTGGTAAATTTTTTGATTTCGATTTATTTTTCCTCGATTCCGTGCGAACCCACGTGTGCGTCGAAGCCTCGCCCCGACGAAGTCGAAGCGTCGCTACGACTTTGTCGAGCTCGACGAAACATAGTTTCGACGAGGTAGAAGCTTCGCTCTGTATAGTCTCGTACGAAATTAGTACGTCTGTACGTCTCTACGTCATTTTTTATAGATATAATTTTATGTATAAAAGTTTAAATTTTACACATATCTCCTAATGTTTAAAATTAAAATAATTTTTTTATAGATATAATTTTATGTATAAAAGTTTAAATTTTACTTATATCTTTTAATATTTAAAATTAAAAATTTAATTATAGTTTATAAAATAATTAAATTAATTTTATATATATTATTAAATAATTATATTAATTTTAATATATAAATCTGAAACAATTAATGGAAATTAAATTCGGGAATTAATTTTAATAGAGATAAAATTAGTGCCAGCAATAGCGGTTAAACTAATTTCTATAAGTTATTTAATTTAATTTTTAATAAATTTTATTAATATATATATATATATAACTTAAATAAATAATTAAATTTATGATGAAATATAATCAATTTAATTTAATAATTAAATTTTATTAATAAATTTATTTATAAATTTTATTTTAAACTAGGATTAGATACCCTATTATAAAAATTAAAATATAAATTAATAATTAAATGTAAATCATTAAAATTAAATAATTAGCGGCTTAAAATTAAATTAGGGAAACTTATTTATTAATTTGATAATCCACGTTAAGAAAAACTTAAATTAAATTTATGTATTGTTGTTTAAAAGTTTTATATAAATATAATTATTTTAATATTTAATAAAATAATAATTCAAATCATAATGTAGTATATTTAAGATAGAATGAGTTACAATAAAATATATTTTTGAATAATTATTTTTAAAATTAATTTTAAATAGAATTTAATAGTAAATTTATTTGAATTAAATAAATTGAATTTAAAATTTTAAGTGTACAAATTGCCCGTCAATTTCATTATAAGTGGAGTAAGTCGTAACAGAGTAAGTGTACTGGAAAGTGTTCTTAGAATTAAAATTTTAGTTTAATTAAAATAATTCATTTACATTGAATAGATTAATTATTTTAATTAAAATTTTAATTTAAATTATTATTATTATTATTAATTATATAATTTATATTTATTAAAATTTTAATATAATTTTTATGTTAAAGTATTATTTTTGAAAAAATTTATTAAATTATAATTTAAAGTAATGTAAATGATGTATTTATAAAAATATTTCCCGGACTCCCCGGCCCTCGACAGAGGGAAGGGGGCGCAGGATGGACATCCAACCGGGCGCGTCTCCGGGTGGCGGATATAAGGATGGCCAGGGCGAGGTGCGGCGGGCGGTGAGCCGAGGAACAGCTCATGGCTGGTCCATGGGACCACTCGCTATGCCGCACGGAACCCTGGCTAGCAAGGGCGATAAGTGCAGGTCCGGGATGTAAAAACCCCGCGACAGGCACAAAAACCCGGCCGCGGACCAGTCCCCCAAGCCAAGGTGGAAGCTATCGTGCTGAGGGCTGGATGGCACAGGGTTACAGTGCCACAAACGATGCCCTTGGGATACCGGGCGACCTTCCATTGTATTTAGCATTACCCCCTCAATCAGGCTCTGAGGGGGCGGACCTAGTATTTTCGAACCACTCGTGGGACCCATATGGATAACAATAAAAAAGAAGAAATTAAGATACGGGTCGAGGGTGAGGGGGCCTCGAAAGAGGCAACCACACCGGTAGACGGCGGGGTCCGGGAGGAACCTGAAAGGATGGACGTTGCGGAAGTAACGGCCAAAATGGAAGGGGCCACCGTGACCGACGCGGTAAAGATGACTCGGGAGGAGCGGGAAGGGGGGTCAACCCCCCGGCCCCCCAGCCCGAGGAATCTAAAAAGAAAAAGAGCAGAAGCGGGGCCTCTAGAAAGAGGAAACGCAAAGCTCGGATGCTTCAACAGCTTGAGGGACCGGAAACTGGATACCCAAGTGCGGGAGCAGATTCCCAGGGGAAAGGGGGCTCAGAAAGCGAGCAACCACCCCAGGGAATCATTACGCCCATGACGGCCAGCGGGGAGGGCAAAGAGGGAAGGGGCCTGAAAAGGCCACGACCCGAAGGGCACACCCCGCCGGAAGGTGCGGCGAGGAAGAAGAAAGGGCACGTCTTCCCGGAACCAGTAGATTACCGGGATGCGGTCATTGGGGGGAGGAAGGTGGCAATAGTGCCAACCGGCTACCCCAATGAGACTCTCTCCAGAGAACAGGGAGACCTGGTCCGGAGAGAAATCGTCAAGGTGATGGATGGGATCCCAGATGGGGAGCACATCCCGTGCTTTGACGAAGGCAAATTGAGCGGAGGAGCACTGTGACTGGTGTGCGCGGAAGCAAAATCCAAGAAATGGATCCAGACCGCGGTGCCGACCATCAAGCCATGGGAGGGGGCCAAATTAGAAGTAGTGGAAAAAGAGGCCCTCCCAAAGCTCATCAGGATGAACGTCGTCTTCCCGGGTTTACCAGAGGAGACAGACGTCATCCTGAGAAGGCTGGCGAGACAGAACCCCGGGCTCAAAACCAACATATGGAGAGTCTGGGGAAAAATGGAGACCCCCAAGGCGGTACAATACGCCATGGGAGTCGACGAGCTCTCTTACAAAGAGCTGAAACTCAAGGGCTTCGCTGTCTACGCGGGGCTCGGCAGGGTTCTCTTTAGGGAGAGCCAGGCTGGGATAGCGGAAAGGCGGCGAGGCCCAGGGGCGAGAAACAAGGTGCTGGCGACCGGGAAGGACCAACCGGGAGGGAAGACGGGGAAGGTGTCTCACACCACCAAACCCGCGGCCCTCCTGGAAGGGACACCCGAGACCCTGGCAAAAACAAAGAAGGCGGAAACACCGGAGACGGGGGAAGGAAGACAGGCGGGGGGGGCCGAACAGGGCCTACCCGTACTGCCGGAACCCATGGATCCGGGGGTCGCAGATTCAAACAGAGAACCGGAAGAGGGCACGAACTCGGGGGGGTCCCAGAAATGGAGGCCACCACGAGCGCGAAAGCACCCCGGGGAAAAGTGGGCGCAACGGCCTGGACGATCGCTGGACGTCGGGCACGTGGCAGACCCACTAAGGCGACGGAAATCGCCCGGAAAGGGGAGCAGACGAGCAGGGGGAGCATGAGAGCTCACCTGCGAGCTAGGCCCACCGGAAGAGGGACGGTCAGAGGGGGAAAGATGCCGGGTAAACTGGCGAACCCGATGACGGGGGGACAGGAAGGAGGGACACAATGATCGGACCCCATCCACAGACGCCCCGGGTAACAGGCAGAAGCGGGGCAAAAGCAACAGTGGTATCAAAAACTGAGGCATGCCACCGCTTCACGCAGATTAACTTGCACCACTGTATAGCGGCCACGAACGTTCTAGAGCGTGACCTAACAGTGGGAAAAGCACACATAGCACTCATACAAGAGCCATGGCTCTGTAATGGGTGAATGGGAGGGTTGGGATCGGTGAAGGGAACACTAATACATGGGCCCAAAGAATCCGGTCCCAGAACCTGTATCTTCGCAAAAAAGGGAGTGAAGATACTAAAAATGCCAGATTTTTGTTACAGAGATCTGACAGCAGCCAGGATTATGACGGGACTCGAAACGGGACCGCGTGAAATAGTGGTCTGTTCGGCGTACCTGCCGTATGACTCAAGTCAACCCCCCCCCCTACAGAGGAGCTTAAGGCACTAGTCGACTTCTGTAGGGAGAAAGGTCTGCCAATGGTGGTGGGGTGCGATGCAAATTCGCACCACAGCGCCTGGGGCAGCACAAATATAAATGGCAGAGGAACGGCCCTAATGGAATACCTCTCTGCCACGGAACTGGAGATCCTGAACAGAGGAACCAGTCCGACTTTTATTGTTGCCAACAGGAAGGGGGTAATAGACATTACGCTGTGCTCGCCTAGGCAGGCGCAGTGGATCAAAGGATGGCGAGTCAGTGAAGAGGAAACTCTATCTGACCACCGCCAAATACAATTCCAAATAATCGGAAGGAATACGACCCCGGGCCCAATCTTTAGGAACCCAAGGGCCACCAACTGGGAACTGTACAAACAGGAACTAGGAGGTAGGCTCCGGGAGACCAAAAGATGCGGAACCGTGGGTTGGACCGAGAAAACGGCCTGCGAGCTGCAGACGGCCATAATACAGGCCTATGAAGCAGCATGTCCAGTGAGGAACAGTAGAGTAAGCCCGAGTGTCCCCTGGTGGAGCGGTGAACTACACCGCCTACGCAGGGAGACCAGGAAGCTGCTCAACAGGGCCAACAGGACAGGGCTAGTAGCAGATTGGACCAGATACAAAGTGGTCCAACAAGCTTACAAAAAACAAATCAGGCGGTCAAAGAGGGAATCTTGGAGGAACTTTTGCCAAGAAACCGAGGCATTGCCACTAGTGGCAAGGCTTCAGAGAGTTCTGAGCATGGGACCACAACCCAATTTAGGCTGCCTGAGATTACCTGATGGGAGAGTGACGGAAAACCACGAGGAAGTAGTGTCACACCTAATGGAGGTACACTTTCCTGGCTCAAAGGAAATGGAGGAGGGAGGCCCGGAACTAGTGTCCGGGACACCACCAATCCAATTGCCAATGGGCTGGAAGGTGGCCTCAAAAATTGTCACCTATGACAGGATAAGGTGGGCGGTCGGTTCCTTTAAACGGTTTAAAAGCCCGGGGACCGACGGAATATTCCCAGCCCTACTCCAAGAAGGCCTAGAGCAGATCGAGAAATATATCTACCAGATATTCCGATCGTGCATAGCCCTGGGATATATCCCCGAAAAATGGAGGACGGCTAGAGTGGTGTTCCTGCCCAAACCAGGCAAGGACTCATACGAAACAGCCAAGTCCTTTAGACCCATCAGTCTCACATCCTTTTTGCTAAAGACCTTGGAGAGACTGATGGAGAGATATATACGGGAGACATCCCTAACTGTAAAGCCACTCCATAGCAGCCAGCACGCCTATATGGCTGGAAGATCCGTGGAAACGGCTCTCCATACGCTGACTGGGAAGGTGGAAGGGGCTTTGAAATGGAAGAAGTCGGTGCTCGGAGTGTTCCTAGACATCCAGGGGGCCTTTGATAACATCGGCTTTGACTCCATCTGCAAGGCAGCTGAGAACTTTGGCGTAGACGAAACAAGCATCCAATGGATACGCCAAATGCTACAAATACGCAAAATCGTGGCAAGCCTAGAAGGGGTGTCGACGACGCGGCTCGTGGCGAGGTGCTGCCCACAGGGAGGAGTACTCTCCCCCCTACTGTGGAGCCTAGTAGTCGACGGGCTACTCGCAAGGCTGAATGATGCAGGCCTGACAGCCCAAGGCTATGCAGACGATATCGTGATTACGGTCAAGGACGAGAACCCGGCATCTCTGACAAAACCAATGCAGAGAGCGCTAGGAATCGTGGAAGACTGGTGCCAGGAACAGTCTTTGTCGGTGAATCCAGACAAAACAGAAATGGTGCTCTTCACAAGGAAAAGGAAGTACTGTTTACAGGAACCCTACATCTTCGGCGTAAAGCTCTAAAGAACCAGGGAGGCACGCTACCTAGGGATAACCATGGACAGCGGGCTTACTTGGAAGAGCCACATAAAAGGACAGGCACAGAAAGCCATCAGGACTTACTGGGCCTGTAGAAGGATGTTTGGTAGATTCTGGGGGATCAAGCCCATAGTGGTAAGATGGATGTGTACGGCCATCCTGAGACCCCAGATAACCTATGCCTCCGTGATCTGGTGGACAGCGATGAAGTTCAGGACGAATCGGAGGATGCTAGATCGGATACACCGAATGGTATGTCTTGGTATATCTGGTGCCTTCAGGACGACGCCGACCCTGGCACTGGGGACCCTACTGGGCCTCGACCCACTACACATTGTAGTAGAGGCAGAGGCTAGGATGGCGGCCCTAAGGCTAAGGGGGGGCGTGTCTTGGAGGGATGGCGGGACGGGCCACGCGAGTGTGCTGCGGAGGGGAGACATCATAATGATGTCACCAGAAGGCGCGGGCGACCGCGGTGAGCCGGTATACCGCTTTCATACCAGATATAAAACAAGAATCCCAACAAGGGAGGAATGGATGGAAGGAAGAAAACCCTTTAATCCAGGAGGACTCGTCTGGTACACGGACGGATCCAAGACCAGCAAAGGCACGGGAGCGGGAGTGTATGGTCAAAGCCCAAAAATGGAAATATCCATACCACTGGGAGACCACCCGACCGTATTCCAGGCCGAAGTACAAGCCATTTGGACCTGTGCCACATTAAATGTGGCAAGAGGATACAAGGGCAAACATATAAGTATATGCAGTGACAGCCAAGCGGCACTGAGAGCTATCGGCTCTTATGTGACCAGATCAAGGCAGGTACTGCAATGCATGAGGGCTCTAGAGGAATTATCCCAAGAGAACCATGTAGAATTACTGTGGGTGCCCGGACACAGCGGCATCGGCGGTAATGAGAGGGCGAACACGCTAGCCCAAAGGGGAGCGGCGGGCATAGGAGTTCCCCCCTCGCAGAATATAGGCTACGCACCGGGGTACATCAGGAGCACGGTGAGGAAATGGTCCAGAGAACAGACCCACCGACTCCTGCAGGAGACCCCGGGGCTAAAACACTTTAAAGCTATGGTGGGAGAACCAAGTCCTATCCGGATAGCAGAATTCTGCAGGATGGACAGGAGTGATATACGTCTGACAGTGGGCCTGTTAACGGGGCACTGGCAGACAAGAGAGCACCTGCACAGGATGGGCCTCAGCGAAGGAACGACATGCAGGTGGTGTGACAGAGAAGAGGAAACCCCTCTACATCTCGTCACAGAATGCGAGCGAGTGGTGATGGCAAGGCTCAGGCACCTGGCCTCACCACTCCTAGACATACAGGAGTGCAGGAAGGTCCCAACGGGCAGGCTCATTAGTTTTGCTAAAGAAGTCGGCCTGGCAGAGAGCCACTGCACCCTGGGGTAACAGACTCCTGATAGGAGGCCCGGGCACAATGGTTCAGATGGACTGAGCGCCCGGTTAAGCCCATTAAAATAATAATATAAAAATATTTAAAAGTAAAAATTAATTTTTTACCTTTTGTATCAGGATTAATTAATTTAATTTAATAATAATTATTTACCTCGAAAATAAAAGAGCTAAAAATAAATTATTTTTCTTATAATATAAATATTATAAATTTATTTTTAGAAATTAAATGTTATACGAATTTTATATATCTAGTTTTTTATGAATTAAATTTAATTTATATATAAATTAATTTATTTATATAATATTTATATAAATAAATAATTTATATAAAAAATTTATGGGATAAACTATAAATTTAAATTTATAATTTATATATATACATATATATATAATATATTCATAAAATTTGAAATTATTTAAAAATATTTAATAATTTAATAATTATGTATTAAAATTTTTTAAATAAATATAAATTTTGAATAAAAAATTTTTTTAAATAAGAAAAAAAATAATATAATGATTAAATAAGTAATTATAAATTAAATAATATATATATATATGTAGGAACGGGGAATGCTTTGCCGCGCGAAAGACAAGGTGGCGCGACGTGCGAGGAAATTCGGCGGGCGAACGAACGCCGAGCGAGCCACAAAAAACAAAAGGAAGTGGCGAACGAAGAAAGCAGTTGCTAACGAGCATGCAGAGCGACAGGAGCGTATCTATTATTTGTATATCCATTTTATTAAATAGTTTTCCAGTATCATCCAAGAACAGTTTTATTCGCGACAATTCCCACATATATATACAGGGGGTCTCTTAACTTCTGTCCTTCCCGGAAATGGGGGGTAGCTGGGGTGATTCTGAACAACTTTTTCCTTGACCAATGTGTGGTTTGCAGCTTCATTTTTAAGTTATTAACGAAAAACACTGGCCAATGAGAGCGCCCGCAAGGCGGCCGATGGCGCGCGCTCAGGCACGAACCTATCAGCTATCGCGATGGGGGGGCATCGAGGGTACCGACGGAAGCGTGCGGCAAATGTTACATCGTCTTAATTAAGAATAATGTGGAATAATTCGTTTATACTTATGAAACTAATAAGTCGTTTAATAACCGTGTTCGATACGTTTATTCATTATCCGAAAGGAATAAACTGTTCTATTACTTATGAAAAAAATATTTTATTTAACAGCACGTTTTTAGGTGGATAAATTATGTGACAAGAAAAACGATTTGCAGAACTAATGTTAGAAAAAGCTAATTAAACTTACCCATTCGTCCACGAATTAACTTGCTTAACGTGTGCGAATCCTGACCGAGGCAACGTTCAACAGCTGATGTTACGGCTGGGTTAGTATTCTTGCATGATCACTTCACTTCACGATAACTTCACTTCACAGTCACTTGCACTTGCTACTGTGAAATTTGGGTATAGTTAAAAACAATTTATTCTTCCTACGTTTAAACATTTAGTAATATTCTGCGGTT
The DNA here is from genome assembly GCA_951802745.1 of Nomada flava. Classification (NCBI taxonomy): domain Eukaryota; kingdom Metazoa; phylum Arthropoda; class Insecta; order Hymenoptera; family Apidae; genus Nomada; species Nomada flava. The sequence goes on along the minus strand of CATOQN010000058.1, from coordinate 2,556,891 downwards.
GTACGATTCACGTTTCTCGTTCGGTTAGCAGAACGACTCTGCCAGCTGAAACGTTCGCACTCGCTTCCACACGTACACGCACACACACTGTCTCCAAATTTAGTGGAAATCGGCGGCAGATACCGATCACACAGGGCAGCATGGGCCCCTACGTAGTGTGCGTCGCAGTGTGCGCGTTGGCACTACCATGTTATCCACATTAAAGAACATGTGCGTGAGCGTGTGGAAGCGAGTGCGACGTTTCAGCTGGCAGAGTCGTTCTGCTAGCCGAACGGACAACATGAATCGTAAAAACGCAGGCTATTAGGAAATGTTTAAACGTAAGAAAAATAAATCGTTTTCAAATATTCCCACATTTCACAGTGGCAAGTGATAGTGATCGTGAAGTGAAGTGATCTTGAAGTGAATTCACCGTGAGTGTAGTGAGTTCACCGACCCGGCCGGTGACATCAGCTGTTGAGCGTTGCCTAGGTCAGGATTCGCACAATGTTTACCAGATTAATTCGTAGACGAATGGGTAAGATTAACCAGCTTTTTCTAACATTAGTTCTGCAAATCGTTTTTCTTGTCACATAATTTATCCACCTAAAAACGTGCTGTTAAATAAAATATTTTTTTCATAAGTAATAGAACAGTTTATTCCTTTCGGATAATGAATAAACGTATCGAACACGGTTATTAAACGACTTATTAGTTTCATAAGTATAAACGAATTATTCCACATTATTCTTAATTAAGACGATGTAACATTTGCCGCACGCTTCCGTCGGTACCCTCGATGCCCCCCCATCGCGATAGCTGATAGGTTCGTGCCTGAGCGCGCGCCATCGGCCGCCTTGCGGGCGCTCTCATTGGCCAGTGTTTTTCGTTAATAACTTAAAAATGAAGCTGCAAACCACACATTGGTCAAGGAAAAAGTTGTTCAGAATCACCCCAGCTACCCTCCCTTTCCGGGAGGGACAGAAGTTAAGAGACACCCTGTATATACAGGGTGGCCCGGAACTCGCGCAGTATTTTTAAAAAAGGGGTAGCTGAGGTGATTCTGAACAACTTTTACCTTGACCAAAATATGGTTTGAAGCTTCGTTTTTTAGTTATTAACGAAAAACACTGGCCAATGCGAGCGCCCGTATAGCCCGAGCTCAGTCACAATTGCGCGCGGCCGAGATCGGGTGCATCGAGGGGCAACGTACGGCAAATATTACAATCGTCTTACATTAAGAATAGTGTATAATTTTTCGTTATTCATCAATAACAATTTAATTAACAAGTCGTTTAATAACTGTTCCATACTTTAATTCGTTTTCCGAAACGAATAAAGTGTTTTATTAATTATGAAAAAAGTGTTTGGATGATTAATGTTAGAAAAGGGTAGTTAAATAAACTTATCCATTCGACCGCGAATTTAGCTGCTTCGACGGTGTCTTGCCATATGGTCATTGTACCGATCCTGACCTATCCTAATTTAAATTTAATTTAAATGCCACGTCCCGGCGATCGATACGATCTGATTCGCACTTGTTTCCACACGCACAGGACACGCACTTACGAACATTACGAAAGTTAATGTGTGTGTCATGTGCGTGTGGAAACAAGTGCGAATCAGATCTGTATCGATTGCCGGGACGTGGCATTTAAATTAAATTTAAATTAGGATAGGCCAGGATCGGTACAATGACCATATGGCAAGACACCGTCGAAGCAGGTAAATTCGCGGTCGAATGGATAAGTTTATTTAACTACCCTTTTCTAACATTAATCATCCAAACACTTTTTTCATAATTAATAAAACACTTTATTCGTTTCGGAAAACGAATTAAAGTATGGAACAGTTATTACACGACTTGTCAATTAAATTGTTATTGATGAATAACGAAAAATTATACACTATTCTTAATGTAAGACGATTGTAATATTTGCCGTACGTTGCCCCTCGATGCACCCGATCTCGGCCGCGCGCAATTGTGACTGAGCTCGGGCTATACAGGCGCTCGCATTGGCCAGTGTTTTTCGTTAATAACTAAAAAACGAAGCTTCAAACAATATTTTGGTCAAGGAAAAAGTTGTTCAGAATCACCTCAGCTACCCCTTTTTTAAAAATACTGCGCGAGTTCCGGGCCACCCTGTATATATATTTAAAGAATTCAGCAAATTAAATATATTCACCTGTTTAACAAAAACATGGCTTATAGATTTTAATTTTAAGTCAATCTGCCCAATGAAAGATTAAATGGCTGCAGTATAATTGACTGTACAAAGGTAGCATAATCAATTGTCTTTTAATTAAAGGCTGGAATGAAAGAATTAATGAAATATATACTGTTTCAAATATAATTATTGAAATTAAATTTTGAGTAAAAATTCTTAAATTAAATTATGGGACGATAAGACCCTATAAAATTTTATATTATATTTATATATTAAATTATTTTTTGGTTTGTATTTAAATAATAATATTTTATTGGGGGGATAATTAAATTTATTAAACTTTAATATTATTTAATCTATAATTATAGAATATTAAAAGTGTTTGAAGCTCAAGGTAGATATTTGCTTTGGCTAGCGCAGTCCGGATATCAAATGTAATTTTGTTGATTTATTGTAGTGTGGTTGCCTTGCTCGCACCCATGTCTCGCGATCCTCAGCAATAGACAAACGATAAGGTAATGGGAGCGTGACTCGCGGCGCTATAATTCGCGAGGAAGCGGGCCACGTGACCACCTCCCAATCCACGACAGGACACAGCACATTCCCATCGCAGGCACTCTTACAATTCGTAACATTCCGCCCACCTCTCTTCCCAGAAGAGAAGGGCTCACAGCAAATGACGCAAAGGGGTCTTATCTCTACAGCTATAAACTTCTAAATATACAAATATATACAACTTAAATGTAGGCGACATATAATACAATACTTAAACTCTAACGGATTGTTGAACTCTAACTTGAACTCCCACACCTTTCGCACAATTAATTTTTTTTTTTTTTTAAAGTCTATAGCTCTTCACTGCATCTCAAAACAATCAGTTTAGTGATCGGTCTTTTTAATGTTGTCGAAGCCGTTCGTAACGAGACTACTCTGGGCAATCCATCGTCTCCCTGGTAAACTTCGGGGACTCTCGCTAACGGCCATCGCGATGGTGGTGAGATTTCATTCCGGATGATAACTAGATCCCCGCAGCTAATCGGTCGGTTAGGCAACTTCCATTTGTTCCTTTGCTGTAAGGATTGCAGATATTCCTGCGACCAGCGTTGCCAATAGCTTTGCAGCATCTGTTGTATAATTCGCCAATGTTTAAACAATGGAATTTTGTCGTTAAGGCAATTAGGCTCAGGAACGATATAAGAGGACGACATAATTAGAAAATGAGCAGGAGTGAGTGGAGCTAAGTCGGAAGGATCGTCGGACAGAGCCATGAGTGGTCGCGAGTTGAGGCAGGCTTCAATCTGGGTCAACAAGGTGTAGAATTCCTCAAAGGTTAATTTCGTCTCGCCGATAACCCGACGTAGATGATGTTTGGTTGACTTAACAGCCGCCTCCCAGATCCCTCCAAAGTGTGGTGCGGCCGGAGGGTTGAATTGCCACGTAGTTCCTTGCTCCGCTAGACTTTTCGACAATTGTACAGCACGTTGGCTGGATTTTTGAAAGAGTCGTTTAAGTTCGGCGGCGGCTCCAACAAAGTTCGTTCCTTGGTCGCTAATAAGTATGCTGCAGTGACCACGACGGGCACAGAATCTTCTGAAGGCAGCCAAGAATCCCTCTGTTGTATAATCGGAAACGGCTTCCAAATGAACAGCTCTTGTGGTTAGACATATAAATAAACAAATGTAGCCCTTGTAGGCTATACGACCGCGACCGGCGGCAGCTCGCATAAAGAATGGACCTGCGTAGTCCACACCCGCTGCACTGTATGGCCTAGCTGGACGAACTCTAATTGAAGGCAAACTAGCCATTTGTTGGTAATTTTGCGCTGCCCTACAAAGAATACAAGTGAGGCATCGATGGATAATAGCTTTCACCCTTTGGCGGCCCTTAATCACCCAGTATTTGTTACGCAACGTAGACAATGTTAATTGTGTGCCGCCATGTAATGTTCGAGTATGACTATCCTGAATCAACAGGTCTATAAATTTTCCCTCTGCAGGAAGTATAAGTGGATGTTTTTGTTCCAAGTTCAATAAGGAGTGCCTCAAACGTCCACCTACTTTGATCAATCCCTCAACGATAACTGGGTTAAGGGGCGCCAAACAGTTACCTCTCGGTACATTCTGATTGTTGTTCAAAAGCCGCAATTCTTTAGCAAAGTATGCGTGTTGGACAATATAAATCCAGGCGAAACAAGCTCTATCAATCTCTAGAACCGACAACTCTTTACTGTTCATATCTCTATCAATATTGAACCAATTTTGCTGGAAGAGCGAAGACTTTGCACACCAGTTTTTATGGATCATTACCTTCTTTAATCTAGTAATAAAGCGTAGGATATAGGCTGTGATTCGCAAAAGTTTTTGAAAGTTTGAGCATCTTTCATTTAATAGATACCAAAACGCCACGTTCTCTATATTTATTCTCGTTTCTTGCGGATTGCTTTGTGCAGGTGCTAAGGTTTTAGCCGCCGTAGCCGTATGGCAAGAGATGCCGGCAGCTAGTTTAACCTCTAATAGTGTTTGAGGCCAAGAGTTTTGATTTTCTAAGAGCCAACTAGGTCCCCCCCACCATATCTGAAGAGAGCGCAATTCTGATGGCTTTATACCTCTCGATACAGGATCCGCAGGGTTATCTTCCGATCTGACATGCTTCCATATTGCTCTAGGTACTAAATTATGGATGTCGGCGCAACGAATTGCGACAAATGTTGGCCATCTTGATGGGTGTTCTCTCAACCAATGTAGTGTGTCTAAGGAGTCAGTCCATAAGTAAATTTCAAGCTCCCTATCCTCAAATAGGGGTAGAGCATTATGTACTAATTTTGCAAGTAAGTGAACTGCTGAGAGCTCCAATCTGGGTATACTTAACGTCCTGATCGGAGCAACTTTAGATTTGGCTTGTATTAATTGGGTGGTTATTGATGATCGCGTTTCTGTTCTCAAATACAGGACTGCACCATATGCGCTTTTAGACGCGTCCGCAAACCCATGCAATTGTAAAGAAACAAAGTTTCGTACGTAACCTAGCCAACGTGGAATTTCAATTTGAGACAATAAGGGTAGTTCGTCATACCAATCCATCCAGTCAGTTGCTTCTACAGCGGGCAGTGGTTCGTCCCATTGTAATTTCAAGAGCCATAACTTTTGCAAGAAGATTTTGGCAGTTATGGTTACTGGGGCTAACAAGCCAAGAGGGTCAAACAACTTCGCCACCTTCGACAAAACAAGCCTTTTTGTCCAAACGGTGGGATGAGCCTCCATGTCCGTTTTGTATCGAAAAAGATCTCTTTGAGGCAGCCATTGAAGGCCGAGAACCGCATAGGAGAGATTATCCTGCAGCGAAGTCTCAGTTTCGACCGCTATAGAATCCCTGGGCAACCACTCTAATAACGATTGTTCATTAGAAAGCCATTTTCGCAAGGAGAAACCGCCCACCTTGCACAATTCTGTCACTTGCTTTTGTTTAAGTCCCGCCACTTCTAAACTATGACCACCCGACAAGACGTCGTCCACGTAGATTTCCTTATCTAAGACACTAGCGCCTAAAGGAAAGTGTTCTCTTTCATCGTTTGCCAATTGCTTGAGAACTCTATTAGCTAGAAATGGGCTAGAGGCTAAACCATAAGTAACCGTATTCAATTTATAAATTTGAATGGGATCGGTTGAGTCAAATCTCCATAATATCAGCTGATATGATCTGTCTTCTTCTGCTACAAGTATTTGCCTAAACATTTGCTTAACATCTGCGACGAATGCATATTTATATTTGCGCCATCTAATAACTAGGTGAGATAAGTCAGGCAGCAGATTTGCTCCAACATGAAGACAATCGTTTAAACTAACACCAGTAATCGTTCTCATTGAACCGTTAAAAACTGTACGCAACTTAGTAGTAGAACTGCTTTCCTTCAAAACCCCATGATGAGGCAAGAAACAGTAATTATGTAAGTCCAAATGAAAAACTGAATCTTTGGTTGAAATTAATGACATGTGCTCCTTCCTAATATAGTCATACATGAACTCGAAATAAGCCTGTTTAAAGACTAAATCTCTCTCAAAGCGCCTTTCCATGCTTGCAAGCAATTTCTGGGCAGATTTATACGTGTCCCGAAAGGAGGGAATGTCAGTACTGCGAAAGGGCAATTTAACAATATATCGACCATCAGCTGTCCTTGAGAGAGTCTCAATAAAATGTTGCTCACACGTCTGCTGATCGGGAGTCTCAAGCCGCACCGCAGGAATCTCCTCCTGCAACCAGAACCTTTGCAGAAGCTCATTAACGTCTTCTTCCACTGTGCAGTGTAAGACCGATGGCCTGGCAAGTTGGTTTCCTGCGCTGCTACCTGTTTCCCCCGATATCAGCCAACCAAGACTGGACAGTGTGGCAATAGGTTCATGTCTTTTACCTTTGATAACCTGACCTTCCACAGCCTCCGCGTGTACATCCGCACCCAGTAACAAGTCTATGTACCCCGCTTTATCGAAGCACGGGTCCGCTAATTCCAATCTTTCTATGTGCTTCCAATCTTCACTTCCAGAGACAACAGGTTTATAACCACTAACCTTTGCTACTGCATATGCGTTGACTCGGCAGCTGAACGTAGATGTAAGGTGAGGTTTGATGGTAAAAGAAGTTTTGCTTTTACAAGTAGTTAAAGAGCTATTGCACAGTCGAGTTATAGGCAGTCTACAAGCTGTCCTATCTAACCGCAACCTTTGACACAGGGATGTTGTGATGAATGAGGATTGAGAACATTGATCTACTATTGCTCGCGCGAGGCATTCTTCTCCTTGATTATTGACAACACATACGTAGGCCGTAGTAATAAGAGTAACATCGGTATTACTACGATAAAGTTTGGCCATATGCGCGACTGTACCCAATCCAGGAGCCGGGGCTCCAGTGACTTTGGGGTCGCTAGTCTCTTTAGACCTTTCATAGCTGCTCGCCGAGAAATTTTGATCTCCGGCAGAGTCGTGACTTGAGTGCGATATGTTTCGATTGAGATGCAACATAGTATGATGCTTACTATTGCATTGTTTGCAACGATTTTTCGAGGGACAAGATTCTAACAAATGATTACCCAGACAATTATAACAAAGTCCTTTAGTTTTCACGAAGGAGTGTCGTTGATCAACTGTTTGTGCTCGAAAAATATCACACTGTATTATAAAATGAGACTTTGAACACAAAGAACATTTATGGGTGAATCGACCGCTATTTAAAGTTTCGGGTGGCTTCTTGGCAACATGAAAAATCTTGGCTGAAGCTTGCTTATTAGTTTGCTGTTTAAACTGATTACGTGATCCGCTATTCTTTGAGTCACAATAGAAGGACGCGACCTTAGTTTTTTCCGCACTTTCGATAGACTCTAGCGATAAGATTTTGGTGGTAAGAAAACTCTCAAATTCAGCAAATGGAGGAGGTGCCAGGGAATCACCTAGTGATGTCTCCCACTCCTTCCTAGTTTGCGTATCTAATTTACTAGAGATCAGAAAAACAATTACATCATCCCACGTGTCAACAGAACGATTAAGCGCCTTCAAGGCGGACAGAGGACCCGTAACTCCAAGAAAGACTCTTTTAAGTTCGGCTGCAGTTTCCGAAGAAACAGCCTTCACTGAAAAAAGTGCCGCTAAACTCAAATGGACTAGACGTCGCTCATTTTCAAAATATTTCACCAACCTTTGCCAAGCGATTTCGAAATTTCCTTCAACTATCGGTAGGTTTTTAATCTGGTCAAGTGCATCGCCTTCCACACATGTCTGTAAATAATGCAGCTTAGAGATATCAGATAGGTTTACTCGATCTCTTACAATAGAACAAAATAGATTTTTGAATGAGGGCCTTTCCGTATAATTGCCTGCGAATTTAGGCAACTCAATTTTTGGTAGTCGGACCTCAACCTGATTATGAGCCATAGAGACCTCCAAAGTTTCGTCCTCTTTGACCCGATAGTGTTCACCAGCTAGGACATTCAAGTGCTCTTGGAATTCTCCACGTCTCTCATAATAAATGTCTTCCATTCCATCCATACATTTAGATTCAAAATACACATGCTCCATATTTACACCTGGAAGTTTCAGCAACGCAGCATGATTTGCTCTGTATTGATGCCAGTGTTCTTCAAGTCTCTCTAACTGAGCCGTAGTTGCTCCTCGGGTCATTTTCGCTCGACCCTTTTTTTTAAAATTGAGGAAGGAATTATCAACATTCCCAAACAATTCTGTCTGTAAAGCTATTAATGCATCCATGCTTGAGCAATGCAAGCGTCAATCAGAACACGCGAATCAATTCCAGAACAAACAGGCCACCAAATTAAGTAACTATGTAATACAATCGAAGAGAAAAGGAGCCAAATACAAATATGATATCACGCAGCTACAGGAGCTTGATGCTGTTATTCCCGCGGCGGGTGAACGTCCTAGTGTTGCGATACTACGATGTCCGCGCTGTCCCAACTGCTGTCGGTAATGTTGTCTCTCCCTCTCTGCCGATTATACTTGTTGACATGGTTCAAGTTCTACCGGGGATCGGAATACACTTTCCATTAGCCCAATATGGCCGACCTTTCCACTGGTCTCTTGTTTCGCCACGTGGTGAACGAAAGAGAAATGTTTGAGAAATAGCTGGCTAACGCTCAATTGAGACGCGTTAGTCTGTACAGTTTAAAGGCAATCAGACAAATTTGCTCTGTTAAACTGCTTGAGGATCGACACAAGCGACTTTACACTATGATGCGCAGGGACTAGATCACTTGCGTTTCAGCTCACACAAGTCACCGATTTCCCAATCACTAAATCCACGTAGATATTTATCCGTCAGCGCGCAATCCGGCTCGAAGGACCAAAAATATTAATGTTTGAAGCTCAAGGTAGATATTTGCTTTGGCTAGCGCAGTCCGGATATCAAATGTAATTTTGTTGATTTATTGTAGTGTGGTTGCCTTGCTCGCACCCGTCTCTCGCGATCCTCAGCAATAGACAAACGATAAGGTAATGCGAGCGCGACTCGCGGCGCTATAATTCGCGAGGAAGCGGGCCACGTGACCACCTCCCAATCCACGACAGGACACAGCACATTCCCATCGCAGGCACTCTTACAATTCGTAACAAAAAGAATTAATATTATTAATTTTAAAATAAATTACTTTAGGGATAACAGCGTAATATCTTTTTATAGGTCATATTAAAAAAGATGATTGCGACCTCGATGTTGAATTAAGATATGAATTAAATGCAGAAATTTAAAAATTAAGTCTGTTCGACTTTTAAAATCTTACATGATTGGAGTTCAGATCGATGTAAATCAGATCGGTTTCTATCTATAATTTAATAATTATTTTTTGTACGAAATTTTTATGTGCAGGTAGATTTATTCATTATCTAAATAGAACCCATTTTTTTTTTTTTTTTTTTTTTTTGTTACGAGGTGGAAATCTTCGAAAGACACCACCTGCCCTGGGGGAGAGCAGGAGGTAGTGCCGGATTTCTACCGGCTAAAACCACCCCGGTTACCTAACCTCGGCGCTTGTAGGGGAGGCCCCGTGACCTACGGATACACTTCCGGTGCCTCCCCACGGCCGGCCATTGCGGCCCCATCCTCGGGAGGGTCAGAAGGACCCTCCGAAAAACTCCGCCGTATCGCACATGGCCGCGCCAGGGGTAACACCCAGTGCGGCCTACCTTCTCCAGGCCGTGATAAGGGCGACTCGGGCCCCCACCCGAGCCGCCCACGGCTCTCCGACGGCCCCGCGGGATTGGGGGGGATTGTTCCTTCCCGGCAGGACCGCCCGTATACGGGGTATTGGCGAGTTCAACCAGCAGGGGGTGAGGGGGAACACCTCAGCGCCCCTCGGGTCCATCAGCCATTCACACCGCGGGAGGGGGGATCTCGCCAGCGGAAAACGGCCAGCGAGCCCGCCCCTCCTTTATTTTCGACGCCGTTTCCGGCTGTCGGGCAGCCCTGCGGGATACCGGGAGGACATAATCCTCCCACAGCAGGGCCGCCCGTATACGGGGTATTGGCGAGGTCAACCGGCAGGGGGGTGAGGGGGAACACCTCAGCGCCCCTCGGATCCATCAGCCATACCAAACAACGGGAGGGGGGCATCTCGCCAGGGGAAACGGCCAGCGAGTCCACCCCTCCTTTACATTCGACGCCAGATTTCTGGCTGTCGGGCAGCCCCGCGGAATACCGGGAGGACATAATCCTCCCACAGCAGGGCCGCCCGTCCACTGAGTCAGCGGTGACAGCCATCCGCGAGACGGGAGGGGGGACACCTCCGATCGCCCCTCGGACCGTCACCGCTTTTACACCACGGGAGGGGGGGATCTCGCCAGCCTGCGTGAACGCAACCGGCGAGCCCTTTCCCTCCACCTTTCGCGTCGGACGGGGTCGGTCAATTCCCGACCCCGCTCCGATGCCTCCTTTCTGCGAAGAACATCCTCGCAGAAGGAGGCCACCGCTACCCAGGCTCTCTCGCTGCCCAGCATCATACTAACGATGCGTGGCAGCGAGAGATCCGCCACCACTTGCGCCCTCAACGCCCGGCGCTCCATCGCCCATTCCGGGCACTCCTCCAGTCTGTGCTGCGCTGTGTCCAGCGCAGCCCCACACTCGTGGCACTCCGTCGTCGCCTCCGCCTGTATCCGGCACAGGTACTCACCGAAGCAACCATGCCCAGTGAGCACCTGCGTGACTCGGTAGGTGAGCGTCCCCCTGCCGCGGTCCAGCCATTCATCCAGGCTGGGCAGAACCGCCCCGACTGCTCGCTGCGCGACTCCTCGATTGAGGAGCTCCCTCCTCCATTTGTTTCGCGCAGCCAGCCGGGCCTGGCGTCTCACGTCCACTTCCTCCTCAGCGGACACCATCGCGCCCCCCCGGCGGAGTTCTCGGAGACGCTCATAGATCGAAGCGTCTCCCTCCGCCAGAAGATCGAAGGGCACGGTGCCCGCCAAGGTCAGCGCCGCCTCGTGGGATATCGTGCGGTATCCCCTGACCACCCTGATGGCCATCCTCCTCTGTACGCGGCGCAGCGATGTTTTGCTGCGCCGCGCGACCACCAGGGCCGACGCCCATATCGGGGCGCCGTACAGGGCCATGGACCGCACGATACCAAGGTATAGGCAGCGCACCCTCTCATCTGGTCCCCCGATGTTTGGGAGGAGGCGACCAAGACCAGTCGCCGCCCTCTCCAAACGGGGAGCCAGTCGGTCGAAGTGGACCGTGAATCGCCAGTGGCTGTCCAGGAGGAGACCGAGATAATTCATCCGGTCCCCAACCTGAACGTGCTCACCCCCTATCATAATCCAGGACCGGGGCGGTCCCGCGCTCCGAGGCCTGTCGTGAAACCACATGGCCTCGGTTTTTGGCGGGGAGATCCGCAACCCCAGTCCCCGGATACCGTCGACGACGGAGGCCAGTCCCGTCTCCGCCAGACGGATGGTCCTCTCCCAGTCCCTCCCGACGGCCATCAGCAGCGTGTCATCCGCGTAACACGTCAGACTGACGCCGTTCGGGAGGGCTGCCCGCAACACCCGATCGTACCCGATGTCCCATAACATGGGGCCCAGGACCGATCCCTGTGGGACACCACGATCCACCTCCCTCGTGCACAACCGGCCACCACTGCCCGGATATTCGACCCACCTGTCCCTCAGGTAGTCCCTTAGGACCTTCTTCACGTAGAGGGGCACTCCGTGGTCAGCGAGTGCCCCCCCGATACGCCCCCAAGGAAGGGAGTTAAAGGCGTTGGCGATGTCCAGACTGACCGCCAACGCCACCCCTCCCTGGGACGTGGCCGAGTCCGAGAGGGACCTGACTCGACTGATAGCGTCGATCGTCGAGCGTCCCCCTCTGAAGCCAAACTAGGACTCGGCCAGGTCGGGACCCACCCGGGACAGGTGCCCCGAGAGGCGGGAAGCCAGCACCCTGTCGCAAAGCTTCCCCACCTCGTCGAGGAGGCATATAGGCCGGTACGCCGAGGGAGAATCGGCGGGCTTGCCGATCTTCCTAATTAGGACCATCCGTCCCCTTTTCCAGCGGGACGGGACACGCCCCAACCTCAGGCAGCCATCGAACAGGCGCCTGAGGCGGGGCCCGAGGACGCGCAGGGCAAGGGCCATGGCTCTGCCCGGTATGCCGTCAGGGCCCGGGGCCGTGTTGCGGGCACCCATTTTCCTGACGGCCCGAGAGAGCTCCTCCACTTTTTGATGCCAACACTACACGGAGTTCCCAAGCGGTCACCCATCTAAGTACTATCCGTGCCCAATGCTGCTTAACTTTGGTGATCGGACGAGAACCAGTGCTTTCAGCGTGGTATGAGCGTAACCCAAGATTTACGTAATTATAGAAAAATAATTTATATCTTTCCTATAAAAAGATTAATTTTTTTTTTCTAGTTTATGTTTATGTGGATTTCCTTTTATAGCTGCATTTTATTCAAAAGATTTGTTACGTAGGAAGAATTGTTTCCTTCGTTTCGTCTATGATGCCCTTATATGGAAATCGAGAGTGCATGCAGTCGAGTCTGCCCCTTCCGCGATGGCGCGATGACGCAACGCTTCAGGGCGATCTTTTGGACTCCCTTGGAAGATTCTGTACCCCCACCATATTTTTGGTCCGCTTTTCGGATATAAAAAGGGCATGAAATCTACTCTCGTGGCTCAGTATGGACCTTACTACCTGTGTACCATGTCGGTGCCAGATAGCCATACTGATGCCAGTGAGATCGGGTTCCATTCCCTTTCGATCAACTTCTATTTATTAAGGGCTCAGTATCCAATTAACTGGCTTCGTGATACGTTGCGACTTAGGCTGTTTGAATACTCTAGCTCAGTGAGATCGGGTTAAATTCCCTTTCGATCATCTTACGATATTTATTAAAGTTCGCATTTGTCGAAAGTTAGTGAGATCGGGTTAAATTCCCTTTCGATCATCCATATTTATTTCAAAGTTCGCATTCGTCGAAAGACAGCAAGATCGGGTCGCATTCCCTTTCGAGCATTATATTTATAAACGTTAAAGACTGTAAACGTGGGTTCTTTGAGTCCACGATTATTACATATTGTAATTTACTTGATATATAGAATATAGACATTTTATTATTTGATCATAGATATATTCATTTCTTTCTGTTTCCTATACCAATCATAAGTAGTATATAGAATCCACCGAACAGATATATCTCAACCGCTCGAGATATATCGATAGTTACGAGACAAATAAACCCTTCCAGTGGCACCCAGAGATGAAATAAGCATTGGCACATCCACAAACTCTAACCCTCCAGTGGCACCCAGAGATGAAATAGGCTCTGGCACATCCACAAAAACCTTGACCTTCCAGTGGCACCCAGTGATGAAATAGGCATTGGCACATCCACACATTTCCCATCAAACGGCTCGACCGTTTAACTAACAAAACTCTTAAACAACCGATCCTCGGCTCCGCAGCCGTGCCCCTTAGCCCTCGGCTCGTAACAGATTTAATTATTGAAATTTTTTTTTTTAAAAATAAATTTATTTAGATTATTAAATTTAATTTTAGGAACAATATTTTCTGTTTCATATTCTTTACGATTAATATTCATTTTATTTTTTAATAATTATCCAAATATATTTATATTTTATATTAAAGAAAATAAATTTATAAATTATTATATGTTACGAGCCAGGGCTGTGGGCAACGCCTAGACCGGCCATGTTGATATTTCCCAAGGAATATGGTTGAGAATTTGTTAGTTAGGTGCACGGACGAACCTGATGCGAAATCAGGGAGACGCTGGGATTGATGTATGCGAGGACGAACCCGATGCGAAATCGGGGAGCCTCAGGAATAGAATCAAGCGCGGACGAACCTGGTGCGAAACCAGGGAGCCGCAGGAGGGTGAAACGTCGTGGACGAACCCGATGCGAAATCGGGGAGCCACTAGGAAAGAGTGCGCAGACGAACCCGGTGCGAAACCGGGGAGCTGCTGGAGGTTGGTTTATTCACAGACGAACCCGGTGCGAAATCGGGGAGCTGTTCGGAGGTTTGGTAAACGTACGGACGAACCTGATGCGAAATCAGGGAGCCGTAGGATACAGACGAACCTGGTGCGAAACCAGGGAGCTGTAGGATGGGTTAGGTTTCGTGGACGAACCCGATGCGAAATCGGGGAGCCACTAGGTTGGAGTAGTCACCTTGTTTTGGATAAGGCGTGCGAACGAACCTGATGCGAAATCAGGGAGTCGCAGGAAATGTTAGTTTGACTCGTAAATAAATATTCGATACAACTCGAGCGGTTAAGTTGTATCTGTGGGACGTTACTACTAATATAAAGGATTACGGAGTAAAGATTGGTTTTAACGAATCTACTCGGTTTAATGGTGAACAGTTTATAAGTTTATATTGCAACCAGTTGTTTGTACAAGTGTAATTGTCGCGATATAGTTAAATAGTGTGTGAATTATTACCTAAGCTGCACGGTGTTGACGCACTGGCGATGCGGGGTCTGAGATCGGTTACAAAGTATGCCGAAAGAACTTCAACCGGACTATGCGGATTCTAACGGGATAACTTTATCTGAATGGTGCCGTAAGCCCAATTCTTATTGAAATGCAACCGACTCTGTACAAGCGTAACGCGACGTGACTATGCGCGTAGCTGTGTAGTTATGAACCAAAGATGATTAGAAACGGAGGGTTTATATAGTCCCGAAATGTATGGATGGGTTCGTTAGAAGCCTCCATATATGGTAAGGGCACACAGTCTTCGTCGGGTCACGAATGCACCCAATCGGTCGCGATGCAGTTGGTCGATACTAAAAGGGTTAACCGTCGTGTGGTATCGAGATAAACCTTTAGGCGTCTTCCGTTCCTACGCAAGATCGAACGACGCGTGCGAGCGCAGCGAAGGAGAATATTATTCATACGTAACATATATAATATTTATAATAATTTTAACTTTATTTTTTAGAAAAATTTATTTAAATTTAAAATTTTTAAATTACAATTATAATTTAATAATTTCTTATAAATTAATTGTAATAAAATTATGTTTATTAGGTTTAATTTTAGGATATTGTTGTGCCCTAACCGTCCCCACAAACTAACCACGATAAGCGCGACTCAGCAGCACGTGCAGTCAAGGCCGTGTTCGAGGAATAGCGGACGGATACGCGCAGGAAGCAGCGTATCCATTTACTGTCGATCCAGCAACTTGCCCAAGGCTGAGGGCACGCCAAGGAGACTGCCCACCACCGAAAAGACACAGCACATTCCTGCACCAACTCTGTATAAAACTCCGATAGCACGACCGCCGTCGCGCCATCTAAAACAAGCCACCCGTCACGTCAGTCTCAGTGCAGCTCTCCATCAAGCTTAACCATCACTCCTGAGCACTGTGTAACTTCAAGTCTCAATAAATCTACTCCTTTATTAACTCGAACACCGGTGAATACCAATTCTTTAACGCTCCCGCACCTACGACATCCCCCAACATTCGACAAGTGTCATCCGGCACAACATTTTTGGTGGCAGCGGTGGGATGCTCTCGTTGGAAACGGTGCGTGGTCAAGGTGGAGTTGCAACATCAAAACGCAATTCTACCATCAATCACCAAGGAGCTCTGGTTCGTCGACGGTAAAAACTAAAAAGTTACCGTCAGCCATCGAGGTGGCATCAAGGACTGATCCAGATCGTATTCTGAGGAATCGAGAATCAGTCCCAACGACCAGCTAAGAAGCGACCTGTGTGGACCACGCAACTGAAGCGACCGACCGAAGGAAGGGTCCTGGAAGCCGATCATCCGAGGAGACCGACTACCCCAGGCTATCCTTCGCAGCCGACGCTAGGAGCGAACGGAGTTCGAGTGACCAGCCTGCTGCAGTTCGAGGACCGGCAGCTGGACAAGGAACGGATCAAGAGACTCATCAACGAAGCTACTGCAGACGAGCTACTGCAGACGAGCTTCTGCAGACGAGCTACTACAGACAAGCGAAAATGCGCCAGCAATTGTATGTCAAGGAAAAAATTTTTTACCATTGTAAACCAGTGTCTTGTATGTCGCAAGAAGGTGCGAATATAAACCGATTCCGACTGCCTAACAGTCGAGTCATTTCTAGATCTTTTGAGTGAATATTTGACAACATTCTTACTTTTACGAGAAACGCAAATATCAATACACCTTCTTCCGACCCAGTGCATACTACCCGGAGGCAATTACGCGCACCACACGTTAATTTTGACACCGATTCATCGAGCGATAGCGGAAGCGTAATCCGCGTAGTACAGGAACGAGAATTCCCGATCGATACGAACGACTTTAGCTTACTCGAAACCGAGAATATGGCAACGAGCGGCAGTGCACCGGTACTGAAAGCGCTTTCCTTAGTAAAGGAATTCGGCGGGGGCTCCGTGAGCGAGTTGAACATGTTTCTAAAATCATGCGACGTCGCGATGGAGTTAGTTCCTCCGTCAGAACACCCCTTGCTATTGAGAGCGATTTTAGGAACGAAATTTAAAGATCAAGCAGCCATCCAACTCGAATACCGCGACATAGACGATTTTGAAACTTTAAAGTCAACCTTGCAGTCTCTATTTACGGAAACTCGTTCGTTGAGCACAGTCCAGAACGAATTCAATGCGTGCCGACAAAGAGGGTACGAAAGTGTTAGATCCTTTGCGACGCGACTAGAGACCCTGACAGCGGAATTATCGCAACTAACGACCAAACCCGGGAACAGCAAAGTAGTAAATCAGGCGTTGCTAGACGCGGTGAACGATCAGGCAATAAATATTTTTAGCACGGGACTGAATGACAGATTAAGGAACATAAAACGGTCGCGAACGTATGACTCATTTAAGGCAGCAATTACCGCGGCTATGGGAGAAGAACAAGCACTAGGGTTAAATAGCACGCGTAATTTCGGAAATCCGGGAACCTCCAGTTATGGCAGGGGACGAACCGGACAAAGGTCCAACCTTCCGCAGTGCAGGAGATGCCATAGACAAGGGCACCTCGCGGAGAATTGTTACGCGCGTTTGAGTATGCCGCGAGCGGAACTTACTCCCAATTGTTCCTCGTCTAATCGGCAAAAGTTTGGTATTAAACGAGAGGTGCGTCACACCACGGTTGTGTGCAACTATTGCAACCGGCCCGGGCATCTCCAGCGCGATTGCAGAACGTTGATGAGAGACAGGCAATCGACGAACGGCGAGTCATCAAACCAGAATAACCCGCGAAATACTAATTACCGACGTGGCACGGACGGAAACAGAGACGATCGACCGCGCGAAAATTCAGGGCCCAATAGATTTAACCGATCAGGCACGGACGGCCAGCCGTCGATTCGTTCGTACCAAGTAAACTGTGCTA
The DNA here is from genome assembly GCA_951802745.1 of Nomada flava. Classification (NCBI taxonomy): domain Eukaryota; kingdom Metazoa; phylum Arthropoda; class Insecta; order Hymenoptera; family Apidae; genus Nomada; species Nomada flava. The sequence continues at coordinate 2,539,384 of CATOQN010000058.1, read as the reverse complement.
CAGAGGCATATAGGTCCAGGAATATAGTTGAAATCCAGGCAACAGAACTGCAAGTACCAAAGGTCCGTATGTTGGTCGACACGGGGGCAGACGTTACATTATTAAAATACGGTAAATCGATTTAGACGTGCTCACCACACCGGAAGTAATAGTGCTGAAAGGCATAGGGCATTCCGAAACTCGCACTATCTGTAGGATAGAACTTCACGTACAGATAGGAGACAGACTTGTTGCTCATCCTTGCCACGTAGTTAGAGATGATTTTCCTCTACAAGTTGACGGCATATTGGGGTACGATTTTATCACTAAGTATAAAGCGATGATTAGACCAGGAGAACGTGTAGAAATTTTGAACACGTTCTGGCCACTGGTTAAGGATGAAGGAATTAACCTACAACCGCGGACAGAAACGATAGTACGGGCACATACGAACGATTGCGGACAGGGTTTAGTAGAGAAACAAATGATAGAACCAGGAGTTTATATAGGAAGTTGTCTGACTAAGGCTGACAATGGTACATGTCCGATCCCCATAATAAATCTGAACACCCGTCCTATACAAATGCAACCGCCGACAGTGCAACTTGAGACGCTTCCGACGGTACGGAACACTGACCTACGCGATAACGACATCGACTTAGGTTGCGTCAGCTCGCGTACGTACAATATCCGCACGCTAACCGGGAAAGATAGAATGAAGGCTCTACGCGATAGTATCAAGACCGAGCATTTAAACGCGGAAGAAAAAGACAGTCTCTTGGAACTCTGCGGGAAATACAATGATATTTTCTATTTGGAAGGCGACCTGTTAGGCCATACTGATAAAGTCACACATAAGATACGTCTAATACCAGGCGCGAAACCTGTAAACGTAAAGCCGTATAGATTACCGCAGGTACACAAGGAAGAGGTAAATAGGCAGGTACGCGAAATGATCGAACAGGGAATAGTAGGGCCTAGCACTAGCGAATGGAACGCTCCGTTGCTAGTCGTCCCGAAAAAACCCGACGAGACGGGAAAAAAGAGATATCGAGTGGTAGTAGACTTCCGAAAATTAAATGACTTAACAGTAGGGGACTCATTTCCCCTACCCAATATTTCCGAAATTCTCGACCAGCTAGGTGGAGCCAAATACTTCTCGACGCTAGATTTAGCATCAGGTTTCCACCAAATCGATGTGGAGCCTGAGGATCGCGAGAAAACCGCATTCTCTACCCCGTACGGTCATTTCGAGTACAAGCGCATGCCATTCGGGCTTAAGGGCGCTCCTCCTACCTTCCAAAGAGCAATGGAAGCGTTGCTAGGAGGATTGCGCGGAATTAAATGTTTTGTATACATAGATGATATAGTGGTTCATGGTCGTTCACTTCAAGAACACCAAGACAGATTTGCTCAGATATTTGATCGAATACAGGATAGCGGTCTAAAATTACAATCAAATAAATGTCAATTTTTGCGGAAAGAAACTATTTACTTAGGGCACGTTATAACTAAAGAGGGAATTAAGCCAGATCCGTCCAAATTAGAGTCAGTTCTAAATTTTCCGATTCCAAGAAAGGCCAAAGACGTTCAATCTTTCCTCGGTTTAGCGGGGTATTACCGAAAATTCATAGAAAATTTTTCAAGCACCGCGAAACCACTTACTCAGTTATTGAAAAAGGATACGGAATTTAGATGGACTAACCAGGAGCAAGAATCTTTTGAAATTCTAAAAGATAAATTAACGTCAGCACCACTCTTACAATACCCGGACTTTTCTAAACAATTTACGCTGACAACTGATGCATCCGGTAAAGCAGTAGGCGCAGTGCTATCTCAGCAGCATCAAGGCAATGACCTACCAATAGCTTACGCGAGTAGAGTTCTTAACAAAGCTGAATTAAATTACAGCACGACTGAAAAGGAGTTGCTAGCCATCGTTTGGGCAACGCAGCACTTTCGACCTTATTTATACGGAACTAAATTCTTAATTGTCACCGACCATAAACCTCTTACGTGGTTATTTAACGTAAAGGATCCAGGCTCCAGGTTAGTCAGGTGGAGATTAAAATTAGAAGAATACGAATACGAAATTCGATACAAGGAAGGCGAAATGAATAAAAACGCTGATGCACTAAGTAGAATGTACGTTATCAAACGCGGACGGGGAAGACCACGAAAAAATGCACCTACAAAGCCCAGACGATAACCGATACGGCACCGGACGTGTGTACAAACAATAACATTGTGGACGACGAACCGACCGTCGAATCAGACTCCGACGACTCTACAGCGGTAACGAACGACACGTACACGGAGGACCGAATAAAACAAATCTTGTACGAATACCATGACACTCCGTTAGGTGGTCACCTAGGGGTAAAACGCACTTTAAACCGTATACAATTAAAACATTCGTGGCCGGGGATGAGCAAAGACGTAGAAAACTATATTTCTAAATGCGAAAAATGCCAAAAGAACAAGTTAAGTAGGAGAACCAAAGCACCAATGATTATAACAGATACCCCGAGAACATCTTTCGAAAAATGCGCTTTGGACATAGTAGGTCCATTACCTGAGACGAATAATCGACACAAATACATACTGACTTTCCAAGACCTACTTACGAAATTCAGTAAAGCAATAGCACTACCAGACCAAGAAGCGAAAACAGTAGCAAAGGCATTTGTAACTACGATAGTGTGCGAGTACGGAATACCTAAAAAATTACTCACCGATCAGGGAACGAATTTTATTAGCCAACTCTTCAAGGACATTTGTAAATTACTCAGAATAGACAAAATTCAAACTACCGCGTATCACCCAGAGTCGAACGGTGCACTCGAAAAGAGTCACCGAACTCTGGCCGAGTATTTAAAACATTTTATTGACGAAGACCAGACAAATTGGGACGAATGGCTCCCATATGCTATGTTTACATACAACACGACGCCACACACAGCGACTGGTTACACTCCTTACGAACTTGTGTTTGGGCGATCAGCCGAGCTCCCGACCTCGCTAACTCTTCCCCCGCGGCTCGACTACACATACGACCAGTACGCACATGAGTTAAAACAAAGATTGCGTTCGACCAACACAATAGCCAGAGACACTTTAAGAAGCCATAAAATTCAATCTAAGATGCAGTACGACAAGAACACGAAACAAAGCAATTTCAAAGCAGGTGACCAAGTACTTTTACGCGACGATACACTCAGACGAGGACGCACGAAAAAATTAACGCCGAGTTGGATAGGTCCCTACATAATTCTCCAAACCCATACTAACGAGAATTTTACGATTCAAAAGGGACGTCGATCCCTTAGGGTACACGCGAATCGTCTGAAACACTTCGTCGATTAATAAAAGACAAACACCCGCTCTCATCAAATGGTATTTATCGAATAATTTATCGAATAAAAACATCCAGCGCATCCAAGTTTACAATGTAGGAAGAGTCATTCTTTCTTCTTTCTGCATCAATTGCTGTCATAAAGGTTTTCCCCATGCGGCAGAAGTGACTCTTTCTGCCCTTTGTTTTTCACTAAGGGTTACTTCCCCTTTAAACGTTGCGATGTGGCAAAGGTTATTCTTTCTTCCCTTTGTCCCTGACAAAGGTGGTATCAAACCATTAAGTAAGAAAACCCCTATATTACACCATACCATTTAATGAGAGCACCATGTTCAAACCGCGACGACGAAAATGCCTTCGCGGGAGTATCATCTCCAAACCACCAAACCCAACATACAAACATACTAAATACACTCACCGACGCTACGGTACAATGCCGGAACACAGCTGATTCCGGCCTGGTTGCTTTCTGTGCACGGTTTTACAAAACATCTCGTAACGAACTGGATCGTATTTTATCGTATTTTAGCGAACCTCGAGTCCCTTCACCAAACAATAGGAACAGTACCAAGAGTACGCCGAGGATTAATAGACGGGTTAGGTAGTTTAGAAAAAGTTCTATTCGGTACAATGGACGCAAACGACAGACAAGAAATTAACAAACAAATTGACATTCTTAAACGCGAGGATAACACACTGCGCACGTCTTTGTCAAAGCAAGTACAAATCACTAATGCAAATATCAAATTATTTAATGAATCGATCTGGAACATAGAGCATAACGAACGAGTACTCTTACGACTACACACAGCATATTAAAAAAGGAATTCTCAATCCTACCGTTTTACCTCCAAATCAAGTCATTGCATACTTTCATTCGGCGTTTTCTCAATTACCTAAAGGTCTAAACTTTCCGCTAGCGCTCACATTGGAAAACGTTCACGAACTCTACAATATAATTGATTTAACGGCATACTCTGCGCCGCACACTATTAACACTATTATCGAAGTTCCGCTTCTCGGAACAAAGCAATACAAATTGAACAAACCTTACCATATTTATCAAACACCCTGAAGAACTACACGAGATAAGCAAAAGCTTATTAGATCTAAAAACCACTCTAAACTCCAATGACAATGTAATACCTATAGAGTACCACTACAGTCTTGTTTCATCCTGTTCTATAAGCGGAATCATCATACTTTTCATAATTGTAATAACTTGTTACAAGTACATCCCACGAACACGTAACAATAACACAAACCTACAAGCAATCAGCCCGCAGGTGCACATAATAGAACAGGTGTCTAACACAACTCCGGATGAAACACCAATCTCTGTAAAGATTAAGCAAAGAACAGACCGCAATAGAACAATATAAGAACCTTGTTCCACACTACGTTACGTCATGTATATCTCATAGATCATAAGTCATATTATAATCAAAACTGCACTATATCGTATTATAGCTAGCAAACACTGTAAGCGCAAGACACTGGTATTATAGCAACTAAGGACAAACGCTCAAATTATATGCAGGACGAATTATGTTAAAATCTATTATGTTAAACTATTGTATTACTGTATTACTGTATTATTGTATTATTGGGTTATATTGTATTCCTGGCTTATATCGTATATATTACTAGTATGTATTACTATATATCATGTATTGTACTATTGTATCGACTTGTATTATATTGAGCTGGCACTGTGAGCGTGCTCTCTCCCAGGGGGGGAGGGATGTTGTGCCCTAACCGTCCCCACAAACTAACCACGATAAGCGCGACTCAGCAGCACGTGCAGTCAAGGCCGTGTTCGAGGAATAGCGGACGGATACGCGCAGGAAGCAGCGTATCCATTTACTGTCGATCCAGCAACTTGCGCCAGGCTGAGGGCACGCCAAGGAGACTGCCCACCACCCAAAAGACACAGCACATTCCTGCACCAACTCGGTATAAAACTCCGATAGCACGACCGCCGTCGCGCCATCTAAAACAAGCCACCCGTCACGTCAGTCTCAGTGCAGCTCTCCATCAAGCTTAACCATCACTCCTGAGCACTGTGTAACTTCAAGTCTCAATAAATCTACTCCTTTATTAACTCGAACACCGGTGAATACCAATTCTTTAACGCTCCCGCACCTACGACATCCCCCAACATTCGACAAGTGTCATCCGGCACAACAATATCAATTTTATAAAATTATAAATTATAAAAAAATTAATATTTTTGGAATTTTCATAAAAGAAATATTATTTTTAAATAAATTTTATAAAATTAATTATGTACAAATTTTATTATATATAATAAATTATGAAAATATATTTAATAAAAGGTTATATATAATTTTTAATTATAAATTTTATTTATTTAATTTAAAATTAATAAATTTAGAATTAAAAAAAATTAATTTTTTTAAAATATTTTTAATTTTAAATTTAATAATAATTATTATAATTTATTTAAATAGCTTATATTTAGAGTTTAATATTGAAAATATTAAGGAAAATTTTATTTTTTAAATATTTATAAATAAAAATAATTATTAATTTTATATTGAAAATATAATGTTTTAAATAAACTATATAAAAAAAAATATAAGATTATTAATCTAATTATAAAGTTAGAAGCTTTAATTTTAATATTTTATTAATTGGAATTTTAATTCAATAAAATTATTAACAATAATTTGCCTCTATTTGGCTTCAATTAAATATATACAGGGTGGCCCGGAACTCGCGCAGTATTTTTAAAAAAGGGGTAGCTGAGGTGATTCTGAACAACTTTTTCCTTCACCAAAATATTGTTTGAAGCTTCGTTTTTTAGTTATTAACGAAAAACACAGGCCAATGCGAGCGCCCGTATAGCCCGAGCTCAGTCACAATTGCGCGCGGCCGAGATCGGGTGCATCGAGGGGCAACGTACGGCAAATATTACAATCGTCTTACATTAAGAATAGTGTATAATTTTTCGTTATTCATCAATAACAATTTAATTAACAAGTCGTTTAATGTTCCATACTTTTGTTCGTTTTCCGAAACGATGGCGGGACGGGCCACGCGAGTGTGCTGCGGAGGGGAGACATCATAATGATGTCACCAGAAGGCGCGGGCGACCGCGGTGAGCCGGTATACCGCTTTCATACCAGATATAAAACAAGAATCCCAACAAGGGAGGAATGGATGGAAGGAAGAAAACCCTTTAATCCAGGAGGACTCGTCTGGTACACGGACGGATCCAAGACCAGCAAAGGCACGGGAGCGGGAGTGTATGGTCAAAGCCCAAAAATGGAAATGTCCATACCACTGGGAGACTACCCGACCGTATTCCAGGCCGAAGTACAAGCCATTTGGACCTGTGCCACATTAAATGTGGCAAGAGGATACAAGGGCAAACATATAAGTATATGCAGTGACAGCCAAGCGGCACTGAGAGCTATCGGCTCTTATGTGACCAGATCAAGGCAGGTACTGCAATGCATGAGGGCTCTAGAGGAATTATCCCAAGAGAACCACGTAGAATTACTGTGGGTGCCAGGACACAGCGGCATCGGCGGTAATGAGAGGGCGAACACGCTAGCCCAAAGGGGAGCGGCGGGCATAGGAGTTCCCCCCTCGCAGAATATAGGCTACGCACCGGGGTACAACAGGAACGCGGTGAGGAAATGGTCCAGAGAACAGACCCACCGACTCCTGCAGGAGACCCCGGGGCTAAAACACTTTAAAGCTATGGTGGGAGAACCAAGTCCTATCCGGATAGCAGAATTCTGCAGGATGGACAGGAGTGATATACGTCTGGCAGTGGGCCTGTTAACGGGACACTGGCAGACAAGAAAGCACCTGCACAGGATGGGCCTCAGCGAAGGAACGACATGCAGGTGGTGTGACAGAGGAGAGGAAACCCCTCTACATCTCGTCACAGAATGCGAGCGAGTGGTGATGGCAAGGCTCAGGCACCTGGCCTCACCACTCCTAGACATACAGGAGTGCAGGAAGGTCCCAACGGGCAGGCTCATTAGTTTTGCTAAAGAAGTCGGCCTGGCAGAGAGCCACTGCACCCTGGGGTAACAGACTCCTGATAGGAGGCCCGGGCACAATGGTCCAGATGGACTGAGCGCCCGGTTAAGCCCATTATAAATAATAATAAGATTTAGATTTTCTTTTGGTCATCAAAAAATTGAATTTATTAATTTAATATGTTAATAGAATTAATATTTTTAATAATTTATATATTTTATTTAATTTTGAATTGTAATTTGTATTTTATTAGTAGATTAATATTTATTTATAGAATTTTAATATTTTTAAAATTAAATTATTTAAATTGATGATTTATAAATTTAAATTTTAGATTTAATTTATATTCTTATAGATTAGTAATTTTAATTTTTTGAATTATAAGATTAATTATTATAAATTTAAAGTTTGAAATTTATATAATTAAATGTTTAAATTTATTAAATTTAATATCTTTAGTAATAATTTTAAATTTTATATCAATTAATTTATTATTATTTTATTATATATTTGAAATTAGACTTTTAATAATTTATTATTTAATTTTAAATTGAAGATATGGAAAATTTAAAATTTTATCAAGTTATTTATTAATATTTTATACATTATTTTTTTCTTTGCCTATATTTATTATTATTGTATATTTAAAAATAAAAATAAATACATTAAGATTTTTAATTATAGAAATAAAATTATTAAATTTATCTAAATTTATATTAATTTATTTATTGTTACGAGCCAGGGCTGTGGGCAACGCCTAGACCGGCGATGTTGATATTTCCCAAGGAATATGGTTGAGAATTTGTTAGTTAGGTGCACGGACGAACCTGATGCGAAATCAGGGAGCCGCTGGGATTGATGCATGCGAGGACGAACCCGATGCGAAATCGGGGAGCCTCAGGAATAGAATCAAGCGCGGACGAACCTGGTGCGAAACCAGGGAGCCGAAGGAGGGTGAAACGTCGTGGACGAACCCGATGCGAAAACGGGGAGCCACTAGGAAAGAGTGCGCAGACGAACCCGGTGCGAAACCGGGGAGCTGCGGGAGGTTGGTTTATTCACAGACGAACCCGGTGCGAAACCGGGGAGCTGTTCGGAGGTTTGGTAGACGTACGGACGAACCTGATGCGAAATCAGGGAGCCATAGGATACAGACGAACCTGGTGCGAAACCGGGGAGCTGTAGGATGGGTTAGGTTTCGTGGACGAACCCGATGCGAAATCGGGGAGCCACTAGGTTGGAGTAGTTACCTTGTTTTGGATAAGGCGTGCGAACGAACCTGATGCGAAATCAGGGAGTCGCAGGAAAAGTTAGTTTGACTCGTAAATAAATAATCGATACAACTCGAGCGGTTAAGTTGTATCTGTGGGACGTTATTACTAATATAAAGGATTACGGAGTAATGATAGGTTTTAACGAATCTACTCGGTTTAATGGTGAACAGTTTATGAGTTTATATTGCAACCAGTTGTTTGTACAAGTGTAATTGTCGCGATATAGTTAAATAGTGTGTGAATTATTACCTAAGCTGCACGGTGTTGACGCACTGGCGATGCGGGGTCTGAGATCGGTTACAAAGTATGCCGAAAGAACTTCAACCGGACTATGCGGATTCTAACGGGTTAACTTTATCTGAATGGTGCCGTAAGCCCAATTCTTATTGAAATGCAACCGACTCTGTACAAGCGTAACGCGACGTGACTATGCGCGTAGCTGTGTAGTTATGAACCGAAGATGATTAGAAACGGAGGGTTTATATAGTCCCGAAATGTAGGGAGGGGCTAATTAGGAACCTCCATAAAAGGTAAGAGCGCAGAGTCTTCGTCGGGTCACGAATGTACCTAATCGGTCGCAATGCAGTTGGTCGATTCTAAAAGGGTTAACCGTCGTGTGGTATCGAGCTAAATCTTTAGGCGTGTTCCGTTCTTACGCGAGAGCGAACGACGCGTGCGAGCGCAGCGTAAGAGAGTATTATTCATACGTAACAAAAGATGATTGGTGCATTGATTCTGGTGCCACCAGTCATATGTCAAATAATAAAAAGTTCTTTCTCACTTTAAGGGAGTGCAACAATGAGAGCGTGAGGCTGGCGAATGGCTCTTGTGCAAGAATTGAAGGTAAGGGAGATGGGAAAATTCTATGTAAAGATCCTCAAGGAAAGCAGATTACTATTCATATAAAGGACGTGCTCTACGTTCCGGAGTTAAAAGAAAATTTAATATCTGTCAAAAACTTGACTGAAATGAACTTTGAGGTTATTTTCACCAGGGGCATGTGTGAAATAAGGAATAAAGACAAAGTTATAGTGAAGGCTGAACCATATGGAGATTTATTTAAATTGAATAACCTCAACAAGGCCCTTGTTGTTGTGGGTCACCATTCTGCAGACTGCCAGCACACATGGCACAGGAAACTGGGTCATAGGGACTTCGATGCCATACGGGCAATGGTGCTCAAAGGAATGGTAGAAGGAATCAAAATTAAGGACTGTGGTATAAAACAAATTTGTGACACCTGTGTGAAGGGGAAGATGAGTAGAAGGCCATTCCCCCAGAAGTCGAACAGTAGGTCTAATTCGGTATTAGATCTGATTCACACAGATGTATGTGGACCGATGCATACTAGGACTCCAGGTCAGAAACGTTACATATTAACCTTAATTGATGACTTCAGCAGGTATACTACAATATATTTGTTGGGTCATAAATCTGAAACAACCAACAAGATAAAAGAATTTGTACGGGAATTAAAAACCAGATTTGGCAATGTCCCAAAAGTCTTCAGATCGGACAGAGGGACAGAATACATTAATAGAGAACTAAAGGATTTCCTTACAGAACAAGGAATCAAATGCCAATATACGGTAAGCTACACTCCTGAACAAAATGGCGTAGCAGAAAGAAAGAATAGATCGCTTATGGAAATGGCAAGGTGCCTTCTGATCGATGCAGAACTTGATCGTAAATACTGGGGTGAGGCTATTCATTTTTCAAATCATTTACAAAATCGACTGGCTACTAAAGCTACGGGGACAACACCAATGGAGAGATGGTGCGGTATTAAGCCCGATCTTAAGGACATGCACATTTTTGGATCTAAAGCATATGCGTATGTACCAAAGGAACTAAGGAGGAAGCTGGACGACAAGGCAAAAGAATATAGGTTCGTGGGTTTTGACGAGAACTCAAAAGGATATCGTCTCCTGAACGTGAGTACGGACAAAATCGTCATTAGCCGCGATGTAAGGTTCACAGATTCAACTGAGAACACAAATAAAGAGGAGATTCCACCCGAGAAAGACGAGAACAACGATTCTATCATAGAATACACAAATAAAGCTCCAGAAGATATGGATACAAATGGAGAAAATGAAGACAACACTGAAGATGATGGTCATGAGGATGAAGGTAACACTGAAGATAACACTGAAGATGACGGTCATGAAAATCAAAACAACATAGGACCCAGGAGAGGCCGCGGACGCCCTCGAATCATAAGGACTGGAGGCAGGGGCAGGTCGCGCAAATTATATACAGAAAGTATAAATAATCAGGAAAATTTGTTAGGATACGTAAGTGAAGTTCCCCTGGATATTGCTATGTCTGGCGCAGATGCGGATAAATGGAATATGGCAATGGTTGATGAAATAAAGTCCATGTTGGAAAAGGACGTCTGGGATTTAGTTGAGCGATCTAAAGGAAGAAACATTGTGGATTGTCGCATGGTAATGACCAACAAGTATGGACCGAGTGGAGCAATTGACCGAAGAAAAGCCAGGTTGGTTGCCCGGGGGTTTAGCCAGATACCTGGAATGGATTATAACGAAACTTTTGCACCTGTGGCACGCCTGAGTTCGATTCGTTTGGCGGCTGCTTTGGCTGCCCGTTACGAAATGAGAGTCAGTCAAATCGACATAACAACCGCATATTTGAATGGTTCACTGGATGAGGAAGTATATATGGAAATGCCGAGGAACCTGCGTATCATACTGGAAGAGATTGCAGATTCGGGAGACAGTAACAAGCGGGTCAAAGTTGCGGCCAGGGTGATGTTAGAGCAGGTGAAATCCGGCAATAAAGTCTGTAAATTGAAGAAAGCCATCTACGGTTTAAAACAGGCAGGTCGACAGTGGCACACTAAGTTAGACAGGGAGTTAAGGCTTCTCGGTTTGAGCTCATCAAATTTTGACCCTTGCGTGTAACGTCCTAATAAGGGGGAAGAGTTGTTATTGGTCGTTGTTTATGTTGACGACATTTTAATATTATGTAGGGATGTAAAGAAAATCGAACAGATTAAGTATGGACTAACCAAAGTTTTTTCTTCCGTTAAGGACTTGGGAGATTTAGAATATTGTCTGGGAATCGAGTTTAAAATATCTAAGGGAAAGGTTATGCTGAGCCAAAAGGGGTATGTTCAGAAATTGCTCGAAAGATTCAACATGGCGGATGCAAATCCTGTTAAGAATCCTTTGGAACCTGGGATCGCATTGATTAAGGAAAATTCGGAAATCCAAAGTAAGGAGTACCCTTACCGCGAATTAGTAGGTAGTTTAATGTATCTTGCAGTAGTATCTAGGCCCGACATAAGCTACGCGGTAAGTTATCTTGGCCAATTCAATAACTGTTACGGAAAGTCACATTGGGAGGCCGCTAAAAGGGTGCTGAGATACCTTAAGGGAACAAATGAATATTGTTTAATATATCAGTCAGGTAGCGACTTGTTAACAGGCTATACGGATGCAGATTGGGGAGGTTGCGTAATCGATCGACGTTCCTTTACCGGATATATATTTTATTTTTGCGGAGGTCCTATCACCTGGGAGTCCCGGAAGCAACGGACCGTTGCGTTATCCTCGACTGAGGCTGAATATACAGCCATTGCGGACGCTACTAAGGAAGTCCTTTATCTTTCTAATACTCTTAAGGAACTTGAGGTCAAACAGGATCGGATGTAACAATTTACAACGACAATGCGAGCGCATTGAAGCTGGTTAAAAATCCAGTATACCATGCGAGGACCAAACATATCGCGATCAGACATCATTTTTTGAGAGAAACTCTAAGTGAGGAAAAGCTTAATTTTAAGTATTTGCGTACAGAGGATATGGTTGCCAATGTGCTAACCAAAGCCTTAAATGGCTCAAAGCATGTGAAATGTACGAAAGCGTTAGGTTTAATTAATTAAGTTTTTTTTTTTAGAAATAAGGTTACACATATATATGTATATTTATAAAAGGAAAGAAGAGAAATTTACTTTTATTAATTTAAGGGGAAGTGTTAGAAATATGTGTCCAGCAGATGGCGTAGCGGGCGAGCTTCTAGCGCTTCCGGTACCGATCTAGTGTGTTCGGTACCTTCTGTTCTTTATAAAAATCTTCTGTATTCAGACCACTCTATTACACTGTTCAACACGGGTCTGATTTTGTAACCTTCAATATGCATTTCTTATAGACTTTAATGTGCTGAATACGAATCTGCAATCCGTTTTTCTCCAGAACGTACCATTTTTGAAAAAATCAATTTTGAAGAAAATCGAAAATTTTCAACTTTGGAAGTGTTTTGTACTTTTGCGGTAATAGTTATTCAGTTGCGTTTGATGCCAAATGATTCTTTGAAGTTTCACGAATAAAATGGTATATGTTGTTATTAGACTATAAACATTTAAATGAGTTTAAATAATGATCAAAGTGAAAGGACACCGAAAATACACCCATTTTGGCTGATACCTTTCAGTTTATTTCAAAAACTAAGGGTCCAGGAGAAAATCTAACTATGCCACGCGATAGAGCAGACCTTTCTGCAAAGGAATGCATCAACGGAAGTTACAAAATCATTTTCGTTTTCAATATCAAAGCGAAAAAGTTTGGCAAAACACGTGGCGGCGACAGTGGTGCTCTATGACGGCGGCTCCCCGCTTATCGCTCAGCGTAGCGGAATCACTAAACGCGCAGTACTTCTGCTGAGCGTCACTGTTGCCGCCGCGTGTTTTACCAAACCATTTGGCTTGTATATTGAATACAAAAATGATTTTGTAACTTCCGGTGATGCTTTCCTCTGCAGAAAGGTCTGCTCTATCGTGTGGCATAGTTAGATTTTCTCCTGGACCCTTAGTTTTTGAAATAAACTGAAAGATATCAGCCAAAATGGGTGTATTTTCGGTGTCCCTTTCACTTTGATCATTATTTAAACACATTTAAATGTTTATAGTCTAATAACAACATATTCCATTTTATTCGTGAAACTTCAAAGAATCATTTGGCACCAAGCGCAACTGAATAACTATTACCGCAAAAGTACAAAACACTTCCAAAATTGAAAATTTGCGATTTTTTTCAAAATTGATTTTTTCAAAAATGGTACCTTCTGGAGAAAAACGGATTGCAGATTCGTATTCAGCACATTAAAGACTATAAGAAATGCATATTGAAGGTTACAAAATCAAAAAAAAGTTGAAATTTGTCGAACAGTGTTACCAGTCTTTGTTCAAATAAAACGCTAATAATTATTAATAAAGGAATAATGATATTTATACCCTCAATATCATTAATATGATTTATAATATGTTCTTCAAACATAGCTGCACCTTGTTACGAGCCGAGGGCTAAGGGGCACGGCTGCGGAGCCGAGGATCGGTTGTTTAAGAGTTTTGTTAGTTAAACGGTCGAGCCGTTTGATGGGAAATGTGTGGATGTGCCAATGCCTATTTCATCACTGGGTGCCACTGGAAGGTCAAGGTTTTTGTGGATGTGCCAGAGCTTATTTCATCTCTGGGTGCCACTGGAGGGTTAGAATGTGTGGATGTGCCAATGCCTATTTCATCAATGGGTGCCACTGGAAAGGTTGTTGTGGATGTGCCAGAGCCTATTTCATCTCTGGGTGCCACTGGAAGGGTTTATTTGTGGATGTGCCAGTGCCTATTTCATCACTGGGTGCCACTGGATTGTTAATAATTATTGCCTCGTAACTATCGATATATCTCGAGCGGTTGAGATATATCTGTTCGGTGGATTCTATATACTACTTATGATTGGTATAGGAAACAGAAAGAAATGAATATATCTATGATCAAATAATAAAATGTCTATATTCTATATATCAAGTAAATTACAATATGTAATAATCGTGGACTCAAAGAACCCACGTTTACAGTCTTTAACGTTATAAATATGAAATGCTCGAAAGGGAATGCGACCCGATCTTGCTGTCTTTCGACGAATGTGAACTTTGAAATAAACATCGATGATCGAAAGGGAATTTGCGCTGGTTCGGCGACCATGTATGAGACAAAGACCCGACTCCAGAGCAGATATCCCTTCAAGATGGTGTAGTAGTCGCACGTGGCCGTGCACTCTGTGTCCTGTAGGTCCCATCGGAAACAATGCCAATTCCTACAGCAGGTTTTTTCCTTTGCCCATAAAGATTCTAATTTATTGCAGTCAGTATGGCGCCGTGTTTTCTTCCTGGCTCTCGTACTCCTCAAGTGTTGGCGAGAAAGCACAATTCCAATTGATGATGTTTGTTCACTTTCCTTGCGTGACAAATGTATTCAATTGCTGATTTTCTTTTAAGTAAAAATGACTATTTCCAAAGAGGTAACCGTATTCCATTGAATTTGATGAAACTTGAAGAATTGGAGTTTCGCATAACTGAGACCAGTGTTGAATATCATTATTTAATGTTTTATTATTTTTATATATATTTTTTTTTTTTTTATATTTTTTTTTTTATTTTAAATAATAACTCCTATGTACAGAAGGATGGAAAATAGGCGTGTTTTAATTTGTCCTGGTGTTTCTGAATTGTTTTATGACTATCTATTTCCAAAACTACATTGTTCAAATCTGTGGTATTTAGTATTTTATATGGCCCAATATAATGAGGGTCAAACTTATTTATTCGGGGTTCCTTCTGCACGTAAACGAACTCTCCAGGTTTAAATTCTCGTGGTCTTCTATGGCGGTCGTAATATCGTTTGGACCTTTCCTTTGCATTGTTCAACTTGTCGGCCGCTTGATTTCGAATTACAGTCATCTGTCCAATAAGGTCGGCGAGGTAGGTTCCATACATTTCAAGATGTTGTCCAGACGGAAAGGCACTCGGTATTCTTGCCTGTTTACCGAAGATCAGTTCATGGGGCGTAAAATTGGTAGCTTCGTGAACGGAGGTGTTATATGACATCATAGCAAAAGGAATAAGCAGGTCCCATTCTTCATGCGATTCCATATAATGCCTCAAGTATTCTGCGAGAACAGCATGACTTCTCCCCAAAGAGCCGTTCGTTTGAGGTCTGTATCCTGATGTAGTAATTTGTTTAATTTTGAAGATGTCGGCAAGGTGTTTCATTACCTTTCCGATAAAGCTGGTTCCTCTGTCTGATAATATTGTACGTGGCGCTCCATAAATTGCTATGAAATGCCGAGCAAAAGCGTCTGCTATGGTTGTAGCTCGTATGTTCGGTATGGCAACTGCAATACAATATTTTGTAAGATTGTCTTGCATTGTTAAAATATATCTGTTTCCACCAGGTGTTTCCGGAAGAGGTCCGACTGTGTCCATAGCAAGTTTGTCAAAAGGTTCCAGAGGTGTATCAGTAATGATCATCGGTTGACGAGTTTTCGCTCTTACTAATTTTTGTTTCTGACAGCTCTTGTTTTTCCTGATAAAATCTTGTATGTTGCTCCTCATATTCTGCCAATGGTATTTTGTCTTCAAGCGGTTGTATGTCTTCGTGACACCCTTGTGTCCTCCTATTAAGCTGCTATGTGCCTCTTCTATGAGTTGAATTCTAGTTTCTTCAAGTGGTGTTATAATGGTTCCGGTTGATGGTGTTGGTGGTGCGGCTGCGATGTCATCTGAGTCCTCTTCTGTTGAAATATCGTCTTCCGATGGTGTAGACTCGTAATCCGAGGGTACGGAATTAACAAGATTAGGTATTGTATTTTGAGGGATGGATGGAGTTGAAGCAATAAATGGATTTTGAATTATGGTTGGAGATAATGATACAGGTAAATTTTGTTCATTTGGTGCTTCTAATAAGGTTTGTGAAAGGGTTTGATTAACAACGGTAGCGTCCAAAGGATTTGTATAGTTGAAGGAAATTAAATCTGCATTGATGGTTGTATCTTCTGCTCCTATTATATTTTCGACATCCTCCAGGAGTCGTGTTGAATTTGCCACAGGGTTTCCCGATATAGTACTAGGTGAATGTATGACCGGTTGTTGTCCTGTAGGTGGTTGATCAATTCTTCTTCTTTGAAGATACCGTCGTCTCCTCGGTGTATCCTCTGGATCGGATTCTTCTTCTGATGTAATTGCTTCACGGCTGCGTTTCGATTCTTGACTCCTTCGTAGTCCTCGAATGCGTTGTCCGATGCTATCAGTAACAGGTGCGGCGTTCTTTGGTAACTGTATTTTGAAGTCTTTATCCGCATCTCTCGGTATTAAAGGAAGGCAAATTTTTACTGGATTACGAGATAAAGCGTCAGCGTTTTTATTAGTTTTTCCTGATTTATAAATTACTTCATACTCGTACTCAGAAAGTCTTAATTTCCATTTTACAAGTCTTGACGTAGGATCTTTTACAGAATGTATCCAAACTAACGGTCTATGATCGGTTATTAATGTGAACTTCCTCCCAAAGACATATGGTCTAAAATATTGAACGGCATATACCATTGCTAAACATTCCTTTTCGGTAGCGGAATAATTCCTTTCTGCTGAATTTAAACTGCGAGAAGCATAGGCTATTGGTAGATCTTTACCCACTTCTCCCTGGCTCAAGACTGCGCCAACTGCGAAATCTGAGGCATCAGTTGTAATGATAAAATGTTGATTGAAGTCGGGATATTGCAAAATTGGTTTTTCACATAACTCATCTCGCAATAACTCGAAGCTTCGTTGTTGCTCTTCTGTCCATTCGAAGCGAATTCCTTTCCCAAGTAATTGAATTAATGGTTTTGCTTTAAGCGAATAATCTTGAATAAATCTACGGTAATATCCAGTTAGTCCCAAAAATTGTTGGATATTCTTCTGTGATGTGGGTACAGGGAAATCCTTTACGGCCTGTAGTTTTCGAGGATCCGGTTTCACTCCATCTGCTGATACTATATGTCCCAGGTAGGTCACTTCCTTGCGAAGAAATTCGCACTTGCTGGTTTGAAGTGTGAGTCCATTTTCCCTCAATCGGTTTAATAATTTCCTGACTTTGATTTCATGTTCCCTGAGTGATGACGAGTAGACCACGATGTCGTCGAGATACACGAACAATTCCGTCCATTGCATCCCCGTGAGAACTTGATCCATGAGTCGTTGAAACGTTGGTGGGGCATTTTTTAACCCGAAAGGCATACGTGCAAATTCATAATGTCCGTATGGTGTGGTAAACGCAGTTTTCTCCTTGTCCTTCGGATTCATTTCGATTTGATGAAATCCGTTGGCCAAATCAAATACTGAACAGTATTTTGCGCTTCTTAATTTGCCCAAAATTTCAGTAATTAGTGGTAATGGGTATTTATCACTGACAGTTTTGTCGTTGAGAGCACGAAAATCAATGACCATGCGCCATTTCTTGACACCGTCAGCGCCCACTTTCTTCGGTACAATCCATAAAGGAGAATTGTATGGTGAAAGGGAAGGTTTTATGATTCCCTGCTTCAGCAATGTTCGTACCTGTCGATTAATTTCTTCCTGATGAATAGGAGGGTAGCGGTACTGTCTGGTGTTGACTGGGATATCATCCTTCACGAATATTGAGTGTTTAAAATTTGGTGCTTTGTTTAAAGAATCTCCCGGCAGATAGAATCTGTCAGAAAATTCTTCAATTATGTCTTGAATGTGGTGTTGTTCTTCTGTATTGAGATGTTCAGTTCTTAGGGTGTCCCAGATTTGTTGATTTCTTTCTTCTCCTTGAACAGCAGCCTCTTCAGAATACGTTATTTCTTCGTCGGAGGTATCCAAGATGTCATATGGACGTAGGTATTGAGGTCCCAAATAAATCTCGGCATCCTCTTCACCGGTATTTGTGGCCAAAACATAACACGATCCGTCGTGGTTCTTGACCGCAGCTTCACCGATGTAAATATTTTTGGGTGTATTAAGACGCGGTAAATAACCCTCCTTGACATCAGGATTGGCTATCTTCAGTGAAATTTGACGCGTCGTTCTGCCCGGGATCCTATGCTCCGTAACTTGTTTAAAGGGACTGGCACGTTCCTCCACTCGAGGAAAATTCGTGAAACGAATCGGCCTAATGGGCTGACTGGTCGTCACAAGTGTCCCGTGATGGTAAGAAATTTCAGCGCTCTCTTGTAGTAAGAAAGGGCTCCCTATGAGGCCGTCCGCTAACAGCGGGAGACGGTCGATGACATAAAAATGTGCAGGAATGCCATTGATATGTAGCACCGTCGTAGCCAAGGTTCGAATAGAAGGGAGAGATAACCCGGTTATCTCTATTTCTTCTCTTGAGGTTAATTTAGTTTCGTCGTCTAAAGAATCTAAGGTGATAAGATTCACAGAGGCTCCACCGTCAATAAGGAATTCTCCTTGCTTGTTTATTAATTCCGGAACGTGGACCCTGATCCGTGGTGTTGGTGCTTCTTTGACAAGTCGTCGTTCTTCTCGTCGCTGAACCGGATACTTTTCTGACGATTGTTCTTCAATACGCTCACCGTATCGTCCGTGCGGTAAGCGCTTTTGGAGTTTAAAGGTTTCGGGGAAAAATCCCTCGAAGACTTTATTCCTCGTTGATAACTGCGTTGTTGTTTGCAGATCTTCCCGTCATGTCCTTTTACCCCGCAATTCCAACAGAATAGATGGATTTCGTCGGTTGTCCTTTCTTCCGTTCGACCACGCTCTGACCCACGATAATCGCCAGTTTCCGAATTATCCGACGAATAACACGGTGATGTTGGTCGACCACGTAAAGTCATTGCTGTTGCCGTTGCTCTACGTCCCTCGTACTCCGTCTCGGTTGGTGAAGTACTTCTGTCTTCTCTGTTTCTTCGGTAATGAGTCGGTGATGGTGATCGCGGATACCGTGCTGGCGATCGGTATTCTCGTTCGCGAGAATCTCTTCTCTCGAAGTCATCCCTCGACGATCGTCCTTCTATCACTTGACGACGATTCTTCAAACGCCGATCAATTAATAGTACCGCCTCGAATGCCTCTTCTAACGTTTTGATTTTGTCGTCTAACGTCGCTATTCTTAACGTAACGCGTTCCGGTAGTCCTTCGAGAAAGTTCTCCAACGCGTCTTTCTCCATTTCCTCGATAATCTGCGCGACGTTGGCATCGTAACGTTCTTTAACTGCCGTCCGCGCACAATGAACTAGATGACTGACACGGTCGATGTACTTTCTTAATGTCTCGTCATTACGGATGCGAAGACGAGAAATTTCTCCCTGAAAGTACGTCAGGCTCTTTCCTGGAGCGTACCTTTTCTTCAAAAACTTGATAAGGTCAGTGATACTTTCGAACGTTCTATTTCGTATAATTGTTCTTGCAGGACCCGTGAACTTAGTTAATACTATGGCTAAATAGTCTTGCACTGTGTTCTCCGGTATTAAAGCTAACCCGTTTTCTATACTTTGCGTAAAAGTTGATAAACGTGGATTTTCCCCATCAAAAATGGGTATCGATGCTGTCGCGAACTGTATGCAATTACGCCGCGTTAATACAGTCATAGAACTCGTTATAGAAAGCGTTAAATTCGCCAATTCTTCGGGCGAAAGCGACGCCATGATTTGAGAACTATTGGGCGATCAACCCAAACCAATAAATAGATTCTCTGCCTTAGAATACTATAGAAATTCTAATTATTGGTTTTTCGTAAGAGTTTCTGCCTTAGAACCCTAGGTTCTAATTGTTAAAAATAAAAATGTAATATAGGTGTCCGCCTTAGAATACCTAGATTCTAATTGTTAGCTACGGTTGACTCTCCACGTAAAAAGTATTTCACCGAGCATACGTCACAATCAGCTATTGGCTGTGTCGTGTACAAGGGTTTATTGCACTCAGCACACAATATCTGACGCGGGTCACGCTGGAACCAATGCTCGGTTGCAGAGCTTTTTACGTCTAACGGTGAGGTTACCGCGCACTGTGTGCAGACCTTGTTACCGTTCTCTAAGGTGGTTGTCCAAGCCCTACAGCACAGATTTAATAAATAAGCCGGATCCACCACGAAAGTGGGGGTTTTACGCCGGTACGGAACTCCCGTTTTATTATTGAAACACATTTAAATCTTTCAATTTTCTATCCAATCAAATAATATGCAGTATCCCACCGCTGTCACCAATTTGTTACGAGCCGAGGGCTAAGGGACACGGCTGCGGAGCCGAGGATCGGTTGTTTAAGAGTTTTGTTAGTTAAACGGTCGAGCCGTTTGATGGGAAATGTGTGGATGTGCCAATGCCTATTTCATCACTGGGTGCCACTGGAAGGTCAAGGTTTTTGTGGATGTGCCAGAGCTTATTTCATCTCTGGGTGCCACTGGAGGGTTAGAATGTGTGGATGTGCCAATGCCTATTTCATCAATGGGTGCCACTGGAAAGGTTGTTGTGGATGTGCCAGAGCCTATTTCATCTCTGGGTGCCACTGGAAGGGTTTATTTGTGGATGTGCCAGTGCCTATTTCATCACTGGGTGCCACTGGATTGTTAGTAATTATTGCCTCGTAACTATCGATATATCTCGAGCGGTTGAGATATATCTGTTCGGTGGATTCTATATACTACTTATGATTGGTATAGGAAACAGAAAGAAATGAATATATCTATGATCAAATAATAAAATGTCTATATTCTATATATCAAGTAAATTACAATATGTAATAATCGTGGACTCAAAGAACCCACGTTTACAGTCTTTAACGTTATAAATATGAAATGCTCGAAAGGGAATGCGACCCGATCTCACTGAGCTAGAGTATTCAAACAGCCTAAGTCGCAACGTATCACGAAGCCAGTTAATTGGATACTGAGCCGCTGAGGGCAGATTTCGTGCCCTTTTTATACCCGAAATCCGGACCAAAAATATGGTGGGGGTACTGAATCTTCCAAGGGAGTCCGGAAAATTCCCCCGAAGGGTTACGTCATCGCGTCATCGCGGAAGGGGCAGATCCGACTGCATGCGCTCTCGATTACCATATAAGGGCATCATAGACGAGACGAAGGAAACAATCCTTCCTACGTAACAACCTATTTCTTTAAATTTAATTAGAGAAATTTTTTTATTATTAAATTTAATAATTTGAATAAAATTTTTGATTTTAATTTTAATATTATATTGTTTATTTAGATTTATTTATTCAATTTATTTATTTAGTTATATTCAACATGGATTTATTGAATCATTAAATCATTTTTTTTATAATGGTAAATTTATTATATTTATGACTTTAATATTTCATTGATTACCTTTAAATTTAATAATTTTAAATTTAAATCTAATTATTTATTTAAATAGTTTATTTAAAATTTTAATTTGTGAAATCAAAGATGTATATTATACTTTAAATTATTATTATATCAATTATTTATAGGTTTATATTATTAATATTTAGATTATTAAATTTTATTTTATTTAATAAAATTTATATTTTAGAATGATCTATTTATAATCTAAATTCTTTTAAATTTAATATATGTGGGAATTGTCGCGAATAAAACTGTTCTTGGATGATACTGGAAAACTATTTAATAAAATGGATATACAAATAATAGATACGCTCCTGTCGCTCTGCATGCTCGTTAGCAACTGCTTTCTTCGTTAGCCACTTCCTTTTGTTTTTTGTGGCTCGCTCGGCGTTCGTTCGCCCGCCGAATTTCCTCGCACGTCGCGCCACCTTGTCTTTCGCGCGGCAAAGCATTCCCCGTTCCTACACTCGGCCGTTCCTGACAGATATTCGTCCTCGAAGATTACGCCTCATTATCGCTATTACAATTAAACGGTTTCATGTAGTCTGCTGCCGTACTGGTTATCGAAGGGCCCTCGCCATCGCTCACTCGAACGACTTCATAACGGTCATTACGCTTAACTTTACTTATTTTATACGGTCCTAAATACTTCTGTTTTAATTTGAGCTTCGACCCAAACTGTGTTCGCTTAATGAACACTAAGTCCCCTTCTTTATATTTCTTCGCCGGTACACACTTCTTATTATGTGTTTTCTTATTCTCTTCCTGTATCTTTAACAAATTTTCTTTCGCTGCTAGCCTCAATTCATCGCGACCCTCCTCGAACGCTTGAATTGTCTCTTGCTCTATGAGCGCAATAATTTCGTGATCTCGCTTATATCGCATCCGTATACCGAACATTACTTCAAACGGCGTCATGCCTATACCTCGTTGATACGTGCTATTCAGACACCGTTGTACCTTATCGACATGCTTATACCAATGGTCCGAATTATTCACAGAGAATTTCGCGAGTACGGGTAACAGTGTTCTAATGGTTCTTTCTACCTGACCGTTTCCCCTGGGTACTCCAGTCGTAATGAGTATGCGCTCGATTCCTTCGTCGTTACAATACTTTTGGAACTCACCTGAGGTGAACGCCGTTCCGCGATCGGAAATGATTCGCTCCGGGTTTCCGAAAACCTTTTGTTGCGTGCTTAATTTGTTGACCACTTCTTTCACACTAACCGTCTTAGTTGGATATAACCATACAAACTTAGAAAAACTATCTATTATTACAAAAATATAGCGATACGCCTTAGCTGTCTCGGTCATAGGTCCTACGTGATCTATATGATAAGTGCTAAGCGGACGATCGCCTTTCGGCAATGGTTTCAACTCTCCTTCTTTCTTACCCGCCTTCCTATTAGAAATAATACACGGAACACAACAACTAATGAATTCTTTGAGTTTTTCTTCCAACCGTGGAATATAATACTCAGTCTCAATGATCTCCTTCATTTTCTTAACTCCAAAATGACCGTTTTCGTGTGTGCCGCGTATGATTTCCCTCTGTAAACAATTTTGCACAACTATCAATTTTCGGTTATCTTTCTGCTTCATTATTATATCATTTTCTATGAAATAATCTTCGTACGGTTCCTTCTGAAGGATGGTTCTTATCGCATGTAATCTCTCGTCCTCTACCTGTTTCTTTCTTATCATCGCGTGTAATTGATATTACCAATACGGGACACCTACTAAGCGCATCTGCGTGTTTCAGTCGCGACCCGTTGCGATGCTCGATCGTATATTCGAATTCTCCGAGAATCAACGCCCAACGCGTTACTTTCGGAGTGAGATCCCTTTTCGACAATGTCTTCTTAAATGCTTCGCAGTCTGTAACAATCTTAAACTTAATCCCGAACAAATATACACGTAATTTCTTAACCGCACTAATGATTGCTAAAACTTCCAGCTCATAAGAATGGTACTTTTTCTCGGCGTCTGTCGTTTTTTTGCTGTAATAATAAACCGAATGAAATTTATCCTCTCCATCGTTCTTTTGCAAAAGTACCGCGCCGTACCCCTCCTTACTCGCATCGGTATGCAATTCTGTAATTGCTTCCGGATCGTATATGCGCAGCACCGGTTTCGCCGATAAAACTTTCTTTAATTTTGCAATCGCTTCGCTTTGGCTGTTGCCCCATACAAACGGTTGTTCCTTCTTTATCAAATCGGACAATGGTCGAGCTATCTCGGAATATTTGTAAACAAATTTCCGAAAATATCTCGTCAGTCCCAAGAAACTTTGTATGCCTTTCTTATTTCCGGGCGTCGGAGATGTTGTTACCGCTTTGATCTTTGCCGCTCCTGGGAACACGTGTCCGTTCTCAATCTCCAGTCCGAGGTATTCTATTCGCGTTTTCAGAAATTTGCACTTGCGCCAGTTAACTGTCAACCCGCTACGTTCCGCTACTTTCAACGTTTTCAGTAAACTACCGAACGCCTCTTCCTCGTTCTCTCCTGGAATAATTATGTCGTCCACATATGTAAAGACTGTTTTACTTCTTATCAATTCTCTAAATACCTCGTCTATGAATCTAAGAAAACTCACAGGACTGACCGAAAGACCGAAAGGTGTTCTCAGGAACTCGTACTGTCCTTCAGGCGTCACGAATGATGTGTACTTCTGACTTTTCTTTGCCACCGGTACATGAAAGAAACCATTTTTCAGATCTATTACTGAGAAAACGCGAGCTTTTCTTAATTCATCTATCCTGTCATCGATCAGTGGCATCGGAAAATGATCTCGTTTAATTAGTTTATTTAGTTCGCGAAAATCAATACAAACTCTGTACGTTCCGTCTCGCTTCGGAACTATAACTGCTCTACTCGCATATTCGCTAGTACTCGGTTGAATCACGCCTTCTTTCAACCACTCGTCTATCTGCTCGTTTAAAATCTTTTTCTCCCTCGGAGCTAATCTACGCGGTTTCGCCGTGACTGGTCTTTCGTCGATTAACGCTATTTCCGTTTGAACATTCGTGCTCACCTCCTTTGACGGCGTGTATCCCGCAATTATCGTCTCTAATTTGGCTTTGTACTCACGCTTAACATCCAGTTCGCTCACATCGACGCACAACACACTCACCAGCTCCTCGCATCCTTCTTTACGCGTGTCCTCGTTTCGGTCGAACTCCTCTTTCGCCCCCTTACCGCCGTTGACTTCTTCGTTCTTCTCCTTGCCGCCGCCGATTTCACTGGAACCACCTTTCGTCTCCTGCAACGTAGACGGTATCTTCTCTATTTTTATTATTTCTCCCTGGCGCAGTCGCACCTCGACACTGTTCAAAAAGTCTTGACCGAACACTGTTGCGTACTGGATCGCGCCTGTCGGTACCACAAAGAACCCTAACCTGTACCACTCGCCACATACCAACACGTTCTCCTCAAAGGTGCCGATGACCTTCGTGATCGCGTTGCAGGCTCCCGTAATACTTGTCCCGTAATACCGACCTCGCGGTATTTCTTTTCGTCCATTAGCGACAGCTCACTTCCGGAATCGATTAAGGCCTCACACTTCACATTCCTAATTTCCGTTTCACAAATTGTCCTGTTTCTCGTGATGCAGTTCACTTTCACCGAATTTTCCTGTGCGGCGCTCGGACAGAGCTTCGCAATGTGTCCGAAGTTGTTACATCGGTAGCATTTCGGGCCTTTACCTCGATCAGGGCAGCTCTTCGCGTCGTGGTTGCGCATCCCACAGGTGTTGCACTGCGACGACTTTCCCGCTGCATTCGGTCTTTCTTTTCTTCCTACCGCTTTCGGTTCCGACTTCTCTTTCGCGTGCGGGGTGGACTGTACCTTGTCTTTTATACGGTCGTAGACGTCCAGATTAGTTTTCAATTGTTCTAACGTAGACGCTTGATATAAAATCATTTTGTTATACTCCCTATCTGGGATTCCGTTGATGATATGTTCCATTAATGCCCTTTCTTCCACGTTTCCCTCGCTGGCTATCTCCATCATCGCATACACATATTGTCTCCCAGTCTCTTTTGCTTTTCTCTGCCGCTTAGACAATTGTGCATGTATTTGGGCGCTGTTTACTACCGTCTTAAATTCTTTTTTCAACTTCTTTCTTAAGATTGCCCACGACGTAATACCTCTCTGCGACGTCACGTATTGTTTAGCCGATCCTTTCAGCATTCGCTTTCCATAGATAAACATTTGCAGGTCGTTCCACTGTAATAACGTACCTGTTCCCTCGAATTCTTCGATCCACTTACGTACCGATAATTTATCATCGCCCGTGAAATGCGGAAGTGATTCTTCTACATCTTTGATCGTGAACAAGCTTTTCTCCACCACCGCTTCCCTTCTATGCTTCTTCATCTTTCTGTCTGAATCTGTATCCTCCTCGGATCCAGCTTCGTCTTCCTCCTCTTCCGTTTGGTCATCCTTCTCTTCCGTTTCGTCATCCTCTTCTTCCGCTTCGTCATCTTCTTCTTCCGCTTCGTCATCCTTCTTTTCCATGTGTCGTCTCAGCCTGTCTCGCAGCTCTGCCTTCTTACCAGTCGTTTTTAAATGTAATTCTTCTAGTCTCTCTCTTAACTCAGCTACCTTCATCTTATCTAATTTCCCCACTTCTGTCTTGCTTGTCACTTCTACGATTGTCCTGTCTAGTTCACTGTCCTCCGCTTGCGAGTTCACCGATTCCATCGTGCACTCGTCGCTGCTGTCTCTTTTCCCGTAGCCATCCTTACTTGCTTTCTTCGGTTTTGTCCCTTGCCTATCTCTTCACCGACGTCACGTTCGTGTTTCCTTTCGCACCGCCAGCTATCACTCACTTTATCTTTTCACTTTCACTTTTCGTGAAAACTGCGCGGTTTCACTGAACACTTAGCTTCGCCTGTGTCGACTGCGCCACATGCGACAAACCCGATTTTTACTAATTTTGGCTTCTGATCTCGGACGAGCCCCCAAGTTGTGGGAATTGTCGCGAATAAAACTGTTCTTGGATGATACTGGAAAACTATTTAATAAAATGGATATACAAATAATAGATACGCTCCTATCGCTCTGCATGCTCGCCGAATTTCCTCGCACGTCGCGCCACCTTGTCTTTCGCGCGGCAAAGCATTCCCCGTTCCTACATATATTTATTTTAATTGATGATTATTCATTAATTTTTATAATAATAGTTACTTTAATTTCATTAATAGTTATATTATATAGAATTGAATATATAAATTTAAAAAAATATTTATTTAAACAATTTTTTTATTTCATATTTTTATTTATTATATCTATATTTATTATAATTTGTAGACCAAATATTTTAAGAATTTTATTAGGTTGAGATGGATTAGGATTAATTTCTTATTGTTTAATTATTTATTACCAAAATTTTAAATCATATAAAGCAGTATTTTTAACTGCAATTTTAAATCGTATTGGAGATACAGGATTATTAATATTAATTATTTTAAATTTTATAAAAAATAATAGATTTAATTTAATTTTATATAAAATTAATAAATTAATATTGTTGTGCCACGGTTAGCACTTGTTGTTGTTGCGGGATGTCGTGGGTGCGGGAGCGATTGAAGAATTAGTATTCACCGGTGTTCGAGCGAAGACAAGAGATTTATTAGCTTAGGTACAGCAGGTTTTTGAAAGTGACGGCCTAATTGGTTTGATCAAAAGATGATGCCGTGCGATTTGCCCGTGCTTTTATATTGTGGCGCTGGAGGAATTCGCTGAATATCCTTTGAGGGTCGACGCCTCACAGGTGTCATTGCCCCGTTTGTATTGCTGACTCGGTGATCAGCGAATTCCCAGCGCATCCGCTCGATTTCGTTGATCCGACCTAGATTTTATATATTGCTGATTCGCGATTAGTATAGCCGGGCACAACAATATTGATTATATTAATAATTATAGCTTTAACTAAAAGTGCTCAATTACCATTTTCTAGGTGATTACCAGCTGCTATGATAGCTCCAACTCCTATTTCTTCATTAGTTCATTCTTCAACTTTAGTAACAGCTGGTGTTTATTTAATCATCCGTTAATGAAATTTAATTGAATTAAATTTAAATAATAATTATTTATTAATAATTTCTAGATTAACAATAATATTTTCTGGATTAATTGCAAATTTTGAATTTGATTTTAAAAAAATTATTGCTTTATCAACTTTAAGACAATTAGGATTCATAATAAGAATTTTATCTATAAATTTTTATGATTTAGCATTTTTACATTTATTAATTCATGCAATATTTAAATCTTTAATGAGGGATGGAAGCGAGCGAGAAGCATACGTGCGTGTGTATGTGAGCGTGTGCGTGTGGCCTAGCGAGCGAGAAGCATATGTGCGATGCGCGTATAGCGAGTTTGCGAATGTGGCCTAGCGACACGAAAGACAAAGAATGCGCGAAGGCGAAGCGCATAAAAAGAACGAACGGGAAGTCAGTATGGATATAATCGACATAGCGAACAGAACGTCGACGTGATTGTCTTATTCTCATTCATATTATTATCCTTATTGTTATTAGTGTATAATATAGTATGTAAGTTCATAATAAACTAGTCTAACGTGTTACGTAGGAAGGATTATTTCCTTCGTCTCATCTATGATGCCCTTATATGGAAATCGAGAGTGCATGCAGTCGAGCCTGCCCCTTCCGCGATGGCGCGATGACGCAACGCTTCAGGGCGATCTTTTGGACTCCCTTGGAAGAGTCTGTACCCCCACCATATTTTTGGTCCGCTTTTCGGATATAAAAAGGGCATGAAATCTACTCTCGGGGCTCAGTATGGACCTTACTACCTGTGTACCATGTCGGTGCCAGATAGCCATACTGATGCCAGTGAGATCGGGTTCCATTCCCTTTCGATCAAATTCTATTTATTAAAGGATCAGTATGGACATTACTAGCTGCGTACCATGTCGGTGCCAGATAGCCATACTGATGCCAGCGAGATCGGGTTCAAGTCCCCTTCGAGCAACTTTTATTTATTAATGGCTCAGTATCCAATTAACTGGCTTCGTGATACGTTGCGACTTAGGCTGTTTGAATACTCTAGCTCAGTGAGATCGGGTTAAATTCCCTTTCGATCATCTACCGATATTTATAAAGTTCGCGTTTGTCGAAAGTTAGTGAGATCGGGTTAAATTCCCTTTCGATCATCGATATTTATTTCAAAGTTCACATTCGTCGAAAGACAGCAAGATCGGGTCGCATTCCCTTTCGAGCATTTCATACTTATAACGTCAAAGACTGTAAACGTGGGTTCTTTAAGTCCACGATTATTACATATTGTAATTTACTATATATATAGAATATAGACATTTTATTATTTGATCATAGATATATTCATTTCTTTCTGTTTCCTATACCAATCATAAGTAGTATATAGAATCCACCGAATAGATATATCTCAACCGCTCGAGATATATCGATAGTTACGAGGCAACAATTACTAACATTTCCTAGTGGCTCCCAGTTCTGAAATACGCTCTGGTTCGTCCACGACAACCTTCCTAGTGGCTCCCAGTTCTGAAATACGCTCTGGTTCGTCCACGACAACCTTCCTAGTGGCTCCCAGTTCTGAAATACGCTCTGGTTCGTCCACGAACTCTAACCTATCCTAGTGGCTCCAAGTTCTGAAATACGCTCTGGTTCGTCCACGAAAATCTTGACCTTCCTAGTGGCTCCCAGTTCTGAAATACGCTCTGGTTCGTCCACGCATTTTCCTTTCTTAAACGGATCCCGGTGATGAAATAGGCACCGGCCCGTTTAACAACTAACAAAAACCATAAACAACCGATCCTCGGCTACGCAGCCGTGCCCCTTAGCCCTCGGCTCGTAACAAACGTATTGATATACCCGCTTCAATCCTACATATATATATATGTAGAGAGTGAAACCAGCGGTGTAGAGAGTGAAACTAGCTAAGTGTTTCCTCGGAAACACAATAAAACATTAACAAGCGGCAAATATGTTTATAACAAATTAATTAGTTGGCAACCGACGCTTGAATGTGAAAGACGGACATCGAATCCCATTATAAACTCTCAAATTACATTATTTACAATAAACCTTTTCCCTTCTAATTTATCCCTCTACATTTTGGGGGCTCGTCCGGGATAACTGAAGAGAAATTTTGTGAATGTGTTTGGTGTTTTAAAGTGAGAGCGGTGTTCGTGAAAAATAATACGACGAAGACGATAAAGACGATCGAGACGCGTTCAAATTCTCAGACGGGGTGTGTGAACGTGAAGTGATATTTGTGACGATACGTGGTGTGTGAAGACATAACGATATTTGCGACGACGACATGCCAGACTCAAGTGAATTTAGAATTGCGGAGTTGCGAGAAAAGGCGAAAGCTCGTGGATTTGTGCCCATGGCGGGGACAAAGGCCGAGCTTGTTGCCCGATTGATGGAAGACAACCCATCTGGAGATTGGATGAAAGAGAATAGCCGTGAAGAAAATATGCAGCGTGAGAATGAGTTGCACGACAGGGAAGTTGAGTTCTTTAGACGAGAAAAGGAACTCGCTGAACGTGAACTTGAGCTTGCTCGACGAGAGATTGCAATTTTACGTGGCAGTGATCGTGCAGAGGTGGTGAACGGTGATCGGGCACCAAGAACATTAGACGATGACAATGGTGTAGCTCGATCTCACACACGGATGAATTTGACGACCATCGCAGATCTAGTGAGTGAGTTCGATGGTGTTTCCAGTGATTTTGATACGTGGGAACGGCAGCTCAAATTCATAAAGGATGTGTACAAATTGGAAGATAATTCCGTGAAAGTTCTGATCGGAATGAAGTTGAAGCAGAAGGCGCTCGAGTGGTTTCACTCAAGACCTGAGCATATAGGAATGACGCCCGACGGTATTATTGAGGAGTTGAAAGCCGTGTTTCGTCATCGGCAAAGCAGAGTCACTTTGCGAAGAAAATTTGAGGAACGCTTGTGGAGGAAAGAGGAAACATTTCATGAATATGTCCACGATAAAACAATACTTGGGAATCGTGTACCAATAGACGCGGAAGAGATGGTGGATTATATTATTGAAGGAATCCCAGACAATTCATTGCGTGACCAAGCGCGTATGCTTCGGTTTTCGACGAAGGGGGCATTACTTGAAGCGTTTGAGAAAGTAAGGTTGCGGGATCGGAACACTCTGAATTCCAGTCGGCAGGACAGGCGGGGAAGTGTTTCAACGAGAATAGAACGAGGTGAGAAGACCAGCGATGGTGCCAGGAGTGAGAAGAATGAAGCTAGTTGCAGTGGAGTGAAAAAAGTGGTGTTGAACCAGACACGCTGTTACAACTGTGGCATGCGTAACCATATCAGCACGGTGTGCCCTACGAAGGACCTTGGTCCCAGATGTTTTCAATGCGGGGAGTATGGTCATATCGCAGCGAAATGCAAGAAGAGGGATGACGAATTTAAGAATGCCTGCGTTGTATCATGTTGCTCGCGTAAGACCTTTATGAAAGATGTTTTGATTGACGGTAAGTATATTGAAGCGCTTTCGGACACTGGAAGCGATATTTCGTTGATGCGTGAGGATGAATATTTGAAGATTAAGAGCGAACTATCAGAGTTCAGACCATCATCGACGCGTTTTTCGGGGGTAGGTTCTAACGGTATTCCGGTGTTGGGAGAATTTCATGCAAATTTGACGATTGACGGTTATACATTTCCGGTTCTTTTTCGAGTAATTTCTGACGCGGTTTTGAGACAGAAAATATTGATTGGAGCTGATTTCCTAGACAAAGTGGAAGTTCATGCAAAATATGGTAAAATTAGTATTAGTCCCATCCGCGAAACTAACAATGATGACGACGGACCGGAAGTGCTTCAGATCGATTTACAGGACGAGACAGAGATTAATCAGGTTGATCTTCTTCATGTGCGTGATGTAGAATTCAGAAGGTTAGTATCGACAATGATTGACAATTACAGACCGAATAAGACGATTGAGACGGACTTTAAGATGAGAATTGTTCTTAAGGATGATGAACCTATTTACCAAAAAGCGAGGCGCTTATCTTCGGCGGAGAAAAGTATTGTAAATACTCAGATTGATGAATGGGAGAAAAAGGGTATTGTGCGTCCCTCTTCTTCTGACTATGCGAGTCCGATAGTTTTAGTAGAAAAGAAAGACGGTTCACATAGACTATGCATAGATTATCGGTTATTAAATAAGAAAATAATAAAGGATCGCTATCCTTTGCCGTTAATAGAGGACCAACTGGACAGATTACAGGGTGCCAAGATTTTTAGTACACTTGACTTAAAAGACGGGTTCTTTCATGTGCGAGTTGATGAATCGAGTGTAAAATTTACGGCGTTCATTGTACCTGATGGTCAGTATGAATTTTTGCGTGTGCCGTTTGGTCTTTGTAATTCGCCTTCTGTTTTCCAGCGATATGTCAATGTGATTTTTAGGGAGTTAATTCGGGATGGTACAGTGTTACTGTACATGGATGATATAATAATCCCTTCTAAAGACGATTTAAGCGGTATAAGGAGTCTTGAAAGAGTATTAGAAACAGCGAGTAGGGCTGGGTTAATAATTAATTGGAAGAAATGTCACCTTCTACAAAGATGCGTTGAGTTTTTAGGTCATACGATTGAAGACGGGTTTGTTCGACCATCGGAACGTAAGACAGACGCGGTGAAACGATTTCCGGAACCTACGTGTATTCGACAAGTTCAGGCGTTTTTAGGCTTAACCGGATACTTCCGAAAATTTATTGCGGGGTATTCAACAATTGCTCGAACATTGACAAATCTGTTGAAAACGAATGTGAAATTTGACTTTAATGTGGCCGAGAAAGAAGCGTTTGTTAAATTAAAGATGTTGCTAAGCGAGAGGCCCGTGTTAGGTTTACATCGATTAGGTGCCGATACGGAATTACATACTGACGCATCAATGTATGGATATGGAGCGATCCTCTTGCAGAGAAATGATGAAGATCAGCTTCTACATCCAATTTATTTCGCGAGCGGAAAAACGACGCCGGCCGAGGAAAAATATACAAGTTACGAGTTAGAAGTGCTTGCCATTGTTAAAGCACTTAAGCGATTCCGTGTATATTTGTTAGGCATCACATTTAAAATTGTAACTGATTGTCGTGCGTTCACTCTTACAATGAATAAGAAAGATCTTTGCGTGCGTGTGGCTCGATGGGCATTGTTGTTAGAAGAATTTCAATACTCAATTGAGCATCGTCCTGGTATAAGGATGCGTCATGTTGATGCATTAAGTAGAAACCCGCTTCCGACATGCTTGATGATAGACGAGTGTGAGAGTAGTATGACGGCGCGATTAAAAAAAGCACAGTTAGAGGATGAAGATGTGAGAAAGAAGTTAGAAGATGTAAAGCAAGGACGTCTTGATGGGTACAGTTTACGGAATGGGCTTTTGTACAAAGACGTTGGTAAAGAAGTACGTTTAGTTGTTCCTAAAGCAATGCAGTTACCGATCATTCGAAGAGCGCATGAACAGGGACATTTTGCTGTTGGAAAAACGGAGACGTTAATTCAAAGGGACTTCTGGATATCTGGACTGCGAAACAAAGTCGAAAAGATGATACGAAATTGTATTTCTTGTATTCTTGCCGAGCGACGACAAGGAAAGCAAGAATGTTTACTCAATCCTATTGAAAAAGGAAGTGTCCCATTGGATGCTTTTCATATTGACCACTTAGGTCCACTTCCATCGACAAAGAAAAGTTACGTCCATATTTTTGCTGTTGTGGACGCTTTCTCAAAGTTTGTGTGGTTGTATACAACAAAGTCGACTACTGCCTCGGAAGTAATTGAACGTCTACGAAAACAATCAATTGTATTTGGTAACCCAAGAAGAATCATTTCTGATAGAGGATCTGCATTTGTGTCAAGAGAATTCAGGGATTATTGCAGATCAGAGAATATTGAACACATTCTAATTACGACTGGCATCCCGAGAGGTAATGGTCAGGTGGAACGTTTAAATCGGACAGTTATACCATTACTGACGAAGCTGGCAGGACCAAAACATGATGAATGGTATAAGTACGTAGATGTGGCCCAACGATGTTTGAATACCACGATGCAACGGAGTATAAGGATGACTCCTTTTCAATTATTGTTTGGAGTACACCCTCGTATTCGTGATGATCCTGATATTAAAGAACTTCTACAGAACGAGTTAATTTCATCTTTTGTAAGTAAACGAGATGAACTACGAGATGAAGCAAAAAGTAATATTGAGAAAATCCAGATCCAAAATAGGAGGAATTACGATGCGAAGAGGAAGAAAGCTTTTAATTATAGCAAAGGCGATATTGTTGCAATAAAGCGAACTCAGCAGGGTCCGGGATTAAAATTGGCTCATAAATATTTTGGACCGTATGAAATCACCAAAGTATTACGTAATGATCGATACATTGTTCATAAGATCGGTGAACATGAAGGACCTCGACAAACTTCATCATCAGCTGACTATATGAAGCCCTGGATAGACGATGATCTTGAAGATTTACTTAATAGTGATGGAGATGAATAATGAATGAATGATAGAAAGAAATGAATGAATGGTAGTGAATATTCAAGGTGAATATTCAGTCAGAATGGCCGAGTGTAGAGAGTGAAACCAGCGGTGTAGAGAGTGAAACTAGCTAAGTGTTTCCTCAGAAACACAATAAAACATTAACAAGCGGCAAATATGTTTATAACAAATTAGTTAGTTGGCAACCGACGCTTGAATGTGAAAGACGGACATCGAATCCCATTGTAAACTCTCAAATTACATTATTTACAATAAACCTTTTCCCTTCTAATTTATCCCTCTACATATATATACAGGGTGTCCCGTAACTAGGGGAACATCGGGAAATGGGGGGTAGCTGAGGTGATTCTGAACAACTTTTTCCTTGACCAAAATGTTGTTTGAAGCTTCGTTTTTGAGTTATTAACCAAAAACACTGCCCAATTAGAGCGCTCGAAATCCCGGGACTCAGGCGCGCAACGTTTTGTGGCGCTTCGTCGTGTACGGGGGCCTCGACGGTATCGAGAGAATCGTACGGCAAATGTTACATCGTCTTTAAGCGAGGCTAATGTGGAATTTTTGGTTGTTCATTAATAAGAAATAAACTAATTATTCTTTTATTTAAGCGAGCAGAGTCGTGGTCGCGAAAGAACGCATTGACACGCCGTGTTACATTGTCTTTAAGCAGGGATAATGTGAAATTTTTGGTTGTTCATTAATAAGAAATAAACTAATAAATCGTTTAATAACTGTGTCCGATACTTTTATTCGTCATCCGAAAGGAATACAGTGTTACGAATGGGTAAGTGTTTCATAAGTATTAAAACACTTTATTCCTTTCGGATGACGAATAAAAGTATCGGACACAGTTATTAAACGATTTATTAGTTTATTTCTTATTAATGAACAACCAAAAATTCCACATTATCCCTGCTTAAAGACAATGTAACACGGCGTGTCAATGCGTTCTTTCGCGACCACGACTCTGCTCGCTTAAATAAAAGAATAATTAGTTTATTTCTTATTAATGAACAACCAAAAATTCCTTTGGAACAACCAAAAGGTCTTGGGACTGACGGGATATTTTCGGAAATTTGTTTACAAATATTCCGAGATAGCTCGACCATTGTCCGATTTGATAAAGAAGGAACAACCGTTTGTATGGGGCAACAGCCAAAGCGAAGCGTTTGCAAAATTAAAGAAAGTTTTATCGGCGAAACCGGTGCTGCGCATATACGATCCGGAAGCAATTACAGAATTGCATACCGTTGCGAGTAAGGAGGGGTACGGCGCGGTACTTTTGCAAAAGAACGATGGAGAGGATAAATTTCATTCGGTTTATTATTACAGCAAAAAAACGACAGACGCCGAGAAAAAGTACCATTTTTATGAGCTGGAAGTTTTAGCAATCATTAGTGCGGTTAAGAAATTACGTGTATATTTGTTCGGGATTAAGTTTAAGATTGTTACAGACTGCGAAGCATTTAAGAAGACATTGTCGAAAAGGGATCTCACTCCGAAAGTAACGCGTTGGGCGTTGATTCTCGGAGAATTCGAATATACGATCGAGCATCGCAACGGGTCGCGACTGAAACACGCAGATGCGCTTAGTAGGTGTCCCGTATTGGTAATATCAATTACATGCGATGATAAGAAAGAAACAGGTAGAGGACGAGAGATTACATGCGATAAGAACCATCCTTCAGAAGGAACCGTACGAAGATTATATCATAGAAAATGATATAATAATGAAGCAGAAAGATAACCGAAAATTGATAGTTGTGCCCAATTGTTTACAGAGGGAAATCATACGCGGCACACACGAAAACGGTCATTTTGGAGTTAAGAAAATGAAGGAGAGCATTGAGACTGAGTATTATATTCCACGGTTGGAAGAAAAACTCAAAGAATTCATTAGTTGTTGTGTTCCGTGTATTATTTCTAATAGGAAGGCGGGTAAGAAAGAAGGAGAGTTGAAACCATTGCCGAAAGGCGATCGTCCGCTTAGCACTTATCATATAGATCACGTAGGACCTATGACCGAGACAGCTAAGGCGTATCGCTATATTTTTGTAATAATAGATAGTTTTTCTAAGTTTGTATGGTTATATCCAACTAAGACGGTTAGTGTGAAAGAAGTGGTCAACAAATTAAGCACGCAACAAAAGGTTTTCGGAAACCCGGAGCGAATCATTTCCGATCGCGGAACGGCGTTCACCTCAGGTGAGTTCCAAAAGTATTGTAACGACGAAGGAATCGAGCGCATACTCATTACGACTGAAGTACCCAGGGGAAACGGTCAGGTAGAAAGAACCATTAGAACACTGTTACCCGTACTCGCGAAATTATCTGTGAATAATTCGGACCATTGGTATAAGCATGTCGATAAGGTACAACGGTGTCTGAATAGCACGTATCAACGAGGTATAGGCATGACGCCGTTTGAAGTAATGTTCGGTATACGGATGCGATATAAGCGAGATCACGAAATTATTGCGCTCATAGAGCAAGAGACAATTCAAGCGTTCGAGGAGGGTCGCGATGAATTGAGGCTAGCAGCGAAAGAAAATTTGTTAAAGATACAGGAAGAGAATAAGAAAACACATAATAAGAAGTGTGTACCGGCGAAGAAATATAAAGAAGGGGACTTAGTGTTCATTAAGCGAACACAGTTTGGGTCGAAGCTCAAATTAAAACAGAAGTATTTAGGACCGTATAAAATAAGTAAAGTTAAGCGTAATGACCGTTATGAAGTCGTTCGAGTGAGCGATGGCGAGGGCCCTTCGATAACCAGTACGGCAGCAGACTACATGAAACCGTTTAATTGTAATAGCGATAATGAGGCGTAATCTTCGAGGACGAATATCTGTCAGGAACGGCCGAGTGTAGGAACGGGGAATGCTTTGCCGCGCGAAAGACAAGGTGGCGCGACGTGCGAGGAAATTCGGCGGGCGAACGAACGCCGAGCGAGCCACAAAAAACAAAAGGGAGTGGATAACGAAGAAAGCAGTTGCTAACGAGCATGCAGAGAGACAGGAGCGTATCTATTATTTGTATATCCATTTTATTAAATAGTTTTCCAGTATCATCCAAGAACAGTTTTATTCGCGACAATTCCCACATATATATTTATATAAAAGATAATTAATCTATTCTTAGAGTATGAGTCTAATAGCTTAAATTTAGCTTATTTATATATATATATATATATGTGGGATCGGGCGCCTCCATCAACGAACATAAGAGGAACAGAAGAACCACGTTGCCTAAGAAGGGGCCGTGGCGTAGTTGGACTGATCAGTGACTACCCCCAGAACGACCGTGACCTCCGAAGGGAACGGACGTGCCCATGCGGAACCGCAGTGAATCAGTGACTCTTCAACACAATTCTTGCAACCAACGTGACAGTTTTTCATACAAGCAAACATACTAAGAGAGTTATTAAGAACTCTGTTTCCCAGTGCTATATTACTACAAACTCAGTGTAGTGAAACAAAATTGTCGGAAGACGGAAAGCGGCAGAGGGGCGGCCTCCCCCTGACAAAACAAGTGAGCGCACAACACCATGTGAGCCACCAAGAAGAGTCAGCCATATCAGCCTACAAAAGTTATCTAATATAATAAACTGCAGCGACTCAACGCACAGAGGTAAGACGACCTTACACGACCAACTGTTACAGGCCTTAACAGAAACAAAAATCTCGCCAATACCAAACCTGGTGCGAAGAAGCTTCAACGCCCGCGCAAAGGTTTCTACACCCCAGCACGAGATGAAACCAAAGGCACCACCACAGGCTAAAAAAAGCTGCACCGCCAGCAACAGCCAACAACCAGACGGAACCACAGAAAAAAATCAAGAGCAGTACAAGGAACTGCTAAATATCATAGAAAATCTGAACAAAACTATAGAAAACCTCTCCAAGCAATTGGAAGAAGAAAGGGCGCAGAAAAGTACCACCACGCCGGGAAAAACCCAACCAGGTACCTCCAAGCGCAAGGCTACAGGCGAACAGGCCAGCACGTCAAACCGACCGCCAGTGCCCCCACCAGAGGGAAGAGCGGGCATGACCGTGCGGGCGTCCCCCGCAACCGCACTAGGACCCTCAACAAGTAAGACATGCGGAACACGCATCGCGGACGCTAGCACAAGCGCGCCCCTACCTGCAACCAGTGAAAAAAAGGATGGGCAAAATGAGGGCTGGGCCACTGCCCCCTCCAAAAGACAACGACAGAACTCAACACCAATCCCCACAGCCCGAGGAGACACCCTCACGGAATCAACAGGATCAGAGACAGCCAGCACATCACGCAAACAAGGAAAGCACCAAGCCAACCAAACCACCATCGAGACAGAGCTACACCAGACCCAGGACCAGACACCATCCAAGCCCCCAATCATAAACATATTTGGGAGCACCCAGCAAGTAACTTTTAGGCTAATCAAGGAAACATTAAGTATAAATAATTTTAAAATTAAGCACATTAACACATCCAAACATTACGTACAGCTCGATAACCTAACCGACTACAACGCAACAATTAGAGAACGAACAATAAGACAAATCAAATTCTTCACATACACCCCAAGAGCACTCAAACCGCAAACACTCCTAATCAAAGGATTAGACTCCAGCTTCGACACGGAAGAAATCCTTACAGAGCTAACGAACCTCCGCCTGAACAAAGTTAAGTTCCTAAATGTATCCAATTTTACAACAAATAACAACTCCAAAACCAGCAGAACCCTTCCCCTCTTCCTTGTCCAAATCTCCCCAGACAGCGACATAAATGAATTAATACAGACCAAGCGCCTCCTTCACCAAGTAGTCACATGGGACAAGCTACACAAGAAAGATCCCACGATGTGCGCCCGTTGCCAAAGAGCAGGGCACACTTCTAGAAATTGTAACCTAGAATTTAGATGCGTGAAATGCGCAGACACCCACGAGCCGGGCCAGTGCAAAATCCCCAAGGATTCGAAGCTCCCCGCAGCCCAAATTTACTGCGTTAGATGCAGGGACTTTGGTCACCCAGCGTCGTATAAAGGATGCCCAAAGTACAAAGAACTGAAAGTCAGACTTAGAAATGCAGCAACTGCAAAATCACACACGAGGATAGAAAACCTAAATAAAGCCAAAAACATACTTGAGAACAGTAAGACAAACCCCAACATCTCCTACGCAATGGCACTTACACAAAAGCAACACAACACACACCCAAGCATCGCCCACCACCACCCCATCCCATCCACCCCCCCAACGCAACCGCAAGGAAGCGACCGAACCATTCCCCCAAACCATCCCATCCAAAACCCCACACAAATCCCCTACGACAAACTGTTTGAAGTCTTGAAAAATTTCATACTACCCCAGATAAACAGACTAGAAAATATAATAGGAAACAACTCCACCAGAATAGACAAGCTACACGACCTCTACTTTGGCATCTCCACAGAACACAGCAATATAGACATGAATACAATTACCAACTGTAATGTATAACCCACCCACTGCAAATCTCAAACTAATTTCAGTAAACGTCAACTCCATCGCCTCCAACGAAAGGAGATACAACCTATCTCAACTCCTAAAAATAGAAAATCCAGACTTCGCACTCCTGAATGAAACAAGACTAAAAAAACAGCACAACCCAAAATTCCAAAAGTACAACCTCATTAGAAAAGACCGAGACAACAACAGCGGAGGAGGCGTAGCAATACTCATTAAAAGACACATAGCATACGAACTCATCCCCCTAACCACAGACACAACAACCCTAGAACACACCATCATAAAAATTAAACTACAGTCCAATAACAACCTCTTCATCATAGCAGGATACGCAGCGGGAAATCGCTCAACTGATTTCATAAACGAACTCACTCATATCTTCACCTCCCTTTCACTCAGAAACCCAAACAATTACTACATACTTGCTGGCGACCTAAACGCCAAGCACCAAGACTGGAACAATACATACTACAACAGCAGAGGCCTTGCTCTGGCAAAATGGATAACAAAATACAACATCGACCATAGAACCTCCTTATTAAGCACCAACACTCCTACTTTCCCAAGAAGTAACGCATTCATTGACATCTGCATCCTAGACAGTAGAATACATGTAATAAACAGGAACACAGACGACACTATCCCCACTCTAAACTTTGACAGTGACCACAGAGCAATAAAGATCCATTTCACACTCCCAGAAAGAGACAACCAAATTCCCTTCACCACCCCCAGCCGCCCGCTAAACTACAAGAAAACTGACTGGTCGAAACTGAGAAAGGACATCAACAAAAACTGGACAATAAAGATACCCACCAACAGAAACCTCTCAAACGGGGGGATAGACAGCCACCTCGACAACATGAACAAAGTAATATTAAATACAATACACAGAGTGGTACCCACACTTCCTGACTACAATTCAACAGAACTTTATGTAAACAACAACATCAGAAAATTACAGAAGACAAAAAACATACTATTAACAACGCTACATAATGAATACAGACACCCATCCGGCCCCTCCCAAACCATAATAGAATCAACAAAGGTCCTCCTTAAACAATACAAAACTAAAATCAAGCAAGAATTTCAAAAATCCGTAAATGCATACTGGGAAAATAAAATCAAAAATATCCCAATAAATTCTCACCAAATGTTCCCGCAAATAAACACCTTTTTTAGGAAAAAGGAAGGCCTAACCATCCCTAACCTAAAAATCGACTACAACAACAACAACCTAATAGCTAAATCAAAAATAGACCCAAACACCCTCACCCGAGACCAGCACGGAAAATTTACAATTACAAAGGACGAAGACAAACTAAACATACTAAGAGTACACTTTGCCGAGACAAATTCACAAAACAATGCACTAGGAAAGCAAAGACTATCTGAATTGGTAGAAAAACACAATACCATCCACAGCAACACAAATAATATAACAGTCAATACCCTCACACAATTCTCAGCCACAAATCCAGCTTCCAACCCAAAAAACGAAATAGACGATAAATACTTCACAACGCCTACACACACAGCACAACTATTCAGAAAAACGAACAATAAAAAATCCTCAGGCCCTGACAATATCCCTAACATAGTATTAAAGAACCTACCCACCAACCTCCTCTCCAGCTACAATATCCTCTTTAACAATTGCCTGAACAACCACTACTTTCCCGATGCCTGGAAAACGGCACGAGTAATACCCCTACAAAAAAAAGGAAAAAACCCATCCGACCCAGCTAGTTACCGTCCAATTAGCCTACTACCAAACATATCAAAAATCTTTGAAAAACTCATCAAAGAAGCCCTAGGAAGATTTTTCACACAACATAACATTATCCCAAACACCCAATTTGGATTCCGTCCACAACTAAGCACAATACACGCAATACATACACTAACATCCGACATCCAACACGCATTACACAGCAACGAAAGCGTAGCTGCTTGCCTAATAGACTTGGAGAAGGCCTTTGACACAGTCTGGCTAAAAGGGCTCCTCTACAAACTATCAAAAAAAGACTGTCCACTACACTTAATAAAAATAATTACAAGCATGACGCAAAACAAAAAATTCTACACATCCAACACTAAAACTAACTCAACGTTAACACTACATCTGACAGACGGACTACAACAAGGGACAGTCACCGCACCAGACCTCTTTAACTTCTATACCGCAGACATACCAAAATTGTTCCAAATACCAGAATCCCCAGATATAAAAACACTACACTTTGCAGACGACCTCATAGTTTACATCAAAGGTAAAAATATAAGAAAAATACAGGAGAAAATGCAACACCTCTTTGACAAGATAGACGACTATTATCATACATGGAAGCTCAAAATTAATCCAGGAAAATCAGAAACCATCCTATTCCGAAGGCCAATTAAAAACCAGTCAAAAAGTTTCCTAGAAGCATACAAATCGTTCAAAATAAAACACAGAACCACAGCAATTCCACACAAAAAAACAGTAAAATTACTGGGCATAAACCTAGACGAATTCCTCCTATTCAACCAGCACGTTGACATTCAACTAAAAAAAGCAACAAAAACCTTCCTCAATAACGCCAAACTTTTTTACTCAAAATATCTCCAAAAATAAAAGCACCAAATAAATAGCACCAAAATAAAAGTCATATGCTATATGTTAATCATAAGGCCAATAATATCATACGGCTCCCCAACTTGGTTCAACATAAGCCCCTCAACTATGGAAAAGATCAGGATCTTCGAGAGAAAGTGTCTCAGGGCGTGCACGGGTCTAAACAGAAGCGACACTGCAAACATCCCAAGAATAGACAGCTTCATCATAAAACTAACCAGAGACTACTTCGCCAACATTCCAAAAATAAAACACAACCACCTTATAAACAGTTCACTATACCCACATGACGAATTCCATAAAAAAACCCTAGCAACCGGCAATATCCCCCCAGAAGCCTTCCTACTACTCGACAAAATAGGCAGAATCATGGACCAACACAATATCCCAGTAATTTACCACATACAGCGCACAGCTAACAACAAAAAAATACTATGCGATCCCCACATAAATAGCAAGAACACCAACCATCGAATAGTATACAGCACGGACATACCTAAACTAGACTCAACAAACAAATATCACCACAACACAGACAAATACTGGTGGTTATCCAAACCTTATTAATAAATCCCGTCGCTGAACCGCACTTTCTGTAATATACATATATATGGACATATGTATGTATATGTACATATATGTATGTATATATGTACATACATATACTCCCCTTCTGTACATAATGTAAATAACCTAGATTTAATTCCCTAGTATTAATTGCCTGCCAAACGGGCAGGAACGCACGAGTGAATGCACGCGGTATGTATGTGTAGAGAGTGCATGCTTTAGCTTAAGCCTCCCCCCCTCCTTTCTTTCCTCTTATCACATGAAGGAGCGATACCCAACATCTCGGTTTTTTTAGTGCTACCCAGCATTATCTTTTTCCCGAAATCCAACTACCAAAAACACAGTCTATCCAATAAATAGACAATTTAAACTAAGAATAAAATAAAATAAGGGGAACAAAGCCTCTACGTTCGCGCACAAAATCTCGCCCCACAGGCTGCGAGCGTCCCACTTCGACCATGCAGCTACATACATCTAGACCATTAATTAAATAGATTATTCACTATAAATTATCAATGTAATCATACTCTTATAAACATTGTAATTCTGAATAAAAACCACTTCAATCAATCAATCATCAGTGACTACCACCAGAAAGTCTCGGGTTCGATTCCCGATTGACTCCCCTTCATTTTTCATCAGTTCCTACATATATATATATATATATTAGATATAATATTAATATTAACTTTTAAATGCAAATTAAATATTATAAATTTAACTAATATCCTAATTAAAAATTATTATATATAATAATTTTATATAAATTTAATAATTATTATTTATTTTATTATTATAATTTTACATTAATTATTATTAACCCTTTGCACTCGGCGCCTTCCCGGGCGTTAGCTAGCAGCAACTCGACGGCACTTTTCGCGAAAACGTGGATATAGGACTGGCGTCATATTATATAGTATAACTTTAGAACCAAGTAATGTATTGTAATGATTTTTGATTTATATGAATGTGTAGACATTGAGGAACATATTTTTTGCAAAAAATCTAATTTTATTGCTTATAATTTTCTACACTGTGATACATTTTAAAGCAATTTCCAATATGCATTGCAGGCTGGTTTGTACAAGTTTCACAATAGTATGTTGTTTGACGTCTTCCACCTGGCGTTTTCCTATCAGAACAGACAATGCAGTCTCGTTTTCTTTCCCCCACATTGGGAATATGTAACTTATTATTTAGTCTATTGTCCGACGAAGATGTGGATGGACGAGTTCTTGGTTCACGAAAATCACCTCTCAACTGATTGATTAGACTTTTTACAAACTTGTAATGTGTCATTGGTGTTTTATTTTTACTTTCTTCTGTGGTTCGGTAAAGTATGTAAGAATTGATCACACACATTTCCAGTCCCCAAAAAAATAATTTTCTCCACCATTTCAGTGACTTCCGCAAAAAACAATACGTCGAAGCGTATTGATCCGCAAGATCCACACCACCCATGTTTTTTGTATAATCTAAAACCATTTCAGGCTTATTGACTGACATTACATTTCCACCGCGTAATGTTCTGAGGGTAGATTGCATTCCTGTATTGTTGTAGTTGCTGAGCATTGTGACGACTCGCTTATCTTTCCACGCAAGAAGCGTAGTGTTATTTCTTCTGTATGCAACTGTTTTTTTTGTTAA
Source organism: Nomada flava (assembly GCA_951802745.1). Taxonomy (NCBI): domain Eukaryota; kingdom Metazoa; phylum Arthropoda; class Insecta; order Hymenoptera; family Apidae; genus Nomada; species Nomada flava. The sequence goes on along the minus strand of CATOQN010000058.1, from coordinate 2,494,728 downwards.
AAACTTTGGTTTTCGTATCTGCATAGGTATTCCTTTTCGGTTAACTTTTATTGTACCAGTAAGATGACATTTCATCTTTAGCAATTCATCTGCTAAAAAAATGCTGGTGTAGTATCTGTCGGTGTACATATGGTATCCTTCTGCATCAGGAACTCTGTTTAGCAACTTTGTATATAAATGTAATGGAATTCTGGTGCTTACTGGAACATCAGGCCGAGAAATGTTTTCGGATGTTATGCTGCCATAATACGGAAGTATTGAAAATAGGTATCCGGTTTTTGAATCAGCTAGTGCATATATGCGTATACCCCACTTGGTTGGCTTATTCGGATTGTACGTGATAAATGATATTCTGCCTTTGAATTTAACCACAGATTCATCGACAGAAATTGCCTTATCTGGTATGAAATATTGACTAAATTTAGAATCTATATCTTCCAAATAACTGCTAGCCTTTTGAATACGAGTTCTAATCGTGCCATCGCTTCGCGCAGGTTTCTTCAAATGAAGCATCCAAAAGATTTGCAGAAATCTGTCCCTACTGAATGTTTCGGAAAAGAAAGGAATTCTACTATTGGATGCAGTAGACCAATATTCTTGCAAATTTGGCACTTGAATCAATCCCATATTTAGTATAACGGCGATGAAAGCTAAAAATTCTTGTTTGGTAACGTCGTACCACTTGCGCCAAGTTGATTTGTGTGATAGTTGTTTGTTTCTTATTTTTTCGTTGGCATAATAGTTCGTTTCTTTTATTATATTATCTAGTAATTCACTTGTAAAATATAAAGTAAAATAGTCTGTGGGTTCTTTTATATTACTCGGTATTTGTGGTCCTGTTGTTTGGTGATGTACATCAAAATTTATTGTTGCTGGAGGAACGTTTGACTCAGTAACGTCTTCCCACTCTTCACTTGACGATATGTTGTCTTCTACCGGTATGCTTTCTTCTACACCATTGTCATCGCTATCGCTATCTATGCGAACTCTTCGTCGCCTTGTTGTTTGGACGATATCACCATCACTGCTATCGTTGTCTTCTACAGTTAGTCTTTGTAACAAATCTGTGTAAACGTCTATGTGGAGCTCATCTTCACTACTACTTGTGTCATGAGACTCATTCGTGTTTGAACGTTTTGCCATTGTTCTAATAAAAAATATGAATAAATACATGGGTTGAAAATTTCTAATTGTTATTACTAACTCACAAGATGATATTTACCAAAAAAACTTTTACCAAACAATTTATTTACCAAGAGTAAATACTTGTAAATACAATTTATTTACCAAGAGTAACACTTTTCCGATTTTCTCACTCGTTAGATCTATCTATACCAAACGACGCTTCAAACCAGACTGAGTTCAGCTTCGAAAAATCTTTTTCTCCAGTTGTAGGCTTTCTTGTTTATATTCTCAAATTTCACCATACAGTGCGAGGCATACTTGCATATCAACCTCTTTCTACGAACCATCCTTATCGCTTTTTTCAAGTGGGTAGAGAAGCGCTCGCGACGCGTGGAGAGCGCGCTTCTCGCGTTCTGTTGCGACGTAAAACCGGCTGATATATTTTTCATATATCTTGGTAATTATACCATATTTTGGTTTGGTTTTTTGTTCAATTTCATTAGAAAGCTTCAGAGAAACATGCATTTCTCAAAAAGTTGCGGTAGAATAAGTTTATCGTCCGAAATCACTAGTAAACTCTGATGTCCCCTGTGAGGGGACATCCGAGTGATATGCTAGACTTACGATGTCCCCTGAGAGGGGACATCCGAGTGCAAAGGGTTAAAAAAAATTAATTAAATAATTTTAATTTTTTTAAAAATAAGAATTAATTAAAATTATAAAATTAAATTACTAAATTAAAATAAAGATTAATTTTTTAAATTAAAATGTATATTTAATAAATAATTATTATTTAATATTATAAATATAAAATTTATTTTAATTAATCAATTCACCTTAATATTAAATTAACTTATTACTATAATAAATTAAATTGTTATTGATTAACTTTTAATATTAAATTTAATTAATCCTATAATAAATTCAATTGTTATTAATTAACTTTTAATATTAAATTTAATTTATCCCATAATAAATTGAATTGTTATCAATTCACTTTTATATTAAATTTACTTACTCCCATAATAAATTCAATTGTTATCAATTCACTTTAATATTAAATTAACTTATTACTATTGTTACGTAGGAAGAATTGTTTCCTTCGTTTCGTCTATGATGCCCTTATATGGAAATCGAGAGTGCATGCAGTCGAGTCTGCCCCTACCGCGATGGCGCGATGACGCAACGCTTCAGGGCGATCTTTTGGACTCCCTTGGAAGATTCTGTACCCCCACCATATTTTTGGTCCGCTTTTCGGATATAAAAAGGGCATGAAATCTACTCTCGTGGCTCAGTATGGACCTTACTACCTGTGTACCATGTCGGTGCCAGATAGCCATACTGATGCCAGTGAGATCGGGTTCCATTCCCTTTCGATCAACTTCTATTTATTAAAGGATCAGTATGGACATTACTAGCTGCGTACCATGTCGGTGCCAGATAGCCATACTGATGCCAGCGAGATCGGGTTCAAGTCCCCTTCGAGCAACTTTTATTTATTAACGGCTCAGTATCCAATTAACTGGCTTCGTGATACGTTGCGACTTAGGCTGTTTGAATACTCTAGCTCAGTGAGATCGGGTTAAATTCCCTTTCGATCATTTACCGATATTTATAAAGTTCGCGTTTGTCGAAAGTTAGTGAGATCGGGTTAAATTCCCTTTCGATCATTGATATTTATTTCAAAGTTCACATTTGTCGAAAGTCAGCAAGATCGGGTCGCATTCCCTTTCGAGCATTTCATACTTATAACGTTAAAGACTGTAAACGTGGGTTCTTTGAGTCCACGATTATTACATATTGTAATTTACTATATATATAGAATATAGACATTTTATTATTTGATCATAGATATATTCATTTCTTTCTGTTTCCTAAACCAATCATAAGTAGTATATAGAATCCACCGAACAGATATATCTCAACCGCTCGAGATATATCGATAGTTACGAGGCAATAATTACTAACAATCCAGTGGCACCCAGTGATGAAATAGGCACTGGCACATCCACAAATAAACCCTTCCAGTGGCACCCAGAGATGAAATAGGCTCTGGCACATCCACAACAACCTTCCAGTGGCACCCATTGATGAAATAAGCATTGGCACATCCACAAACTCTAACCCTCCAGTGGCACCCAGAGATGAAATAGGCTCTGGCACATCCACAAAAACCTTGACCTTCCAGTGGCACCCAGTGATGAAATAGGCATTGGCACATCCACACATTTCCCATCAAACGGCTCGACCGTTTAACTAACGAAAACCATAAACAACCGATCCTCGGCTCCGCAGCCGTGCCCCTTAGCCCTCGGCTCGTAACACTATAATTAATTTAATTGTTATTAATTCACTTTAATATTAAATTTACTTATTCCCATAATAAATTCAATTGTTATTGATTCACTTTAATATTAAATTAACTTATTACTATAATTAATTCAACTGTTATCGATTCACTTTAATATTAAATTTACTTACTCCCATAATAAATTCAATTGTTATTGATTCACTTTAATATTAAATTAACTTATTACTATAATTAATGCAATTGTTATGGATTCACTTTTATATTAAATTTACTTACTCCCATAATAAATTCAATTGTTATCAATTCACTTTAATATTAAATTAACTTATTACTATAATTAATTCAATTGTTATTGATTCACTTTTATATTAAATTTACTTACTCCCATAATAAATTCAATTGTTATCAATTCACTTTAATGTTAAATTAACTTATTACTATAATTAATTCAATTATTATCAATTCACTTCAATATTAAATTTACTTATTCTCATAATAAATTCAATTGTTATTGATTCACTTTAATATTAAATTAACTTATTACTATAATTAATTCAACTGTTATCGATTCACTTTAATATTAAATTTACTTACTCCCATAATAAATTCAATTGTTATTGATTCACTTTAATATTAAATTAACTTATTACTATAATTAATTCAATTGTTATTGATTCACTTTTATATTAAATTTACTTACTCCCATAATAAATTCAATTGTTATCAATTCACTTTAATATTAAATTAACATATTACTATAATTAATTCAATTGTTATTGATTCACTTTTATATTAAATTTACTTACTCCCATAATAAATTCAATTGTTATCAATTCACTTTAATATTAAATTAACTTATTACTATAATTAATTCAATTATTATCAATTCACTTTAATATTAAATTTACTTACTCCCATAATAAATTCAATTGTTATTGATTCACTTTAATATTAAATTAACTTATTACTATAATTAATTCAATTGTTATTGATTCACTTTCATATTAAATTTATTTACTCCCATTATAAATTCAATTGTTATCAATTCAATTTTATATTAAATTAACTTATTACTATAATTAATTCAATTATTATCAATTCACTTTAATATTAAATTGACTTACTCCCATAATAAATTCAATTGTTATTGATTCACTTTAATGTTAAATTAACTTATTACTATAATTAATTCAATTATTATCAATTCACTTCAATATTAAATTTGTTAGGGTTAATATGCGTTTATTAAGTAATGATAATCTTACAAGCAGCGCGCGTGGTTCAATACCAGATACAAAACATGTGAAGAAGCATACATAGAAACATTTGTGTGGGTTCTCGACCCGACGGTGCTACCACAAGGCGGATTGATATAAAACTTCCTTACACCTCCCCTCAATACGCGCTTAAGCACACGAAAAATTAAATCCTGGATTGAACTTGAATTAAATCAAAACGAGAACAAGAACATATATACAACTAAAGAAATTATTTCAATCCCATTGATTCAATACAAAAGCGATGTTTCATGGCAGTCACAGGCTTCGTCAGCACGTCAGCCATCATCTCATTCGTGGACGTGTGTACCAGTCTAATGCTTCCTTCCTTCAGAACTTCTCGAATAAAATGGTGCCTTATATCGATGTGCTTTGTCCTGGGATGGACTATTGGATTCTCAGCCAGGGATTGCGCACCCAAATTGTCATTAAAAATAGTTATGCCAGTCAGGTGATGCAAACCTAATTCCTTCAAAAACTCATTGATATATATGGCATCCTTGACAGCCTCCGACATTGCCATGTATTCTGCTTCCGTTGAAGACAGAGCAACAGTCCTTTGTTTTTGCGATCTCCAGATTATCGCACCTTGACACATAGTGAATACATATCCGGTCACCGATTTTCGATCAATTTGGCATCTTCCCCAATCGGCGTCAACATGTCCTTCCGTGCGTCCATTCGATTTTATATAATTTAGACTACACTCAGCAGTCCCTTTCAAATATCTCAGTATCCGTTTTGCAGCAGCCCAATGCGTATCATCATTGCAATCATTGAACTGTGCCAACATGCTAACTGCGTGTGCGATGTCGGGCCTCGTCGCCGTTGCCAAATACATGAGGCAACCAATTAGCTCGCGGTATGGCCTTCCCTCACTTCCAGCATTCTTCTGAGATCTGCGAAAAATTACATCCTTGTCCATAGGGGTACTCACCGGATTACAGTTTTCCATTCCATACCCTTTCAGTAAATCTAGAACATATTTCCTTTGATTTAAAGAAACATGGGTGTTGTTTTGACTGATTTCAATTCCTAAACAGTATCGAACGGGGCCGAGATCTTTAATGTCGAATTCTTTTCGTAAACCGTCTTTAACTTCCTTAATCCATTGACGATTCGAGGACATAATGAGCATATCGTCAACGTAGACAACTATGTACAATTTTTGACTTCCTCGGGTACCACGATAGACACATGGATCAGCTGTCGTCGGTGAAAGTCCGATACATCTCAGTTTCTGACTCAACATCTCGTGCCATTCTCGTCCGGCTTGGCGTAGCCCGTATATAGCTTTCCTTAGCTTACATACTCCGTCACTATGCTTTTTCAACTCTTTCGTTAACGCCTTAGCACTTTGCTTGACCGCTTGGTCTTCATCTGGATCAGACATTAATGCTTCCAAACATTCTTCAAGTAATTCGGGTTTTTCCATATATACTTGTTCTTTGAGTTTTCCGTTTAGATATGCACTGGTCACATCTATTTGTTCAATGGTCATGTCAAATTTTGCAGACAAAGCCATCATCAATCTAATTGATTCCAGTCTCCCGACAGGGGCAAACGTATCCATGAAATCAATTCCTGGCCTCTGAGCGTACCCTTTTGCTACTACTCGAGCCTTTCTTTTATTTAGAGATCCATCCGAGTTGTACTTGTTATTTAATACAGTTCTGCATCCGATTACAACTTCTTTTGAGGGTCTCTGTACTATATGGAAAGTATCATTTTTGATTAAGCTTTTGATTTCTTGTTGTATTGCATGTCTCCATTGCATGCCTTCCTTTCCATCTAAGGCTTCCTTCACCGGTATTTCAGCTATGTTGACACAATGCGATTCAGCTAACTCTTCTACCGTATCGATTTCATTTGGCGTTTCAGATACCTCATCTGAATCGTTGTTGCCTTGGTTCTCTCCACTGTTTTCATCGACATTTTCGATGTCCTGACTTGAACTGTCGTTGTTTGGTCTACTTCTATACAGTTTTCTCGGCCGTCCTCGTCTTCCAGTTCGCACTATCCTTGGACGTCCAGGTGCTCTATGTCGGGTTATTTCTTCATACCTCAACTCCTCTCGATTGTTTCTGGGTGTGACCAAGGTCTCTCCAGTATCTTCGTTAGGACTGCCCTGCTCGTATACGTCCAAATCCACGTTAATACGATTGTTGCCATCTGTTTCGATTTGGTCACTACTTCTGTGAACCGAATCCTCGAGAACCTTAATATCTCTGGAGACTACAACCTTTCTTTCACTCGGAATCCACACTCTATAGGCTTTCGCCTCTTCTGAATAGCCGATAAACGTTCCAAGTTTCGCCCTTGATTCAAATTTTGCTTTCCTTGGATCCTTATTCAATATACAGGATGGCCCGGAACTCGCGCAGTATTTTTAAAAAAGGGGTAGCTGAGGTGATTCGGAACAACTTTTTCCTTGACCAAAATATTGTTTGAAGCTTCGTTTTTTAGTTATTAACGAAAAACACTGGCCAATGCGAGCGCCCGTATAGCCCGAGCTCAGTCACAATTGCGCGCGGCCGAGATCGGGTGCATCGAGGGGCAACGTACGGCAAATATTACAATCGTCTTACATTAAGAATAGTGTATAATTTTTCGTTATTCATCAATAACAATTTAATTAACAAATCGTTTAATAACTGTTCCACACTTTTATTCGTTTTCCGAAACGAATAAAGTGTTTTATTAATTATGAAAAAAGTGTTTGGATGATTAATGTTAGAAAAGGGTAGTTAAATAAACTTATCCATTCGACCGCGAATTTACCTGCTTCGACGGTGTCTTGCCATATGGTCATTGTACCGATCCTGACCTATCCTAATTTAAATTTAATTTAAATGCCACGTCCCGGCAATCGATACAGATCTGATTCGCACTTGTTTCCACACGCACATGACACACACATTAACTTTCGTAATGTTCGTAAGTGCGTGTCCTGTGAGTGTGGAAACAAGTGCGAATCAGATCGTACCGATCGCCGGGACGTGGCATTTAAATTAAATTTAAATTAGGATAGGTCAGGATCGGTACAATGACCATATGGCAAGACACCGTCGAAGCAGGTAAATTCGCGGTCGAATGGATAAGTTTATTTAACTACCCTTTTCTAACATTAATCATCCAAACACTTTTTTCATAATTAATAAAACACTTTATTCGTTTCGGAAAACGAATAAAAGTGTGGAACAGTTATTAAACGATTTGTTAATTAAATTGTTATTGATGAATAACGAAAAATTGTACACTATTCTTAATGTAAGACGATTGTAATATTTGCCGTACGTTGCCCCTCGATGCACCCGATCTCGGCCGCGCGCAATTGTGACTGAGCTCGGGCTACACGGGCGCTCGCATTGGCCAGTGTTTTTCGTTAATAACTAAAAAACGAAGCTTCAAACAATATTTTGGTCAAGGAAAAAGTTGTTCCCAATCACCTCAGCTACCCCTTTTTTAAAAATACTGCGCGAGTTCCGGCCCACCCTGTATAAGCTTTCGTTCCAAAGATCCTAAAATGAGTAAAAGAAGGTGTTCTTTGGTGCCACAATTCAAATGGCGTCTTTCTTCCTAAACTGGCAGTTGGGCATCGGTTCCTTATATAATTCGCTGTTGAAACTGCCTCAGCCCAAAATCCTTTGGATAATCCCGATTGCAGCAACATACACCTAGCCATTTCTATGACGATTCTATTTTTTCGTTCTGCGGTACCATTTTGCTGGGGTGTATGTGGTACTGTCAGCCTCCTCTTTATTCCATGAGACTCGAGAAATTTATTAAATTCCTCATTGCAGTATTCGCCACCGTTATCGGTCTGCAAGCATTTGATTTGCCTTCCTGTGTACTTTTCAGTATATGCTTTAAACCTTTTGAAAACCTGAAACACTTCGTTCTTTCTTTTACAAAAGTAAATTTGACTCCATCTCGAGTAGTCATCTATAAATGACACCATGTATCTTGACCCACCCAAGGATTCCATACTCATTGGGCCACATACATCCGAGTGTATAATTTCTAATATTTGAGAGCATCTATTTGTTCCTCTGGGAAATGGAGTAGAATGAAACTTACCTTGAATACAGTTCTCGCAAGTAGGTATCTTTACTGACCCCTTTGTATTAGACTTGTTAGATCCTTCATGTTCAAATGGCCTAATCTTTCATGCCACATTCTTACATCATCAATAACGTTCTTTTCCTGATTCACATATCCAGCATGCTCAACATCCTCTCGTACGTAGTACAGATTACCTATTCTGTCGGCCTTTAGTTTAATTCTTCCATCGCTGCCTACAATCACAGCCTCATTTTTTCTGAAAATTACTTCATTACCCCTTTCTGTAATTTTGGCAACCGACATCAAATTCGTTCTAAGATCCGGAACATATAAAGTATCACTAAATTCAATCCTTTTAATATTACTATCTAATTTTGTTGTAATATAAACGTTTCCTCTAGCCTTAACATTTGCAGAGGTATTATTTGCTAATTTTAACTCCTCATGAATGGATGGTTTTAGTTTTATAAATTTGGTTTTATCCTTGCATAGGTGCGTAGTGCATCCACTGTCCAAACACCAATGCTTTTGTTCTTTATACGGCACATTGTGTGCTTCATCTGCTGCACCATTTGCAACGTAGAACACATCATCTGCAACTCTTGCTGCTGGCCTTTGCTTGTTCTCTTCAGCGTAGCATTCTGATGCTTTGTGTCCTATTTTTCCACATTTGAAGCACTTTAGCTTCGTTTGCCATGAATTCTTTGGTTTACATTTGTACTTATTTCCCTCGACTTTGGGTTCATACTTATATTTATAACTCTTTGGTTTAACAGCCATTGCACCATGGTCGTCGCTTTGTTTTTGATGTCTTGTTTCGAATTCTCCTAGAATTTTGACTTTTAAAATATCTAAACCGGGCATTTCATCCCTAGATTCTATTGCGCATCTAAAGTTTTCAAAACTTTCAGGCAAGCTATTTAGTAACATGGCGCTTTGTAACTCTTTATGAACATTAATATCCATTTCGGATAGCTTATCTACTATTTCTATAAACTTATTTATGTGCTCACGTATATCGTCGCTACTAGCCATGTGGTGGGTAGTCAGTCTTCTTAGCAATAGCGCCTTCTTTGCGGGTCCCTGAGATGCATATACAGAGCGGAATTTTTCCCACACATCTCTCGAAGTTTCACATCCTTTAATTTGTTTGAGTTCCGACGGACTCGTGCATAATATGAGGTCTGCTTTTGCCTTCTGGTCTGCTTCGTCCCATGCGTCCGCTGCATCTATCGATGCTTGGTCGCCGGCGGTGATATTTGGACGCGGTATTTTCGCGGTTACATATTTCCAGTTATCGTTTTTCCTAAGAAGTGCCTCTATTTGAATACACCACGTATGGTAGTTATCTTTATTGAGTGCATCTATTCTCGACACATTTCCTATGTTGTGTGCCATATTCACTTCGCGCCACGTGCTTAACCTTATTTTACGCCACGTGCTTAACCTTATTTTACGCCACGTGCTTAACCTTGCTTTACGCCGCGTACTTAACCACAGCAAAAAAAACTTTGTTTTTAACACATACTATAAACGCCTCCCTTTTTTTTTTGTTTTATCGAAATGCAATTTCATGCCCTGGGCCCATAACCTGTTAGGGTTAATATGCGTTTATTAAGTAATGATAATCTTACAAGCAGCGCGCGTGGTTCAATACCAGATACAAAACATGTGAAGAAGCATACATAGAAACATTTGTGTGGGTTCTCGGCCCGACGGTGCTACCACAAGGCGGATTGATATAAAACTTCCTTACATTTACTTATTCCCATAATAAATTCAATTGTTATTGATTCACTTTAATATTAAATTAACTTATTACTATAATTAATTCAACTGTTATCGATTCACTTTAATATTAAATTTACTTACTCCCATAATAAATTCAATTGTTATTGTTTCACTTTAATATTAAATTAACTTATTACTATAATTAATTCAATTGTTATTGATTCACTTTTATATTAAATTTACTTACTCCCATAATAAATTCAATTGTTATCAATTCACTTTAATATTAAATTAACTTATTACTATAATTAATTCAATTGTTATTGATTCACTTTTATATTAAATTTACTTACTCCCATAATAAATTCAATTGTTATCAATTCACTTTAATATTAAATTAACTTATTACTATAATTAATTCAATTATTATCAATTCACTTTAATATTAAATTTACTTACTCCCATAATAAATTCAATTGTTATTGATTCACTTTAATATTAAATTAACTTATTACTATAATTAATTCAATTGTTATTGATTCACTTTCATATTAAATTTATTTACTCCCATTATAAATTCAATTGTTATCAATTCAATTTTATATTAAATTAACTTATTACTATAATTAATTCAATTATTATCAATTCACTTTAATATTAAATTAACTTATTACTATAATTAATTCAACTGTTATCGATTCACTTTAATATTAAATTTACATACTCCCATAATAAATTCAATTGTTATTGATTCACTTTAATATTAAATTAACTTATTACTATAATTAATTCAATTATTATCAATTCACTTTAATATTAAATTTACTTACTCCCATAATAATATTTGAATACTAAATTATAAATTTCCTATTTTTTTATAAATTATAATTTTAAGCATATTGTTGTGCCCTAACCGTCCCCACAAACTAACCACGATAAGCGCGACTCAGCAGCACGTGCAGTCAAGGCCGTGTTCGAGGAATAGCGGACGGATACGCGCAGGAAGCAGCGTATCCATTTACTGTCGATCCAGCAACTTGCGCCAGGCTGAGGGCACGCCAAGGAGACTGCCCACCACCGAAAAGACACAGCACATTCCTGCACCAACTCGGTATAAAACTCCGATAGCACGACCGCCGTCGCGCTATCTAAAACAAGCTACCCGTCACGTCAGTCTCAGTGCAGCTCTCCATCAAGCTTAGCCATCACTCCTGAGCACTGTGTAGTTACCAAGTCTCAATAAATCTACTCCTTTATTAACTCGAACACCGGTGAATACCAATTCTTTGACGCTCCCGCACCTACGACATCCCCCAACATTCGACCAGTGTCATCCGGCACAACAATATAATATTTTTTTTTATAATTACATAAAATTAGTATAATTTTATAAATATTATTTAATATTTAAAATTAATATAATTTATTATTTATAATGTTACGTATGAATAATACTCTCTTACGCTGCGCTCGCACGCGTCGTTCGCTCTCGCGTAAGAACGGAACACGCCTAAAGATTTAGCTCGATACCACACGACGGTTAACCCTTTTAGAATCGACCAACTGCATTGCGACCGATTAGGTACATTCGTGACCCGACGAAGACTCTGCGCTCTTACCTTTTATGGAGGTTCCTAATTAGCCCCTCCCTACATTTCGGGACTATATAAACCCTCCGTTTCTAATCATCTTCGGTTCATAACTACACAGCTACGCGCATAGTCACGTCGCGTTACGCTTGTACAGAGTCGGTTGCATTTCAATAAGAATTGGGCTTACGGCACCATTCAGATAAAGTTAACCCGTTAGAATCCGCATAGTCCGGTTGAAGTTCTTTCGGCATACTTTGTAACCGATCTCAGACCCCGCATCGCCAGTGCGTCAACACCGTGCAGCTTAGGTAATAATTCACACACTATTTAACTATATCGCGACAATTACACTTGTACAAACAACTGGTTGCAATATAAACTCATAAACTGTTCACCATTAAACCGAGTAGATTCGTTAAAACCAATCTTTACTCCGTAATCCTTTATATTAGTAGTAACGTCCCACAGATACAACTTAACCGCTCGAGTTGTATCGAATATTTACTTACGAGTCAAACTAACATTTCCTGCGACTCCCTGATTTCGCATCAGGTTCGTTCGCACGCCTTATCCAAAACAAGGTGACTACTCCAACCTAGTGGCTCCCCGATTTCGCATCGGGTTCGTCCACGAAACCTAACCCATCCTACAGCTCCCTGGTTTCGCACCAGGTTCGTCTGTATCCTACGGCTCCCTGATTTCGCATCAGGTTCGTCCGTACGTTTACCAAACCTCCGAACAGCTCCCCGGTTTCGCACCGGGTTCGTCTGTGAATAAACCAACCTCCTGCAGCTCCCCGGTTTCGCACCGGGTTCGTCTGCGCACTCTTTCCTAGTGGCTCCCCGATTTCGCATCGGGTTCGTCCACGACGTTTCACCCTCCTGCGGCTCCCTGGTTTCGCACCAGGTTCGTCCGCGCTTGATTCTATTCCTGAGGCTCCCCGATTTCGCATCGGGTTCGTCCTCGCATACACCAATCCCAGCGGCTCCCTGATTTCGCATCAGGTTCGTCCGTGCACCTAACTAACAAATTCTCAACCATATTCCTTGGGAAATATCAACATCGCCGGTCTAGGCGTTGCCCACAGCCCTGGCTCGTAACAATAATAAAAATTAATTATAATATTAATTTAAATAGCAATAAATTTTTATATTATTAAATATCTAAAAATTAAATAAAATTTATTTATCTAAATTGTTATCAATTCACTATAATATTAAATTTACTTACTCCCATAATAAATTCAATTGTTATTGATTCACTTTCATATTAAATTTATTTACTCCCATAATAAATTCAATTGTTATCAATTCACTTTAATATTAAATTAACTTATTACTATAATTAATTCAATTGTTATTGATTCACTTTCATATTAAATTTATTTACTCCCATAATAAATTAAATTGTTATCAATTCAATTTTATATTAAATTAACTTATTACTATAATTAATTCAATTATTATCAATTCACTTTAATATTAAATTAACTTACTCCCATAATAATATTTAAATACTAAATTATAAATGGGGACTACGTGACGCGGGTGAGAGCTAAACACGTGTAGTGCAGACAGGTGAAAGAAACAGACGAAAAGTGTGGCAAAAGTGAGTAGAAAATTTAGAGGTCGGGCGGAAAACGGGGTGAATAAGCAAGCTTTCGGTTGAGAGTTTAATCGACAGTTAATAAAGGGCTGCAGGGGGAGAAAAAGGGAGAAGAAGATAAGGTGCGATAAGAGTGCACGAAGTAAGATAAGAAACGTGGCAAGGTCAAGTGACACCTAGGGGGGACTGGAAAAGTAAAAAGACAAAGCGGAGACAGCAGTAGGTAAAGAAGAGCGGTGAATCTAATGAGTAAAGCAGGCAAAGGTGGGGAACGTCAAAAGGAAACAAGAGGAAGGGGCAGACCATCGTTGGCAGAACAGCTGGGAAGAAGAAGAGCAGACAGCGAAGGCTCGATATTGAACGCGTTCAAGAGGAAGAGGGAGAACGCATTGGAGCAGGTAAAAGAAAGGAAAGCCGAGAGGTCGCCCCCACTGAAGAAAACAGAGATAGAGGCAGGCACGGCGGGAACACCGGACAGCCAGAACACAGAGCAGGAAAAAGAAATGGAAGCGACTAAACTAGATAAACTGATGGAAGTTGTATTGGCAGTGAAGAAAGACTTGGAAGAGCTGAGAAAAGGTAATAGAGATTTAAGGCAAGATATGATGGATTTGAAGGACGAGTGGAAGAGGCGGGATGAGACATGGGAAAGGGAAAGGAAGGAAATGAGAGGAAGGATAGAAGAATTGGAGGTCAAGAAGGACCAGGCTGAGAGGCTGGCAGGAAGACTGGAGGGGCTAGAGAGGAAGGAAGAGGCTAGAGATAAAAGGGAGAGGAGAAACAATATCACAATATGGGGAGAAGATTTAGTGTGCAAAGAGACGCCGAAGGAAACGGTGGAGTATGTGTTAAGGCACGAATTGCAGGTAGAGGCAGAAATAGAGGAAGCTTACTGGGTAGGAAGAGGGGAGAAAAGAAGGCTTATGATAGCGAAGCTAAGGAACTGGCAACAGAAAAGAGAAATAATGCTAAAGAAGAATATTCTGAAAGATAAGAGGTTGTTCATCGACAATGACTTGACGAAAAAGGAAAGGGAGATACATAGAAACATTAAAGCTATTGCCAAGGCGGAAAGGGAGCAAGGGGCAAAGGTGAAAGTAGGGTACAGGAAAGTGCAAATCAATGAGAAGACCTTTATCTGGAAAGAGGAAGGGGGGTTGAAGGAGGTAAATTTTTGGGACCGGCCAAGCTCGGTGAACCTCTAAATCATTGGAGGACCACAGAGCTTACAAGGACAACGAAAGCATGGCAAAAGACAGTACCCATACCTGCTCCCCGCGCGTCTGCGGATGCAGACATGAGGGGAGGGGTGGTACGCGGGAGTGGGAAAGGTACAAGAACTATAAGAGAAATGGATATTGGGCAGCTTTAAGTGGTGGAAGTCGAGCTGTACAAAAAAGAAAAGGGAAGCCAGGAAAGCACTGTGGAACTGGAGAAGGGGGGAGGGAGACAAAGAGGATTACCAGATAAAAAGAAGGGAATACAAAAAAGTGTGCGAAGAACGGAAAAGGGAGTTACAAGAAAACACAGAGAAGGAGATAAGGCAACTGAAGGGAGAAAATCAAATATGGGAATACATAAATAAAGAAAGAAAGAAAAGAACCGGAATCAGCAACAAAATAGATTTAAATGAGTGGAAGGATCACTTTAAAACATTGCTAGAAGGAGTAGACAGCAAAAAAGTAGTAGAAGAGTTGGAAGATACAGTCAGCATGGAGGGAGAAGAGGAAGAAGAAATAACAGAAGCGGAAGTAAGAGAACAAATCAGGAAACTAAAAAAGAAGAAAGCAGCGGGCGAAGACAAAATAGAAAATGAAGTCTGGATCTACGGTAATGACAAAATAGTAAAAAGGATCACAGAAATTTTCAATAGAGTGTGGAAGGGAGAAGGATTCCCGGAGAGGTGGAAAGAAGGGGTGATTTCACCAATATTCAAAAAAGGAGAAAGAGACAAGGTGAGCAACTACCGGGGAATAACGATCCTAAACACAGCGTATAAAATATATGCCATGGTACTAGCGAAAAGATTAAAAGAGGAATTGGAGAAGAAACACTTAATACCAGAAACCCAAGCAGGATTCAGGAGCGGGAGGTCGACAATAGACAACATTTTCATCTTGAACTATGTAGTTAACAGAGAAATACAGAAAAAAGGGGGAAAGCTGTATACCTTCTTTGCAGACCTAAGTGCCGCATTTGACAAAGTAGATAGACTAAAACTTCAAAAGATCATGGAAAAAATGGAAATAAGTAAACGCTTGAGGGTGAGAATCGGAGAAATCTATAGTGAAACTAGGAATACCATAAAGGCAAATGGAGAAATGTCAACCAAATTCTGGACAACAAAAGGGGTAAGACAGGGATGCCCACTGAGCCCAACATTATTCACGATATATGTAGCGGATCTAGAGGAAACCATGAGAAAAAACCAAGCAGGAGGAATTAGAGTAGGAAAAGAAAAAATCTGGACCCTAGCATACGCGGACGATATAGTGTTACTAGGCAACGATCCAAAGGATCTTAAGGACATGATAAGACGATTTGGTAAATACCTTGAAAGGAAAGGGTTGCAACTGAATGCAGAGAAATCAAAGGTGTTGATTTTCCATAAAGGAAGAGGAAAGAAAAAGAGAGAAGAATGGAGCTGGGAGGGGAATAGTCTGGAAGAAGTAAAGGAATTCAAATACCTGGGGTATAATTTCCAGAAAAACGGGGGTAGAGAGATGCACATAAGGGAAGTCACAAAGAAAGCAACAGTAGCAATGGCGCAGATATGGGGAATAGGACAAAGAATGTTCAAGAACAATTTTGAAAGAAGAATGAGTATATTTAGAAGCATAGTGAAAAGTATCCTGCTGTATGCGGCAGAAATATGGGGATGGATGGAAGCAGAAAAGGTGGAGAAAATACAGGAGAAATACATAAGGTGGACGTTAGGTCTGGATTTCAACACACCAGCATATTTAATTTTGGAGGAAACAAAAACGGACAAAGTAAGGATAGAAGCGGGGAAAAGAGCGATAAAATATGAAGAAAAAACGAAGCGGGTGAAGAAGAATAAAATAGTTCAAGAATGCTGGAGGGAAATAGATGCAAAGCAAGAGGAGAAAAAGTCGAAGTGGGAGGAAATGAGAGACACATACTATAGGCAAAGACTGATGGATATACAGGAAATAGAAATGGAAAGAGGGAGAGGGAGAGATTTTGCGGAGGAACTAGCGCAAAGAGACAGGGCGGAGCAGGCTCAATGGCAATAAGATAGAATAATAGGAGGAAGATATAACGCACACTACACAGAAATCAGGGATAGCCAGAGAGCCACCTACCTAAATGCAGACTACAGAGGCAGAGACCAAAGTATGATTGCTAGATTCAGATGCGGGAATGAAGAGCGGGGAAGTAGGTACTGGAAGGACGAAAAAGAGAAGGTTTGCAGACTCTGCAAAGGGGCCAGGGAGACGATGAAACACATGCTCCAAGAGTGCAAGGAGCTGAGAAGAGAGAACGCATCGATCAGTGGGATACTAAAGGGAGGAGAAGAAGGGGCGGGGTGGATGCGAATGGTTTTGGAAATACGAAGAAGAAAAGAGGCACAAGAAGAAGAGAAAGAAAAACAAATAAAACTCTCACACACAAACTATGTATCAGATCATGTAACAGATTAATTGGAATATGTAACCCCATTTTGAGGCCGAAAGGCAAAAAATAAAACTATTTACTACTACTAAATTATAAATTTCCTATTTTTTAAAAATTATAATTTTAAGTACATAATATTTTTTTTATAATTACATAAAATTATTTAATATTTAAAATTAATATAATTTATTATTTATAATAAAAATTAAATATAATATTAATTTAAATAGTAATAAATTTTTATATTATTAAATATCTAAAAATTAAATAAAATTTATTTATCTAAATTGTTATCAATTAACTTTAATATTAAATTTACTTATTCCCATAATAAATTCAATTGTTATTGATTCACTTTAATATTAAATTAACTTATTACTATAATTAATTCAACTGTTATCGATTCACTTTAATATTAAATTTACTTACTCCCATAATAAATTCAATTGTTATTGATTCACTTTAATATTAAATTAACTTATTACTATTGTTACGTAGGAAGTATTGTTTCCTTCGCCTCGTCTATGATGCCCTTATATGGAAATCGAGAGTGCATGCAGTCGAGTCTGCCCCTTCCGCGAAGGCGCGATGACGCAACACTTCAGGGCGATCTTTTGGACTCCCTTGGAAGATTCTGTACCCCCACCATATTTTTGGTCCGCTTTTCGGATATAAAAAGGGCATGAAATCTACTCTCGTGGCTCAGTATGGACCTTACTACCTGTGTACCATGTTGGTGCCAGATAGCCATACTGATGCCAGTGAGATCGGGTTCCATTCCCTTTCGATCAACTTCTATTTATTAAGAGCTCAGTATCCAATTAACTGGCTTCGTGATACGTTGCGACTTAGGCTGTTTGAATACTCTAGCTCAGTGAGATCGGGTTAAATTCCCTTTCGATCATCTACCGAAATTTATAAAGTTCGCGTTTGTCGAAAGTTAGTGAGATCGGGTTAAATTCCCTTTCGATCATCGATATTTATTTCAAAGTTCAGATTCGTCGAAAGACAGCAAGATCGGGTCGCGTTCCCTTTCGAGCATTTCATATTTATAACGTTAAAGACTGTAAACGTGGGTTCTTTGAGTCCACGATTATTACATATTGTAATTTACTTGATATATAGAATATAGACATTTTATTATTTGATCATAGATATATTCATTTCTTTCTGTTTCCTATACCAATCATAAGTAGTATATAGAATCCACCGAACAGATATATCTCAACCGCTCGAGATATATCGATAGTTACGAGGCAATAATTACTAACAATCCAGTGGCACCCAGTGATGAAATAGGCACTGGCACATCCACAAATAAACCCTTCCAGTGGCACCCAGAGATGAAATAGGCTCTGGCACATCCACAACAACCTTTCCAGTGGCACCCATTGATGAAATAGGCATTGGCACATCCACACATTCTAACCCTCCAGTGGCACCCAGAGATGAAATAAGCTCTGGCACATCCACAAAAACCTTGACCTTCCAGTGGCACCCAGTGATGAAATAGGCATTGGCACATCCACACATTTCCCATCAAACGGCTCGACCGTTTAACTAACAAAACTCTTAAACAACCGATCCTCGGCTCCGCAGCCGTGCCCGTTAGCCCTCGGCTCGTAACACTATAATTAATTCAATTGTTATTGATTCACTTTTATATTAAATTTACTTACTCCCATAATAAATTCAATTGTTATTGATTCACTTTAATATTAAATTAACTTATTACTATAATTAATTCAATTGTTATTGATTCACTTTTATATTAAATTTACTTACTCCCATAATAAATTCAATTGTTATCAATTCACTTTAATATTAAATTAACTTATTACTATAATTAATTCAATTATTATCAATTCACTTTAATATTAAATTTACTTACTCCCATAATAATATTTAAATACTAAATTATAAATTTCCTATTTTTTAAAAATTATAATTTTAAGTATATAATTTTTTTTTTATAATTACATAAAATTAGTATAATTTTATAAATATTATTTAATATTTAAAATTAATATAATTTATTATTTATAATAAAAATTAAATATAATATTAATTTTGTTGGACTGTTCATAATTACGCGGCAATCAGCACGCCGTGTTTATATCTTCGTTTGTTCTATTGTTGCGCGCGCTTAGTCGCGATACTTTCCTTTGTGCTATTCCTTTTCCTTTTACACAGTTTGTAATACGTATACATAAAGATCACATATCGAACCTTCTTATACCAAGTTGTATATTAATATTAAAGTAATATAAGTAATTATAACACGTCTGAGTTATTGTATCCTCATCAGGTTATGGGCCCAGGCGAATTATAATAGTCTGGTTATAATTTCACATTGTGGAAAAGAGGTTATCTCGGCACGTGTTCGCGCAGTCGACCTGTTGAATTTTCTACGATAAGACAGATAACGATGTCGTCGATGATGAACAGCTTTCGTGTAGAATCATTGACAACGGAGAATTATGACTCCTGGAAAATTCATGCAGAAGCTCTACTAGTTAAAGGTGAGTTGTGGGAATATGTAAGTGGAGATACACCAATGCCGCCTGAAAATGAAATAGATGCACGAGAAAAATGGATGAAGTCGGATCGTAAGGCTCGCGCCGAATTGACATTGTTAATACATCCAAAAGAGTTACAACAAATTCGAGGATGTGTAACCTCACATGAAATTTGGAGGAAACTCGAGTCAGTCTATGCTTCTAATGGACCAGCGAGAAAAGCTATATTTCTTAAACAGTTGGCATTGTCTCGAATGTCGGAAGGCGAGGACATTAGAGAACATTTAAATAAGTTTTTTGATGCAGTTGATAAACTGGCTGCCATGGATATAGAAGTACATGCAGATATGGCTGCGATTCTCTTGTTATATAGTTTGCCAAGTAGCTATGAAAATTTTAGATGTGCGATCGAGTCTCGGGATGAGTTACCTGATCCCGACATACTTAAAGTAAAAATAATTGAGGAAAGCGAGGCTAGGGATAAGCCAAAAGCTATTGAGTCTCCTGGAACATTTGCCGTAGACATTAGATATAAACACAAACACAATAGGGACAACCAGAGTAATAACTGGAAGTTTAAAAACCAGTCAGAGAGGGATGTACGTACTGAACGACAAGTAAATACAAAAATAAAATGTTATAAATGTGGAAGGTTAGGTCATAAATCTCCACAATGCAAGTATAAGCATACATTCAGTAATTCACACTCGTCACATAATGTTGACGATGCTACATTTTCTGCATCTCATTCAGCTGTTGATTCTGTGAGTTTTTCTTCGAACGTACATATGAGTAGCAGCTGGATTTTAGACAGTGGATGCACAACGCATTTGTGTGCAGATAAGAAAAATTTCTCATCCATAAAGATGTCGGATGGTGAAAAGATAAATTTGGCCAATCATATGACCAGCGAGGTAAATGGAAAAGGTACTGTACAGATTGCAGTACTGAATAACAATAAGGAAAAAGGGATTAAACTGGAAAATGCCCTGTACGTACCAGGCCTTCGCTCAAACCTGGTATCTGTGGCAAAAATTACAAACAGAGGGCACTCTGTGACATTTACAAAGGATTCTGCACTAGTAAGAAACCAAGATGACAAGGTAATCTTAAAAGCAGAACGCACAGGTGATTTGTACTATATTAAAGAGAATATAAACTCTGTAAATAACGTAGAAGTGAGTTCAGTAGCCAAGTTGTGGCACAAAAGGTTAGGACATTTATATTCAAAAGATTTGATGCAATTAAAGAAATATTCAAAAGGGTTGAATATAAATAACGTTAAAGGAATACCAGAATGCGATATTTGTGTACGGGGAAAAATGACTTCTGTTCCTTTTCCCAAGGGTGGACGAATCTCTAATGAGCCACTAAAGATTGTACACACCGATGTAGTTGGTCCTATGCGAACTCGGGGAGTGAATGGTGCGAAGTGGTTCGTTACATTTATTGACGACAGCACAAGATGGTGCGAAGTGTATTTTCTTAAGGGCCCCGACTCCAGGCGCCATGACCGGTGTGCGTGCACTGACACAAACAACGGAAAGCATGCACGTATACGCCATGCGCGACAGAGAGACCCGATTTCTAATTTTTCGACTGTTGTCTCGATAATTGCCTTAATGAAACTTTCGCGGATATAGAACACACGGGTAGACTTCACCACAGCCCTAAAGGTATATTTGAACGCGAATAAACACCATTCGTTGAGAAGAATAGTGTTTCTGAAACTGGCAAGCTTGAGACAGACAACGATGTAGGCAACAAGATGGCTGCAGACATGTTGACACATTTCACATTTAGCAAATATTGGACGATTTAATGGTTTATTCACTGCTCAAACACCCTTTAGGGCTTCCTTGAACTAGCACAAGATCACAGAAATTCGATTTTTCACAATTTATCACTTCTGGAAAGCGGAGAAAGTAAAATACGATTTGCACGCATCCGACGTAAGAATAGTTCACTGATTTTCCGTCGGTGGCGTTTATGGTACACTGTAGTGAATTTGGCCAAGTTACCGTCAGGGTCGATAAAAATACAAATGAGTCGGTAAATGTAAGTTATAATTTCAGACACCAGTAAGGCACAGTTGCCGGCACGTATCAAACCTCTGTCACGCTGTTACAATTATAACATAAGCATCAGCAAAATGAATCGGCTCGAGCCGAGATGTTGATTCGAGCCGCTGCAAACTTTTTTGTAGGTTCGAGTCCCCTTGGGGTATATTTTTTTACATTCATTTTTTTTTCATTGCTACGTATATGACAATGATCAATATTTGTTTACAAATGTTTTAAAAATATTTGTTAAATACTTTAATTTAATATACGTAAATATGAAGTTGAAGCGATTTTTTCTACCGTTTTCTTCCCAAGTATCTTGCCAATTATGGAACTGTTTGATATTTCTAACATTTGGACGCGTATACATGTCAAAGCTCAAAATGATCAACTCAAAATTTCAATCATTTGGTGGTGTGTTTCATTTATATTACCAATAAAGATGCTATGTTAATATATATGAAATATATTAACTATATTATACAACAATAATATAATTGTAATATAATTAAAATATATTAACTATATTATACAACAATAATATAATTGTAGTATAATTAAAATATATGTAAGATTATCGAAGGCGTTTGAATAGGTAATCAAATGATTATGTCGGCGTGTATATGTGTTAAAAAATTGTTTTGTTTAGCTCTCGTGACCGTAGTCTGTACAACAATACAATGTCACCGTGGTCCTCTTCGATCATTTTATGCTTCGCTCTAAGCAACAGAAAGCTATGATAGACAAAGATAGAGCTATGTACGTCAGATGTACCTATGACGTGACAGCAAGACGGGAATCGGTGTGACACCGCAACTATGACGCAGTGTGAGGGCCGTCATTTGTTTGTAAGATGAACCGCGTGGCCCGCGGCCCGCCAGTTGGCTGTGCCTGACCTATGTCAAGCAGCAATAGGGGCCCTTCTCTCATAAGTTCCAAAAATTATTTTTTTACACATATTAATATTGTTTTATCAATCTGTTTTTTTTAACTTGACCCTTGTATCTTCTCTTTCATTTGCACTATTCTCTTTTACGTTCGGCAAAAATCAAAATCTCAACTTGAATCGAATCTATCGAAGTTTTCCTGAAAAGCAAAACTGTAATAGATATGACAATATCAACTATGTCTCCGTATTTTTCGTTTGTCATTCTACATTCTACACAATGACCGAAGCAATGGGAAAAAGCGAATGAAATGAATTAACGATTATCAATATTGTTACGAGCCAGGGCTGTGGGCAACGCCTAGACCGGCGATGTTGATATTTCCCAAGGAATATGGTTGAGAATTTGTTAGTTAGGTGCACGGACGAACCTGATGCGAAATCAGGGAGCCGCTGGGATTGGTGTATGCGAGGACGAACCCGATGCGAAATCGGGGAGCCTCAGGAATAGAATCAAGCGCGGACGAACCTGGTGCGAAACCAGGGAGCCGCAGGAGGGTGAAACGTCGTGGACGAACCCGATGCGAAATCGGGGAGCCACTAGGAAAGAGTGCGCAGACGAACCCGGTGCGAAACCGGGGAGCTGCAGGAGGTTGGTTTATTCACAGACGAACCCGGTGCGAAACCGGGGAGCTGTTCGGAGGTTTGGTAGACGTACGGACGAACCTGATGCGAAATCAGGGAGCCGTAGGATACAGACGAACCTGGTGCGAAACCAGGGAGCTGTAGGATGGGTTAGGTTTCGTGGACGAACCCGATGCGAAATCGGGGAGCCACTAGGTTGGAGTAGTTACCTTGTTTTGGATAAGACGTGCGAACGAACCTGATGCGAAATCAGGGAGTCGCAGGAAAAGTTAGTTTGACTCGTAAATAAATAATCGATACAACTCGAGCGGTTAAGTTGTATCTGTGGGACGTTACTACTAATATAAAGGATTACGGAGTAAAGATAGGTTTTAACGAATCTACTCGGTTTAATGGTGAACAGTTTATGAGTTTATATTGCAACCAGTTGTTTGTACAAGTGTAATTGTCGCGATATAGTTAAATAGTGTGTGAATTATTACCTAAGCTGCACGGTGTTGACGCACTGGCGATGCGGGGTCTGAGATCGGTTACGAAGTATGCCGAAAGAACTTCAACCGGACTATGCGGATTCTAACGGGTTAACTTTATCCGAATGGTGCCGTAAGCCCAATTCTTATTGAAATGCAACCGACTCTGTACAAGCGTAACGCGACGTGACTATGCGCGTAGCTGTGTAGTTATGAACCGAAGATGATTAGAAACGGAGGGTTTATATAGTCCCGAAATGTATGGAGGGGCTAATTAGGAACCTCCATAAAAGGTAAGAGCGCAGAGTCTTCGTCAGGTCACGAATGTACCTAATCGGTCGCGATGCAGTTGGTCGATTCTAAAAGGGTTAACCGTCGTGTGGTATCGAGCTAAATCTTTAGGCGTCTTCCGTTCTTACGCGAGAGCGAACGACGCGTGCGAGCGCAGCGTAAGAGAGTATTATTCATACGTAACATCTCCCCCCCCGAGATAAAACATCGCGTTTTTGCGTGATGCTTTTTCAAAGAAAGGAAAACGGTTAAAGATTTATCTAAAATTTAAAGGTGTGAAAATTGTCGAGTGTGGTGTATGTGTGTGTGTACTTAACGCTACTGTGATTATTGCGGGGTCTGCCTCAGCTGGTGGTTGAAACGGCGATGCCCAGCTCCATCCAGCCTTGGGTGACGTTGTAAGGGGCTGTCCGGGTAGACGGTGGTTTCTATTTCGTTGATTAATCCAGATCCTAATTCCTTGCTGAGGCCAAATTACGGATGTTAGTCATATGTGTTATCAATTCCATTAGATAATCTCCGTACGACTTCAATTTTTCACCAGTTGGAAACGAACTTGGTTCTCGGGCTGGTCTTCCAAAAATTAATTCGTATGGAGTGAAATTTGTTGCTTCGTGTACAGATGTATTGTAGGAAAACATTGCAAAAGGTATTAATAAATCCCAATCTTCGTAACTATCCATGTAGTGCTTGAGATATTCGGTGAGTACGATGTGGCTTCGCTCCAATGATCCGTTGGTTTGCGGTCGGTATCCCGAAGTTGTAATTTGCTTGATTTTAAATATTTCGGACAAATTTGTCATGAGGTTTCCAATGAAACTAGTTCCTTTGTCTGTTAATATTGCGCGAGGTGTACCATAGATTGCGATGAAATATCTAGCAAAAGCATCTGCAATAGTAGCAGCCCGGATATTCGGTATTGCTACTGCCATGCAATATTTGGTTAAATTATCTTGCATAGTGAGAATGTATCTATTTCCGCTAGGTATGATCGGCAAAGGTCCTACTGTATCCAAAGCTATTTTATCGAATGGTCCCATAGGTGTGTCGGTAATTAACATAGGCTGACGAGTTTTTGCTCGAACTAATTTTTGTTCTTGGCAACTTTGACATCTTCGTATGTAATTTTGAATGTCATTGCGCATTTGCGGCCATTGGAATTTCGATCGGATGCGTTTATAAGTCTTCGTGATTCCTTTGTGTCCTCCAATTAAACTATCATGAGCTTCGCGGATTATTTCTTGTCTGTCTTCTATGGATGGTGTAGTGATGATACAATTGCAAATAATAATTTGCTGTGCTGTTCCAGTGAAAACTTCTTCTAACATCTTGAAGAATTCGCTGACCGGCAGTTTATGGAAATCTCCGGTTGCTGATATTCGAAATGATTTGATATGGTGTTGACTTAAGGTGTCTCTAAGAATTTCCAAACCCGTGAGAACGTCTGATTTTTTAACGTTATCATAAAAATTGTCGGAAACTACTATGCTGAAAGATTTATACAATCCATTATCCAAAGTTACTATATGTCCTTTTCCTGGTCGTTTTGCGAGAAGGTCCTGTTTACTTATTGTCTCGGTGTCCAGTAACAGTTTTCCAACGTTGGTTTGTAAATTACAGTCGGCAGATATAAAATGTACACAGTGTCCTTCTTCAGCTGTGAGGGTGTTCGGTGATACAGTAATTTTATGCAGATGTGCAGATATTACCTCCTCCAGATCATCTTCATCAGACGTTTTTTCCAAATCCGAGGCGATGAATGGATAAGGGTCGAGCGTATGGTCTAGCAAATCATGTCGAGTCGAACCGTTATCGGGTGACCGTATGACACTTGCTTCGGCAAGGGTCTTCGCAGGTAGCTGGTTTGCTGGGGCTTGTAAAACTACACCCGGCATTGGTGTCAACCCTTCCGGTGTACTAAACAAGTCTTGGCGAACATTATTTGTATACTTTATTATGGTGTCTTCGAGTGGTTCTCCAAAAGATAATGAATCGTCGTGTAGGGTCTGGTCTTCGTGTGAAGGCAAAATTTGAGTGGAATTTGCTGCTGGTAAAAAACCATTTATAGTTTCCAGGCGCTCATCTGGCATCGATATCTCTTGAGACAGGCTCGGAAAAGATCGATTTCTGTCTATAATCGGCGAATGTTGGACCTTTCCATATGCGGCCTGTTCTGTTTCGTCGGAGCTGCTGCTATCCCGATACTTGGGTCGGCTTTCTCTATCTCGTCGCGACTGTCTAACACGTTGTCCAATTGAATCAGTATTAGGATCTATTTTAGGTATCTGTATTTTGAATTCAGAATCTCTGCATTCTCGTGGCATTAATGGTAAACAAACAGATACGGGGTTACGCGACAAAGCGTCTGCGTTTTTATTCGTTTTTCCGGCTTTATGAACGACTTGATACTCGTATTCTAGGAGTCTCAGTTTCCATTTCATGAGTCTAGAAGTCGGATCTTTAACAGAATGTAACCAAACTAACGGTCTATGATCTGTAACGAGTGTGAATGTAGTTCCATAAATGTAAGGCCTGAAATATCTTACGGCGTAAACCATTGCCAAACATTCCTTTTCTGTAGCTGAATAATTTTTCTCAGGTTTATTTAAGCTGCGGGACGCGTACGCAATCGGCAGATCGTTTCCTATCTCCCCTTGACTGAGCACGGCTCCAATTGCATATTCCGATGCATCTGTTGTAACGATGAATGGTTTATCAAAATCTGGATATTGTAGAATGGGTTGTTGGCACAATTCGCTGCGTAATTGTTTGAAGGCTTGATCTTGTTCTTCTGTCCACTTGAATTTGATACCTTTCCCTAACAGGTTAATTAGAGGTTTTGCTATTAAGGTGAAATTAGGTACGAATCTTCGGTAATATCCTACAAGTCCTAGGAATTGTTGAATATTCTTCTGTGTAGTAGGTGTAGGAAAATCTTGAACGGATTTTAATTTCCTAGGATCAGGTCTGACTCCGTCTTTTGATATAATATGTCCGAGGTATGCAACTTCCTTCCGTAGGAATTCACATTTATTGGTCTGAAGGGTTAATCCATGATCTTTAAGGCGGTTCAATAATTTTTTAACTTTAATGTTGTGTTCTTGTAACGATGAAGCGTATACTACTATGTCGTCCAAATAAACAAAAAGATCTGTCCCTTGAAGTCCAGTGAGTACTTGATCCATAAGGCGTTGAAAAGTGGGTGGTGCGTTCTTTAATCCGAAAGGCATTCGAGAAAATTCGTAATGTCCATTCGGGGTTGTAAAAGCAGTTTTTGTTTTATCTTTCGGATCCATTTCTATCTGATGAAATCCACTTGCGAGATCAAAAACTGAGAAGTATTTAGCTCCTCCTAATCGGTCTAAAATTTCCGTGATTTGAGGTAATGGGTATTTATCGGAAATTGTTTTTTCGTTGAGAGCACGAAAATCTATTACCAAACGCCAGCGTTTAACTCCCTGTGCGTCTGCTTTCTTTGGAACAATCCATAATGGTGAATTATACGGAGATTTAGAGTGATCAATTATGCCTGCAGATAGCATAGTGCTGATCTGTTTCTGAATTTCTTTTTGATGTACTGGCGGATAACGATATTGCCTGGTATTAATTGGAATATCATTAGTTGTATGAATAGAATGATTAAAGTCACGAGCCTTCCCGAGTTTATCTCCTGGAAGGAAAAATCGATCAGGAAATTCTTCCACTAAATCTGTCACGAAATTCCGTTCCTCCTTATTTAAATGGTTTAAATTGAGAGTTTGTAGAATTCCATGTATCCCGTCTTTCCTAATCTTGAAGCTCGACGGGTGTTCCATTTCTGGGTAAGAATCTTCTTCTGATGAGCTCACGATATCATAGGGCTCCAATAACTGAGGCTCTATCTCTACTTCAATTGCTTCTTCACTGGTGTTTATCGCCATAACGTGACACTTTCCGTCGTTGTTGGTCACGACTGCTTCCCCTATGTAAAGATATTCGTGGGTTTTTATGCGCGGTAGGTACCCTTCCTTTATCTTCACATTTGCTACTCTTACAGCAATCTGTTGCGATGTTCTAGGTTTGATACAATATTTTGTAGCTGTCTGCTGTTCCTTAATTTGTTGAGGTAAATCTTGATAATTTGAAAAACGTAATGGTCGGATCGGTTTATTTTTTAATGTTAAGGTTCCATGATAGTAAGAAATTTCAGCTTCTTCCTGTTTTAGAAACGGGCTTCCGATAAGTCCATCTGCGTCTATTGCAAGATTTCTCACCACATAGAAAAATGCTGGAGATCCATGAATATGTAAAATTGTAGTTCCAAGGGTGTGAATCGGCGTTGTAGTGAGTCCTGTCAACTCAATTTCTTCTCTTGAAATTATTTCTGCAGTTTTTCCGAGTGCGTCGATGACCACCAGATTAACAGCTGCTCCACCATCAATTAAGAATTCTCCCGTTCCTGATTCCAGTTCCGGTACCTTGATCTTGATTCTTGGTGCAGGTGCTTCCTTGATGAGTCTTCTTTCTTCTCGTCGCTGAATCGGATTTTCCTTCGGCGATCTTCCTCGTTTCCACTCATCGTGTCGCCTGTACGTTGAGCGCGATTGAAGTTTAAAGTCTTGTTTGATTCAACGGATGAATCCCGTGAATCTCGACGATAATGCGGACTGCGCGGACGATTCCTACATGACTTCCCGTCATGTCCAGCAATGCCACAATGCCAACAATATAAATCCGACTTACGATTTTTGTCAGGATTCTTAAGAATTGAAAATTTTTTATCTCGATTATCTACGGATGAATCGCGATGATTAGAAGGGGATCTCGAGGGGGTCCTTTGTCGTAAAGTCCAGGCCGTCGTGCGTCCTTGCCTCTCTCGTTCCTCTTCAAATTCAGATGTTCTCGTTGGTCGTTCCCTGAACCGATCATATCTGTTCGGAGACAGTGGGTACGATACTTCGCGGTCGTGATTATGATAATCCCGATCATAACGATCTCGGCGTGACCATCTAGAAGGTGATTCTCTGGATGGCGACCGTTGCCGATTACTTAATTTCCTGTCAATATGCAGCACGGCGTCGTAAGCCTGTTCAAGCGTTTCCAAATCTTGAAGTTTAGCCGACACTTTCCAGGAGATTCGATCCGGTAAACCATCGATGAAGTTTTCTTTAACGTCCTTTTCCATTTCCTTGACGAATTCTTCAGCGTGATCCCGATATCTTTCCCGAATAGCTCCGCGCGTACAATAAACAAGATGACTTGTTCTATCGACATATCGTCGAATACTTTCACCTTCACGAATACGTAATTTCGCGATTTCTACTTGAAAATGTGACAAATCTCTACCAAGCGCGAATCTCTTTTTTAAGTGTTTAATTAATGCCTTAACAGAGTCGAATTTATGCTCTATCGTGCATCTACGTGCTGGACCGATGAGTTTAGTTAAAACAATGGCAAGATACTCCGCTTCCGTACCCTCAGGAATCAAAGTTTACCCGTTTTCCACATGTTGTGCAAAGTGCGTCAACGATGGCTTTTCTCCGTCAAAAGTCGGAATGGACAAAGTGATATTCTGTATACACGTCCGTTGCGTTAAGAGTGTCATTGTATTAGCAATCGAAGCTGTCAAGTTCAGCATCTCACTAGCAGAGACGTTCGCTTGTGGATTTGCCATTTTGAAAATTACTAAAGTAACTAACTAGAGAAAACTAGTATATTGTAAAATGTTCACCTACGAGTAATAGAACGTATTTTAAAAACCAAAATTTACGGTAATTCCAAATTAGCAGTATCCCACCGCTGTCACCAGTTTGTTACGAGCCAGGGCTGTGGGCAACGCCTAGACCGGCGATGTTGATATTTCCCAAGGAATATGGTTGAGAATTTGTTAGTTAGGTGCACGGACGAACCTGATGCGAAATCAGGGAGCCGCTGGGATTGGTGTATGCGAGGACGAACCCGATGCGTAATCGGGGAGCCTCAGGAATAGAATCAAGCGCGGACGAACCTGGTGCGAAACCAGGGAGCCGCAGGAGGGTGAAACGTCGTGGACGAACCCGATGCGAAATCGGGGAGCCACTAGGAAAGAGTGCGCAGACGAACCCGGTGCGAAACCGGGGAGCTGCAGGAGGTTGGTTTATTCACAGACGAACCCGGTGCGAAACCGGGGAGCTGTTCGGAGGTTTGGTAGACGTACGGACGAACCTGATGCGAAATCAGGGAGCCGTAGGATACAGACGAACCTGGTGCGAAACCAGGGAGCTGTAGGATGGGTTAGGTTTCGTGGACGAACCCGATGCGAAATCGGGGAGCCACTAGGTTGGAGTAGTTACCTTGTTTTGGATAAGACGTGCGAACGAACCTGATGCGAAATCAGGGAGTCGCAGGAAAAGTTAGTTTGACTCGTAAATAAATAATCGATACAACTCGAGCGGTTAAGTTGTATCTGTGGGACGTTACTACTAATATAAAGGATTACGGAGTAAAGATAGGTTTTAACGAATCTACTCGGTTTAATGGTGAACAGTTTATGAGTTTATATTGCAACCAGTTGTTTGTACAAGTGTAATTGTCGCGATATAGTTAAATAGTGTGTGAATTATTACCTAAGCTGCACGGTGTTGACGCACTGGCGATGCGGGGTCTGAGATCGGTTACGAAGTATGCCGAAAGAACTTCAACCGGACTATGCGGATTCTAACGGGTTAACTTTATCCGAATGGTGCCGTAAGCCCAATTCTTATTGAAATGCAACCGACTCTGTACAAGCGTAACGCGACGTGACTATGCGCGTAGCTGTGTAGTTATGAACCGAAGATGATTAGAAACGGAGGGTTTATATAGTCCCGAAATGTATGGAGGGGCTAATTAGGAACCTCCATAAAAGGTAAGAGCGCAGAGTCTTCGTCAGGTCACGAATGTACCTAATCGGTCGCGATGCAGTTGGTCGATTCTAAAAGGGTTAACCGTCGTGTGGTATCGAGCTAAATCTTTAGGCGTCTTCCGTTCTTACGCGAGAGCGAACGACGCGTGCGAGCGCAGCGTAAGAGAGTATTATTCATACGTAACAATATATGCATATTCAGTACTCGCATAAAATCTCTATAAATAAATATTTTCCTTTATTTCTGATGGTATAATTGCTTTCGCAACAATAATTATTTGTAAAAAAGAAATGATTGTGTCATCTAAAAGAAAGGCGAAATAGTAGTAAACATCACACGAGTTTTCCTGCACTTCATCTACGACTGTTCAATCTAATTGTAAGATGCCTGAAAATGCTTCATACATTATACTTCAATGTTAGAAATATTAAACGGTACCGTAATTGACAAGATATGTACATGGCAAAAGAAACGGTAGCGCAAAAAGCGCTATAAGTTCAGATTTAGGTATATTAAATTTAAATATTTAACAAATGTTTCTAAAATATTGGTAAGCAAATAATGATCATTGTCATATAGTTAGGAATTGAAAAAACATTAATGTAAAAAAAATGATAGCATAGGGGGATCGAACCTACAAAAAAGTTTCCAGCGGTTCAGCAGCTATATGTATATGTCTACATACATATATCCGGCAGGAATCGAAATCTCGGCTCGAGCCGATTCATTTTGCTGATGGCCAGGATTGTAACAAATGCGGCAACAGCGCGACAAAACAATCAAAGCATGTGATTTGACAACTATGGCCTCCCACCCTCCATTTATAATTTTGCCTAATGACGTTAGATGTCACACCATGAGTTTATAATTCTGTATAATGACTTTAGATGTCACCCCGTAAAGTGTCGATGCAGAAGATTTTTCTGTTTTCACTAACGCCCGTTCTGTCAAATGGCGCTTAGATCGATTCGGAGTTGGCCCCAAAGGAGTCGGGGCCCTTAAGACAAAGGCTGGTGTCTTAGAGGCTTTTAAAGCATACAAGAGTAGAGTCGAGAACCACCTTGGAAGAAGGATCAAGTGCGTACAATCTGACAATGGGGGTGAATATCTTAATTATGAATTCGACAGATTACTTGAAACTGCTGGAATTGAACGCAGATTAAGCGTAGCTCGAACTCCGCAACAAAATGGTGTTGCCGAGCGCATGAATAGGACGCTGGCGGATATGGCTCGTTGTTTATTATTAGAATCAGGAATGCAATCAATGTTCTGGACAGATGCAATTTCAACCGCCTGCTATATCCGTAATAGATGTCCATCGAGTAATATAAGTGGTAGAACGCCATATGAAAAATGGTATGGTGTGCTGCCGAATTTGTCTCATTTAAGAACGTTCGGAGTCCCGGTGTACGTACTCAATAAGGACCCGACAAAGGACAAATTTTCAGAGAGAACACTAAAAGGGATATTTGTTGGATATTCACGAGTAACTAAAGGATATAAAGTTTGGTTACCACATGAGAGGAAGTATATAGTTGCACGAGACGTAAAATTTCAAGAAACAC
The DNA here is from genome assembly GCA_951802745.1 of Nomada flava. NCBI lineage: Eukaryota > Metazoa > Arthropoda > Insecta > Hymenoptera > Apidae > Nomada > Nomada flava. The sequence goes on along the minus strand of CATOQN010000058.1, from coordinate 2,462,081 downwards.
TTCAAGAGAATATAGATGGTTATGATAAAAATGTTGGAACTATTAAAAACGACATGCAAAATGATACTGTCAACGAAGAATTAATAGATGTTGATATTAACATAGAGAACTCGAGCTCGCCGATCTCGTCTCCAATTTTGGTTACAGGAAGTACTCCGAGGTCATCGATTGAGTCCACACGAATTGAAAGGAATGACAATCGCAGGGGGCGTGGACGTCCCAAATTGATTCGCACGGGAAACCGTGGAAGACCGAGGAAATTATTTCAGCAACTTCCAGCGCCTGAGGAAGAGGTTATAAGCGATATGCAAAATGAACAAGTACAAAATATAGAATCCGACACATTCGCTGGAACTGCTGAATTCTCCTTGAATGAAGTCTTATCTTCGTCGGAACGAGAAGACTGGAAACGTGCAATCATTTCGGAAGTGGAGAGTCTGGTAAAGAATGACACTGTAGAAATTGTTAAAAGATCGGAAGCCCGAAATGTTATAGGTAGCCGTATCGTCCTTACGAATAAGTATAATGAGGATGGGAGCCTTGACAAAAGAAAAGCACGAATTGTAGCAAAGGGGTACAGTCAGCGACACGGTATAGATTATAGTCAGACATTCGCTCCGGTAGCTAGACTGGAATCAGTCCGACTTTTGCTCGCATTGTCTGCACATTTGGGCATGAAAATCAGACAGTTTGATATAGTAACAGCGTATTTAAATGGGTCGCTCGAAGAAGATGTATTTATGGAAGTTCCAGATATGTTTCAGGAAGGACTAAAGTCGTTGAGCGAACGCAAGAATACTACTAACGCGATAAAAAGGCGATCAAATCAGATGCTGCGTCAACTTAAAGAAGGTGAAAGCGTATGCAAATTGAAGAAGGCGTTATATGGATTACGCCAAGCAGGCACGAAGTGGTATGAGACACTTTCCCAAAAATTGAATAAGATTGGTCTCCAAGCGACAAAGGGAGAGCCATGCATGTACCATGCAAGACGAAATGACCATATCATTTTATTGATTGTTTATGTGGATGATCTACTCATTGCATCCACCGATAATGCGTGGGTAGACGAGGTTAAATCAACTTTAGCTAACGATTTTGACGTAAAAGATTTGGGATTGGCAAAATACTGCCTAGGTTTAGAAATTAGTCAAGGATATGATTTTGTAATGGTGAGCCAGCAAGGTTATATAAATGATATTTTAAGTCGATATGGGATGAGCAGTTGCAATCCAATAATGACTCCGGCAGAGTTGAAAGCAACTCACCCAGAAAACGGTACACAAGAAACCTCAAATGATACCTACACAAATAAAATAAATAATAATCGAGATTATCGCGAGCTAATAGGCTCGCTCATGTATCTGGCTGTAGGTACCAGACCAGATATGTCAAATACAGTATCTAGGCTTGCTCAAGTTGTAAATGACCCGAAACCGCAGGACATGAAAGCTGGAAAGCGGATCTTAAGGTATCTAGCAGGTACGCAGACTCTAGGAATTAAATACACCAAGTCCGATAAGAAGCTAATGGGATATTCAGATGCGGACTGGGGTGGTTGTACCAATGACAGACGATCCTATACGGGTTATACATTCCTTCTTTCAAACGGAGCTATAGTATGGAAGTCGCAGAAGCAAAGGACTGTGGCATTATCATCTACGGAGGCGGAATATGTTAGTTTGTCCGAGGCCGTGAAGGAAGTGATATATTTAAGGAGCCTCCTTGACGAATTAGGATTTGGGAAGCTCGCTGAGGTTACTTTGAATGTCGACAACAATGGGGCAAGATGCTTGGCTAGTGATCCTGTATATCATTCACGAACTAAGCATATTGACATTCGGCATCATTTTGTTCGAGATGCAGTAGAAAAGGGGCTGGTTATTCTTAAACATGTCTCGTCGGGACAAATGACTGCGGACATTTTAACCAAGCCGTTAGCACGAGTAACACATTGGAGATGCATAAATGAACTCGGCTGTCATCCTAGGGAGAATTGTCTCAAATCTGGACGTGCTTCTTGAGGGGGCGTGTTGGACTGTTCATAATTACGCGGCAATCAGCACGCCGTGTTTATATCTTCTTTTGTTCTATTGTTGCGCGCGCTTAGTCGCGATACTTTCCTTTGTGCTATTCCTTTTCCTTTTACACAGTTTGTAATACGTATACATAAAGATAACATATCGAACCTTCTTATACCAAGTTGTATATTAATATTAAAGTAATATAAGTAATTATAACACGTGTGAGTTATTGTATCCTCATCAAATTTAAATAGTAATAAATTTTTATATTATTAAATAACTAAAAATTAAATAAAATTTATTTATCTAAATTGTTATCAATTAACTTTAATATTAAATTTACTTATTCCCATAATAAATTCAATTGTTATCAATTCAATTTTATATTAAATTAACTTATTACTATAATTAATTCAATTATTATCAATTCACTTTAATATTAAATTTACTTACTCCCATAATAAATTCAATTGTTATTGATTCACTTTAATATTAAATTAACTTATTACTATAATTAATTCAATTGTTATCAATTCACTTTTATATTAAATTTATTTACTCCCATAATAAATTCAATTGTTATCAATTCAATTTTATATTAAATTAACTTATTACTATAATTAATTCAATTATTATCAATTCACTTTCATATTAAATTTATTTACTCCCATAATAAATTCAATTGTTATTGATTCACTTTAATATTAAATTAACTTATTACTATAATTAATTCAATTATTATCAATTCACTTTAATATTAAATTTACTTACTCCCATAATGAATTCAATTGTTATTGATTCACTTTAATATTAAATTTACTTACTCCCATAATAAATTCAATTGTTATTGATTCACTTTAATATTAAATTAACTTATTACTATAATTAATTCAATTGTTATCAATTCACTTTTATATGAAATTTACTTACTCCCATAATAAATTCAATTGTTATTGATTCACTTTAATATTAAATTAACTTATTACTATAATTAATTCAATTATTATCAATTCACTTTAATATTAAATTTACTTACTCCCATAATAAATTCAATTGTTATCAATTCAATTTTATATTAAATTAACTTATTACTATAATTAATTCAATTATTATCAATTCACTTTCATATTAAATTTATTTACTCCCATAATAAATTCGATTGTTATTGATTCACTTTAATATTAAATTAACTTATTACTATAATTAATTCAATTATTATCAATTCACTTTAATATTAAATTTACTTACTCCCATAATGAATTCAATTGTTATTGATTCACTTTAATATTAAATTAACTTATTACTATAATTAATTCAATTGTTATTGATTCACTTTCATATTAAATTTATTTACTCCCATAATAAATTCAATTGTTATCAATTCAATTTTATATTAAATTAACTTATTACTATAATTAATTCAATTATTATCAATTCACTTTAATATTAAATTTACTTACTCCCATAATAAATTCAATTGTTATTGATTCACTTTAATATTAAATTAACTTATTACTATAATTAATTCAATTGTTATCAATTCACTTTTATATTAAATTTACTTACTCCCATAATAAATTCAATTGTTATCAATTCAATTTTATATTAAATTAACTTATTACTATTGTTACGTATGAATAATATTCTCCTACGCTGCGCTCGCACGCGTCGTTCGATCTTGCGTAGGAACGGAAGACGCCTAAAGATTTATCTCGCTACCACACGACGGTTAACCCTTTTAGTATCGACCAACTGCATCGCGACCGATTAGGTGCATTCGTGACCCGACGAAGACTGTGTGCCCTTACCATATATGGAGGCTTCTAACGAACCCCTCCATACATTTCGGGACTATATAAACCCTCCGTTTCTAATCATCTTCGGTTCATAACTACACAGCTACGCGCATAGTCACGTCGCGTTACGCTTGTACAGAGTCGGTTGCATTTCAATAAGAATTGGGCTTACGGCACCATTCAGATAAAGTTAACCCGTTAGAATCCGCATAGTCCGGTTGAAGTTCTTTCGGCATACTTCGTAACCGATCTCAGACCCCGCATCGCCAGTGCGTCAACACCGTGCAGCTTAGGTAATAATTCACACACTATTAAACTATATCGCGACAATTACACTTGTACAAACAACTGGTTGCAATATAAACTCATAAACTGTTCACCATTAAACCGAGTAGATTCGTTAAAACCTATCTTTACTCCGTAATCCTTTATATTAGTAGTAACGTCCCACAGATACAACTTAACCGCTCGAGTTGTATCGATTATTTATTTACGAGTCAAACTAACATTTCCTGCGACTCCCTGATTTCGCATCAGGTTCGTTCGCACGCCTTATCCAAAACAAGGTGACTACTCCAACCTAGTGGCTCCCCGATTTCGCATCGGGTTCGTCCACGAAACCTAACCCATCCTACAGCTCCCTGGTTTCGCACCAGGTTCGTCTGTATCCTACGGCTCCCTGATTTCGCATCAGGTTCGTCCGTACGTCTACCAAACCTCCGAACAGCTCCCCGGTTTCGCACCGGGTTCGTCTGTGAATAAACCAACCTCTTGCAGCTCCCCGGTTTCGCACCGGGTTCGTCTGCGCACTCTTTCCTAGTGGCTCCCCGATTTCGCATCGGGTTCGTCCACGACGTTTCACCCTCCTGCGGCTCCCTGGTTTCGCACCAGGTTCGTCCGCGCTTGATTCTATCCCTGAGGCTCCCCGATTTCGCATCGGGTTCGTCCTCGCATACATCAATCCCAGCGGCTCCCTGATTTCGCATCAGGTTCGTCCGTGCACCTTACTAATAAATTCTCAACCATATTCCTTGGGAAATATCAACATCGCCGGTCTAGGCGTTGCCCACAGCCCTGGCTCGTAACAAACTGGTGACAGCGGTGGGATACTGCTGATTTAGAATTACCGTAAATTTTGGTTTTTAGAAATACGTTCTATTACTCGTAGGTGAACATTTTACAATATACTAGTTTTCTCTAGTTAGTTACTTTAGTAATTTTCAAAATGGCAAATCCACAAGCGAACGTCTCTGCTAGTGAGATGCTGAACTTGACAGCTTCGATTGCTAATACAATGACACTCTTAACGCAACGGACGTGTATACAGAATATCACTTTGTCCATTCCGACTTTTGACGGAGAAAAGCCATCGTTGACGCACTTTGCACAACATGTGGAAAACGGGTTAACTTTGATTCCTGAGGGTACGGAAGCGGAGTATCTTGCCATTGTTTTAACTAAACTCATCGGTCCAGCACGTAGATGCACGATAGAGCATAAATTCGACTCAGTTAAGGCATTAATTAAACACTTAAAAAAGAGATTCGCGCGTGGTGGAGATTTGTCACATTTTCAAGTAGAAATCGCGAAATTACGTATTCGTGAAGGTGAAAGTATTCGACGATATGTCGATAGAACAAGTCATCTTGTTTATTGTACGCGCGGAGCTATTCGGGAAAGATATCTGGATCACGCTGAAGAATTCGTCAAGGAAATGGAGAAGGACGTTAAAGAAAACTTCATCGATGGTTTACCGGATCGAATTTCCTGGAAAGTGTCGGCTAAACTTCAAGATTTGGAAACGCTTGAACAGGCTTACGACGCCGTGCTGCATATTGACAGGAAATTAAGTAATCGGCAACGGTCGCCATCCAGAGAATCACCTTCTAGATGGTCACGCCGAGATCGTTATGATCGGGATTATCATAATCACGACCGCGAAGTATCGTATCCACTGTCTCCGAACAGATATGATCGGTTCAGGGAACGACCAACGAGAACATCTGAATTTGAAGAGGAACGAGAGAGGCAAGGACGCACGACGGCCTGGACTTTACGACAAAGGACCCCCTCGAGATCCCCTTCTAATCATCGCGATTCATCAGTAGATGATCGAGATAAAAAATTTTCAATTCTTAAGAATCCTGACAAAAATCGTAAGTCAGATTTATATTGTTGGCATTGTGGCATTGCTGGACATGACGGGAAGTCATGTAGGAATCGTCCGCGCAGTCCGCATTATCGCCGAGGTTCACGAGATTCATCCGTTGAATCAAACAAGACTTTAAACTTCAATCGCGCTCAACGTACAGGCGACACGATGAGCGGAAACGAGGAAGATCGCCGAAGGAAAATCCGATTCAGCGACGAGAAGAAAGAAGACTCATCAAGGAAGCACCTGCACCAAGAATCAAGATCAAGGTACCGGAACTGGAATCAGGAACGGGAGAATTCTTAATTGATGGTGGAGCAGCTGTTAATCTGGTGGTCATCGACGTACTCGGAAAAACTGCAGAAATAATTTCAAGAGAAGAAATTGAGTTGACAGGACTCACTACAACGCCGATTCACACCCTTGGAACTACAATTTTACATATTCATGGATCTCCAGCATTTTTCTATGTGGTAAGAAATCTTGCAATAGACGCAGATGGACTTATCGGAAGCCCGTTTCTAAAACAGGAAGAAGCTGAAATTTCTTACTATCATGGAACCTTAACATTAAAAAATAAACCGATCCGACCATTACGTTTTTCAAATTATCAAGATTTACCTCAACAAATTAAGGAACAGCAGACAGCTACAAAATATTGTATCAAACCTAGAACATCGCAACAGATTGCTGTAAGAGTAGCAAATGTGAAGATAAAGGAAGGGTACCTACCGCGCATAAAAACCCACGAACATCTTTACATAGGGGAAGCAGTCGTGACCAACAACGACGGAAAGTGTCACGTTATGGCGATAAACACCAGTGAAGAAGCAATTGAAGTAGAGATAGAGCCTCAGTTATTGGAGCCCTATGATATCGTGAGCTCATCAGAAGAAGATTCTTACCCAGAAATGGAACACCCGTCGAGCTTCAAGATTAGGAAAGACAGGATACATGGAATTCTACAAACTCTCAATTTAAACCATTTAAATAAGGAGGAACGGAATTTCGTGACAGATTTAGTGGAAGAATTTCCTGATCGATTTTTCCTTCCAGGAGATAAACTCGGGAAGGCTCGTGACTTTAATCATTCTATTCATACAACTAATGATATTCCAATTAATACCAGGCAATATCGTTATCCGCCAGTACATCAAAAAGAAATTCAGAAACAGATCAGCACTATGCTATCTGCAGGCATAATTGATCACTCTAAATCTCCGTATAATTCACCATTATGGATTGTTCCAAAGAAAGCAGACGCACAGGGAGTTAAACGCTGGCGTTTGGTAATAGATTTTCGTGCTCTCAACGAAAAAACAATTTCCGATAAATACCCATTACCTCAAATCACGGAAATTTTAGACCGATTAGGAGGAGCTAAATACTTCTCAGTTTTTGATCTCGCAAGTGGATTTCATCAGATAGAAATGGATCCGAAAGATAAAACAAAAACTGCTTTTACAACCCCGAATGGACATTACGAATTTTCTCGAATGCCTTTCGGATTAAAGAACGCACCACCCACTTTTCAACGCCTTATGGATCAAGTACTCACTGGACTTCAAGGGACAGATCTTTTTGTTTATTTGGACGACATAGTAGTATACGCTTCATCGTTACAAGAACACAACATTAAAGTTAAAAAATTATTGAACCGCCTTAAAGATCATGGATTAACCCTTCAGACCAATAAATGTGAATTCCTACGGAAGGAAGTTGCATACCTCGGACATATTATATCAAAAGACGGAGTCAGACCTGATCCTAGGAAATTAAAATCCGTTCAAGATTTTCCTACACCTACTACACAGAAGAATATTCAACAATTCCTAGGACTTGTAGGATATTACCGAAGATTCGTACCTAATTTCACCTTAATAGCAAAACCTCTAATTAACCTGTTAGGGAAAGGTATCAAATTCAAGTGGACAGAAGAGCAAGATCAAGCCTTCAAACAATTACGCAGCGAATTGTGCCAGCAACCCATTCTACAATATCCAGATTTTGATAAACCATTCATCGTTACAACAGATGCATCGGAATATGCAATTGGAGCCGTGCTCAGTCAAGGGGAGATAGGAAACGATCTGCCGATTGCATACGCGTCCCGCAGCTTAAATAAACCTGAGAAAAATTATTCAGCTACAGAAAAGGAATGTTTGGCAATGGTTTACGCCGTAAGATATTTCAGGCCTTACATTTATGGAACTAAATTCACACTCGTTACAGATCATAGACCGTTAGTTTGGTTACATTCTGTTAAAGATCCGACTTCTAGACTCATGAAATGGAAACTGAGACTCCTAGAATACGAGTATCAAGTCGTCCATAAAGCCGGAAAAACGAATAAAAACGCAGACGCTTTGTCGCGTAACCCCGTATCAGTTTGTTTACCATTGATGCCACGAGAATGCAGAGATTCCGAATTCAAGATACAGATACCTAAAATAGATCCTAATACTGATTCAATTGGACAACGTGTTAGACAGTCGCGACGAGATAGAGAAAGCCGACCCAAGTATCGGGATAGCAGCAGCTCCGACGAAACAGAACAGGCCGCATATGGAAAGGTCCAACATTCGCCGATTATAGACAGAAATCGATCTTTTCCGAGCCTGTCTCAAGAGATATCGATGCCAGATGAGCGCCTGGAAACTATAAATGGTTTTTTACCAGCAGCAAATTCCACTCAAATTTTGTCTTCACACGAAGACCAGACCCTACACGACGATTCATTATCTTTTGGAGAACCACTCGAAGACACCGTAATAAAGTATACAAATAATGTTCGCCAAGACTTGTTTAGTACACCGCAAGGGTTGACACCAATGCCGGGTGTAGTTTTACAAGCCCCAGCAAACCAGCTACCTGCGAAGACCCTTGCCGAAGCAAGTGTCATACGGTCACCCGATAACGGTTCGACTCGACATGATTTGCTAGACCATACGCTCGACCCTTATCCATTCATCGCCTCGGACTTGGAAAAAGCGTCTGATGAAGATGATCTGGAAGAGGGAATATCTGCACAGCTGCATAAAATTACTGTCTCACCGAACACCCTCACAGCTGAAGAAGGACACTGTGTACATTTTATATCTGCCGACTGTAATTTACAAACCAACGTTGGAAAACTGTTACTGGACACCGAGACAATAAGTAAACAGGACCTTCTCGCAAAACGACCAGAAAAGGGACATATAGTAACTTTGGATAATGGATTATATAAATCTTTCAGCATAGTAGTTTCCGACAATTTTTACGATAACGTTAAAAAATCAGACGTTCTCACTGGTTTGAAAATTCTTAGAGACACCTTAAGTCAACAACATATCAAATCATTTCGAATATCAGCAACTGGAGATTTCCATAAACTACCGGTCAACGAATTGTTCAAGATGTTAGAAGAAGTTTTCACTGGAACAGCACAGCAAATTATTGTTTGCAATTGTATCATCACTACACCATCCATAGAAGACAGACAAGAAATAATCCGCGAAGCTCATGATAGTTTAATTGGAGGACACAAAGGAATCACGAAGACTTATAAACGCATCCGATCGAAATTCCAATGGCCGCAAATGCGCAATGACATTCAAAATTACATACGAAGATGTCAAAGTTGCCAAGAACAAAAATTAGTTCGAGCAAAAACTCGTCAGCCTATGTTAATTACCGACACACCTATGGGATCATTCGATAAAATAGCTTTGGATACAGTAGGACCTTTGCCGATCACACCTAGCGGAAATAGATACATTCTCACTATGCAGGATAATTTAACCAAATATTGCATGGCAGTAGCAATACCGAATATTCGAGCTGCTACTATTGCAGATGCTTTTGCTAGATATTTCATCGCAATCTATGGTACACCTCGCGCAATATTAACAGACAAAGGAACTAGTTTCATTGGAAACCTTATGACATATTTGTCCGAAATATTTAAAATCAAGCAAATTACAACTTCGGGATACCGACCGCAAACCAACGGATCATTGGAGCGAAGCCACATCGTACTCACCGAATATCTCAAGCACTACATGGATAGCTACGAAGATTGGGATTTATTAATACCTTTTGCAATGTTTTCCTACAATACATCTGTACACGAAGCAACAAATTTCACTCCATACGAATTAATTTTTGGAAGACCAGCCCGAGAACCAAGTTCGTTTCCAACTGGTGAAAAATTGAAGTCGTACGGAGATTATCTAATGGAATTGATAACACATATGACTAACATCCGTAATTTGGCCTCAGCAAGGAATTAGGATCTGGATTAATCAACGAAATAGAAAACACCGTCTACCTGGACAGCCCCTTACAACGTCACCCAAGGTTGCATGGAGCTGGGTTTCGTTGCTTCAACCACCAGCTGAAGCGGACCCGCAATAAGCACAATAGCGTTAAGTACACACACACATACACCACATCCGACAATTTTCACACCTTCAAATTTTAGATAAATCTTTAACCGTCTTCCTTTCTTTGAAAAAGCATCACGCGAAACGCGATGTTTCATCTCGGGGGGGGGGAGATGTTACGTATGAATAATATTCTCCTACGCTGCGCTCGCACGCGTCGTTCGATCTTGCGTAGGAACGGAAGACGCCTAAAGATTTATCTCGCTACCACACGACGGTTAACCCTTTTAGTATCGACCAACTGCATCGCGACCGATTAGGTGCATTCGTGACCCGACGAAGACTGTGTGCCCTTACCATATATGGAGGCTTCTAACGAACCCCTCCATACATTTCGGGACTATATAAACCCTCCGTTTCTAATCATCTTCGGTTCATAACTACACAGCTACGCGCATAGTCACGTCGCGTTACGCTTGTACAGAGTCGGTTGCATTTCAATAAGAATTGGGCTTACGGCACCATTCAGATAAAGTTAACCCGTTAGAATCCGCATAGTCCGGTTGAAGTTCTTTCGGCATACTTCGTAACCGATCTCAGACCCCGCATCGCCAGTGCGTCAACACCGTGCAGCATAGGTAATAATTCACACACTATTTAACTATATTGCGACAATTACACTTGTACAAACAACTGGTTGCAATATAAACTCATAAACTGTTCACCATTAAACCGAGTAGATTCGTTAAAACCTATCTTTACTCCGTAATCCTTTATATTAGTAGTAACGTCCCACAGATACAACTTAACCGCTCGAGTTGTATCGATTATTTATTTACGAGTCAAACTAACATTTCCTGCGACTCCCTGATTTCGCATCAGGTTCGTTCGCACGCCTTATCCAAAACAAGGTGACTACTCCAACCTAGTGGCTCCCCGATTTCGCATCGGGTTCGTCCACGAAACCTAACCCATCCTACAGCTCCCTGGTTTCGCACCAGGTTCGTCTGTATCCTACGGCTCCCTGATTTCGCATCAGGTTCGTCCGTACGTCTACCAAACCTCCGAACAGCTCCCCGGTATCGCACCGGGTTCGTCTGTGAATAAACCAACCTCCTGCAGCTCCCCGGTTTCGCACCGGGTTCGTCTGCGCACTCTTTCCTAGTGGCTCCCCGATTTCGCATCGGGTTCGTCCACGACGTTTCACCCTCCTGCGGCTCCCTGGTTTCGCACCAGGTTCGTCCGCGCTTGATTCTATTCCTGAGGCTCCCCGATTTCGCATCGGGTTCGTCCTCGCATACATCAATCCCAGCGGCTCCCTGATTTCGCATCAGGTTCGTCCGTGCACCTTACTAATAAATTCTCAACCATATTCCTTGGGAAATATCAACATCGCCGGTCTAGGCGTTGCCCACAGCCCTGGCTCGTAACACTATAATTAATTCAATTATTATCAATTCACTTTCATATTAAATTTATTTACTCCCATAATAAATTCAATTGTTATTGATTCACTTTAATATTAAATTAACTTATTACTATAATTAATTCAATTATTATCAATTCACTTTAATATTAAATTTACTTACTCCCATAATGAATTCAATTGTTATTGATTCACTTTAATATTAAATTAACTTATTACTATAATTAATTCAATTGTTATTGATTCACTTTAATATTAAATTAACTTATTACTATAATTAATTCAATTGTTATTGATTCACTTTCATATTAAATTTATTTACTCCCATAATAAATTCAATTGTTATCAATTCAATTTTATATTAAATTAACTTATTACTATAATTAATTCAATTATTATCAATTCACTTTAATATTAAATTTACTTGCTCCCATAATAAATTCAATTGTTATCAATTCAATTTTATATTAAATTAACTTATTACTATAATTAATTCAATTGTTATTGATTCACTTTAATATTAAATTTACTTACTCCCATAATAAATTCAATTTTTATCAATTCAATTTTATATTAAATTAACTTATTACTATAATTAATTCAATTATTATCAATTCACTTTAATATTAAATTTACTTACTCCCTGTTATGGATAATACGAAGGTTTAGGTCCGCAATATTGAAACACACAGTTTACGATTACATACTTTAATAAGAGAAATAAACGAGTACATCTATCAGAACGTGGTTGCTCAAAAGACAGGAAGTAATCAAGAAGAAGAAGGAAAAACGGAAACGGTAGCGGTGCACATCAACGCCACCTGTCTTCGCGAAAACTACAACACTCCCATAATAAATTCAATTGTTATTGATTCACTTTAATATTAAATTAACTTATTACTATAATTAATTCAATTGTTATTGATTCACTTTCATATTAAATTTATTTACTCCCATAATAAATTCAATTGTTATCAATTCAATTTTATATTAAACTGACTTATTACTATAATTAATTTAATTGTTATTAATTCACTTTAATATTATATTTACTTACTCCCATAATAACTTCAATTGTTATTGATTCACTTTAATATTAAATTAACTTATTACTATAATTAATTCAATTGTTATCAATTCACTTTTATATTAAATTTACTTACTCCCATAATAAATTCAATTGTTATCAATTCAATTTTATATTAAATTAACTTATTACTATAATTAATTCAATTATTATCAATTCACTTTCATATTAAATTTATTTACTCCCATAATAATATTTAAATACTAAATTATAAATTTCCTATTTTTTAAAAATTATAATTTTAAGCATATAATATTTTTTTTTATAATTATACAAAATTAATATTATTTATTTATAATAAAAATTTATTTATTATAGAATATTATATAAATTTATATATTAATTTATTATTTATTCAACTATTTACTAATAAATATTTGTTATTAATGTAATAAAAATTAAATATAATATTAATTTAAGTAATAACAAATTTTTATATTATTAAATACTTAAAGATTAAGTAAAATTTCTTTGCCTAACAATAATTATTTATAAATTAAACAAAATTAATATAATTTATTTATAATAAAAATTTATTTATTATAGAATATTATATAAATTTATATATTAATTTATTATTTATTTAACTATTTATTAATAAATATTTTTTATTAATGTAATAATAATTAAATATAATATTAATTTAAGTAATAACAAATTTTTATATTATTAAATACTTAAAGATTAAGTAAAATTTCTTTGCCTAACTATAATTATTTATAAATTAAATCAAATTAATATAATTTATTTATAATAAAAATTTATTTATTATAGAATATTATATAAATTGATATATTAATTTATTATTTATTTAACTATTTATTAATAAATATTTTTTATTAATGTAATAATAATTAAATATAATATTAATTTAAGTAATAACAAATTTTTATATTATTAAATACTTAAAGATTAAGTAAAATTTCTTTGCCTAACTATAATTATTTATAAATTAAATCAAATTAATATAATTTATTTATAATAAAAATTTATTTATTATAGAATATTATATAAATTGATATATTAATTTATTATTTATTTAACTATTTATTAATAAATATTTTTTATTAATGTAATACAAATTAAATATAACAAGAATTTATATATAAAATTAAATTAATTATATAAATAATTATATCCCGGACTCCCCGGCCCTCGACAGAGGGTAGGGGGCGCAGGGTGGACTTCCAACCGGGCGCGTCTCCGGGTGGCGGATAGGAGGATGGGCAGGGCGAGGTGCGGCGGGCGGCGGCCCGAGGAACAGCTCATGGCTGGTCCATGGGACCACTCGCTATGCCGCACGGAACCCTGGCTAGCATGGGCGATAAGTGCAGGTCCGGGAAGTAAAAACCCCGCGACAGGCACAAAAACCCGGCCGCGGACCAGTCCCCCAAGCCAAGGTGGAAGCTATCGTGCTAAGGGCTGGATGGCACAGGGTTACAGTGCCGCAAACGCTGCCCTTGGGATACCGGGCGACCTCCCATTGTACCCAGCCTTACCCCCTCAATCAGGCTCTGAGGGGGCGGACCTAGTATTTCCCGATTACTCGTGGGACCCATATGGACATTATAAAAAAAGATAAAATAAAGGTACGGGTCGAGGGTGAGGGGGCCTCGAAAGAGGCAACCACGCCGGTAGACGGCGGGGTCCGGGAGGAACCTGAAAGGATGGACGTTGCGGAAGTAACGGCCAAAATGGAAGGGGCCACCGTGACCGACGCGGCAGAGATGACTCGGGAGGAGCGGGAAGGGGGGGTCAACCCCCCGACCCCTCAGCCCGAGGTATCTAAGAAGAAAAAGAGCAGAAGCGGGGCCTCTAGAAAGAGGAAACGCAAGGCTTGGATCCTTCAGCAACTTGAGGGACCGGAAACAGGACACCCAAGTGCGGGAGCAGACTCCCAGGGTAAAGGGGGCTCAGAAAGCGAGCAACCACCCAAGGGAATCGTTACGCCAATGACGGCCGGCGGAGAGGGCAAAGAGGGAAGGGGCCTGAAAAGGCCACGACCCGATGGGCACACCCCGCCGGAAGGTGCGGCGAGGAAGAAGAAAGGGCACGTATTCCCGGAACCAGTAGATTACCGGGATGCGGTCATTGGGGGGAGGAAGGTGGCAATAGTGCCAACCGGCTACCCCAATGAGAGTCTCTCCAGAGAACAGGGAGACCTGGTCCGGAGAGAAATCGTCAAGGTGATGGATGGGATCCCGGGTGGGGAGCACATCCCGTGCTTTGACGAAGGTAAATTGAGCAGAGGAGCACTGTGGCTGGTGTGCGCGGAAGCAAAATCCAAGAAATGGATCCAGACCACGGTGCCGACCATCAAGCCATGGGAGGGAGCCAAGCTAGAAGTAGTGGAAAAGGAGGCCCTCCCAAAGCTCATCAGGATGAACGTCGTCTTCCCGGGTTTACCAGAGGAGACAGACGTCGTCCTGAGAAGGCTGGCGAGACAGAACCCCGGGCTCAAAACAAACATATGGAGAGTCTGGGGAAAAATGGAGACCCCCAAGGCGGTTCACTACGCCATGGGAGTCGACGAGCTCTCCTACAAAGAGCTGAAGCTCAAGGGCTTTGCTGCCTACGCGGGGCTCGGCAGGGTTCTCTTTCGGGAGAGCCAGGCTGGGACAGCGGAAAGGCGGCGAGGTCCAGGGGCAAAAAACAAGAAGCCGGCGACCGGGAAGGACCAACGGGGGGGGGAAGACGGGGAAGGCGGCTCACACCAACAAACCCGCGGCCCCCCTGGAAGGGACACCCGAGACCCTGGCAAAAATAGGGAAGACGAAAGCACCGGAGACAGGGGAAGGAAGAAAGGCGGGGGGGCCGAACAGGGCCCACCCGTACTGCCGGAAGCCATGGATCCGGTGGGCGCCGACTCAAGCAAAGAACCGGAAGAGGCCACGAACTCGGGGGAGGCCCCAGAAATGGAGGCCACCACGAGCGCGAAGGCACCCCGGGGAAAAGTGGGCGCAATGGCCTGGACAATCGCTGGACGTCGGGCACGTGGCAGACCCACCAAGGCGACGGAAATCGCCCGGAAAGGGGACCAGACGAGCAGGGGGAGCATGAGAGCTCACCTGCGAGCTAGGCCCGCCGGAAGAGGAACGGTCAGAGGGGGACAGATGCCGGGTAAACTGGCGAATCCGACGACCGGGGGACAGGAAGGAGGGACACAATGATCGGACCCCATCCACAGAAGCCCCACTTAACAGGCGGAGGCGGGGCAAAAGCAGCAGTGATATCAAAAACTGAGGCATGCCACCGCTTCACGCAGATTAACTTGCACCACTGTATAGCGGCCACGAATGTTCTAGAGCGTGACCTAACAGTGGGAAAAGCAAACATAGCACTCATACAAGAGCCATGGCTCTGTAATGGGTGCGTGGGAGGGCTGGGATCAGTGAAGGGAACACTAATTCATGGGCCCAAAGAATCCGGTCCCAGAACCTGTATCTTCGCAAAAAAGGGAGTGAAGATACTAAAAATGCCAGATTTTTGTTACAGGGATCTGACAACAGCGAGGATTATGACAGGACTCCAAACGGGACCGCGTGAAATAGTGGTCTGTTCGGCGTACCTGCCGTATGACTCAAGTCAACCCCCTCCCCTACGGAGGAGCTCAAAGCATTGGTCGACTTCTGTAGGGAGAAAGGGCTGCCAATGGTGGTGGGGTGCGATGCAAATTCACACCACAGCGCCTGGGGCAGCACAAACATAAATGGCAGAGGAACGGCCCTAATGGAATACCTCTCTGCCACGGAACTGGAGATCCTGAACAGAGGAACCAGTCCGACTTTTATTATTGCCAACAGGAAGGAGGTAATAGACATCACGCTGTGCTCGCCCAGGCTGGCGCAGTGGATCAAAGGATGGCGAGTCAGTGAAGAGGAAACTCGATCTGACCACCGCCAAATACAATTCCAAATAATAGGAAGGAATACAACCCCGGGCCCAATCTTTAGGAACCCAATGGCCACCAACTGGGAACTGTACAAACAGGAACTAGGAGGTAGGCTCCGGGGGACCAAAAGATGCGGAACCGTGGGCAGGACCGAAAAACCGGCCTGCGAGCTGCAGACGGCCATAATACAGGCCTATGAAGCAGCGTGTCCAGTGAGGAACAGTAGAGTAAGCCCGAGTGTCCCCTGGTGGAGCGGTGAACTACACCGCCTACGCAGGGAGACCAGGAACCTGCTCAACAGGGCCAACAGGACAGGGCTAGTAGCAGATTGGACCAGATACAAAGTGGTCCAACAAACTTACAAAAAACAAATCAGGCGGTCAAAGAGGGAATCTTGGAGGAACTTTTGCCAAGAAACCGAGGCACTGCCACTAGTGGCAAGGCTTCAGAGAGTTCTGAGCATGGGCCCACAACCCAATTTAGGCTGCCTGAGATTACCTGATGGGAGAGTGACGGAAAACCACGAGGAAGTACTGTCACACCTAATGGAGGTACACTTTCCTGGCTCAAGGGGGGTGGAGGAGGGAGGCCCGGAACTAGTATCCGGGACACCACCAACCCATTTGCCAACAGGCTGGAAGGTGGCCTCAAGAATTGTCACTTATGACAGGATAAGGTGGGCGGTCGGTTCTTTTAAACGGTTTAAAAGCCCGGGGACCGACGGAATTTTCCCAGCCCTACTCCAAGAAGGCCTAGAGCAGATCGAGAAATATGTCTGCCAGATATTCCGATCGTGCATAGCCTTGGGATATATCCCCGAAAAATGGAGGACGGCTAGAGTGGTGTTCCTGCCCAAACTAGGCAAGGACACATACGAAACAGCCAAGTCGTTCAGACCCATCAGTCTCACATCCTTTTTGCTAAAGACCTTGGAGAGACTGATGGAGAGATATATACGGGAGACATCCCTAACTGCAAAGCCACTCCATAGCAGCCAGCACGCCTATATGGCTGGAAGATCCGTGGAAACGGCTCTCCATTCGCTGACGGGGAAGGTAGAAGGGGCTTTGAAATGGAAGAAGTCGGTGCTCGGAGTGTTCCTAGACATCCAGGGGGCCTTTGACAACACCGGATTCGATTCCATCTGCAAGGCAGCAGAGAACCTTGGCGTAGACGAAACAAGCATCCAATGGATACGCCAAATGCAACAAACACATAAAATCGTGGCAAGCCTAGAAGGGGTGTCGACGACGAGGCTCGTGGCGAGGGGCTGCCCACAGGGAGGAGTACTCTCCCCCCTACTGTGGAGCCTAGTAGTCGACGGGCTACTCGTAAGGCTAAACGATGCAGGCCTGACGGCCCAAGGCTATGCAGACGATATCGTGATCACGGTCAAAGACGAGAACCCGGCCTCCCTGACAAAACCAATGCAGAGAGCGCTAGGAATCGTGGAAGACTGGTGCCAGGAACAGTCTTTGTCGGTGAATCCAGACAAAACAGAAATGGTGCTCTTCACAAGGAGAAGGAAGTACTGTTTACAGGAACCCTACATCTTCGGCGTAAAGTTCAAAAGAACCAGGGAGGCACGCTACCTAGGGATAACCATGGACAGCGGGCTTACTTGGAAGAGCCATATAAAAGGACAGGCACAAAAAGCCATCAGGACATACTGGGCCTGTAGAAGGATGTTTGGCAGATTCTGGGGGATCAAACCCATAGTGGTGACATGGATGTACACGCCCATCCTGAGACCCCAGTTAACCTATGCCTCCGTGGTCTGGTGGACAGCAATGAAGTTCAGGACGAATCGGAGGATACACCGAATGGCATGTCTTGGTATATCTGGTGCCTTCAGGACAACGCCGACCCTGGGACTGGGGACCCTACTGGGCCTCGACCCACTACACATCGTAGTAGAGGCAGAGGCTAGGAAGACGGCCCTAAGGCTAAGGGGCGGCGTGTCATGGAGGGAAAGCGGGACGGGCCAGGCGAGTGTGCTGCGCAGAGGAGACATCGTAATGATGTCACCAGAAGGCGCGGGCGACCGCGGTGAGCCGGTATACCGCTTTCATACCAGATATAAAATAAGAATTCCAACAAGGGAGGAGTGGATGGAAGGTAGAAGACCCTTTAATCCATGAGGACTCGTCTGGTACACGGACGGATCCAAGACCAGCAAAGGCACGGGAGCGGGAGTGTATGCTCAAAGCCCAAAAATGGAAATGTCAAACGTGGCGTCAAACGTCATTAAACGTGGCAAGAGGATACAAGGGCAAACATATAAGTATATGCAGTGACAGCCAAGCGGCACTGAGAGCTATCGGCTCCTATGTGACCAGATCTAGGCAGTTGCTGCAATGCATGAGGGCTCTAGAGGAATTATCCCAAGAGAACCATGTAGAATTACTGTGGGTGCCAGGACACAGCGGCATCGGCGGTAATGAGAGGGCGAACATGCTAGCCCAAAGGGGAGCGGCGGGCATAGGAGTTCCCCCCTCGCAGAACATAGGCTACACACCGGGGTATATCAGGAATACGGTGAGGAAATGGTCCAGAGAACAGACCCACCGACTCCTGCAGGAGACCCCGGGGCTTAAATACTTTAAAGTTATGGTGGGAGAACCAAGTCCTGTCCGGATAGCAGAATTCTGCAGGATGGACAGGAGTGATATACGTCTGGCAGTGGGTCTGTTAACGGGACACTGGCAGACGAGAAAGCACATGCATAGGATGGGCCTCAGCGAAGGAACGACATGCAGGTGGTGTGACAGGGAAGAGGAAACCCCTCTACATCTCGTCACAGAATGCGAGCGAGTGGTGATGGCACGGTTCAGACACCTGGGCTCACCACTCCTAGACATTCAGGAGTGCAGGAAGGTTCCAACGGGCAAGCTCATTAGCTTTGCTAAGGAAGTCGGCCTGGCAGAGAGCCACTGCACCCTGGGGTAACCGACTCCTGATAGGAGGCCCGGGCACAATGGTCCAGATGGACTGAGCGCCCGGTAATGCCCATTAATAATAATAATAATAATAAATAATTATATATTTATAAATATATTAATTAAAGTTTTAAATATATTAATATATAATTATTTATAAATGTATAAATAATAAATATATAAATATAATTATCTATAGATTTAGAATATATGGATTATCTATAAATAAATCATATGGCTTATAAATATAATTATTATATATGTAACTAAACTATATATAACATTAATATATATATAATACTAAATTAAATATTAAAATTAATTATATAAATAATTATATATTTATAAATATATTAATTAAAGTTTTAAACATATTAATATATAATTATTTATAAATATATAAATATTAAATACATAAATATAATTGGGGGGAACCACGTGACGCGGGTGAGAGCTAAACACGTGTAGTGCAGACAGGTGAAAGAAACAGACGAAAAGTGTGGCAAAAGTGAGTAGAAAATTTAGAGGTTGGGCGGAAAACGGGGTGAATAGGCAAGCTTCCGGTTGAGAGTTTAATCGACAGTTAATAAAGGGCTGCAGGGGGAGAAAAAGGGAGAAGAAGATAAGGTGTGATAAGAGTGCACGAAGTAAGATAAGATACGTGGCAAGGTTAAGTGACACCTAGTGGGGACTGGAAAAGTAAAAAGACAAAGCGGAGACAGCAGTAGGTAAAGAAGAGCGGTGAATCTAATGAGTAAAGCAGGCAAAGGTGGGGAACGGCAAGAGGAAACAAGAGGAAGGGGCAGACCATCGTTGGCAGAACAGCTGGGTAGAAGAAGAGCAGACAGCGAAGGCTCGATATTGAACGCGTTCAAGAGGAAGAGGGAGAACGCATTGGAGCAGGTAAAAGAAAGGAAAGACGAGAGGTCGCCCCCACTGAAGAAAACAGAGATAGAGGCAGGAACGGCGGGAACACCGGACAGCCAGAACACAGAGCAGGAAAAAGAAATGGAAGCGACTAAACTAGATAAACTGATGGAAGTTGTATTGGCAGTGAAGAAAGACTTGGAAGAGCTGAGAAAAGGTAATAGAGATTTAAGGCAAGATATGATGGATTTGAAGGACGAGTGGAAGAGGCGGGATGAGACATGGGAAAGGGAAAGGAAGGAAATGAGAGGAAGGATAGAAGAATTGGAGGCCAAGAAGGTCCAGGCTGAGAGGCTGGCAGGAAGACTGGAGGGGCTAGAGAGGAAGGAAGAGGCTAGAGAGGAAGGAAGAGGCTAGAGATAAAAGGAAAAGGAGAAACTGAGAGGAGAAACAATATCACAATATGGGGAGAAGATTTAGTGGGCAAAGAGACGCCGAAGGAAATGGTGGAGTATGTGTTAAGGCACGAATTGCAGGTAGAGGCAGAAATAGAGGAAGCTTACTGGGTAGGAAGAGGGGAGAAAAGAAGGCTTATGATAGCGAAGCTAAGGAACTGGCAACAGAAAAGAGAAATAATGCTAAAGAAGAATATTCTGAAAGATAAGAGGTTGTTCATCGACAACGACCTGACGAAAAAGGAAAGGGAGATACAGAGAAATATTAAAGCTATTGCCAAGGCGGAAAGGGAGCAAGGGGCAAAGGTGAAAGTAGGGTACAGGAAAGTGCAAATCAATGAGAAGACATTTATCTGGAAAGAGGAAGGGGGGCTGAAGGACCAGATAATAGAAGAGAAAGAGGAGGAGAAACTGATAATCGGAGGAGACTTCAATGCAAGAACAGGACAAGAAGGGAGCGACATTAGACTAGACGAAAGGCATGACGTAAGGAGATCAAAGGACAAAGTAAAAAATACGGAGAGAAAGCTGTTCTTAGAGATGGTCGAGGAAAGAGGATGGAGTATCCTGAACGGGAACACGGAGGGAGATGAAAAAGGAGAGTATACATACATAGGGCCGAGAGGGAGCACGGTAATTGATTATATAATTACAAATGTAGAAGCGAAAGAAGACGTCAAGAAATTCACAGTGGAAGAAAGAGTGGAGTCAGACCATATGCCGCTGATGGTGGAAATATATAGAGGAGATAAAAAGAGAGAATGGGGGGGAATACGGGAGGAAAGGTGGAGAGAGAGAAGAGTGTGGTCAGAGGTAGGTAGGAGAGAGTTTCAAGCGGAATTAAACAAAATAAACTACAATAGGACGGAGGTAAATGAAATGGTAGAAGAAATGGTTAAAAAGGTAAATAAAGCAGTACGGAAAGAGGAAGTGAAAATCAAGAAATGGAAATTGGGCAGCTTTAAGTGGTGGAATTCGAGCTGTACAAAAAAGAAAAGGGAAGCCAGGAAAGCACTGAGGAACTGGAGAAGGGGTAATGGAAACAAAGAGGATTACCAGATAAAAAGAAGGGAATACAAAAAAGTGTGCGAAGAACGGAAAAGGGAGTTACAAGAAAACACAGAGAAGGAGATAAGGCAACTGAAGGGAGAAAATCAAATATCGGAATACATAAATAAAGAAAGAAAGAAAAGAACCGGAATCAGCAACAAAATAGATTTAAATGAATGGAAGGATCACTTTAAAACATTGCTAGAAGGAGTAGACAGCAAAAAAGTAGCAGAAGAGTTGGAAGATACAGTCAGCATGGAGGGAGAAGAGGAAGAAGAAATAACAGAAGCGGAAGTAAGAGAACAAATCAGGAAACTAAAAAAGAAGAAAGCAGCGGGCGAAGACAAAATAGAAAATGAAGTCTGGATCTACGGTAATGACAAAATAGTAAAAAGAATCACAGAAATTTTCAATAGAGTGTGGAAGGGAGAAGAATTCCCGGAGAGGTGGAAAGAAGGGGTGATTTCACCAATATTCAAAAAAGGAGAAAGAGACAAGGTGAGCAACTACCGGGGAATAACGATCCTAAACACAGCGTACAAAATATATGCCATGGTACTGGAGAAAAGATTAAAAGAGGAATTGGAGAAGAAACACTTAATACCAGAAACCCAAGCAGGATTCAGGAGCGGGAGGTCGACAATAGACAACATGTTCATCTTGAACTATGTAGTTAACAGAGAAATACTGAAAAAGGGGGAAAGCTGTATACCTTCTTTGCAGACCTAAGTGCCGCATTTGACAAAGTAGACAGAGTAAAACTTCAAAAGATTATGGAAAAAATGGAAATAAGTAAACGCTTGAGGGTGAGAATCGGAGAAATCTATAGGGAAACTAGGAATACCATAAAGGCAAATGGAGAAATGTCAACCAAATTCTGGACAACAAAAGGGGTAAGACAGGGATGCCCACTGAGCCCAACATTATTCACGATATATGTAGCGGATCTAGAGGAAACCATGAGAAAAAACCAAGCAGGAGGAATTAGAGTAGGAAAAGAAAAAATCTGGACCCTAGCATACGCGGACGATATAGTGTTACTAGGCAACGATCCAAAGGATCTTAAGGACATGATAAGACGATTCGGTAAATACCTTGAAAGGAAAGGGTTGCAACTGAATGCAGAGAAATCGAAGGTGTTGATTTTCCATAAAGGAAGAGGAAAGAAAAAGAGAGAAGAATGGAGCTGGGAGGGGAATAGTCTGGAAGAAGTAAAGGAATTCAAATACCTGGGGTATAATTTCCAGAAAAACGGGGGTAGAGAGATGCACATAAGGGAAGTCACAAAGAAAGCAAGAGTAGCAATGGCGCAGATATGGGGAATAGGACAAAGAATGTTCAAGAACAATTTTGAAAGAAGAATGAGTATATTTAGAAGCATAGTCAAAAGTATCCTGCTGTATGCGGCAGAAATATGGGGATGGATGGAAGCAGAAAAGGTGGAGAAAATACAGGAGAAATACATAAGGTGGACGTTAGGTCTGGATTTCAACACACCAGCATATTTAATTTTGGAGGAAACAAAAACGGACAAAGTAAGGATAGAAGCGGGGAAAAGAGCGATAAAACATGAAGAAAAAACGAAGCGGGTGAAGAAGAATAAAATAGTTCAAGAATGCTGGAGGGAAATAGATGCAAAGCAAGAGGAGAAAAAGTCGAAGTGGGAGGAAATGAGAGACACATACTACAGGCAAAGACTGATGGACATACAGGAAATAGAAATGGAAAGAGGGAGAGGGAGAGATTTTGCGGAGGAACTATCGCAAAGAGACAGGGCGGAGCAGGCTCAATGGCAATACGATAGAATAATAGGAGGAAGATATAACGCACACTACACAGAAATCAGAGATAGCCAGAGAGCCATCTACCTAAACGCAGACTACAGAGGCAGGGACCAAAGCATGATTGCTAGATTCAGATGTGGGAATGAAGAGCGGGGCAGTAGGTACTGGAAGGACGAAAAAGAGAAGGTTTGCAGACCATGCAAAGGGGCCAGGGAGACGATGGGTCACATGCTCCAAGAGTGCAAGGAGCTGAGAAGAGAGAACGCATCGATCAGTGGGATACTAAAGGGAGGAGAAGAAGGGGCGGGGTGGATGCGAATGGTTTTGGAAATAAGAAGAAGAAAAGAGGCACAAGAAGAAGAGAAAGAAAAAGAAAAAAGCTCTCACACACAAATTATGTATCAGATCATGTAACAGACTAATTGGAATATGTAACCCCATTTTGAGGTGGAAAGGCAAAAAATAAACCTATTTACTACATAAATATAATTATCTATAGATTTAGAATATATGGATTATCTATAAATAAATCATATGGCTTATAAATATAATTATTATATATGTAACCAAACTATATATAACATTAATATACAGAGTGTCTCTTAACTTCTGTCCTTCCCGGAAATGGGGGGGTAGCTGGGGTGATTCTGAACAACTTTTTCCTTGACCAATGTGTGGTTTGCAGCTTCATTTTTAAGTTATTAACGAAAAACACTGGCCAATGAGAGCGCCCGCAAGGCGGCCGATGGCGCGCGCTCAGGCATGAACCTATCAGCTATCGCGATGGGGGGGCATCGAGGGTACCGACGGAAGCGTGCGGCAAATGTTACATCGTCTTAATTAAGAATAATGTGGAATAATTCGTTTATACTTATGAAACTAATAAGTCGTTTAATAACCGTGTTCGATACGTTTATTCATTATCCGAAAGGAATAAACTGTTCTATTACTTATGAAAAAAATATTTTATTTAACAGCACGTGTTTAGGTGGATAAATTATGTGACAAGAAAAACGATTTGCAGAACTAATGTTAGAAAAAGCTGGTTAAACTTACCCATTCGTCTACGAATTAATCTGGTAAACATTGTGCGAATCCTGACCTAGGCAACGCTCAACAGCTGATGTCACCGGCCCTTTGTGATCGGTATCTGCCGTCGATTCTCCGCTAAGCTTGGAGACGACGTGTTCGTGTGCATGTGCGTGTGGAAGCGTGTGCGACGTTTAAGCTGGCAGAGTCGCTCTGCTAGCCGAACGGACAACATGAATCGTAAAAACGCAGACTATTACGAAATGTTTAAACGTAAGAAAAATAAATCGGTATCAAATATTCCCACATTTCACAGTGACAAGTGATAGTGACAGTGAAGTGAAGTGATCTTGAAGTGAATTCACCGTGAGTGTAGTGAGTTCACCGACCCGGCCGGTGACATCAGCTGTTGAGCGTTGCCTAGGTCAGGATTCGCACAATGTTTACCAGATTAATTTGTAGACGAATGGGTAAGTTTAACCAGCTTTTTCTAACATTAGTTCTGCAAATCGTTTTTCATGAAACATAATTTATCCACCTAAAAACGTGCTGTTAAATAAAATATTTTTTTCATAAGTAATAGAACAGTTTATTCCTTTCGGATAATGAATAAACGTATCGAACACGGTTATTAAACGACTTATTAGTTTCATAAGTATAAACGAATTATTCCACATTATTCTTAATTAAGACGATGTAACATTTGCCGCACGCTTCCGTCGGTACCCTCGATGCCCCCCCATCGCGATAGCTGATAGGTTCGTGCCTGAGCGCGCGCCATCGGCCGCCTTGCGGGCGCTCTCATTGGCCAGTGTTTTTCGTTAATAACTTAAAAATGAAGCTGCAAACCACACATTGGTCAAGGAAAATGTTGTTCAGAATCACGCCAGCTACCCCCCATTTCCGGGAAGGACAGAAGTTAAGAGACACCCTGTGTATATAATACTAATTTAAATATTAAAATTAATTATATAAATAATTATATATTTATAAATATATTAATTAAAGTTTTAAATATATTAATATATAATTATTTATAAATGTATAAATATTAAATACATAAATATAATTATCTATAGAGTTAGAATATATGGATTATCTATAAATAAATCATATGGCTTATAAATATAATTATTATATATGTAACCAAACTATATATAATATTAATATACAATATATAATACTAAATTAAATATTAAAATTAATTATATAAATAATTATATATTTGGTTTGGTTTGGTTTTTGGTGCTTAAAGTCGCATCGACTGCATGGTCATTAGCGACTACAGTGGGGTTATGGAACTGTGAACTATGGAGTGACATGAGTTTAAAACCTATACCTGTAGTGGACCTACATTTTTAGGTGGAATCCGAACCACCAGAAATCACGGCGTGTAAAGCACATGTAACATGTACAGAGGTGCCGGCTGGAATCGGCAGCGGCAGGACTCGAACCGAAGACCGTTCGATTACGAGTCCAGCCGCTAACCGACCGAGCCACCGTGGCTCCATTTGGCGTTTCAGATACCTCATCTGAATCGTTGTTGCCTTGGTTCTCTCCACTGTTTTCATCGACATTTTCGATGTCCTGACTTGAACTGTCGTTGTTTGGTCTACTTCTATACAGTTTTCTCGGCCGTCCTCGTCTTCCAGTTCGCACTATCCTTGGACGTCCAGGTGCTCTATGTCGGGTTATTTCTTCATACCTCAACTCCTCTCGATTGTTTCTAGGTGACCAAGGTCTCTCCAGTATCTTCGTTAGGACTGCCCTGCTCGTATACGTCCAAATCCACGTTAATACGATTGTTGCCGTCTGTTTCGATTTGGTCACTACTTCTGTGAACCGAATCCTCGAGAACCTTAATATCTCTGGAGACTACAACCTTTCTTTCACTCGGAATCCACACTCTATAGGCTTTCGCCTCTTCTGAATAGCCGATAAACGTTCCAAGTTTCGCCCTTGATTCAAATTTTGCTTTCCTTGGATCCTTATTCAATATATAAGCTTTCGTTCCAAAGATCCTAAAATGAGTAAAAGAAGGTGTTCTTTGGTGCCACAATTCAAATGGCGTCTTTCTTCCTAAACTGGCAGTTGGGCATCGGTTCCTTATGTAATTCGCTGTTGAAACTGCCTCAGCCCAAAATCCTTTGGATAATCCCGATTGCAGCAACATACACCTAGCCATTTCTATGACGGTTCTATTTTTTCGTTCTGCGGTACCATTTTGCTGGGGTGTATGTGGTACTGACAGCCTCCTCTTTATTCCGTGAGACTCGAGAAATTTGTTAAATTCCACATTGCAGTATTCGCCACCGTTATCGGTCTGCAAGCATTTGATTTGCCTTCCTGTGTACTTTTCAGCATATGCTTTAAACCTTTTGAAAACCTGAAACACTTCGTTCTTTCTTTTACAAAAGTAAATTTGACTCCATCTCGTGTAGTCATCTATAAATGACACCATGTATCTTGACCCACCCAAGGATTCCATACTCATTGGGCCACATACATCCGAGTGTATAATTTCTAATATTTGAGAGCATCTATTTGTTCCTCTGGGGAATGGAGTAGAATGAAACTTACCTTGAATACAGTTCTCACAAGTAGGTATCTTTACTGACCCTTTTGTCTTAACTCCTGGAATCTTTCCCCTTTGTATTAGACTTGTTAGATCCTTCATGTTCAAATGGCCTAATCTTTCATGCCACATTCTTACATCATCAATAACGTTCTTTTCCTGGTTCACATATCCAGCATGCTCAACATCCTCTCGTACGTAGTACAGATTACCTATTCTGTCGGCCTTTAGTTTAATTCTTCCATCGCTGCCTACAATCACAGCCTCATTTTTTCTGAAAATTACTTCATTACCCCTTTCTGTAATTTTGGCAACCGACATCAAATTCGTTCTAAGATCCGGAACATATAAAGTATCACTAAATTCAATCCTTTTAATATTACTATCTAATTTTGTTGTAATATAAACGTTTCCTCTAGCCTTAACATTTGCAGAGGTATTATTTGCTAATTTTAACTCCTCATGAATGGATGGTTTTAGTTTTATAAATTTGGTTTTATCCTTGCATAGGTGCGTAGTGCATCCACTGTCCAAACACCAATGCTTTTGTTCTTTATACGGCACATTGTGTGCTTCATCTGCTGCACCATTTGCAACGTAGAACACATCATCTGCAACTCTTGCTGCTGGCCTTTGCTTGTTCTCTTCAGCGTAGCATTCTGATGCTTTGTGTCCTATTTTTCCACATTTGAAGCACTTTAGCTTCGTTTGCCATGAATTCTTTGGTTTACATTTGTACTTATTTCCCTCGACTTTGGGTTCATACTTATATTTATAACTCTTTGGTTTAACAGCCATTGCACCATGGTCGTCGCTTTGTTTTTGATGTCTTGTTTCGAATTCTCCTAGAATTTTGACTTTTAAAATATCTAAACCGGGCATTTCATCCCTAGATTCTATTGCGCATCTAAAGTTTTCAAAACTTTCAGGCAAGCTATTTAGTAACATGGCGCTTTGTAACTCTTTATGAACATTAATATCCATTTCGGATAGCTTATCTACTATTTCTATAAACTTATTTATATGCTCACGTATATCGTCGCTACTAGCCATGTGGTGGGTAGTCAGTCTTCTTAGCAATAGCGCCTTCTTTGCGGGTCCCTGAGATGCATATACAGAGCGGAATTTTTCCCACACATCTCTCGAAGTTTCACATCCTTTAATTTGTTTGAGTTCCGACGGACTCGTGCATAATATGAGGTCTGCTTTTGCCTTCTGGTCTGCTTCGTCCCATGCGTCCGCTGCATCTATCGATGCTTGGTCGCCGGCGGTGATATTTGGACGCGGTATTTTCGCGGTTACATATTTCCAGTTATCGTTTTTCCTAAGAAGTGCCTCTATTTGAATACACCACGTATGGTAGTTATCTTTATTGAGTGCATCTATTCTCGACACATTTCCTATGTTGTGTGCCATATTCACTTCGCGCCACGTGCTTAACCTTATTTTACGCCACGTGCTTAACCTTGCTTTACGCCGCGTACTTAACCACAGCAAAAAAAACTTTGTTTTTAACACATACTATAAACGCCTCCCTTTTTTTTTGTTTTATCGAAATGCAATTTCAAGCCCTGGGCCCATAACCTGTTAGGGTTAATATGCGTTTATTAAGTAATGATACTCTTACAAGCAGCGCGCGTGGTTCGATACCAGATACATAACATGTGAAGAACATACATAGAAACATTTTTGTGGGTTCTCGGCCCGACGGTGCTACCACAAGGCGGATTGATATGCAACTTCCTTACAATATTTATAAATATATTAATTAAAGTTTTAAATATATTAATATATAATTATTTATAAATGTATAAATATTAAATACATAAATATAATTATCTATAGATTTAGAATATATGGATTATCTATAAATAAATCATATGGCTTATAAATATAATTATTATATATGTAACTAAACTATATATAACATTAATATATATATATAATACTAAATTAAATATTAAAATTAATTATATAAATAATGATATATTTATAAATATATTAATTAAAGTTTTAAATATATTAATATATAATTATTTATAAATGTATAAATAATTAGGGTATAGTGTACAGTATTAGTGTACATTATATTAGTGTATAGTATAAGGTTATAGATAATAGTATAAAGTTATAGATAATAGTATAAGGTTATAGATAATAGTATAAGGTTATAGATAATAAGTAAGTAGGAATAAAGAAATGTAGCGTAAGGCAGATGAAGGAGAACGTAATGTAAAGTAAAATTAAGAATGTAAAATAAGTTCCTTTTCATGGCTGTGAGGCCGAAAAGCAAATAAAATTCTATTCTATTCTATAAATGTATAAATATTAAATATATAAATATAATTATCTATAGATTTAGAATATATGGATTATCTATAAATAAATCATATGGCTTATAAATATAATTATTATATATGTAACTAAACTATATATAACATTAATATATATATAATACTAATTTAAATATTAAAATTAATTATATAAATAATTATATATTTATAAATATATTAATTAAAGTTTTAAACATATTAATATATAATTATTTATAAATATATAAATATTAAATACATAAATATAATTATCTATAGATTTAGAATATATGGATTATCTATAAATAAATCATATGGCTTATAAATATAATTATTATATATGTATTGTTCTGGATTCGCTCGTAGGGAGGACGCTCGTTAGCTTCGCGCCTAGCGCCGTTCCACGGCGATAGCGCGAGCGTTCTCCCCCTCTGATCTCTTCTCGCTCCTTGCCCCGCGCATCGGTATAAATACCGTTGCGCGGGCATACAATTGGTCGGTTATAGTAACAATTAACAAGAGATAAGAGGTTTTAGGAGAGATAAAAGCGATTTATACTTTCGGCTGCGATACTTACAATTCTGCTGGTGTTAAACGAATTACAACCGTTTAACAATTATACTGGTGCCAAACGATTTACAACCGTTTGGCAGTGTGCGAACTATTCAATCGTATTTTACTCGTGCTTTATTGTTCTCTTTACTTTGTTTGTACATTATTGTTCTTGTTCGGTACCGTTAAATACATGTGATTCGTGCTACCTGTGAACTGTGCCTTTTATAAATAATCCTAATCCGTTACGCGCAAAAATTAACATCTTAGCGAGCTATCCGAAACAGTATTATTATTTTTATAATGGGCTTAACCGGGCGCTCAGTCCATCTGGACCATTGTGCCCGGGCCTCCTATCAGGAGTCTGTTACCCCAGGGTGCAGTGGCTCTCTGCCAGGCCCACTTCTTCAGCAAAACTAATGAGCCTGCCCGTTGGAACCTTCCTGCACTCCTGTATGTCTAGGAGTGGTGAGGCCAGGTGCCTGATCCTCGCCATCACCACTCGCTCGCATTCTGTGACGAGATGTAAAGGGGTTTTCTCTTCTCTGTCACACCTCCGGCATGTCGTTCCTTCGCTGAGGCCCATCCTGTGCAGGTGCTTTCTTGTCTGCCAGTGTCCCGTTAACAGGCCCACTGCCAGACGTATATCACTCCTGTCCATCCTGCAGAATTCTGCTATCCGGATAGGACTTGGTTCTCCCACCATAGCTTTAAAGTGTTTTAGCCCCGGGGTCTCCTGCAGGAGTCGGTGGGTCTGTTCTCTGGACCATTTCCTCACCGTGTTCCTGATGTACCCCGGTGCGTAGCCTATATTCTGCGAGGGGGGAACTCCTATGCCCGCCGCTCCCCTTTGGGCTAGCGTGTTCGCCCTCTCATTACCGCCGATGCCGTTGTGTCCTGGCACCCACAGTAATTCTACATGGTTCTCTTGGGATAATTCCTCTAGAGCCCTCATGCATTGCATTACCTGCCTTGATCTGGTCACATAAGAGCCGATAGCTCTCAGTGCCGCTTGGCTGTCACTGCATATACTTATATGTTTGCCCTTGTATCCTCTTGCCACATTTAATGTGGCACAGGTCCAAATGGCTTGTACTTCGGCCTGGAATACGGTCGGGTAGTCTCCCAGTGGTATGGACATTTCCATTTTTGGGCTTTGACCATACACTCCCGCTCCCGTGCCTTTGCTGGTCTTGGATCCGTCCGTGTACCAGACGAGTCCTCCTGGATTAAAGGGTTTTCTTCCTTCCATCCATTCCTCCCTTGTTGGGATTCTTGTTTTATATCTGGTATGAAAGCGGTATACCGGCTCACCGCGGTCGCCCGCGCCTTCTGGTGACATCATTATGATGTCTCCCCTGCGCAGCACACTCGCGTGGCCCGTCCCGCCTTCCCTCCAAGACACGCCGCCCCTTAGCCTTAGGGCCGCCTTCCTAGCCTCTGCCTCTACTACGATGTGTAGTGGGTCGAGGCCCAGTAGGGTCCCCAGTGCCAGGGTCGGCGTCGTCCTGAAGGCACCAGATATACCAAGACATGCCATTCGGTGTATCCGATCTAGCATCCTCCGATTGGTCCTGAACTTCATCGCTGTCCACCAGACCACGGAGGCATAGGTTATCTGGGGTCTCAGGATGGCCGTATACATCCATCTTACCACTATGGGCTTGATCCCCCAGAATCTACCAAACATCCTTCTACAGGCCCAGTAAGTCCTGATGGCTTTCTGTGCCTGTCCTTTTATGTGGCTCTTCCAAGTAAGCCCGCTGTCCATGGTTATCCCTAGTTAGCGTGCCTCCCTGGTTCTTTTGAGCTTTACGCCGAAGATGTAGGGTTCCTGTAAACAGTACTTCCTTTTCCTTGTGAAGAGCACCATTTCTGTTTTGTCTGGATTCACCGACAAAGACTGTTCCTGGCACCAGTCTTCCACGATTCCTAGCGCTCTCTGCATTGGTTTTGTCAGAGATGCCGGGTTCTCGTCCTTGACCGTGATCACGATATCGTCTGCATAGCCTTGGGCTGTCAGGCCTGCATCATTCAGCCTTGCGAGTAGCCCGTCGACTACTAGGCTCCACAGTAGGGGGGAGAGTACTCCTCCCTGTGGGCAGCCCCTCGCCACGAGCCGCGTCGTCGACACCCCTTCTAGGCTTGCCACGATTTTGCGTGTTTGTAGCATTTGGCGTATCCATTGGATGCTTGTTTCGTCTACGCCAAAGTTCCCAGCTGCCTTGCAGATGGAGTCAAACCGGTGTTATCAAAGGCCCCCTGGATGTCTAGGAACACTCCGAGCACCGACTTCTTCCATTTCAAAGCCCCTTCCACCTTCCCAGTCAGCGTATGGAGAGCCGTTTCCACGGATCTTCCAGCCATATAGGCGTGCTGGCTGCTATGGAGTGGCTTTGCAGTTAGGGATGTTTCCCGTATATATCTCTCCATCAGTCTCTCCAAGGTCTTTAGCAAAAAGGATGTGAGACTGATGGGTCTAAAGGACTTGGCTGTTTCGTATGAGTCCTTGCCTGGTTTGGGCAGGAACACCACTCTAGCCGTCCTCCATTTTTCGGGGATATATCCCAGGGCTATGCACGATCGGAATATCTGGTAGATATATTTCTCGATCTGCTCTAGGCCTTCTTGAAGTAGGGCTGGGAATATTCCGTCGGTCCCCGGTCTTTTAAACCGTTTAAAGGAACCGACCGCCCACCCTATCCTGTCATGGGTGACAATTTTTGAGGCCACCTTCCAGCCCATTGGCAATTGGATTGGTGGTGTCCCGGACACTAGTTCCGGGCCTCCCTCCTCCATTTCCTTTGAGCCAGGAAAGTGTACCTCCATTAGGTGTGACAGTACTTCCTCGTGGTTTTCCGTCACTCTCCCATCAGATAATCTCAGGCAGCCTAAATTGGGTTGTGGTCCCATGCTCAGAACTCTCTGAAGCCTTGCCACTAGTGGCAATGCCTCGGTTTCTTGGCAAAGGTTCCTCCAATATTCCCTCTTTGACCGCCTGATTTGTTTTTTGTAGTTTTGTTGGACCACTTTGTATTTGGTCCAATCTGTTACTAGCCCTGTCCTGTTGGCCCTGTTGAGCAGCTTCCTGGTCTCCCTGCGTAGGCGGTGTAGTTCACCGCTCCACCAGGGGACACTCGGGCTTACTCTACTGTTCGTCACTGGACATGCTGCTTCATAGGCCTGTATTATGGCCGTCTGCAGCTCGCAGGCCGTTTTTTCGGTCCAACCCACGGTTCCGCAACTTTTGGTCTCCCGGAGCCTACCTCCTAGTTCCTGTTTGTACAGTTCCCAGCTGGTGGCCCCTGGGTTCCTAAAGATTGGCCCCGGGGTCGTATTCCTTCCGATTATCTGGAATTGTATTTGACGGTGGTCAGATAGAGTTTCCTCTTCACTGACTCGCCATCCTTTGATCCACTGCGCCAGCCTAGTCGAGCACAGCGAAATGTCTATTACCTCCTTCCTGTTGGCAATAATAAAAGTCGGACTGGTTCCTCTGTTCAGGATCTCCAGTTCCGTGGCAGTGAGGTATTCCATTAGGGCCGTTCCTCTGCCATTTATATTTGTGCTGCCCCAGGCGCTGTGGTGCGAATTTGCATCGCACCCCACCACCATTGGCAGAACTTTCTCCCTACAGAAGTCGACTAGTGCTTTAAGCTCCTCTGTAGGGGTGGGGGGGGTTGACTTGAGTCATACGGCAGGTACGCCGAACAGTCCACTATTTCTCGCGGTCCCGTTTCGAGTCCCGTCATAATCCTGGCTGCTGTCAGATCTCTGTAACAAAAATCTGGCATTTTTAGTATCTTCACTCCCTTTTTTGCGAAGATACAGGTTCTGGGACCGGATTCTTTGGGCCCATGTATTAGTGTTCCCTTCACCGATCCCAACCTTCCCACGCACCCATTACAGAGCCATGGCTCTTGTATGAGTGCTATGTGTGCTTTTCCCACTGTTAGGTCACGCTCTCGAACGTTCGTGGCCGCTATACAGTGGTGCAAGTTAATCTGCGTGAAGCGGTGGCATGCCTCAGTTTTTGATACCACTGTTGATTTTGCCCCACTTCCGCCTGTTACCCGGGGCTTCTGTGGATGGGGTCCGATCATTGTGTCCCTCCTTCCTGTCCCCCGGTCATCGGGTTCGCCAGTTTACCCGGCATCTTTCCCCCTCTGACCGTCCCTCTCCCGGCGGGCCTAGCTCGCAGGTGAGCTCTCATGCTCCCCCTGCTCGTCTGGTCCCCTTTCCGGGCGATTTCCGTCGCCTTAGTGGGTCTGCCACGTGCCCGACGTCCAGCGATCGTCCAGGCCGTTGCGCCCACTTTTCCCCGGGGTGCTTTCGCGCTCGTGGTGGCCTCCATTTCTGGGACCTCCCCCGAGTTCGTGCCCTCTTCCGGTTCTCTGTTTGAACCTGCGACCCCCGGATCCATGGGTTCCGGCAGTACGGGTAGGCCCTGTTCGGTCCCCCCCACCTGTCTTCCTTCCCCCGTCCCCGGTGTTTCCGCCTTCTTCGTTTTTGCCAGGGTCTCGGGTGTCCCTTCCAGGGGGGCCGCGGGTTTGGTGGTGTGAGACACCTTCCCCGTCTTCCCTCCCGGTTGGCCCTTCCCGGTCGCCAGCTCCTTGTTTTTCGCCCCTGGACCTCGCCGCCTTTCCGCTGTCCCAGCCTGGCTCTCCCTAAAGAGAACCCTGCCGAGCCCCGCGTAGGCAGCGAAGCACTTGAGTTTCAGCTCTTTGTAAGAGAGCTCGTCGACTCCCATGGCGTAGTGTACCGCCTTGGGGGTCTCCATTTTTCCCCAGACTCTCCATATGTTGGTTTTGAGCCCGGGGTTCTGTCTCGCCAGCCTTCTAAGAATGACGTCTGTCTCCTCTGGTAAACCCGGGAAGACGACGTTCATCCTGATGAGCTTTGGGAGGGCCTCTTTTTCCACTACTTCTAGTTTGGCCCCCTCCCATGGCTTGATGGTCGGCACCGCGGTGTGGATCC
Organism: Nomada flava; assembly: GCA_951802745.1. NCBI lineage: Eukaryota > Metazoa > Arthropoda > Insecta > Hymenoptera > Apidae > Nomada > Nomada flava. The sequence goes on along the minus strand of CATOQN010000058.1, from coordinate 2,426,797 downwards.
ATTTCTTGGATTTTGCTTCCGCGCACACCAGCCACAGTGCTCCTCCGCCCAATTTGCCTTCGTCAAAGCACGGGATGTGCTCCCCATCTGGGATCCCATCCATCACCTTGACGATTTCTCTCCGGACCAGGTCTCCCTGTTCTCTGGAGAGAGTCTCATTGGGGTAGCCGGTTGGCACTATTGCCACCTTCCTCCCCCCAATGACCGCATCCCGGTAGTCTACTGGTTCCGGGAATACGTGCCCTTTCTTCTTCCTCGCCGCACCTTCCGGCGGGGTGTGCCCTTCGGGTCGTGGCCTTTTCAGGCCCCTTCCCTCTTTGCCCTCCCCGCTGGCCGTCATGGGCGTAATGATTCCCTGGGGTGGCTGCTCGCTTTCTGAGCCCCCTTTCCCCTGGGAATCTGCTCCCGCACTTGGGTATCCAGTTTCCGGTCCCTCAAGCTGCTGAAGCATCCGAGCTTTGCGTTTCCTCTTTCTAGAGGCCCCGCTTCTGCTCTTTTTCTTCTTAGATACCTCGGGCTGAGGGGCCGGGGGGTTGACCCCCCCCCTTCCCGCTCCTCCCGAGTCATCTTTACCGCGTCGGTCACGGTGGCCCCTTCCATTTTGGCCGTTACTTCCGCAACGTCCATCCTTTCAGGTTCCTCCCGGACCCCGCCGTCTACCGGTGTGGTTGCCTCTTTCGAGCCCCCTCACCCTCGACCCGTATCTTAATTTCTTCTTTTTTATTGTTATCCATATGGGTCGCACGAGTGGTCGGGAAATACTAGGTCCGCCCCCTCAGAGCCCGATTTAGGGGGTAAGGCTAAATACAATGGGAGGTCGCCCGGTATCCCAAGGGCATCGTTTGCGGCACTGTAACCCTGTGCCATCCAGCCCTCAGCACGATAGCTTCCACCTTGGCTTGGGGGACTGGTCCGCGGCCGGGTTTTTGTGCCTGTCGCGGGGTTTTTACTTCCCGGACCTGCACTTATCGCCCTTGCTAGCCAGGGTTCCGTGCGGCATAGCGAGTGGCCCCATGGACCAGCCATGAGCTGTTCCTCGGGCCACCGCCCGCCGCACCTTGCCTTGGCCATCCTCCTATCCGCCACCCGGAGACGCGCTGGTTGGAAGTCCATCCTGCGCCCCCTTCCCTCTGTCGAGGGCCGGGGAGTCCGGGTATTATATATGTAACCAAACTATATATAACATTAATATATATATAATACTAAATTAAATATTAAAATTAATTATATAAATAATTATATATTTATAAATATATTAATTAAAGTTTTAAATATATTAATATATAATTATTTATAAATGTATAAGTATTAAATATATAAATATAATTATCTATACATTTAGAATATATGGATTATCTATAAATCAATCATATGGCTTATAATATAATTATTATATATGTAACCAAACTATATATAACATTAATATATATATAATACTAAATTAAATATTAAAATTAATTATATAAATAATTATATATTTATAAATATATTAATTAAAGTTTTAAATATGTTACGTATGAATAATACTCTCTTACGCTGCGCTCGCACGCGTCGTTCGCTCTCGCGTAAGAACGGAAGACGCCTAAAGATTTAGCTCGATACCACACGACGCGCCAGTGGTAAAGATTCAGATTCTAGGTAGACAAAATCATTATATGATATTTTAATACTCAGTAATTACAATTGTAATGTTTACTACATATTTTCGTTATGGTAGAAATGGAGGTAAAAATAATTATGACAAAAAATTGCGTTTCTTGTAAATTTATATATTTCTTATTTGCAGGAAGTAAACTATATAAAAATAACTAAATTACTTAAATGTAATACTTTTATTTTAAATTTCAATTGCACTAAATTAATCTAATATAATATTTTTATTGTAAATCATTGGTGCATGTTATACTTTAACTTCGCTATCTAATTAAATTCATCACTATCAGAAGATGAATCTGCTTCGCCATCACTGTTACCTTGATTCATATTCTGGTCATCATAATTATGTCTATTAGTATCAACTAATAAAGAATATACTTCCGGTAATAACTGTGAACCTGGTTTGGTTGTTTTTCGTCTATAACTATTTATAATAGGATCTGAGGAGACTAATAATATATTGAATATATCTTCAATTGTGGATTTCCGAGAACATTTTCTAGTATTTCTTTCTCTGCATTTTTTTATTTCCTTGTGCCTACATTCTTGGGCTTCCTCGGAAAGTTGGCCAATTGGTAGTAGGGCATTTTTAATTATATCTGCACCATGTACAAGTAATTTATGTACTGTAGGTGGGAGATAATACCAATGATATAAGCTTAAATATTTATCCAATGTATCGGAAGAAAACTTTTTGAATTTATCAGCGTCTATTTCATAGCCACATGAAATAGTTTGTAGCATAGTAGTAAATCGCCTTATTAAGTTTTCATCTAAGCCTGTTATGGCACTTGATAGCAACGGATCTTGGAAAAAGCGACGAGCCGTATTGCCATCATTAGAAGTGCCATAACCAGGCTTTATTACATCAATTAACAAACCCATTTCATTATAAAATCTTTTTTTTATTTCCTCCTTTCGTTTCTCGACCTTTTCTTTATTTTCTTTTTTTACTGTCTTTTCTTGTATATCTAAGCGGTATGCAATTTTTAATAAACATTCTAAACAGCGAATTTTCATATGCAATGGAGATAGACCAAATCTATAAGTTGATGGGTCGTCTGAGGTTACCGCGGCCGCGGCCGCGGATGGTTTGTTCATATCCCGTGGTCCACATTTACATATAAAACATCTTTGAGATGATACATTCGTCAAAGTGTTGCAAATTTTTCCATCAACCATGGTCAAAATAAGTACCGGTTTTATATTTATTTCGTTTCCGTCTATCATTATTTTTGTACAAGTTAATCTTTCTATTTCATTCTCTATCTTCGTTGTTTCAGCTTTTATTAGTTCTGCATTTTCAGATCGTAATAATATTTTTATTGGTCTACAAAACCTAGTGCTCGATGGTGTTGTATTTTGCCATAAAATTATTTTTTTATTGTTTTCTGTAAAAAACATTTGTAACGGAACCATTGATATTACGAATATCGAACTGTCGCTTTGTTTTTCATCAAAATCCTGGAATCGTTGTTTATACCCAGGCATGTTAGAGGTCCCATCACATCCCCATTTGATTATAATTGTGACATCGTTCAATTTCTCTTTCGTTTGTAATAATACGTCATGCTGTAGTGTACATAAACGTTTATGTGTATGGTCAATTATACATTGTAAAGGTACTTCAGCAGAAATTTCTGTGATTTTTATTTCACGTGGGTGTTACGAGCCAGGGCTGTGGGCAACGCCTAGACCGGCGATGTTGATATTTCCCAAGGAATATGGTTGAGAATTTGTTAGTTAGGTGCACGGACGAACCTGATGCGAAATCAGGGAGCCGCTGGGATTGATGTATGCGAGGACGAACCCGATGCGAAATCGGGGAGCCTCAGGAATAGAATCAAGCGCGGACGAACCTGGTGCGAAACCAGGGAGCCGCAGGAGGGTGAAACGTCGTGGACGAACCCGATGCGAAATCGGGGAGCCACTAGGAAAGAGTGCGCAGACGAACCCGGTGCGAAACCGGGGAGCTGCAGGAGGTTGGTTTATTCACAGACGAACCCGGTGCGAAACCGGGGAGCTGTTCGGAAGTTTGGTAAACGTACGGACGAACCTGATGCGAAATCAGGGAGCCATAGGATACAGACGAACCTGGTGCGAAACCAGGGAGCTGTAGGATGGGTTAGGTTTCGTGGACGAACCCGATGCGAAATCGGGGAGCCACTAGGTTGGAGTAGTCACCTTGTTTTGGATAAGGCGTGCGAACGAACCTGATGCGAAATCAGGGAGTCGCAGGAAATGTTAGTTTGACTCGTAAATAAATAATCGATACAACTCGAGCGGTTAAGTTGTATCTGTGGGACGTTACTACTAATATAAAGGATTACGGAGTAAAGATAGGTTTTAACGAATCTACTCGGTTTAATGGTGAACAGTTTATGAGTTTATATTGCAACCAGTTGTTTGTACAAGTGTAATTGTCGCGATATAGTTAAATAGTGTGTGAATTATTACCTAAGCTGCACGGTGTTGACGCACTGGCGATGCGGGGTCTGAGATCGGTTACAAAGTATGCCGAAAGAACTTCAACCGGACTATGCGGATTCTAACGGGTTAACTTTATCTGAATGGTGCCGTAAGCCCAATTCTTATTGAAATGCAACCGACTCTGTACAAGCGTAACGCGACGTGCCTATGCGCGTAGCTGTGTAGTTATGAACCGAAGATGATTAGAAACGGAGGGTTTATATAGTCCCGAAATGTATGGAGGGGCTAATTAGGAACCTCCATAAAAGGTAAGAGCGCAGAGTCTTCGTCAGGTCACGAATGTACCTAATCGGTCGCGATGCAGTTGGTCGATTCTAAAAGGGTTAACCGTCGTGTGGTATCGAGCTAAATCTTTAGGCGTCTTCCGTTCTTACGCGAGAGCGAACGACGCGTGCGAGCGCAGCGTAAGAGAGTATTATTCATACGTAACATCTCCCCCCCCGAGATAAAACATCGCGTTTTTGCGTGATGCTTTTTCAAAGAAAGGAAAACGGTTAAAGATTTATCTAAAATTTAAAGGTGTGAAAATTGTCGAGTGTGGTGTATGTGTGTGTGTACTTAACGCTACTGTGATTATTGCGGGGTCTGCCTCAGCTGGTGGTTGAAACGGCGATGCCCAGCTCCATCCAGCCTTGGGTGACGTTGTAAGGGGCTGTCCGGGTAGACGGTGGTTTCTATTTCGTTGATTAATCCAGATCCTAATTCCTTGCTGAGGCCAAATTACGGATGTTAGTCATATGTGTTATCAATTCCATTAGATAATCTCCGTACGACTTCAATTTTTCACCAGTTGGAAACGAACTTGGTTCTCGGGCTGGTCTTCCAAAAATTAATTCGTATGGAGTGAAATTTGTTGCTTCGTGTACAGATGTATTGTAGGAAAACATTGCAAAAGGTATTAATAAATCCCAATCTTCGTAACTATCCATGTAGTGCTTGAGATATTCGGTGAGTACGATGTGGCTTCGCTCCAATGATCCGTTGGTTTGCGGTCGGTATCCCGAAGTTGTAATTTGCTTGATTTTAAATATTTCGGACAAATTTGTCATGAGGTTTCCAATGAAACTAGTTCCTTTGTCTGTTAATATTGCGCGAGGTGTACCATAGATTGCGATGAAATATCTAGCAAAAGCATCTGCAATAGTAGCAGCCCGGATATTCGGTATTGCTACTGCCATACAATATTTGGTTAAATTATCTTGCATAGTGAGAATGTATCTATTTCCGCTAGGTGTGATCGGCAAAGGTCCTACTGTATCCAAAGCTATTTTATCGAATGGTCCCATAGGTGTGTCGGTAATTAACATAGGCTGACGAGTTTTTGCTCGAACTAATTTTTGTTCTTGGCAACTTTGACATCTTCGTATGTAATTTTGAATGTCATTGCGCATTTGCGGCCATTGGAATTTCGATCGGATGCGTTTATAAGTCTTCGTGATTCCTTTGTGTCCTCCAATTAAACTATCATGAGCTTCGCGGATTATTTCTTGTCTGTCTTCTATGGATGGTGTAGTGATGATACAATTGCAAATAATAATTTGCTGTGCTGTTCCAGTGAAAACTTCTTCTAACATCTTGAAGAATTCGCTGACCGGCAGTTTATGGAAATCTCCGGTTGCTGATATTCGAAATGATTTGATATGGTGTTGACTTAAGGTGTCTCTAAGAATTTCCAAACCCGTGAGAACGTCTGATTTTTTAACGTTATCATAAAAATTGTCGGAAACTACTATGCTGAAAGATTTATACAATCCATTATCCAAAGTTACTATATGTCCTTTTCCTGGTCGTTTTGCGAGAAGGTCCTGTTTACTTATTGTCTCGGTGTCCAGTAACAGTTTTCCAACGTTGGTTTGTAAATTACAGTCGGCAGATATAAAATGTACACAGTGTCCTTCTTCAGCTGTGAGGGTGTTCGGTGATACAGTAATTTTATGCAGATGTGCAGATATTACCTCCTCCAGATCATCTTCATCAGACGTTTTTTCCAAATCCGAGGCGATGAATGGATAAGGGTCGAGCGTATGGTCTAGCAAATCATGTCGAGTCGAACCGTTATCGGGTGACCGTATGACACTTGCTTCGGCAAGGGTCTTCGCAGGTAGCTGGTTTGCTGGGGCTTGTAAAACTACACCCGGCATTGGTGTCAACCCTTGCGGTGTACTAAACAAGTCTTGGCGAACATTATTTGTATACTTTATTATGGTGTCTTCGAGTGGTTCTCCAAAAGATAATGAATCGTCGTGTAGGGTCTGGTCTTCGTGTGAAGGCAAAATTTGAGTGGAATTTGCTGCTGGTAAAAAACCATTTATAGTTTCCAGGCGCTCATCTGGCATCGATATCTCTTGAGACAGGCTCGGAAAAGATCGATTTCTGTCTATAATCGGCGAATGTTGGACCTTTCCATATGCGGCCTGTTCTGTTTCGTCGGAGCTGCTGCTATCCCGATACTTGGGTCGGCTTTCTCTATCTCGTCGCGACTGTCTAACACGTTGTCCAATTGAATCAGTATTAGGATCTATTTTAGGTATCTGTATTTTGAATTCAGAATCTCTGCATTCTCGTGGCATTAATGGTAAACAAACAGATACGGGGTTACGCGACAAAGCGTCTGCGTTTTTATTCGTTTTTCCGGCTTTATGAACGACTTGATACTCGTATTCTAGGAGTCTCAGTTTCCATTTCATGAGTCTAGAAGTCGGATCTTTAACAGAATGTAACCAAACTAACGGTCTATGATCTGTAACGAGTGTGAATGTAGTTCCATAAATGTAAGGCCTGAAATATCTTACGGCGTAAACCATTGCCAAACATTCCTTTTCTGTAGCTGAATAATTTTTCTCAGGTTTATTTAAGTTGCGGGACGCGTACGCAATCGGCAGATCGTTTCCTATCTCCCCTTGACTGAGCACGGCTCCAATTGCATATTCCGATGCATCTGTTGTAACGATGAATGGTTTATCAAAATCTGGATATTGTAGAATGGGTTGTTGGCACAATTCGCTGCGTAATTGTTTGAAGGCTTGATCTTGTTCTTCTGTCCACTTGAATTTGATACCTTTCCCTAACAGGTTAATTAGAGGTTTTGCTATTAAGGTGAAATTAGGTACGAATCTTCGGTAATATCCTACAAGTCCTAGGAATTGTTGAATATTCTTCTGTGTAGTAGGTGTAGGAAAATCTTGAACGGATTTTAATTTCCTAGGATCAGGTCTGACTCCGTCTTTTGATATAATATGTCCGAGGTATGCAACTTCCTTCCGTAGGAATTCACATTTATTGGTCTGAAGGGTTAATCCATGATCTTTAAGGCGGTTCAATAATTTTTTAACTTTAATGTTGTGTTCTTGTAACGATGAAGCGTATACTACTATGTCGTCCAAATAAACAAAAAGATCTGTCCCTTGAAGTCCAGTGAGTACTTGATCCATAAGGCGTTGAAAAGTGGGTGGTGCGTTCTTTAATCCGAAAGGCATTCGAGAAAATTCGTAATGTCCATTCGGGGTTGTAAAAGCAGTTTTTGTTTTATCTTTCGGATCCATTTCTATCTGATGAAATCCACTTGCGAGATCAAAAACTGAGAAGTATTTAGCTCCTCCTAATCGGTCTAAAATTTCCGTGATTTGAGGTAATGGGTATTTATCGGAAATTGTTTTTTCGTTGAGAGCACGAAAATCTAATACCAAACGCCAGCGTTTAACTCCCTGTGCGTCTGCTTTCTTTGGAACAATCCATAATGGTGAATTATACGGAGATTTAGAGTGATCAATTATACCTGCAGATAGCATAGTGCTGATCTGTTTCTGAATTTCTTTTTGATGTACTGGCGGATAACGATATTGCCTGGTATTAATTGGAATATCATTAGTTGTATGAATAGAATGATTAAAGTCACGAGCCTTCCCGAGTTTATCTCCTGGAAGGAAAAATCGATCAGGAAATTCTTCCACTAAATCTGTCACGAAATTCCGTTCCTCCTTATTTAAATGGTTTAAATTGAGAGTTTGTAGAATTCCATGTATCCTGTCTTTCCTAATCTTGAAGCTCGACGGGTGTTCCATTTCTGGGTAAGAATCTTCTTCTGATGAGCTCACGATATCATAGGGCTCCAATAACTGAGGCTCTATCTCTACTTCAATTGCTTCTTCACTGGTGTTTATCGCCATAACGTGACACTTTCCGTCGTTGTTGGTCACGACTGCTTCCCCTATGTAAAGATATTCGTGGGTTTTTATGCGCGGTAGGTACCCTTCCTTTATCTTCACATTTGCTACTCTTACAGCAATCTGTTGCGATGTTCTAGGTTTGATACAATATTTTGTAGCTGTCTGCTGTTCCTTAATTTGTTGAGGTAAATCTTGATAATTTGAAAAACGTAATGGTCGGATCGGTTTATTTTTTAATGTTAAGGTTCCATGATAGTAAGAAATTTCAGCTTCTTCCTGTTTTAGAAACGGGCTTCCGATAAGTCCATCTGCGTCTATTGCAAGATTTCTTACCACATAGAAAAATGCTGGAGATCCATGAATATGTAAAATTGTAGTTCCAAGGGTGTGAATCGGCGTTGTAGTGAGTCCTGTCAACTCAATTTCTTCTCTTGAAATTATTTCTGCAGTTTTTCCGAGTACGTCGATGACCACCAGATTAACAGCTGCTCCACCATCAATTAAGAATTCTCCCGTTCCTGATTCCAGTTCCGGTACCTTGATCTTGATTCTTGGTGCAGGTGCTTCCTTGATGAGTCTTCTTTCTTCTCGTCGCTGAATCGGATTTTCCTTCGGCGATCTTCCTCGTTTCCGCTCATCGTGTCGCCTGTACGTTGAGCGTGATTGAAGTTTAAAGTCTTGTTTGATTCAACGGATGAATCCCGTGAATCTCGGCGATAATGCGGACTGCGCGGACGATTCCTACATGACTTCCCGTCATGTCCAGCAATGCCACAATGCCAACAATATAAATCCGACTTACGATTTTTGTCAGGATTCTTAAGAATTGAAAATTTTTTATCTCGATCATCTACAGATGAATCGCGATGATTAGAAGGGGATCTCGAGGGGGTCCTTTGTCGTAAAGTCCAGGCCGTCGTGCGTCCTTGCCTCTCTCGTTCCTCTTCAAATTCAGATGTTCTCGCTGGTCGTTCCCTGAACCGATCATATCTGTTCGGAGACAGTGGGTACGATACTTCGCGGTCGTGATTATGATAATCCCGATCATAAAGATCTCGGCGTGACCATCTAGAAGGTGATTCTCTGGATGGCGACCGTTGCCGATTACTTAATTTCCTGTCAATATCCAGCACGGCGTCGTAAGCCTGTTCAAGCGTTTCCAAATCTTGAAGTTTAGCCGACACTTTCCAGGAAATTCGATCCGGTAAACCATCGATGAAGTTTTCTTTAACGTCCTTTTCCATTTCCTTGACGAATTCTTCAGCGTGATCCAGATATCTTTCCCGAATAGCTCCGCGCGTACAATAAACAAGATGACTCGTTCTATCGACATATCGTCGAATACTTTCACCTTCACGAATACGTAGTTTCGCGATTTCTACTTGAAAATGTGACAAATCTCTACCAGGCGCGAATCTCTTTTTTAAGTGTTTAATTAATGCCTTAACAGAGTCGAATTTATGCTCTATCGTGCATCTACGTGCTGGACCGATGAGTTTAGTTAAAACAATGGCAAGATACTCCGCTTCCGTACCCTCAGGAATCAAAGTTAACCCGTTTTCCACATGTTGTGCAAAGTGCGTCAACGATGGCTTTTCTCCGTCAAAAGTCGGAATGGACAAAGTGATATTCTGTATACACGTCCGTTGCGTTAAGAGTGTCATTGTATTAGCAATCGAAGCTGTCAAGTTCAGCATCTCACTAGCAGAGACGTTCGCTTGTGTATTTGCCATTTTGAAAATTACTAAAGTAACTAACTAGAGAAAACTAGTATATTGTAAAATGTTCATCTACGAGTAATAGAACGTATTTTAAAAACCAAAATTTACGGTAATTCCAAATCAGCAGTATCCCACCGCTGTCACCAGTTTGTTACGAGCCAGGACTGTGGGCAATGCCTAGACCGGCGATGTTGATATTTCCCAAGGAATATGGTTGAGAATTTGTTAGTTAGGTGCACGGACGAACCTGATGCGAAATCAGGGAGCCGCTGGGATTGATGTATGCGAGGACGAACCCGATGCGAAATCGGGGAGCCTCAGGAATAGAATCAAGCGCGGACGAACCTGGTGCGAAACCAGGGAGCCGCAGGAGGGTGAAACGTCGTGGACGAACCCGATGCGAAATCGGGGAGCCACTAGGAAAGAGTGCGCAGACGAACCCGGTGCGAAACCGGGGAGCTGCAGGAGGTTGGTTTATTCACAGACGAATCCGGTGCGAAACCGGGGAGCTGTTCGGAAGTTTGGTAAACGTACGGACGAACCTGATGCGAAATCAGGGAGCCATAGGATACAGACGAACCTGGTGCGAAACCAGGGAGCTGTAGGATGGGTTAGGTTTCGTGGACGAACCCGATGCGAAATCGGGGAGCCACTGGGTTGGAGTAGTCACCTTGTTTTGGATAAGGCGTGCGAACGAACCTGATGCGAAATCAGGGAGTCGCAGGAAATGTTAGTTTGACTCGTAAATAAATAATCGATACAACTCGAGCGGTTAAGTTGTATCTGTGGGACGTTACTACTAATATAAAGGATTACGGAGTAAAGATAGGTTTTAACGAATCTACTCGGTTTAATGGTGAACAGTTTATGAGTTTATATTGCAACCAGTTGTTTGTACAAGTGTAATTGTCGCGATATAGTTAAATAGTGTGTGAATTATTACCTAAGCTGCACGGTGTTGACGCACTGGCGATGCGGGGTCTGAGATCGGTTACAAAGTATGCCGAAAGAACTTCAACCGGACTATGCGGATTCTAACGGGTTAACTTTATCTGAATGGTGCCGTAAGCCCAATTCTTATTGAAATGCAACCGACTCTGTACAAGCGTAACGCGACGTGACTATGCGCGTAGCTGTGTAGTTATGAACCGAAGATGATTAGAAACGGAGGGTTTATATAGTCCCGAAATGTATGGAGGGGCTAATTAGGAACCTCCATAAAAGGTAAGAGCGCAGAGTCTTCGTCAGGTCACGAATGTACCTAATCGGTCGCGATGCAGTTGGTCGATTCTAAAAGGGTTAACCGTCGTGTGTTATCGAGCTAAATCTTTAGGCGTCTTCCGTTCTTACGCGAGAGCGAACGACGCGTGCGAGCGCAGCGTAAGAGAGTATTATTCATACGTAACATGGGTAACACTCCTTTTTTGCTTCTAGTATATAAGGATATGATGGAAAAGCCTTAAATCCATGCATGTTTAAACGTTGTTGCACCGCCTCGTACGCCCGTTTTGTCATTTTACCATCTAAAAATGTAGCTAATGCTTCTTCTTTACTTAGTATTTCTTTTTTCGTTTCTGGGGTTTGGAAATTTTTTTTCAATCGATTTAATTCTGCAGGAGATTCACTTACTGCCGTTTTTACCAGGTATGCAGCATCACGCCTTCCTTCTGCTCTTAAGCTTACTTGTGCAGCATATACAATTTCATCGTTCCCATGTGACTCTATTATAGATTGAATTCGGCGCCTTTTGGTTTTATCACATCCTTCATTAAATAATTTTGTCGGCCGACCACGGCTTTTGGATGTTGAAGGCACCTGTTCAATATGGGTTTCTAATTCGGGAAAGTTAGTAAACCCTTCCAACCAAAAAGAATTATTTTTTTCAAATTTTTCTTTCATACGATAATTTTTCATCCACTTTTCGGATATGACATATGCTAATTTTCTACAGCGGTCCATGGTAATCGCTTCTATTTTCTTATCAATATATTTAATATTAAAATAATTTAAGACATATCTGAAAAGTTCCGGAATTTTCATTTCCTTACTGGACTCGTTCAACCATACGTTGAACAACTGCTTTCGTGGAATAGAGTATGTAACTGAAATTTGTAAATATCTCACTTAGGTGCAGGTTGGTGCAGCTCATTTTTTTTTTGCATTCTGAAGCAATACATGTAGGGTAATTATAAAAAAAAATTACGGCTTGAGCATGCTGGAGTTAAAATATAACCCTATATTAGATTTTACTTATTAAAAAAAACCGTTTTCAATTGCGGTTGATTTTAATTTCATCTTTCTATTAATTTTAAAACGAAAAAGGCAAATATGAATTAGTTTTACATTTACTTACCTTCCATTTTGCTATGTATAAAAGAAAAATTGCACTTTATATAATAACTTAAATCAACGATGCGTTTCGATTAGCATGTGTGTGGGATTGGAAGTTTTAATGAAATTAAGCCGATGTAAGTGTAATATATTCAACGCTGAGACACTATATATATTTATTAATACGATACACTTCCTTCTTCGCTGTTCTACACTGTTCTACGCTATACTACGCTGTTCTACGATCTACTCTACTCCACTCCGTAATCCACACTGTCTCGCAGATCAATCTACACTGTCTTTCCATTCATACATCCATTCGTCCTCAGTCATTCTCTCCTCTCTCTCCCTCTCTCCCTCTCTCTCTCTCTCATTCGTATCCTTAAAGCCTAGAAAATAAGGGACACGGTTCTGCAGGCCATCGCTGCTCGCCTGCAGAACATCTGTGTCCCAGGTAGCGCGGTCAAAAATGTCCTGCGCCCCGACGTTGGGCGCTTCGCACTCCCACACTCGACCCCCCTGCAAGGATATCTGCCCTCAGATATCGCACGCTTTCCTCTGTACATTTTTGAGCCTACCTCGCCTTCTTTTCGCAGGTATACGGTCAAGAGGTTTTTGCATCGACTTTCGCATCGCAAAACGCATGCCGCCAACCGCTCTTGGGTTTTCCCAGCGCGCTTCCCTTCGCGTACCGCACGCGCTTCTTTGGCCTACCGATATGTACGCCGAACGGGGGTTGCGACTCCAGGCGTCCACGTGCATAAGGTTTTTACCTGGACGGTGTTTGACGGTACATTGCAATTTTTCCAACTTACGGCTCGGGTAACGCTCTTCCGCTGGCGTTGTTTCGCTCGCAAAATATACCTGGCCTAACAAACCCTCGCGATTGACTCCCTGCACCGATGGCGCGCCATACTCGAATTTAAGCGCATCGATATGCGCTTCCTCTTTCGCGCCGATTTTATACAATTTCGGAACCGGTTCGCTAGCTACACTGATTTTCCGTTCTTCGAACGCGCGTTCATCTTTGCTACCGAATTAAAGTTCTATTTCGTCCTTTACCGAATTAGAAAACGGTCGCTCTACCGCCTCGCGCTCATTTTCCGGCGAACGGGCCACACCAGCCTTTACAACATGACCTGGGTATGCTATTTCGAAAACCTCGCGCTCGCAAACGAATGCCCCCTCGAAATCTTCCTCACGCGCTTCTCGCTGCACGGCCGGGCTCTCTAAGGTTGCTGGTGTTTCCTTTCCTGGGCAGTTCGCTGCAACGTGTCCTGATATTTCGCAGTCGTAGGATATCGGCGTGGACGGCCTTGCCTCTGCTACCTGCACCTTTGCTGGGCAGTCCGCTGGTCGGTCTCCTGGTCTTTCGCAGCCTTCGGATTTCGGCGTGGGCGGCCTTGCCTCTGCTACCTGCTCCTTGTATATTTTTGCTCGAACGTCGTCACCGTTCTTGCTCTCGCAAACAAACACCCTCATGAAATCCCCTTCACACGGTGTCTGCCGTACGGCTTGGCTTACGTTGATTGCTGGTGTTTCTTTTGTCGGGCAATTCGCTGCTACATGTCCAAATTCCCTGCATTTGAAGCATTTTGCTCCTCTACTCCTCAGTGGACAATCGTAGAAAAAGTGATCCCGACCGCCGCAGCTATAGCACCTACCTGGCCGTGCATCTCGCATATCCCGTCGCGGGTATCCATCATCTCGCCGCCGGGATGCGTTGTCCCATCGCTGGACCTCGTCTTCTCGCCACCGGGGTGCGTTGTCCCATCTTTGGACTTCGTCGTCTCGTCGACGGGGCGCGTTGTCCCATCGATGAATCCTGTCCTCTCGCCGGGGTCCGCTTGGTACTCGCCACATCGCCGCACCTCCACGTTGTACCCCGCCGTTGACTCGCTGAATTTCCATATTTCCTCGCCAATGTTCTTCGGGCACTTCCGTGCCAAATCGCTCAGCTCTATATCCAGTGCGCAGGGTAACTCCCTCGAACGCCTCCACGAGTGATGCCTGCGTCTTGAATCGTTGCAGTCTCGCGTGATTCTTCAGCGAATGATCCGGAATTCCGTCGATCATATAATCTATCAGGTCTTCGTCGTCGATGCGGATGCGATTTCCCAATATAATCTTGGAATGGGCGTATTCGGCGAACGTCTCCTCCCTTTTCCAAATTCGGCCCTCGAATTCCCTGCGAGCCGCTATACGGTTCTGCCTGTTGCCGAAGATGCCTTTCAATTCTTTTACAAGTGCGTCCACTTGCATTGCCACGTGCTCTGGCTTCGAATGAAACCATTCGAGAGCCCGATTTCTCAGCCGCGAGACTGCCAATGCCTTCACTGTGTCGTCGTCCAACCTGAAAGTTGTTCGCACTGACTCCAATTGCGCCTCCCAAACGTCGAAGGTTTCGCCCTTTCCGTTGAAATAATTCAGCATCGATTTAACTGAATCGTCGATCCTCACCGGTGAACGCCGACCCGAATTCACCGGTTCCCTAACGCTCGTCGTCTGCGTATCACGCAACCACTTCATCTCACGTCTCAGCATCTGCATCTCATGCTCCATGCGTTCCTTTTCCCGCCTTGAAAAGCCTGCGTCTTCGCTGTTTGTTGCCTCGCCTGCGGGTAGGTTTGGCGTGCTCGGCGAGCTCGCACTGGGCAGCGTGATGACGCCCGAATCTTCATTCGTGGCTCCTTCGGCAGCGTCACTTGTCTCTTCGTTCATCCATGCACCCGACGGGTCGCTCATCATGAGCCTGTTAATGAGCTCTTGTTTCGCGCCGACCGGACTTAAACCTTTTGCTTTTAAAATTTCTTTCAATCTTAGGACCGTAAACTCACTCGGGCTCTTATTCATGTTTATTGCACGTTCCGCACAATCTACACAGTCTGCACAGTTTACACTTACGCGGCTTAACTTCGTTGCTCACTCAATCCCGGACGAGCCCCCAAAAAGATTGTGGGATTGGAAGTTTTAATGAAATTAAGCCGATGTAAGTGTAATATATTCAACGCTGAGACACTATATATATTTATTAATACGATACACTTCCTTCTCCGCTGTTCTACACTGTTCTACGCTATACTACGCTGCTCTACTCTACGCTGTTCTACGATCTACTCTACTCCACTCCGCAATCCACACTGTCTCGCAGATCAATCTACACTGTCTTTCCATTCATACATCCATTCGTCCTCAGTCATTCTCTCCTCTCTCTCCCTCTCACTCTCTCTCTCTCTCTCTCTCTCTCTCTCTCTCTCTCTCTCTCTCTCATTCGTATCCTTAAAGCCTAGAAAATAAGGGACACGGTTCTGCAGGCCATCGCTGCTCGCCTGCAGAACATCTATGTCCCAGGTAGCGCGGTCAAAAATGTCCTGCGCCCCGACGTTGGGCGCTTCGCACTCCCACATGTGTTTATTACCATACTGAAGCCAACAGCATAGACTGTAGCGCCAAAACCTTTGAATAGTTACATAGGACGAAACAAATGAAAGAATAAGACAAAATTATTGAAAATATTTATTTCAGTATATATGTTAATACATTTTCTCATTGAAGTGCATTATAGATTAATTGAGAAATATCCTTTTTGTCCAGCTAGAATTAAAAACTTTACCACTGTACGACGGTTAACTCTTTTAGAATCGACCAACTGCATTGCGACCGATTAGGTACATTCGTGACCCGACGAAGACTCTGCGCTCTTACCTTTTATGGAGGTTCCTAATTAGCCCCTCCATACATTTCGGGACTATATAAACCCTCCGTTTCTAATCATCTTCGGTTCATAACTACACAGCTACGCGCATAGTCACGTCGCGTTACGCTTGTACAGAGTCGGTTACATTCAACAAAAATTGGGCTTACGGCACCATTCAGATAAAGTTAACCCGTTAGAATCCGCATAGTCCGGTTGAAGTTCTTTCGGCATACTTTGTAACCGTTCTCAGACCCCGCATCGCCAGTGCGTCAACACCGTGCAGCTTAGGTAATAATTCACACACTATTTAACTATATCGCGACAATTACACTTGTACAAGCAACTGGTTGCAATATAAACTCATAAACTGTTCACCATTAAACCGAGTAGATTCGTTAAAACCTATCTTTACTCCGTAATCCTTTATGTTAGTAGTAACGTCCCACAGATACAACTTAACCGCTCGAGTTGTATCGATTATTTATTTACGAGTCAAACTAACTTTTCCTGCCCACTCCCTGATTTCGCATCAGGTTCGTTCGCACGCCTTATCCAAAACAAGGTAACTACTCCAACCTAGTGGCTCCCCGATTTCGCATCGGGTTCGTCCACGAAACCTAACCCATCCTACAGCTCCCTGGTTTCGCACCAGGTTCGTCTGTATCCTACGGCTCCCTGATTTCGCATCAGGTTCGTCCGTACGTCAACCAAACCTCCGAACAGCTCCCCGGTTTCGCACCGGGTTCGTCTGTGAATAAACCAACCTCCTGCAGCTCCCCGGTTTCGCACCGGGTTCGTCTGCGCACTTTTTCCTAGTGGCTCCCCGATTTCGCATCGGGTTCGTCCACGACGTTTCACCCTCCTGCGGCTCCCTGGTTTCGCACCAGGTTCGTCCGCACTTGATTCTATTCCTGAGGCTCCCCGATTTCGCATCGGGTTCGTCCTCGCATACATCAATCCCAGCGGCTCCCTGATTTCGCATCAGGTTCGTCCGTGCACCTAACTAACAAATTCTCAACCATATTCCTTGGGAAATATCAACATCGCCGGTCTAGGCGTTGCCCACAGCCCTGGCTCATAACAAATATATGAATATATAATTATTTATAAATGTATAAATATTAAATACATAAATATAATTATCTATAGATTTAGAATATATGGATTATCTATAAATAAATCATATGGCTTATAAATATAATTATTATATATGTAACCAAACTATATATAATATTAATATATATAATATCTTAATGTGCGCAATTAGTGCTTACGCACACTTTGATGCTCTTTGAGGGTGAGAGCTTGATAAATAAGAATTACGGATACGCAACGATACGGGACGATTATAATGCAACACGTTTGGACACTAACACTTTATTATATAAACTCGACGGCACAACGAACTTATAATTATAATAGAATAGAATATATATATGTATTTACACGAATTGATAACTATTTAATTATGAACTACTCGCTTAGCTTTAGTTGAAAATGAATCGCACACGGTTTTGATTTACGGAAAGATGTGTCCTTTTCGACGGTTGAAACGGATCTCGAACTACCTTCCGGAGAGGGACCAGAGCAGGATATTTCCTACTCTAGTTAAGGGCCTCTCCGGAAGGATCTAGGATGCAGAGCAGCCAATCAGACCAGCCAATCGATCGGCTGATCGATTCCGACCCCGTTAATTGGCAGGCGAACTCGTCGTCAGCGCCACGTTCGCTGCCGATGCGCGAGAAGGCTAGCGTCGTAATCGCGCCAACGCGCGCATCCTGAACATTGCCGCCCGCCTTGACTAATGAAGTTAGTCAATGATATGGCTCTCTCAGCAGCGACAGACAAACGACGCGCGATTGTTACAAGAGTGCGGTGAATATGAAACGCATGAGTTCGCCCGCCAACCAGGGGTCGGTCGATCCTTGAAATCGTGCGCAACACTTCTGAAGGTCGCGTTTTGACGGACCGGGCTGATTGGTGCCTTGAAATGAAAGGTAACGATACCGAACGCCGTAGCAACGTATGGAGTTGAAGTCGCGTGGATGGACCGGCGTGTCGGTGTTGTCCGTGAGTGTGACTGTAGAATTGAGATCTGAATAAGTATAAGCTAACGGAACTTAACCTAAGTAATATGACGCCCGGACGGACAATGACATTGATACAACTAATCGATGATTACGAAGTGAGGTCGCGTTACAATTGAACGATTATCAGTTGGACGCGTGATTAGTTGTCGGTGCTGGTTGCATCCGGTTGACTGCTGACCGGTAAGAGAATCAATTTTTGGACGGGTCTTACCAATGTGGTGACGGCAGTTTTAAGGGTACAGACTCGTACCTTTCCATCGGCGCCTGGATGGGCGATTTCGATCCTTGCAAGTGGCCAGCGACAAGGTGAAGTGGCTTCCGTTGCAATGAGGCAGAGACGCCCAGCCTTGAAGTTGTCGTCGGGCTGTTGCCATTTAGGCCGAGTCAGGAGCCCGTGGAGATATTCTCTGGCCCATCGTTGCCAGAATTGATCTCGCAATTGGACGAGTAGCTGCCATCGTGACAATCGAGCCGGGTGGGAGTCCAGCAGTGTTGGTTCCGGCAGGGCGTTGATAGCGGATCCGATGAGGAAATGTCCTGGCGTAAGAGCGGCGACGTCTTGGGGGTCATCGGTGAGAGCAGTTAACGGCCTTGAATTGAGGCATGCTTCCACCTGAGTGAGGAAGGTCGCCATCTCCTCGTACGTGAGTCTGCTCTCGCCAAGGACTCGTCGGATGTGGTGCTTTGTCGACTTAACGGCGGCTTCCCATAAGCCGCCGAAATGTGGGGCTGCTGGGGGGTTAAAATGCCAATGGACGCGCAGCTCAGCCGGCTTCTTCTGGATGGCGTTGGAGTGGGGTGATCGAGCCGAGAAGAATCGGCGCAGCTCGTTGTCGGCGCCTTGGAAATTTGTACCGCAGTCGCTGTAAACGTCCGAGCAGAGTCCTCTTCGGGAGATGAACCGACGGAACGTCGCCAGGAACGCTTCGGTGCTGTAGGCAGATACAGCGTCGAGATGAACGGCCTTAGTAACCATGCAGACGAAGACCACGAAGAACCCCTTGTACGCCTTTTGACCTCGCCCAGGAGCGGTACGGAGCCAGTTGGGACCAGCATAGTCCACCCCGGTATGGAGAAATGGCCTTGATGCAGTCACTCGCTGTTGAGGTAGGTCAGACATGATTTGGTGGCCGGGAGAGGACCGCCAGCGGGCGCAAATTACGCATTGACTGATGCATCGCTTCACCAGTTTCCGTCCTGAAGGGACCCAGAAGCGACGGCACAGCGCGCCGAGTGTGGCTTGAACTCCCCCGTGCAGCGATTCCCTGTGAATTTTGTCGATTAGTAAGACTGTGAATCGGGAATCTGCTGGAAGTATGAAAGGGTGTTTCTCGTCAAAGGAAAGCAGAGCGTGCTTTAAACGTCCTCCAACACGCAGGCACCCCTTTTCGTCGAGGAGCGGAGCCAAGGTGCGAAGTTTGCTGCGTTTGGAGACGGGTTGGTTCTTCCGGATGGTTTTATATTCTTCCGGGAAGGCTTGATTTTGTAGTAGTTTGATCCATTGGACTTCGGCTTCTTGAAGTTCCACCGCTGACACGAACGATTTCGCCGAAGGTCCCTCAGCCGAAGTGGATACTGAATTGGATAATTGACGTACCTGCAGCCAACGACGACACCACGCTGTTACCTTGAGTAACAGCTGGTAAGAAGAAAACCTGGACAGTAGGTCGTTTTCCTCTGTCCCCAGGCGGCTGTGGAGCATGACCGTTCTCCTTGCTTCCGGCAATTCGTTGATGTTGAGTGTTTCCTCGAGGCTGGATGGAAACGGAGCAGAATGACGCAGGAATTCCGGTCCCTTCCACCAAACAGTACACGCTAGGAGTGCCTTAGGTGAAAGTCCCCTTGATGCGACGTCCGCGGGATTGAAGCCTCCGTGGACATGGTGCCAGCGAGCTTCGGAGGTGAGCCGTTGAATCTCCGAGACTCGGTTTGCTACGTATGTCGTCCACCTTGCTGGATGTCCGCGAATCCAACCGAGGGTGACGGTAGAGTCCGTCCATAGGTGGATTGGCACCCCCTTTAAGTCGAGAGCCGAGACGACGTGATCGACGACGCGAGCTAGGAGGTACGCTCCACTGAGCTCCAATCGTGGCAGTGAAATTGGCTTGATTGGAGCCACCTTTGATTTTGCTGTGAGCAGAGAAATTTGGTAATCTGGAGACGCACCCCTGCAACGGAAGTAGAGGACCGCGGCGTAGGCTTTCTCCGAGGCATCAGAGAAACCATGGAGTTCCCAACTAGCTCGGTCCGATCCGTGAACGATGTTTCTCGGAAGTCGCAGATCCCGTAGCAGTGGGAGTTCGCTTGTGAATTCTCGCCAGGCCTGTGCTTGATTTGCTGGTAACGGATCGTCCCATCCTAGTCCGAGCAGCCAGGTTGCCTGAATGGAGATTTTGGCTCTGGCTGTGGCTGGAGCTAACCATCCTAGAGGATCGAAGAGTTGAGCGCATTGAGAGAGCAACGACCATTTCGTTACCACGCCGTTCGATGGTGGCTCGTTGATAGTGAAGGCGAAGTGGTCCTCCGTTGGCTCCCAGCGCAGCCCCAGTGTTGAGTGTGAGGGTTCCGCGGTTGTCCTTGATTTAACCTGGACCTCGAAGGATCGACTCCTGACTTCCCCGCTGAGAACGTCTGGGCAATTGGATGCCCATTTTTGAAGGGGAAAGCCGCCCGCCTTGCACAGGCTTGTCAGCTCCAGTCGAAGGCGTTTGAGGTCTTGAATTTCGGAAGCACCAGTGACGACATCGTCCATGTAAGTGTCCTGCAACAGGGCGGCAGCGCCCATCGGAAACTGGACTTTCTCGTCTTCGGCGAGTTGACGCAGGGTCCGAATAGCCAGGAACGGAGCGCGGGCGAGGCCGTAGGTCACGGTGTTCAACTGGTATTCGTGAGCCTCCTCCTCGTCTGTCCGCCTCCACAGAACTCGTTGATACTCGCGATCGTCTGGGTGGAGGATGATTTGGCGGTACATCTTCTCGATGTCCGCTACCAAGACGACCGCGTGCATTCGCCACCGGAGGAGAACATCGCTGAGATTTGGGAGCAGGTTCGGTCCAGTGTGCAGGTGTTGATTGAGTGACGCCGTAGTTGGAGAGCTCCAGGAGCCATTGAAGACAACTCGCAGTCGTGTAGTTGTACTGGAAGCTCTGAAGACTCCGTGATGAGGTAAGTAAAAGGTGTTCTTACCTGATAACGTCCTTGGTACACGGCTCATGTGTCCCAGATCCTCGTACGTGTCCATGAAATCGACGTACAGTCTCTGGAGTTCCTGATTGGATTTGAATTTCTTCTCCATACGTTTTAGAGAAGCTGATGCGGCGGCACGGGAGAAGCTGAAGTCAGGCACGGGTTTGGAGAAGGGGAGTCTGACGATGTACCTCCCTTCGTGATTCCGTGCATGTGTGGTTTGGAAGAAGTCCTCGCACTCTTGCTCCGCTGAACTGATTGATTTGGAGGAGGAGGGAGCTTCTTCCTGCTCCCAGAATCGACGCACCAGTGTTGAGAGTGAATCTCCCACAGTGATTTGATGTGAGCGGGGAGAGGTTGATTGAGGCTTAGCACCGGTGAGCCCAGAAAGGATCCACCCAAATATGGTATTTTGGGCCGCTGGTTGCAGTTCGTTTCCCTTCCGGATCCCGTCCTTGATGATTGCTGAGTAGACGTCGGCGCCGAGCAAGACTTCGATCGTGTCGGACGACGTGAAGTCTGGATCCGCCAGATCGATATCCCGTAGATGCGGCCAGTCGACTTTTGAAGTTGAGCTGCTGACGTACGACGTTAGTTTTGGCAATATGAGAGCAGTGATTAATACCTTGTCGTGGCTCAAACAGGACCAAGCCACTAAAGAAGCACAACCACGGGCTGTCGCGACCTGTTGACCTCCTACTCCGAAGACCGCTAATGATGAACGAGCTCGAGGTAACCTCAGGCGTTGAACGAGGCTTTCGGCTACCATGGACGCTTCGGACCCTTGATCGATCAGGGCTCTTACTGTATGTTGGTGTCCACATCGGTCTTCCACTTGGATGCGAGCTGTGGCTAGGAGGACGGTCGAGGCACGACCTCGGCAGTCGTACGTCAGATGAGAATTGACACTTCTTACGGCTGGCGAATCGTTCAATTTGAATATTTCGTGGAGAGACGAATGATGGCGCTCTCCACAAACGAAGCACCCGCGTTTCGAAGCGCACGCACTGAGTTTGTGATCGCCGAGACAGTTTAAACACGAGCCCGTTGAGTCGACTGTGAGTTTTCTATCTCGTGCGGATTTGGCCTTATACTGATCACAGTGCATGAGGAAGTGCTCTTTGTGACACAACGCGCACTTGATTTGAACGGCGCGTTTTTCCGTATGATGTGAGCGAACGGTGCGATTCGAAGATAAGCGACATCTCTCGGCAGACGGCGGTTTTGGTTTGCTCACGACGGTTGGTGTGAACGCCTGGAGCGTTTGAAGCCGCATTGAAAGGAAACGGTTTAAACTCGCGTACGATGGCGGTTCGTTGCTCGAGGTGATTGATTCCTCCCATTTTGAACGCGATTGGTCGTCGAGTCTCTCGATGACACTGTAAACGAACCAATCTTCGGATTGATCAATTGGTCGTCCGAGACTTTCGAGTGAGTTGACGGTGCTCGATACGCAATTAATCAACCCTTCGAGTTCCGTGGTCGATTCGGATTGAAGTTTATCTAACGACGCGAATTTGGACAAGCACGAACGGACTAATACTCGCTTGTTCTCGTATTGGTCGGTCAGGATTTTCCACGCTCGTGTATAGTTATCATTCGTGGTGGATAACTCTTTGATAAGTTTTTCGGCAGTGCCTTTGAGACTCACCTTCAAGTGATGCATTTTTTCAACGTTAGTCAACCGCTGATTTCTCCCGATGATCGATTGAAATAAGTCCTTGAAGGATGGCCAGTCTTCGTAGCAACCGGAGAACGGAGAGATTTGAATCCGAGGCAGCGTGGTGTGGTTGGAAGTGGAGTCGCTTGGAGTCGATGATCCGTCTGCGAGCTTTTGATTGTTCTCAACCAGCTGATTGCTGTATTCCTGCAGTGTCTCTCTCTGAATGAGATACTCCTCCTCAACGATTTCTGCCACTCGATTTTTGGCATAATCGCTGTCCTTTAGGGATTCCTTGTGCCTGAAGGTGAGTATGTCGTTGTTTGTCTCGAAATCTCGCCATAGTTTGTCGAGTATTTGAAGTCGAGAATGTATTGCGGCCTGCGTGATGCTAGCTTTGCCACGTTTCTTCAGGTTCTCCACCGTTCGGGTAATTTTACCTTGCAGCTCGTACTGCTTGTGAATCAGCTCACCAGCGGAAAGTTCCATTTTCACGGAAGGCAATATGGCGGAGCAACGAACGGTGATCCACGTGGTCGATGCAAGTCGCGGCTCGTTTCGCGTATCCGGCTCGAAGGACCAGAAAAATGTGCGCAATTAGTGCTTACGCACACTTTGATGCTCTTTGAGGGTGAGAGCTTGATAAATAAGAATTACGGATACGCAACGATACGGGACGATTATAATGCAACACGTTTGGACACTAACACTTTATTATATAAACTCGACGGCACAACGAACTTATAATTATAATAGAATAGAATATATATATGTATTTACACGAATTGATAACTATTTAATTATGAACTACTCGCTTAGCTTTAGTTGAAAATGAATCGCACACGGTTTTGATTTACGGAAAGATGTGTCCTTTTCGACGGTTGAAACGGATCTCGAACTACCTTCCGGAGAGGGACCAGAGCAGGATATTTCCTACTCTAGTTAAGGGCCTCTCCGGAAGGATCTAGGATGCAGAGCAGCCAATCAGACCAGCCAATCGATCGGCTGATCGATTCCGACCCCGTTAATTGGCAGGCTAACTCGTCGTCAGCGCCACGTTCGCTGCCGATGCGCGAGAAGGCTAGCGTCGTAATCGCGCCAACGCGCGCATCCTGAACACTTAAAATTGTTGTGTTTTAAGTTTTTTTCGTCTTCTTTTTTTTCTGATTTTTCAACTAATTTTTCCAATATCTTTGCCAAGTTTGGGTGTTCTTCAATCTTCTCTTGAGCTACTTGTTTTAAATATTTTCCTCCAAATTGGATGTTTCCATCGTCATCCAAATATGTCTTTTGCAATTCTTTTGATAGGGTTATCCATATTTTCAACTCATCTTGTCTTTTTCCTAATGAATCTTTTACCTTTTTGAAAACATCCATTTTTTTTATCTCCTCATGAAATTCTATATAGATGGGTTCATCTGGTATAGCATATTTCTCTCCTTGTTCTGTGCCAATTGAGGTTATGGCTACCACCGTAGTTTTACTATCCTTTGGGGAAGCCACCGCTCTGAACTCAAATTTTAATCTCATTTTGTGACAACAATAGTCGTTTTATAATATCTTAAAAATTTTGAACTTTGATCTACGGTTAGGCTAGTTAGAATGAATCGACCAAATCAGTTTCTCTGTAATACGAGTTTCTCCCTTTTTTATTATAACCAAAATTACTATTTACAATCTATATACAAAATTTACAAGTTACCTGTAATACGAGAAACGACAATTAAAGCCAATTACTCGCCTCTCTTTCCCCACTCTGCTTTAATCACCCTTACTCAAGTATTGTTTATGAAATGAAATATTAATGAATGTTAATGAAACATTGTTCCTATAACCTCTCCTGGCACGTACTCTCTCTACTAATTCTTCTCTCTATCTGCCCATTGGTCGATTACTCGACGGACCTCTCGCGGGGGTCACAGAAACGCGCGCGGAGCCTCCCAAGCGCGTTAATTTTAAAGAGAGTATATTCTCTTTATATATATATATAATACTAAATTAAATATTAAAATTAATTATATAAATAATTATATATTTATAAATATATTAATTAAAGTTTTAAATATATTAATATATATGTTACGAGCCAGGGCTGTGGGCAACGCCTAGACCGGCGATGTTGATATTTCCCAAGGAATATGGTTGAGAATTTGTTAGTTAGGTGCACGGACGAACCTGATGCGAAATCAGGGAGCCGCTGGGATTGATGTATGCGAGGACGAACCCGATGCGAAATCGGGGAGCCTCAGGAATAGAATCAAGCGCGGACGAACCTGGTGCGAAACCAGGGAGCCGCAGGAGGGTGAAACGTCGTGGACGAACCCGATGCGAAATCGGGGAGCCACTAGGAAAAAGTGCGCAGACGAACCCGGTGCGAAACCGGGGAGCTGCAGGAGGTTGGTTTATTCACAGACGAACCCGGTGCGAAACCGGGGAGCTGTTCGGAGGTTTGGTAAACGTACGGACGAACCTGATGCGAAATCAGGGAGCCGTAGGATACAGACGAACCTGGTGCGAAACCAGGGAGCTGTAGGATGGGTTAGGTTTCGTGGACGAACCCGATGCGAAATCGGGGAGCCACTAGGTTGGAGTAGTCACCTTGTTTTGGATAAGGCGTGCGAACGAACCTGATGCGAAATCAGGGAGTCGCAGGAAATGTTAGTTTGACTCGTAAATATATATTCGATACAACTCGAGCGGTTAAGTTGTATCTGTGGGACGTTACTACTAATATAAAGGATTACGGAGTAAAGATTGGTTTTAACGAATCTACTCGGTTTAATGGTGAACAGTTTATGAGTTTATATTGCAACCAGTTGTTTGTACAAGTGTAATTGTCGCGATATAGTTAAATAGTGTGTGAATTATTACCTAAGCTGCACGGTGTTGACGCACTGGCGATGCGGGGTCTGAGATCGGTTACGAAGTATGCCGAAAGAACTTCAACCGGACTATGCGGATTCTAACGGGTTAACTTTATCTGAATGGTGCCGTAAGCCCAATTCTTATTGAAATGCAACCGAATCTGTACAAGCGTAACGCGACGTGACTATGCGCGTAGCTGTGTAGTTATGAACCAAAGATGATTAGAAACGGAGGGTTTATATAGTCCCGAAATGTATGGATGGGTTCGTTAGAAGCCTCCATATATGGCAAGGGCACACAGGCTTCGTCGGGTCACGAATGCACCCAATCGGTCGCGATGCAGTTGGTCGATACTAAAAGGGTTAACCGTCGTGTGGTATCGAGATAAACCTTTAGGCGTCTTCCGTTCCTACGCAAGATCGAACGACGCGTGCGAGTGCAGCGAAGGAGAATATTATTCATACGTAACATATAATTCTTTATAAATGTATAAATATTAAATACATAAATATAATTATCTATAGATTTAGAATATATGGATTATCTATAAATAAATCATATGGCTTATAAATATAATTATTATATATGTAACCAAACTATATATAACATTAATATATACAGGGTGGCCCGGAACTCGCGCAGTATTTTTAAAAAAGGGGTAGCTGAGGTGATTCTGAACAACTTTTTCCTTGACCAAAATATTGTTTGAAGCTTCGTTTTTTAGTTATTAACGAAAAACACTGGTCAATGCGGGCGCCCGTATAGCCCGAGCTCAGTCACAATTGCGCGCGGCCGAGATCGGGTGCATCGAGGGGCAACGTACGCCAAATATTACAATCGTCTTACATTAAGAATAGTGTATAATTCTTCGTTATTCATCAATAACAATTTAATTAACAAGTCGTTTAATAACTGTTCCATACTTTTATTCGTTT